>CM023857.1:20957052-21631489 GCA_013389735.1 Phaseolus lunatus
CTCCTATCAGAGGACCCAAAACAGCCGATCGGCTACCAGAACAGAAATCAGGCGATCTCCTTCCGGCGACCACTCACTAAGGAGCTCTACTTCCTGGAAGATCATCTGCTCCCATGTAAATTATACACGATCATCACAGTTTTAAGAAAAACAACCACAGAACCAAAATACGCAGGGTAAGCTAGATATTTTAAAGAGAGTTTATATAGAAACATTAAAGTCAAGGTAAAACAATTTCAAGGTAACCACGTAAAACTATAGATTTTCTCATTTCCTTCACCTGATCACCCAGAAATCACACATTTCACAATATTTTCCAGAGTCATTCTATTCCACAACTGTATCAAGTGTCTATCAATTTCAAGTTCCTCATTTCACATGTCAGACCACCACTGACTCAGCACACAAGACACTTGACACTACTTCCGGAAGACTCATGCATTGACTAGACTCATAGATTCGCACCTGTCATACTGCCCACTGTGAAATCACACACATTCACAGGGTCGCCGTGAAATCACACACATTCACAAGCGTAGAATGAATCTCAATATCATCACCATCCAAGCATGACAGGGTTAATCCACACCACAGGTCGAGCTCGTTCTGTTTCACACGACTCACCCATACGTATGAACCTCCCTCGACTCTCAACGCCTGAATAACTTCATCTATATGAATTCATTATCTCAGGAGAGTCAGGATATCATGACGAATCACCGGTCAATGCACATCCTACGCGATCTTACACGGTATTTTCTTTCCTGAAAATACTATGCCTCGATTCCACATTCACAACATTCCACACATCATATAACACTTAAATGAATGATTTCAATCACAGCAAAACTCACTCCAAGGTTCATGTTTTCGAATATCACATTTACATCTCAAATAGTTTCAAAACAACACCAAAAACAGGGGAGTTCGTAAACAACGCCAAAACCGGCGATCTAGTTCAAAAATAGGGTATTTCGAAGTCTGCATTTAAAACCGGCGACCACGTTGCCCAAACACATAGCACAGAGCATTTTACAAAGATGAAAACGAAAACCGGCGACCACGTCGCCCTCACTTCAGAAATAGCTAAACTATGGCTTGTATTGAAAATGAAGTCTAGCTTCCCTTACCTGGACTTGCGCAAAACACCAGGAGCTCCGAAACCCAACGAAGCTTGAACAACGCCTTGGCTCTGTTTTTGCGTCTGGTTGAAGGACTTGCAGAGAACCTCCCAGGTGCTCTAATGGTGCTGCCTCTCGTCGTACTCTTGCGTGAAGATGCTAGAATCGCGGCTCGAAGGAGATATCTGGAGGAGAAGGGAGGTAACTCACTCTTTCTCTCTTTGAAAGCTGCAACGTTTTTGTTTCTCTCAGCAGTGGGTCTCTGCATCTTAAACCAACCTATCCATCAAAAGCAGCTGCTACACCCACTCTGCAGAGAAGTCTGAGAACCACTGCCCTGAACAGTACGACCACTGTTGTCTCTGGTGCATGCCAACCACTGCTCTGAACAGTACTGCCACTGTTGTCGCTTGTGCATGTCAACCACTGCTCTGAACAGTACGACCGCGAGTGTCTCCTGCGCATGCCAACATTCTGATGTCACTATTCTGAACCACCCTTTTTGTCTACGTGGCGTGCGTGCACTACGCTTCATGCTGGGAGTCTGGGTCTTACCTTCTCTGTGTGAAACTCGACGTCGCGCGATAACTTTCCACTGCTGACTCATCCTGGCGAACGACCGATGTCTCCTTCGCCCTGGAAGACGACCGATGTCTTCCTCTGGGAGACGACCGATGTCTTCCCTGGCGACGCCCTCATAACTCTCGCGCCTTGGCCACGTCCACATGCCTCGCGCCCTGGCAATGCCCGCATGCCTCGCGCCCGCGCGATGCCCGCATGCCTCTCGCGCCCACGCGATGCCCGCATGCCTCTCGCGCCCGCGCGATGCCTACATGCCTCTCGCGCCCGCGCGATGCCTGCATGCCTCTCGCGCCCTGGCGACGTCCACCTGGCGCTCATGTGTAGCAGGCGACCGGCGACCTCGTAGCCTTCTAAACTTAACTTTTCCTCCCTTTTTATTTTAAATAAAAACATACTTAGAATTTATTTAAAATATAACTCCTTTATTCCAATTTAATTTTTCAGGTCCTTACATTCTCCCCAACAAGAAAAATTTTCGTCCTCGAAAATTGAATTACAAGGAAAAGAGGTATGGATAGGCTTCTCTCATGGGTTCTTCTAACTCCCAAGTTGAATCACCCGACCGCTCATCCCACACCACTTTCACCATGTTGATGGTCTTGCCTCTGAGCTGCTTACTTTGCCTATCGTCAATCCTGACTGGTTTCACTTCAAAAGAACAAGTCATCCCTGATCTGCACCTTCTCGGTCGTCTGCTGAATCAACTCTGGTTCAACCAATACTGCTTCCTGGTACCAGTACAAAGGAGTTCTGCATTTCCTTCCATACAAAGCTTCATACGTTGCCATCCCAATGCCAGCATGATCACCGTAACCTATGGTGATAATAACCGAGGGAGGATTTTGGGCAGAGGAACTGTTGGAACAGGGAACTCAACAACCATTGAGAATGTCTTGTATGTAGAAGGACTTAAGCATAGTCTTCTCAGCATAAGTCAGCTTTGTGACAAAGGATACAAAGTGAATTTTGAGTCAAAAGGCTGCACAATATCAAGTAATTCATCTAGTAAGGTACTGTTTATTGGTAAGAGAGTGAATAACATATATCTGCTGAATATCATGGAAACTAACTCTTCAAATGAGTGTTTGCTGTTCAGAAGTGATGAGTCTTGGTTGTGGCATAGGAGGTTGGCTCACATACACACAAATCACTTGAATAAATTGAAATCTAAAGATTTAGTTTCTGGTTTACCTAACATTAAATTTCTGGACAACAGGCTTTGTGATGCTTGTGTGAAAGTAATGAATTTAAATATGTTTTAAATCAAAATGAATCGATTCATTTTGATACTGCTGATACACATGCTGTACAAGAATCTACTGCAGCTGCAGGTTTGCCAAAAGAGTGGAAAACTCCAAGAGACTTAACTCTTGATAATGTCATTGGGAACATTGAGAAAGGAGTGTCAACTAGAAAATTCTTGAACAATTTCTGTGAAGCAATGGCCTTTGTATCTCAAACCCAAGAATTTGAAGGAAGCTCTCAAGGACAGCAACTGGATTTTAGCTATGCAAGAGAAACTGAATCAATTTGCTCTTAATGAGGTCTGGACTCTTGTTCCTAGAATACCTGAGATGAATGTAATTGGAACAAAATGGGTATTTAGAAACAAGATGGATGAGCATGGAGTGATCACCAGAAACAAGGCTAGGCTTGTAGCTAAAGGGTACAATCAAGAAGAAGGAATAGACTATGATGAGACATATGCACTAGTGGCTCGGTTAGAAGCTGTTAGACTGCTGCTTGCCTTCTCCTGCATCAAAGGGTTCAAGCTATTTCAAATGTATGTGAAAAGTGCCTTTCTAAATGGCTATATAAATGAAGAGGTATTTGTCTCACAACCACCAGGTTTTGAAGACCATCAACATCCAGAATATGTGTTCAAACTCCAAAAGGCTTTCTATGGACTCAAGCAAGCTCCTAGGCAATGGTATGAGAGGCTAAGTGATTTTCTCACCTCACAAGGCTATGACAGAGGCACATCAGATAAGACCTTGTTCATTAAGAAGAAAGGAGATGACTCAATTCTAGTCCAAGTATATGTGGATGACATCATTTTTGGATCAAACAATGGAGAATTGTGTGAAGCTTTCGTGAAAGTCATGAAGAGTGAGTTTGAAATGTCAATGATGGGTGAGTTGAACTATTTTCTAGGCTTGCAGATCAAACAACTCAAGGATGGCATTTTCTTAAGTCAAGCTAAGTATTGCAAGGATTTGCTGAAGAAATTAGAAATGGACAAGTGTAAACCAATCAGCACACCCTTCTCAACAAGCTGTCATTTGGATCATGATGAAGCTGGAATTTCTGTTGATGAAACCAAATACAGAGGACTCATAGGATCACTACTGTATCTCACTGCTAGCAGGCCAGATATAATGTTTGCAGTGTGCATGTGTGCAAGATTTCAATCTGCTCCTAAAAAATCACACTACAATGCTGTCAAAAGGATTTTGAAGTATTTGCAAGGAACTAAAGAAGTTGGCTTGTGGTATCCAGGTAATATTTCATTAAGCTTAACTAGATATTCTGATTCAGATTTTTGAAGTTGCAAAATTGATAGGAAGAGCACAAGTGGAACCTGTCATTTGCTTGGATCAAGCTTGATCTCATGGCAATGCAAAAAGCAGGCTTGTGTAGCTCTTTCCACTGCTGAAGCAGAATACATTGCAGCAGGAAGTTGCTGTGCTCAAACTATATGGCTAAGACAACAATTGAATGATTTTGGTATCTTACTTAACCATATACCTCTGCTGTGTGATAATACAAGTGCAATCAACTTAACCAAAAAATCCTGTCATGCATTCAAGAACCAAACACATTGAAATTAGGCATCATTTTCTAAGGGAACACATATCTAATGGAACATGTGATATTAAGTTCATTGGTACTGATTTACAACTTGCTGATTTGTTCACAAAACCATTAGCCAAAGATAGGTTTAATTTTCTACTTAATGAATTGGGTATTATAAATGTCAATTGTGCCTAGCAGTAAAAAATTAAATCTGTTTATTCGTAATTGAATGTGTTTATTTGCTGCACTGATATGCATTGATGACTAGGAAAGAGAATTTCTGATCTTTGACTGCTTGACTGACTTAGTGGGCATTAACCTCTGTACCTTTGACGGTTTTGGTCATGGTTATGTAACCAATTTGATGGTTTGGGTGCTCAATAAGAGTTTGAGTGTATGCATCGTGACCCTAAATATTTGGTGCATATTTTCAAAGATTCTCTGCACAAATTCAGAGCATAAAATCTTCATGCATATCCACTCATAACTGCCATATCAATCCATTTATTCTGCTATAAATCTGTGTGAATATTTTCTACCCACATTGGCCATTCTCTTTCTGTTCTCACCATTTGAAACCAAGAAAAGAATTTAGGTTCAACCATGGCTTCTTCTTCCAAGAAACAGAAAAATAAGGGGAAGCAAACCACATTTCAAGGTGTGTTAGAAGGATGGTTTGCTGGAAATGAAGAGGGCATTAATGCCTACATTCATGAGACAAGCAGGAAGCAGATCAACATACCCAAGGTGCTGGATTTCAATTGGCTAAAATCTGAAAAACTGGTAGAAACAAGGGCTGTGTTGAAGCACCAGAAACTGAAAAAGCTGCTGGAATTAACGGGTAATGTTTATCCTGACTTGGTTAAGGTGTTTTATACTAACCTCACATTGGATGGGAAGAATGTTGTCTCTTATGTGAAAGGGACCAAGATGAAGATCACAAGTGAGGTGTGGAATTCTGTGGCTGGAATAAAATATGTTGGATTGAAAGTAGGAAAGGGAAACACCAGTGGAATCCAAGAATTCAACAAGCTGCAATATTATAAGAGTTGCATGAGGAATCCTACTGAGAGTATAAACAGGTTCCATGCAGGGCATTTGAACCTCACTCCACGCCTAGTTGCATACATCATAGCATGGCAACTGATTCCAAGAGGGACAAACCATCCTGTCTTACATGAAGAGGATCTCATTCTCCTATATTGCATCATGAACCAGATTAAGGTAAACTGGGTGTTCATTGTCAATGAACACATGCTCAAGTCAAAAAGGTTGGCTGATTACCGATTTCCCTATGCTATTCTTGTTTCCAATTTAATTGATTACTTTGGTGTTGATGTTACAAATGAGAGAAATGACCTTATCAAAGCTGTAAGTGAGATTGATACTTCAACTCTCACCAAAATGGGTTTTCACAAAATTGAAGACAAGTGGGTGGTTCTCAAGGAGAAGGACCCTCAAGTAGAACATGAGGATGAGGATGAAGCTGTTCCTATGGATGATGACTCACCTGCTACCCAATCTGAACATGAAGAAGTTGCTGCAAATGCCATAGTTGCCTATCAAGGTCTAGAATACCGAGGAGAACCAATGTCTATGTTTGAGAGGCAAGTGCTGTATCGTCTTGATGTAATGTCAGCAGAACAAAGGGCATACTTTGAGACTACTCATGCAAGGTTTCAACACCTTGATGATCAGATTGAAGGGGTTCAGGCACAGCTTGCAGAGCTTTACTACAAGGATCAGTAGTCTTCTGTTTTTAATGCTGTTTTTATCATTTTTCAAATGTCTGTAATGCTAAACAATATGGTTTTACGTTTCTGGACTATTATGGTTATGGTTTCTGTTTCATATTTACTTTCCCTATGCTTATATGCTGTTTGATGAATCCAAAGGGGGAGAAAAATAGCTGCTGAAAACTGAAACAGGGAGTTAATTCTGCACCTTAAAACCATGTCTTATGCTATGCAATATTGCTATTTTTTTCTGGTTTAAAATCTGGTGCAGTGTAGGTGCTTAAAGCAACAAAGCTATGAGGTTAGCTATGGGGATTTGTCTCCATCAAACAAGGGGAGATTGTTGAAGATGGTTGCTGCCCCTTCAAGATTGTGTTTGATGAAGACTTTTATGTACATTTCATTTGTATTTTGCTTTGCTTTAAGTATGTCTTAGGTAGTGCTTAGAGGTTGTCTAAGAGTGGGCTTTTGCTGAGTATCTCACCTCATAACCACTGGCCATGTGATAAGAACAAGCATAAGTTTGCTTAAACTATTTTTCACATGTTTTACAAAAAACACGTTTACTGCAGAAACATTATATCTGTTCTTTTCTAAATAAACAGATTCTTTTTTTTTTCTCTGATGCCTTGGCTAAGTCTTGTAAAAATTAGATGTTGTGCATCAGGTATTTTGACTAAGTCTTCTTCTTTTCAAAACGACTGAGTTTCAAACAGTTAAGCTTTTCTGTTTTTGTTTTGAAAAATAAATCTGTTCATCTGTAAATGAATAGATTCTTTTTGTCTCTGGCGCCATGTCAAGCTTAAACGGTTTTCAGCTTTATCTCTGCACCAGAATGGTTGACTAAGTCTCCTCACTTAACAAATTCTCTAACTGCTTTTGAAAATAAATCTGTTCATTTTATTTTCAATCTGTTCATTTTATAACAACTTTAACTGTTTTTCAAAAATCTGTTATAAGTTGGTTTTCTATAAAATGCAAACTTGTTTATGAGTTTATTACTGATTCATACATTTGCAAAAACAAGTTTTGACAGCAGAAAGTTAAGTGTTTACAAAGGATTAGCAGTTGTTCTTCAAAGATTTCAAAAATCACAAAGTTCTTGTTCTTGGTTTGGTTCCAAAAGATTGGTGTGAGGTGCTGCTACTGTTCTAGCAATCTTGCCTACTGGTTTAAGGCAAATCTTTGTATCCTCAATCAGGTGTAGTCGTTTCACTTCTCATTTCTTGTAATAGTTTGGTTGAACACTCTTCTTGATAGGTTTTCTTGGAGAGTGTGTGTGTGTGAGCTGAAATAAGTTTTTTTTTGGCAAGAGTACCTAAGTTCTTGTAGGTTTCAAGAACAGTGGGAATTGTACTTGGTTGTACTATGTTTTAGTGATTTCCACCTAGTTTTGGTGAAGACTGGATGTAGCTCAGTTGAGTGAACCAGTATAACTGCTTGTGCTCATTCTCTCTCACTCTCTGCAATTTCGTTTCTGCATAATTGATAAAACAGCGAAGAAATAAATCTGTTCAATTGAAAATAAATCTGTTCTTTCTGGGCACTGTGCATACTGTTCTTAATTTCTAAAAAAGTTGTTTGAATCTGATAAGAACATATAAAATCTGCTAAAAGCCACTGGAACAGATTGGTTGTGATAGGTTGCTCAAGAAATTGTTAAAACTATTAATTGAACCTTAAACAATTGCTTAAAGTTGAAGCTTGCTGTTCTGTGATTCATTGTTCTTAATTTCTGGAAAAGTGTCTGGTTTCAATAAAAACATTGATAATCTGTTAAAGGCTAATAAAACAGGTTGTGTGTAATAGATTGTCTCACTAATTGTCAAGCCCTTAACTGAACCTAAATCACACGAATTGGAATTAAGGTTTGTTGTTTTTGAGTTACACTGTTTTTCAATCTGATATCTGTGTGTGTGCATCTTGAAATTCTATCTGCATAATCTTGTGATTAACCTTGCTGAATTAAAAGCTTTTCAAACAAAAACAGTGCTGAAATAAATCTGTTCATTTTCACATAAATCGATTTATTTTTCTGTAAAACTGTGTTAAGCACTGTTTCGGCGATAAAGTTTTAAAAGGTCAATTCACCCCCCCTCTTGAACTTTGGCAGTATTAAACCCAACACACCTTTCATGACATATGCAACTAGGTTTAGGGTTTCGTTGACCTACCTTCTAGAAGGTTTCTCACAAATGACACCCCTAACCCTCTCACTCTTGCTCCCCAAGTCACTCTTGTTGAACAAGATGCTTTGATGTCTCCAAATCCAAGTGGAAAGCTTATGTGAGTTGATTTTAGGTTCATTATATTTGTGACACTTTCTTAGAATTAGGATCAAGATTCTTAGCAATTTAGAGTGAGTCACCTCAGGAAAATCCCCACTGGACATTAACTTAACAAGTGTTAAGTAGATGTGAAGGTTCATTTCCAAAGGTCCAAGGTTAAAACACAATTAATGGTGATGAATGAATGAAGAACAAGGTGCTGAACTCAAAAAAAGAATAGGTGCAGAATTTAAACACAAAAAATAGAATGAAAACACAAATTGAAACAAAAGAACCGATTGAAATGACTATGGAAGATGAAAGAAGATGAAACTTATGTGGTTGTAGCCATGAATTGGGAATGGACACGCCACTTGGAGGTGATGATCCAAGATAAATGCAGATTTGCTGCCACTTGAGAGCTCCCAAAGCTTTATAAGATGAGACAAGGAAGAGGAGAACAAGTCTCACAAAATTCACTCACAATTTGAGTATAGTAACTTTTCTTCTAATTTCAATGTTGAATTTACAATGACCAAGCACCTCTATTTATAGGTTTAGAGGGCTGAAATGAAAGTGAAACAAATTCAAAATTCCCTCCTAATTCTAATTCAAATTTGGAGCCAATCTTGAGTCACATGGGAGGTGTGACCTTTTTTCTACTTTGGCACCTCCTAAAAACTACACCTACACCTACTCTTTATGTCACATGGAAGGTGTGACCTATCTTTATACATTGGCACCCCTTATTTTAATATCTACACCTTCCTTTAAAGTTCTACTAAAAACTATACACAAGTAATTACAAAAGGAGACATCCATTGATGCTCTTCTCCCAAAGCTTTAGCCTTGCTCCTAGTCATCCTTTGAGGCATGAAGGATGTTGAGCTATTTGGTTGGGCTTGGGCCCCAACTTGGGCTTGGGCTTCATGGGCTTGGGCCTCAGGCGCCTCCTTTACTTGGTCTTCATCATGCTCCCCGGGTTGGAGAGAATTCGTCCACGAATTTGGAAGACCTGCAGAAAAGGGAGTTAGATCACTGATATTAAAAGAATTACTTCCAAGAAATGTATCAGGCATATCTAACTCATAGGCATTATCATTAATCCTCTTGATGACCTGAAAAGGACCATCACCACGAGGCATAACTTTTGACTTCCTTTGAGTAGGGAATCTATCCTTCCTCAAGTGTAGCCAAACCCAATCGTCAGGTTCAAAGATTAATGCCTTACGCCTTTTGTTGGCATTCTCAGCATATTTGCCAACTTTCTTCTCAATTTGTAACTTGATGTGATTATGCAAGTCTTTAATAAAAGAAGATTTTTCAAAACCATCTTTGCATAAAATCTCATCAAGTACAGGAATTGGAAGAAGATCTAGAGCTGTTAAAGGGTTGAACCCATAAACAACCTCAAAAGGAGAATGGGCAGTTGTAGAATTTACTACTCTATTATAAGCAAACTCAATATGAGGTAGTAAATTCTCCCAAACCCTTGGGTTCCCGAAAATAAAGCATCTTAACATTTGACCCAAAGTTCTATTGACCACCTCAGTTTGACCATCAGTTTGGGGATGGCAAGTAGTAGAAAACAAAAGTTTTGTGCCAAGTTTGCCCCATAAGGTCCTCCAAAAGTGGCTTAAAAACATTGAATCCCTGTCGGATACAATACTTCTAGGAAGCCCATGCAAATGAATAACTTCCTTAAAGAAGAGATTTGCAATATAACAAGCGTCATCTACTTTGTGGCAAAGAATAAAATGAGCCATCTTAGAGAAGCGATCCACTACCACAAAGATAGAATCCTTTCCTGTCGATGTCTTGGGAAGACCTAAGATAAAATCCATTGAAATATCTACCCAAGACATTGATGGGATAGGAAGATGGGTATATAAACCATGGGGATGGACTTTAGATTTAGCCTTCCTACATGCTATACATTTATCACAGAAACTATGTACAGATTTTCGCATGTGAGGCCAAAAGAAATGTTCATGCAATGTTTCTAAAGTCTTAGCAACCCCAAAATGTCCCATAAGCCCACCCTCATGAGCCTCTCTAACAAGAGATTGTCTTATAGAACCATGAGGAACACAAAGTCTTTTTCCTTTGAAAAGAAAACCATTATGTAAGAAAAAGTCTTTGTGTCCTCCTTTTAAACACTCTTGATAGATAAGTGAGAAATCTAAGTCATCATGATATAGTTCCTTTATGTGATCAAAACCTAAATATTGAACATCTAAAACATTTAACAAGGTATGTCTTCTTGAAAGAGCATCAGCAACCACATTAATTTTACCTTGTTTATGTTTGATCACATAAGGAAATTGTTCAATAAACTCCACCCACTTTGCATGTCTCTTATTAAGCTTGCTTTGGCCTTTCAAATATTTTAGGGACTCATGATCACTATGGATCACAAATTCCTTAGGAAAAAGATAATGTTGCCAATTTTGCAAAGCTCGAACAAGAGCATAAAGTTCTTTATCATAAGTGGAGTAATTGATATGACTCCCTTTAAGTTTCTCACTAAAATAAGCTATGGGGTGGCCCTCTTGGAGGAGAACAGCACCCAATGCCTATATTAGAGGCATCACATTCTATCTCAAATGTTTTAGCAAAGTTAGGAAGGGCTAAGATGGGGGCCTTAGTCAATTTTTCTTTCAAAGTTTGAAAAGCATTTTCCTGCTCTTGTCCCCATTTAAAAACCACATCCTTCTTTACTATAGCATTGAGAGGTGCGGCAATAGTACTAAAGTCTTTCACAAACCGCCTATAAAAGCTAGCAAGTCCATGAAAACTTCGTACTTCACTAACATTGGAGGGTGTTGGCCAATGTTGAATTGCTGCAACCTTTATTTGATCAACATGCACCCCTTTATAACTTACAACAAACCCTAGGAATTCTATATGATCAAGTGCAAACATACATTTAGCAAGATTAGCATACAAATGTTCCTTCCTAAGGGTTTCTAAAACTTCCCTAACATGCTTCTCATGATCTTTCAAAGACAAACTATATATAAGAATATCATCAAAATAAACCACAACAAACTTGCCAATGAATGGTCTTAAGACATGATGCATGAGTCGCATGAAGGTACTAGGAGCATTAGTCAAGCCAAAAAGGCATGACCAACCACTCATATAAACCAAATTTGGTCTTAAAGCGATTTTCCATTCATCCCCCGGTTTAATCCGGATTTGGTTATAACCACTCTTAAGATCAATCTTGGAAAATATTTTGGACCCATGTAATTTGTAAGGACCTGTAAAATTGAATTGGAATAAAAAGGGATATATTTTAAATAAATTCTAAGTATGTTTCTATTTAAAATAAAAAGGAAGGAAAGTGTAGTTTAGAAGACTATGAGATCGCCTAGTTAGCACATGATCGTCGGTTGCCTACTACACATGATCGCCAGGGCGCGAGGCATGCGGGTATCGCCAGGGCGTGAGGCATGTGGACGTCGCCAGGGCGCGAGAGGCATGCGGGCATCACCGGGGCGCGGGGCATGTGGACGTCACCAGGGCGCGCGAGGCATGCAGGCAACGCCGGGGCGCGAGGCATGTGGGCAACGCTGGGGCGCAAGAGGCATGCGGGCGTCGTCGGGGCGCGAGGCATGCAGGCATCGCCGGGTCGTGAGAGGCATGCGGGCGTCGCCAGGGATAGTCATCGGTTGTCTCCCAGGGAGAGACATCGGTCGTCTTCCAGGGAGAGACATCGGTCGTTTGCCAGTATGAGACCTCAGAGGATAGTCATCGCGCGAGCGGTCATCGGTGGAAGGTTATCGCGCGATGTCGAGTTTCACACAGATAAAGTGGGACCCAGACTCCCAGCATGAAACATCCTGCACGCGCGCCACGTAGACAAAAAGGGTGGTTCAGAATAGTGACATCAGAATGTTGGCATGCACAAGAGACAACAGTGGTTGTACTGTTCAAGGCAGTGGTTGGCAGGCACAAGCGACAACCGTGGTCGTACTGTTCAGTGAAAAACGTACACTCAGGCTTTCCTGCAGAAGGGGTGGCAGCAACAGCATGCGTGGACAGGTAGGCTTGGATTCAAAAGCCCACTGCGGGAAGGCAAGGAACGTTGCAGAGGCTCAAGAGTGAAAGAGTGAGTGCATCTTCCTCCCTCTCTTTTCTCTCCTTCGCGCTGCGATTCAGGCATCCTCAAGCACCAGTGCGACGAGCGACGACTGCCCTTGGAGCACCTGGGAGATTCTCTGCAAGTTCTACAAACCAGACGCTGAAAACAGAGCTAAGGCATCCTTTAAGCTCGGTGGGTTTTGGAGCTCTTGGTGTTTTGCACAAGTCTAGGTAAGGGAAGCTAGCTTTATTTTCAATAAAAGCCGTAGATTTGCTGTTTCTGAAGTGAGGGCGACGTGGTCGCCGGTTTCATATTCTTTTTCGTGATTCTCTGTTCTATGTGTTTGGGCGACGTGGTCGCCGGTTTTGAATACAGATTTCGAACTCCCCTGTTTTTGTGTTGTTTGAAACTGGTTGAGATTTAAATGTGAAATACATGTGATATTCGAAAATCTGAACCTTTGAAATGACTGTTGCTGTGATTTGGATCATTCATTTAAGTGTTATATGATGTATGGAATGTCGTCAATGTGGGATCAAGACATAGTATTTTCAGGAAAGGAAATACCGTGTTGAGATTTGGTTATGAAGTGTATTGATCTGTGAGTATCCTGTGAATGAGGCGATCCTGACTCTGCTGAGATAATGGAATCACATAGAGGAAGTTTTTCAGTTGGTGAGAGTCGAAGGAGGTTCATATAAATGGGTGAGTCGTGTGAAAAAGAACGAGCTCGGCCTGTTATATGAATTAACCCTGTCATGCTAGGATAGTGATGATATTGAGATTCATTTATACGCTTGTCAATGTGTGTGATTTCACGGCGCCCCTGTGAATGTGTGTGATTTCACAGTGGGTTAGTATGACAGGTGCATGTCTCTGGATGCTAAGTTCAACGCACGAGTCTTCCGGAAGTAGTGTCAAGTGTCTTGTGTGATGAGTCAGTAGAAGTCTGACGTGAGAATTGAGGAACAGTGAATTTGATAGACACTTGATGCATTTTGTGATTTTTAACGACCTTCGAGGAATTGTGCAATATGTGTTTTAGTTGATGGTTTGCGTTGGTGTCTTTAATTTGTTCATCTTGATTTTTAAAGTATAATATCTAAACTCTTTTTCAAATGTCTAGCTTACCCTGTGGTGTTTCTTTTGGTGTTGTGTTTGGCTCTTTCTTAAACCTGTGATGATCGTGTATAATTTACACGGGAGCAGATGATGTTGCAGGAAGCAGAGCTCCTCAATGAGTGGTTGCCGGAAGGAGATCGCCTGTTTCTACTTCTGTTAGGCGATCACCTTTTTGCTGTCTTCTGATAGGAGATCGCCATTCTCTGATAGGAGATCGCCCTCTTCTGATAGGAGATCGCCTGCCTTGCTATTTTACTGCATTTTATTTGAGTTTAAGTTTTTGGAAAATTTGACCGATTATGTATTAAACTCCCTGTGAGGAGAAAATTTCATTACATATATATAATTATGTTCACTTCAAAATATTTGTTTACCTTTAATTCATTTTATATTTATTCCAAAGAATTTGGCGGGATGTTACATAATTCATCCAACAAGTCATCTAACCTAGGAATGGGATGCCTATATTTGATTGTAATGTTATTTATAGCGCGACAATCCGTACACATTCTCCATGACCCATCCTTTTTAGGAACAAGGATGACAGGCATAGCACATGGGCTCATGCTATCTTGTACCCATCAACTTGTTGTTGAATTTCTTTGGTCTCTGTGGGATTGGTCCTATATGCTGGGCATTTGGTAAAGAAGCCTCGGGAATGAAGTCTATTTGGTGTTCAATCCCTCTTAAAGGTGGTAAGCCATTAGGAGGATCTTGAAACACATCTTCAAATTCCTTCACCAAATTGTCCAAACATGTGGGACTATCCTTAGCCGACTCACGATCAATAATACTAGGAATAGCTAAAAAAATAGGCTTTTGAGCAACTATTACCTTTTTAACTTCTTGAGTAGTCATGAGAAGGCTTCTCTTGGAACTTTTTTTTATCATTGTCATGCTCTCTCTTTTGCTTCATTTTAATTTGGTCCTCATGGACTTCCTTTGGAGAGAGAGACTTAAGTATGACCTTGTGCCCATGGAAGTTAAAAGAAATTTTGTTGGTAAAGCCATCATGAAAAACTTTTCTATCATATTGCCATGGCCTACCTAAAAGAACATGTGTTGCTTCCATTGGGACAACATCACACAAGACCTCATCTTTGTATTTACCAATGGAAAAAGCAATGAGGACTTGTTTGTTAACTATGATTTCTCCAACCTCACTTAACCATTATAGTTTGTAGGGCTTTGTATGAGAGATAGTAGACAATCCAAGCTTATCTACTACTCTTGTACTAGCCACATTAGCACAACTTCCCCCATCCACTATCAAAGAACACAACTTATCATTAACGAGACATCTTGTATGGAAAATATTTTCTCTTTGGCTTTCATCAAAGGGTTTTAAAACTTGGCCAAGCATTCGTCTCACTACTAATAAGTCGCCTTCAAGTGGACTTTCACTCTCATGCTCACTTGGGGACCTAGGAGGTGTTGAAGGTCTAGAGGAATCCGAACTATGCTCACTCACAACCACCCCATCACGCATCATCATATTCCTTTTGGAAGGACAATTAGCCACTATATGACCATAGCCTAAACATTTAAAGCACTTTTTACTTGAAGATTTAGTTGGTGATTTAGGAGTAGAAGTTGAAGGCTTAGTATCTCTAGTTTTGAAAGTAGAATCTTTTGAAGGAAATTTTGAAAAAGATTTTCCTTTGTTTTTCCAAGATGAATTGTAAAAGCCATCATTATGAGTATGTTTAAAAGAATTTTTCCTTGCAAGTTGAGATTCTACCTTGATGGCAAGGTGAACCAAATTTTCTAAAGAAGAATACTCATTAAGTTCTACAACATCTTGGATATCCCTTCTAAGACCACTAACACATCTAGCCATTTTAGCTTCATCATTCTCATGCATATTGGCTCTAGTTAAAAGCGTTTCAAGTTCTTTATAATAAGCATCCACACTTAGCGTGCCTTGGTGAAGCCGTTGGAGCTTCAACAATAGGTCTTTCCTAAAGTGTGGAGGCACAAATCTAGCGCGCATGCAAACTTTTAAATCATCCCAAGAGACCACGTGATGGAGAGAGGCCAAGCTCACCCCACCATGAAAGCCAAGGGCCAAGACTAGACCGTCTAGAACCACATGGAGAGCGTCTAGCACAAGACAAGGGGGAGCTACATGAGGAGCGTCTAGGAGGGAGCCTAGACCGTCTAGGACCTCTCACAAGGTCCATGGCCAAGCACATTCACGCCCAAATAAGTCAAGCCACGGATGGCAGGGAGAAGACCTTGTACATGCTACTTGGAGGCCCATTAGGGGTAGCTTAGTAGATTAGTGTAGTGTAGAAAGCAAAACTTGCTCACTTAGGGGTGTGCTATCAAAAAGGTGCCCTTAGATATAGAAGGAGGGGTGTGCTAGCAAATAGGTGCCTTTAGCAAAAGAAGGAGGGATGTACTATCAAATGTTGCATTTTTGACCTATCTTCTAGAATATTAGGATGGTGGTGTGGTTTGACTAAAGTCAATACCCTAGGCAGCCCCACTTTTTGTATTTCCATCCCTACCCTTTAAGCTTGCTCACCAAGGCTCCTAAATCTATAAATAAGAAGGCCTACCTCATGTATTTTCAAGATTAATATGAGTAAAGTTATGCTGCCAAATTTGTGCCAAGCTTTGCTCTCTCCTAGTTTCTAGGAATTGATCTTCATCTCCTTCACCTCACCAAGGGTTGGACGAACCTCCCTACTCCCATACACATCATGCACCTTCAAGATCACCATCACTCCTAGGAGGGTCTTGCTCATTTCAACCATTGCTTCCGTGTAAGGACCTAGAAACTTTAATTGGAATAAAAGTGTTATATTTAAATAATTTCAGAAGATGTTATTATTTAAAATACAAAGAGTTGGTAAATGAAGTTTCATAGTAGTCGGACATCGGACATCGGACGTTGCCCATGATCTGGGGTAAGCTAGTAGAGGTCGGTCGGCTGACATGTGGATCAAGAAGAGTAAAGGAGGAAAAGTGTAGCTAAGAAGTCTTCTACGAGATCGCCGTTAGTGAAGACAGAGGCAATATCCGACTTCTATGGCACATAATCGCCTGTCGCCTAGAGGGGACATGAGCGCCAATCGCCTAAGGTGTACGTGATCGACGAGAGTGCACGTAGTATGTGGTCAAGATACTGGATCAACCAGAGTGGGTTCCAACAACCACGCGTATCAAGGTGTGGGTTAAGCCTTAGGTACGCTGTGCATGCGAAGCTCTATGCTTGAGCAAAAGAGATCACCCTTAGTATTTCATGCATGGGCGCACGAGGAGTGGTGCTGATCTACTCTTGGAAATGTGAAGCTACCGACGTCACCGAGTCATGGGGAGATGATACCTTGGAAGTAACATAGTGGAATGAAGAACCTTCAGGAAGGCGTGGTGTCGTCGGTCATCGCCAGGGCGCAAGGCATGCGGGCATCGCCAGGGCGCGAGGCATGCGGGCATCGCCAGGGCGCGAGACATGCGGGCATCGCCAGGGCGCGATGCATGTGGACATCGCCTGGGAGAGACATCGGTCGTCTTCTGGGGAGAGACATCGGTTGTCCTCCAGGGTGAGACATCGGTCGATAGTCTTCGCACGAGCGGTCATCGGTGGTTAGTCTTCGCGCGATGTCGAGTTTCACACAGATAAGGTGGGACCCAGGCTCTCAGCATCAGACGTGCTGCAGCGCACCACGTAGACAAAAAGAGTGGTTCAGAATAGTGACATCAGAAAGCTGGCATGCGCAAGAGACACTCGCGGTCGTACTGTTCAGGGAAGTGTTGGCATGCGCAAGAGACAACCGTGGTCGTACTGTTCAGTGAAAGGTACACTCAGACTTTCCTGCAGAGGGGGTGGTGGCAGCAGCATGCGTGGACAAGTAGGTTTGGATTCAAAAACCCACTGCGGAGAGGCAAAGAAAGTTACAGTGGCTCAAGAGTGAAAGAGTGAGTGCATCTTCATCCCTCTCTTTTCTCTCCTTCGCGCTGCGTGTAACATCCCGCCAAATTACGTTGGAATAAATATAAAATGAAAATAAAGGTGACAAATAGATTGAGGCGAACAAAATTTTATATAAATAAATAAGTTTCTCCTCACAGGGAGTTTAATACAAATTCGGTCACTTTTCCATGAAAATGTAAACAAAATACAATACAATAGAAAGACAGGCGATCTCCTGACAGAAAGGGCGATCTCCTATTAGAAGGGCAATCTCCTATCAGAAAGGCGACCTCCTATCAGAAAGCAGCAAAAGGGTGATCGCCTATCGGGAATAGAAAATAGGCGATCTCCTCCCGTCGACCACTCACTGAGGAGCTCTACTTCCTACAACATCATCTGCTCCCGTGTAAATTATACACGATCATCACAGGTTTAAGAAAAAGCCGAACACAACACCAAGAAAAACACAGGGTAAGCTAGACATTTGAAAAAGAGTTTAGATATTATACTTTAAAATCAAGATGAAACAAATTAAAGACACCCACGTAAACCATCAACTAAAACACATATTGCACAATTCCTCAAAGGTCGTTAAAATCACAAAATTCATCAAGTGTCTATCAATACAATGTTTCTCATTTCACACGTCAGACTTCCACTGACTCATCACACAAGACACTTGACACTACTTCCGGAAGACTCGTGCGTTGAACCTAGCATCCAGAGACATGCACCTGTCATACTTCATTGGCTGTAATGTTTCCACAACCATGCCCATCAACACCATCTCGATCTCAATTCATCACTCTCACAGTATGACAGGGTTAATCCATAAGACAGGCCGAGCTCGTTCTTTTTCACACGACTCACCCATTCATATGGACCTCCTTCGACTCTCACCAACAGAGTAACTTCCTCTATGTGATTCCATTATCTCAGCAGAGTCAGGATCGCCTCATTCACAGGATACTTACAGATCAATACACTTCATAACCAAATCTCAACACGGTATTTCCTTTCCTGAAAATACTATGTCTTGATCCCACATCCACAACATTCAAAACATCATACCACTCAAATGAATGATTCAAATCACAGCAACAGTCATTACAAAGGTTCAGATTTTCGAATATCACATGTATATCACATTTAAATCTGAAACAGCTTCAAACAACACCAAAAACAGTAGAGTTCGAAAAACAGCGCCAAAACCGGCGATCTCGTTCAAAAACAGAGGATTATACAATAACAGTTGAAAAACCGGCGACCACGTCGCCCCCATCATCTCAATCATGAATATAAGGATTTTCGTTGGAATAAGGCTAGCTTCCCTTACCTGGACTTGCGCAAAATACCGAGAGCTCCAAAACCCACTGAGCTTGAAGGGTGCCTTAGCTCTGTTTTCAGCGCCTGGTTTGTAGAACTTGCAGAGAAGCTCCCAGGTGCACTAAGGGCAGTCGTCGCTCGTCGCACAGGTGCTGGAGGTTGCCTGAGTTGCAGCGCGAAGGAGAGAAAAGAGAGGGATGAAGATGCAGACACTCTTTCACTCTTGAGTCACTTCTAACCTTCTTTGCCTTCCCGCAGTGGGCTTTTGAATCCAAGCCTACCTGTCCACGTATGCTGCTGCTGCCACCCCTTCTGCAGGAAAGCCTGAGTGTACTATTTCACTGAACAGTACGGCCACGGTTGTCTCTTCTGCATGCCAACCACTGCCCTGAACAGTACGACCACTGTTGTCTCTTCTGCATGCCAACCACTGCCCTGAACAGTACGACCACTGTTGTCTCTTCTGCATGCCAACCACTGCCCTGAACAGTACGACCGCGAGTGACTCTTGCGCATGCCAACATTCTGATGTCACTATTCTGAACCACCCTTTTTGTCTACGTGGCGCGCGTGGAGGACGTTTCATGCTGGGAGTTTGGGTCCCACTTTCTCTGTGTGAAGCTCGACATCGTGCGATAACCTTCCACCGATGACCGCTCGCGCGATGACTATCCTCTGAGGTCTCATACTGGCAAACGACCGATGTCTCTCCCTGGAAGACGACCGATGTCTCTCCCTGGGAGACGACCGATGTCTATCCCTGGCGACGCCCGCATGCCTCTCACGACCCGGCGATGCCTGCATGCCTCGCGCCCCGACGACGCCCGCATGCCTCTCGCGCCCCAGCGTTGCCCGCATGCCTCGCGCGCCCTGGTGACGTCCACATGCCTCGCGCCCTGGCGATGCCCGCATGCCTCTCGCACGCCCTGGTGACGTCCACATGCCTCGCGCCCTGGCGATGCCCGCATGCCTCTCGCGCCCTGGCGACATCCACATGCCTCGCGCCCTGGCGATGCCCGCATGCCTCTCACGCCCTGGCGATCATGTGTAGTAGACGACCGGCGATTAAGTACTAACTAGGCGAACTTATAGTCTTCTAAGCTACACTTTCCTTCCTTTTTATTTGAAATGAAAACATACTTAGAATTCATTTAAAATATTACCCTTTTATTCCAATTTAATTTTACAGGTCCTTACACTGCGATTCAGGCAACCTCAAGCACCATTACGACGAGCGACGACTACCATTAGAGCACCTGGAAGATTCTTTGCAAGTTCTACAAACCAGACGCTAAAACAGAGCCAAGGCATTCTTTAAGCTTCGTTGGGTTTCGGAGCTCTTGGTGTTTTGCGCAAGTCCAGGTAAGGGAAGCTAGCTTTATCTTCAATAAAAGCCGTAGATTAGCTGTTTCTGAAGTGAGGGCGACGTGGTCGCTGGTTTCATTTTCATCTTCGTGAATGCTCTGTTTTTACGTGTAGGGCGACGTAATCGCCGGTTTTAAACGTTGTCTTCTAAAATCCCCTGTTTTAGTGTCGCTTTGCACTTGTTCGAGGTTAATATGTGAAATACATGTGTTATTGGAAAGATCTGAACCTGGATACGTTTGTTGTTGTGGTAGAGATCGTTCATTTAAGTGTTGCATGGTGTATTGGGTGAATTGATGATCTTTTACTGTCCTGTGTGGACTTTCCTTGCTGTCTTGTGTGGACTTTGCTTGCTGTCCTGTGTGGACTTTCCTTGCTGTCCTGTGTGGACTTTGCTTGCTGTCCTGTGTGGACTTTCCTTGCTGTCCTGTGTGGACTTTCCTTGCTGTCCTGTGTGGACTTTCCTTGTTGTCCTGTGTGGACTTTGCTTGCTGTCCTGTGTGGACTTTCCTTGCTGTCCTGTGTGGACTTTGCTTGCTGTCCTGTGTGGACTTTCCTTGCTGTCCTGTGTGGACTTTACTTGCTGTCCTGTGTGGACTTTACAGTGGTGTGGTGTGTGTCTATGTGTGTTAAATCAGTGGAAGTCTGACGTAAGAAATGAGGAACTTTGAATTGATAGACACTTGATGCATTATGTGAAATAGAACGACTCTTGAAAATATTGTGAAATGTGTGATTTCTTGGCGATCAGGTGAAGGGAATGAGAAACTCTATAGTTTTACGTGGGTATCTTGAATTTGTTTTATCTTGATTTTAAAGTTCATATTTAAACTCTCTTTAAAATATCTAGCTTACCCTGCATGTTTTGGTTCTGTGGCTGTTTTCTTAAAACTGTGATGATCGTGTATAATTTACACGGGAGCAGATGATCTTCCAGGAAGTAGAGCTTGTAAGGACCTGTAAAAATTGAATTGGAATAAAAAGGGTTATATTTTAAAAGAATTCTATGTATGTTTTATTAAAAATAAAAAGGGAGGAAAAGTTAAGTTTAGAAGGCTATGAGATCGCGGGTCGCCTGCTACACATGAGCGCCAGGTGGACGTCGCCAGGGCGCGAGGCATGCGGGCATCGCGCGGGCGCGAGGCATGCGGGCATTGCCAGGGCGCGAGGCATGTGGACGTGGCCAAGGCGCGAGAGTTATGAGGGCGTCGCCAGGGAAGACATCGGTCGTCTCCCAGAGGAAGACATCGGTCGTCTCCCAGAGGAAGACATCGGTCGTCTCCCAGAGGAAGACATCGGTCGTCTCCCAGAGGAAGACATCGGTCGTCTTCCAGGGCGAAGGAGACATCGGTCGTTCGCCAGGATGAGTCAGCAGTGGAAAGTTATCGCGCGACGTCGAGTTTCACACAAAGTAAAGTGGGACCCAGACTCCCAGCATGAAACGTCCTGCACACGCGCCACGTAGACAAAAAGGGTGGTTTAGAGTGGTGACATCAGAATGTTGGCATGCGTAGGAGACACTCGCGGTCGTACTGTTCAGAGCAGTGGTTGGCATGCACAAGCGACAACAGTGGTAGTACTGTTCAGAGCAGTGGTTGGCATGCACCAGAGACAACAGTGGTCGTACTGTTCAGGGCAGTGGTTCTCAGACTTTCCTGCAGAAGGGGTGGCAGCAGCAGCATGCGTGGACAGGTAAGTTGGGATTCAAAAGCCACTGCGGGAAGGCAAAGAGGGTTACAGACTCAAGAGTGTTAGAGTGAGTGCAAACTTCTTCCCTCCCTTCTTCCCTTCCTTGCGTTGAGACTCAGGCAACCTCCAGCATCAGTGCGACAAGCGACGTTGCCCTTAGAGCACCTGAGAGGTTCTCTGCAAGTTCTACAGACCAGGCGCTGAAAACGGAGCTAAGGCATCCTTCAGGCTCGGTGGGTTTTGAGCTCGCGGTATTTTACGCAAGTCCAGGTAAGGGAAGCTAGCCTTCATTTTCAATACAAGCCATAGATTAGCTGTTTCTGGAGTAAGGGCGACGTGGTCGCCGGTTTCGTTTTCATCTTCGTGAATGCTCTGTTTCTATGTGTTTTGGGCGACGTAGTCGCCGGTTTTATATACAGACTTCGAAATACCTTGTTTTTGAACCAGATCGCCGGTTTTTGGCGTTGTTTGCGAACTCTCTGTTTTTGGTGCTGCTTTGAAACTGTCTGAGACTTAAATGAGATATTCGAAAATAAGAACCTTGGATTGAGTTTTGCTGTGATTGAAATTGTTCCTTTAAGTGCTATGTGATGTGTTGAATGTGGTGAATGTGGGATCGAGGCATAGTATTTTCAGGAAAGAAAATACCGTGTAAGATCGTGTAGGATGTGCATTGATCAGTGATTCCTAATGAGATATCCTGACTCTGCTGAGATAATGGAATCCCATAGAGGAAGTTACTCAGTTGTGGAGAGTCGAAGGAGGTTCATAGGAATGGGTGAGTCGTGTGAAACAGAACGAGCTCGGCCTGTTCTATGGATTAACCCTGTCATACCGGGAGAACTATTGACATTGAGATTATATATGCGCATGCTGTGTGGATTCACAGCGACCCTGTGTGGATTTCACAGTGGTATGGTATGACAGGTGCAGATCTCTGAGTCTAATCAATGCATGAGTCTTCCGGAAGTAGTGTCAAGTGTCTTGTGTGCTGAGTCAGTGGTGGTCTGACATGTGAAATGAGGAACTTGAAATTGATAGACACTTGATACGGTTGTGAAATAGAATGACTCTGGAAAATATTGTGAAATGTATGACTTCTTGGCGATCAAGTGAAGGAAATGAGAAAATGTATAGTTTTACGTGGTTACCTTGAAATTGTTTTACCTTGATTTTAGTGGTTATATATAAACTCTCTTTAAAATATCTAGCTTACCCTGCGTGTTTTGCTCGTTGGCTGTTTTCTCTTAAAACTGTGATGATCGTGTATAATTTACACGGGAGCAGATGATTTTCCAGGAAGTAGAGCTCCTTAGTGTGTGGTCGCCGGAAGGAGATCGCCTGATTTCTGTTCTGGTAGCCGATCGGCTGTTTTGGGTCCTCTGATAGGAGATCGGCCTCGTCCGATAGGAGATCGGTCTCTTCCGATAGGAGATCGCCTGCTTTGTTTCTTTTACTGTAATTTGTTTATGTTTCTGGAAAATTTGACCGAATTTGTATTAAACTCCCTGTGAGGAGAAACTACATTTTATATATATAATATTTTGTTCACTTCAATCTATTTGTTACCTTTATTTTCATTATATACATTTGTATAGTATTTTGGCGGGATGTTACAGAGCTCCTTAGTGAGTGGTCGCCGGGGAAGAGATTGCCTGTTTCTATCTCTTTGTGGTGATCGCCTGATTTCTGTCCTGATAGCAGATCGCCTGTTTTGGGTCTTCTGTTAGGAGATCACCGGTTTATGTATGGAGACCGCCGGTTTCGATGTATTTGACTGTATTTTGTTAAGTTTTGAAAGAATTTGACCGGTTATGTATTAAACTCCCTGTGAGGAGCAACTTCATTTTATATAAATACGTATGTTCACTTAAATATTATTGTCTTACCTTTAATTCATTTTATATTTATGAAAAGTATTTTGGCGGGATGTTACATTAATGGTATCAGAGCAGTTCGTCCTTAGGATGACCTGAGGGCTGTGGATCCATTGTGTTTCTTCTGCTCATAGAAATCAGTTTGAGTTTAAATAACAACTATAGTGAAAGGCTTTCAAACGTTTTTGTATTTAAATTTTGTGTGTGCTTTAGTGAATGTATGCCCTAACTGAAAATCTTAGTATTAAGAATGAGAGGATCTTGATAAAGTAGTGAGGGTGCACACTCATAACTGGATCGAGATGATTCTCAATCTTAATTCCAAAGGTTTGATGTTTAGCATACATTGAATTCTGGTGTGATTTATTTCGTTTTATTGAGTGTTTTGTAATTGATTGAAAGTGGTTGTTTGGATTGATGGTTGTATACCAGTAGCTGTTCTGGTGTTTTACTAGAGATTATAAGTATCACGATTCTGTTGATGAGCTCAAATTCTTAATGACTTTGAGATGCCGACCTTTGTAAGGTCTAGATGTTACCTCCTGAATGAATTGATTTCTCATCGATCTCATTCTTGTAGTTGTAGGGAATATAGAAAACCTATAGTTTCAAAATCTAAAACGAAGAGAGATGGCACGTAGACCTCCTACCCCTCCCCAACCTTCTTCGGAAATGAGCCAAATTGCCAAGGCTATTGAGATGATGGCAACTGCCATCCAACAACAGAATGCAGCAATGGCTCAGAATCATCAGGCTGCAATGCACCATTGGGAAACTGCTCGGTCGACTGAAACCGCTTCCCACGTCGGTCAGCCCCAGAATCAGATGGGACTGACCGAGTTCATGAGGCACAACCCACCCAAGTTCAGTGGGAATGCTACCCCTGATCAAGCAGATCAGTGGGTCAGAGAGTTGGAGAAAATCTTTAGGGCGACCTCCTTCCCTGAAGGGAGGAAATTGGTATTCGCTACCTATCTGCTATCTGGAGAAGCCGAGTTCTGGTGGATGGGAGCTCAGCAGATGATGGAAGCTAGAGCTGAAGTGTTAGACTGGGAGAGTTTCAGGGTGAGATTTCTGGAAAAATACTTCCCAGATAGTGCAAGATTTGCGAGGGAAGCAGAATTCCTCAGATTGGAGCAGGGGGAGATGTCAGTGAATGCTTATGCTGCTCAGTTTGAGTATCTCGCCCGATTCTATACCCAGGCGACCTCTGAGGCTTGGAGGTGTAGGAAATTTGAAGAAGGACTGAAGCATGAGCTGAAAAGGGCCATAGCACCTATGTGCATAAGAGAATTTCACGCCTTAGTGGAGAAGGCGATGATGGTGGAGACACTGGAGAAGAGCGACTCTCGGGTGATCAGGTTACACCCAGGGGGTTCTTCCAGTGAGAAGGCCAAGGTGCAACAACAGCAGAATAAGCCTTATGCGAGACCTCCACAGCATGGGGCAGAAGCAGCACCGCCCCAGTTTCAGCAGCAACAGCCATGGAAACTCAGATGTTCCCATTGTGGTGGGCCACACACATCCAATGTGTGCCCCAAGAGAAATTCAGAGAGAAGATGCTACATCTGCCGAAAGACGGGACACCTTGCTAGAGAATGTCCTAACGGGAATAGGGCGACTCAACCCAGTGGTTCCCAGCAGTTGAGGAACGAAAGCAGCAGACCTCAGGCAACAGGGAGAGTGTTTGCCAGGTCTGGAGCGGAGGCGTCTCAGTCAGGTAACCTAGTACAAGGGGTTTGTTTATAGCTGGTAGATACTTTGGAGTTTTGTTTGTTTCTGGAGCGACACACTCTTTTGTGTCAAATCGGTGTGCAACCGAACTGGGCCTTCTAGTGGAAGAGCTGCCGTTTGAACGGTTGGTCTCTACACCTGCATCAGGACAGGTTTTGACCTCCCCAGTTCGCTCTGCATGTCCAGTGATAGTAGAGGGACGCAGGTTCAAGGTGAATTTGATCTGCCTACCTCTTCAGGATCTGGATGTTATCCTAGGAATGGATTGGCTATCTGCCAATCACATTCTCACTGATTGCAGTAGGCAGAACGTGGTGTTTCCAGGCCCCCGAGAGTCAGATATGATATCTGCTCAGTGTGTATGGTCGGGGTGGATAGAAGGGGGCGCCGTACCATGTGATCCTAACTCAAGAGGGAAGTGAAGAGTGATGAAGATATGGGCTGTATGCATGTGGTGAAGGGTTCCATGGATGTAGTTCCAGAAGAAATGCCTGGACTACCTCCTAAGAGAGAGATGGAATTCTCTATTGTTTTGGTACCTGGAGCTGGACCAGTGTCCATGGCTCCCTACATAATGGCTCCAGCTGAGTAGATGGAATTGAAGAAGCAAATGTAAGTTAGTTTTGGTTGTACCAAGGTTTAGTTTCAGCTACGTATAAGTCATGGAGAGTAAATAAGCAGGATGTTGGGGGGTTTAAAGCTTAAGCATGTGTATCCATAGGAAGTACCAAAGTTATGTTCCAAGAATGAAAGAATGAATTTTTTTTTTTGAAGCTTAGAAGATGTTCATGTCGATGAAACAGCATGAGATGGTTCTAGCTTAAGCTTCACGCAGAATGGATGCTGTTTTGTTGATCGTGATTTGAAAGATGATTATGGAAATGGTGGGTTGAGATAAAAGGCTTCCGAAGCCGTAAGCCTCCTGAATTTGGCAAATGAGGATGCAGATCGGCCTGTGAATGTAGAAGGGAAGGAGGAGATGGCTGTGGATAAGAATGAGGGTAAGCCGTGTTATGAGGATGTTGAGTCCTTCTAGAGATGTGTTGATTCCTAGAAGGATATTTCGGATCCTAGTTTGAATTAGCTAGGGGGCATGAATAGTGGGCAGCTGTCCCCTCTCCTTCCGATGAAGGGATCTTGCTCGCTTTTCTCAAAAGGGGCTAGTCCTGGTTCCGTTAAGGGCCTAGTTCTGGACTTGCTCGACCAAGTCTTCAAGGTTGGAAGTGGAGTGTGAATGCTAGAGTTGGCGCTCAATGGAGCAGCATATTCCTTATGCAGGGACGTAAAAATGGAATTTGATGAAGTATTGGAGTAGTAAGAGTTGGTTCAGCAGACAACCGAGAGGGTGAAACTGATACAGGGCAGAATGAAAGCCTCTCAAAGTCGGCAGATGTGCTAGGCAGATCAGAGGAGAAGACCTTTGGGGTTTGCTGCTGGGGATCATGTCTTTATGAGGGGGACACCAGCCAAGGGTGTAGGACGAGCTATCAGATCAAAGAAGCTGTACCCTAGGTCTGTTGGGCCATATCAGATCCTAAGGGGGATCAGTCCAGTGGCTTATGAGATCGCCCCACCTCCCCAATTAGCAAACCTGCATAATGTATTTCACGTATCACGGCTAAGGAAGTATCTTGCAGACCCTAGTCACGTGTTGGAAGTGGACGACGTGCAGATCGGGTGATTCACCATGGGAATTTGAAGAAACCATGAGAGGAGCATATCCCTACCTCTTCTCCTTGTAATCCAATTTTCGAGGACGAAAATTTTTCTTGTTGGGGAGATTGTAAGGACCTAGAAACTTTAATTGGAATAAAAGTGTTATATTTAAATAATTTCAGAAGATGTTATTATTTAAAATACAAAGAGTTGGTAAATGAAGTTTCATAGTAGTCGGACATCGGACGTCGCCCATGATCTGGGGTAAGCTAGTAGAGGTCGGTCGGCTGACATGTGGATCAAGAAGAGTAAAGGAGGAAGAGTGTAGCTAAGAAGTCTTCTACAAGATCGCCGTTAGTGAAGACAGAGGCAATATCCGACTTCTCTGGCACATAATCGCCTGTCGCCTAGAGGGGACATGAGCGCCAATCGCCTAAGGTGTACGTGATCAACGAGAGTGCACGTAGTATGTGGTCAAGATACTGGATCAACCAGAGTGGGTTCCAACAACCACGCGTATCAAGGTGTGGGTTAAGCCTTAGGTACGCTGTGCATGCGAAGCTCTATGCTTGAGCAAAAGAGATCACCCTTAGTATTTCATGCATGGGCGCACGAGGAGTGGTGCTGATCTACTCTTGGAAATGTGAAGCTACCGACGTCACCGAGTCATGGGGAGATGATACCTTGGAAGTAACATAGTGGAATGAAGAACCTTCAGGAAGGCGTGGTGTCGTCGGTCATCGCCAGGGCGCAAGGCATGCGGGCATCGCCAGGGCGCGAGGCATGCGGGCATCGCCAGGGCGCGAGACATGCGGGCATCGCCAGGGCGCGAGGCATGCGGGCATCGCCAGGGCACGAGGCATGTGGACATCGCCTGGGAGAGACATCGGTCGTCTTCTGGGGAGAGACATCGGTTGTCCTCCAGGGTGAGACATCGGTCGATGGTCTTCGCACGAGCGGTCATCGGTGGTTAGTCTTCGCGCGATGTCGAGTTTCACATAGATAAGGTGGGACCCAGGCTTTCAGCATCAGACGTGCTGCAGCGCGCCACGTAGACAAAAAGAGTGGTTCAGAATAGTGACATCAGAAAGCTGGCATGCGCAAGAGACACTCGCGGTCGTACTGTTCAGGGAAGTGTTGGCATGCGCAAGAGACAACCGTGGTCGTACTGTTCAGTGAAAGGTACACTCAGACTTTCCTGCAGAGGGGGTGGTGGCAGCAGCATGCGTGGACAAGTAGGTTTGGATTCAAAAACCCACTGCGGAGAGGCAAAGAAAGTTACAGTGGCTCAAGAGTGAAAGAGTGAGTGCATCTTCATCCCTCTCTTTTCTCTCCTTCGCACTGCGATTCAGGCAACCTCAAGCACCATTACGACGAGCGACGACTACCATTAGAGCACCTGGAAGATTCTCTGCAAGTTCTACAAACCAGACGCTAAAACAGAGCCAAGGCATTCTTTAAGCTTCGTTGGGTTTCGGAGCTCTTGGTGTTTTGCGCAAGTCCAGGTAAGGGAAGCTAGCTTTATCTTCAATAAAAGCCGTAGATTAGCTGTTTCTGAAGTGAGGGCGACGTGGTCGCCGGTTTCGTTTTCATCTTCGTGAATGCTCTGTTTTTACGTGTAGGGCGACGTAATCGCCGGTTTTAAATGTTGTCTTCTAAAATCCCCTGTTTTAGTGTCGCTTTGCACTTGTTCGAGGTTGATATGTGAAATACATGTGTTATTGGAAAGATCTGAACCTGGATACGTTTGTTGCTGTGGTAGAGATCGTTCATTTAAGTGTTGCATGGTGTATTGGGTGAATTGATGATCTTTTACTGTCCTGTGTGGACTTTCCTTGCTGTCCTGTGTGGACTTTCCTTGCTGTCCTGTGTGGACTTTCCTTGCTGTCCTGTGTGGACTTTCCTTGCTGTCCTGTGTGGACTTTCCTTGTTGTCCTGTGTGGACTTTGCTTGCTGTCTTGTGTGGACTTTCCTTGCTGTCCTGTGTGGACTTTGCTTGCTGTCCTGTGTGGACTTTCCTTGTTGTCCTGTGTGGACTTTACTTGCTGTCCTGTGTGGACTTTACAGTGGTGTGGTGTGTGTCTATGTGTGTTAAATCAGTGGAAGTCTGACGTAAGAAATGAGGAACTTTGAATTGATAGACACTTGATGCATTATGTGAAATAGAACGACTCTTGAAAATATTGTGAAATGTGTGATTTCTTGGCGATCAGGTGAAGGGAATGAGAAACTCTATAGTTTTACGTGGGTATCTTGAATTTGTTTTATCTTGATTTTAAAGTTCATATTTAAACTCTCTTTAAAATATCTAGCTTACCCTGCATGTTTTGGTTCTGTGGCTGTTTTCTTAAAACTGTGATGATCGTGTATAATTTACACAGGAGCAGATGATCTTCCAGGAAGTAGAGCTCCTTAGTGAGTGGTCGCCGGGGAAGAGATCGCCTGTTTCTATCTCTTTGTGGTGATCGCCTGATTTCTGTCCTGATAGCAGATCGCCTGTTTTGGGTCTTCTGTTAGGAGATCACCGGTTTATGTATGGAGACCGCCGGTTTCGATGTATTTGACTGTATTTTGTTAAGTTTTGAAAGAATTTGACCGGTTATGTATTAAACTCCCTGTGAGGAGCAACTTCATTTTATATAAATACGTATGTTCACTTAAATATTATTGTCTTACCTTTAATTCATTTTATATTTATGAAAAGTATTTTGGCGGGATGTTACACTTCCGCACCATCTTCAACATCCAAGGACAGCTCAACATGTGAAGGCCATCATTTGGTATCATGAGCATGGGATTCTTCAAAGATGAGTAGTTCTAGGTCCTTTTTGATTTTGAGTTCTTCTTTAATCCTTGTTGTTCATCTTTGTTTTCCATACTTGTCTTGCTGTTTTTTAATTTTTAATTTGAATTGGTGTGCTGTTTGGAAATTCCAATTGGTGCATCTTGTTCAATTGTTCTTGAGCAATCTTTGTGCAATTTTTGGTAGGATTCCATACACCTTTGTGTTGCTGTTTTTCTTTTAGGTTTTGAGTCTTTATTGCAATTTTATTTTGGTTCATTTTATGCTCTTTGAGTCTTTAATTTTTGAATCTATATATGTTGTCTAAGTCATGTTTCTCCAAAATGTCATAAAATCATAAGTAGTACTTTGTTTGGCTGATTTGTTTCTTGATTTTGGGTCTAAAAGTTTGATTTGAATATGCTGGGTTTTTGACCTTTTGGTGCCTTTTTATTTTTAGGTTGAGTTCATATTTGTGTTTTAGTTCTACACAAATTCATTCACATCTTTTCCTTTGTGTCTTTTGGTATATCTTGCTGTTTTTTCCATTTTACCCAGAATCCCCTGTTTTGCATCAATCTGTGCTGGCTGTTTTTGCTTAGAAAAATTATTTTTCCACATAGAAAAATTTTGATTCGCTGGAATATGCAATATTGAGGTGTTATTGAAAAGACAAAAAAAGAATCAGGTCAAAAAAAGAAATAGAAAAAAAATGAAAAGTATTTTAAAAACAGTGTGCAAATCTGGGCGCTCCAGCTGGCATAACTGAACACTGATTGTGCAAAATTCATTAAAAAAAAAATGGCTCATGCGTTTTGGGTGAAATCTGTCCCAGAATTTTGTTGAGATCTTGAAATATTTGCATATCAATTTTCAGAGGCAAATCTTTAAAGGACAGCTCAGTACAAAGTGGGGAAAGTCACGTTTTTTGGCCACAACAGATTTTCAGTGGTGCTGTTTTTGTTTTTTTTTTAAATCTATTCTAGTGCTATTCTTAGGATTCACTTTGTGTGCCTACCTTTCTTTGAGTACCTTTATTTGCTTGTTTTATATTTCTTTGGAACTCTTTCTAGTTGTCACAAATTTTAACTCCATTTGGTGGTACTGTTTTTCTAATTAATTTGTTTCTTGCTTTAATCCTTTGGCCTCTAAATTTGGTGCTGGAATTGTTTCTCAATTGGTGCCTATTTGAGTAGAAATTTAACTTGAGTGAGGTCTAGCTTGTGTGATAGGTGCTGGATTGGAGAATTAATTTTTTAATTCTAAGATGAGCCAAAGCAAGGGCAGCAAACAAATATTACCCAAAAACACCACAAACACTTGGAGGGCCCAACAAAGAAAAGACAACCAAGGGAGTACCAATAGCAAAAAAAGGATCCATAAAGGGGGTTTTCTTAATCTTCTTTGCAACTTAACCTTGTTAATTACTTCTTTAATTACGTGATTAGATGGTGAGTGTGTCTTCAAGGGCTCCAAGTGTCCAAGAAGCCTCGCCTAGGGCCGACTAGTGTAGACTTTAATTGGTTTATGATCCGGTCGGTCATCGGTAGTCGATGACGTCAGCAGCAGTTGACCACGTGGACCATTCACAGGGTGACACGTGGTAGAAGATAGCAGGTGAATCAGGGAGGAGATCACTCAGAATGGTGATCGGTGGTCGGTTGCTAAGGGACCACCACCCACAGATCAGTGCCAGGTGAGCGCCTGGAGGCAGAGCGCGAAGAGCGCCTGGAAGCAGAGCGCGAGAAGTAAAGAAGCACTGATTAGTCATCAGGGGTTTCTTGTTAACACACAGTTAAGCTAGGACCCAGGCTCCCAGCGAGAGCATTACGCAAGAAGCACAGATCAGTAATCTCCTAGATTGCACATGATCGCCGTGTGTATTGCACATGATCACCGTGTGTATTGCACATGATCGCCGTGTGTGAAGATTGGAAGATCAGGTGGTTAACAAGACGCCGAAAGGAGCACATCGCCGGGTATTTGAGAAGACTTGGTAAGCACTTGTTATATGGTCTAAATATAGAAGGTAAGTGGCATGTCTGCCGCCGAAGTAGGGAAGATAAGTGGCATATCTGCCACCATGAGTAGTGTGAGCCATGATACCCAGCGTTAACCAGCTCATCATGTTAAGGTTGCGCCCAGAGTAGCCTGTGCACTAAGCTACTCCCTATGTGGATAACTTAGTCGCAGGAGCAAAGTGGAAGTAACGTTTCAGCTGCAGGTACTCCAGATGGTGACACGTGTATGACCAGATGTTATCCACGTGTCAAGAGGAATAACCGTCAGGAGAGAGAAAGACTCAGGTATATATATAAAATTCTTAACAGAATTAAGGGAGGGATTCATTTTGGTGGTGATTCACTTGTACACGGTTCTGAGTTTTCTTTGAAATTCTTTGTTGATTCAATCACTGACTTGAGCGTTGGAGCGCAACCGGCCGCAGAGGCGCCATACTGTTCTTTCAGGTTTCTTGGAGGATTATCAGGTGAAGGTCATCGGTGTACTTGGCGTGAAGCTGGTGAGGACGAGGTTCGGGAAGGAGAAGCTCTAACGCTTTGGTCAAGAGGCTGGATCATCAGGCGCCCACCGTGGGGCCGTGTAAACTGTGATTCCCATCCACAGTTGAGTTTGTGAGGTTTCCGGTAGTTTCTGTTCGATTGCTTGTTGCCGCAATCGTATTTTGGAGGTTTTGACCGTTTGAATCAAAGTTCAATCGGTGAAGAGTGGTTTTCTGGAGGTTTTGACCGTTTGAATCGAAGTTTAATCGGTGAAGAGTGGTTTTCTAGAGGTTTCTACCGATTGATTCTTGGATCAATCATTGTGCGAAGGAAGTTGAAAGGTTTCTTGAGCGTTGTTGCGAGGTAGCTTTTGCGTGTTGAAAGGCAACTGTGTGAAATTAGTAGAAGTTTCATGAGGAAAATGAGGACAACCAGATCTAGTTCAGTTGCGCCTCAATCCGGAGAGAATAACGTGACAATGTCGCAAATGCTGGAGATGATGCGTGCTTTGCAAGAAAATGTGGCAGCATCGCGCATCGAGCTGACGAAGATGCACGACGACCTGGTCGCTTCTCAGGCCAGGATTGAAGAGCTGAGCAAGGTTAATGAAGAGTTACGTCAGGCTCTTCGCGAGCAGAGGGAGAGTGCTGCGACCAGTGGAGGCGCGCCACTGTCTCCGCCACGAGTTTTTCCAATGCCATTTTCGCAGGCGATCATGGATGTTGCGATTCCTACAAACATCACGACGGTGAAGGCCTCCTTCACTGGAGTGGAAGATCCAGAGGCTCACCTTACCGCGTTTCATACGCAGGTGATGTTGTCGGGAGGATCGGATGCGGCCTATTGCAAGATGTTCATGAGCACTCTCCACAGCACAGCATTGGATTGGTTTGTAAGCCTACCTACTGGACACATTTCTAGTTTCCAGCAATTCTCCAAGCTTTTCATCGATCAGTACATTGTGAATAAAGCGCCGCCTATGGTGTCGTACGACTTGTTCGACGTAAGACAATTCCAGGGGGAATCTTTGAAGGACTATCTGAATAGGTTTGGAGCTCAGATAGTCCGGCTACCAGGTAAAGACAAGGAGATGTTCGTGCACACCTTCAAGAAGGGCGTGCTACCTGGACCCTTCAGCGAATCGTTATTCAGGAGCCACCCTGCAACGTTTGCAGAGATTTGGCGACGTGCTATGGCTCACATCGCCGCTGAGAATGAAGTGATAGAGAAGAGAGGGAATATGGCTCCTGCGAAACCACGCGCCCAAGCCAAGACTCAGCCTCAGAGGGTGTTGGAGACGGCGACAGTGAAGAAGGATCAAAGGACATACCGTCCTTATGATTCGAAGAAAAACAAAGGTGATGGCAGTGGTAGAGGAAGAGGGCCAGGTCGCCCGAGGGAATTCAAGCGCCCTCCGAGGCATGAGTTCGTGATGGGATTGGTGGACCTGATCGCCATTCCCAATATAGCTGCAAAGCTGAAGGCGCCTGAAAAGGTGTCGGATAAGGTGTTGGGGCCAAAGCCAGACACGTGGTGTGAATTCCACAAAAGTTTTGGCCACACCCTTGACTCCTGCCTGTCGCTGGGATACCAACTCGACGAGTTGGTTAGAAGTGGATTTCTGAAGGACTATTTACTGGAGAAGAAGGCAGCGAATGCGTCGAGCTCCCAGCCGGCGGGCAGTGAGGGCTAACAGCATGAAGTGCCTATCCACGGGGAAATCCACACCATAGCTGGGGGTTTCTCAGGAGGTGGGTGCACTGTGTCACAGCGCAAGAAATATGCTCGATCTGTGATGGCGGTGGAAGCATTCGAGGACCACTCACCCGATGTGGACATCACGTTTACCAAAGAAGACCTTAAGGATGTTATACCACATGACAACGATCCTATAGTGATCTCGCTTGTCACGGTAGGAAGGAAGATCCACCGAGTGCTGGTCGACCAGGGAAGTTCGGCTGATGTTATATTCTGGCCAACTTTCAACAAATTGCAGTTGCCCCTTGACCAGCTGAGACCTTATGGAGGATGCTTGTATGGTTTCGCTGGCGATCAGGTGGAGATCAGGGGGTACATTGAGTTGAGAACCACATTCACGGATGACACGGCTTCAAGAACGGAGAAAATCAAGTACCTTGTCGTGAATGCCCCCTCAGCATACAACATCCTATTAGGGAGGCCAACTCTCAACCGGATAGGGGTGGTGCCTTCAACAAGGCACATGAAGGTTAAGCTCCCTTCAATGGAAGGTGTGGTAATAACCCTGCGATCTGATCAAAAGGAGGCAAAGAAGTGTTACGAAAACAGCCTCAAGAACAAGCGATCACTAAGCTACGTCACAACCACGCCGCCTCCTGGCGTGGAATCAAGGCGAGAAGGGGGGCAAGCTGTCGATGTTGCGATGGAGGTGATCGCCGAGGGGAATGCACGTATGGTAGGTGTTGAAGAAGGAGGTGGAAATCGCCCTGAAGAGGCTAGGGAGACAGGGATCGCCAGAGCGGTGATCGCCAGTGAAAGGAGACTTCAACCAGTGGAAAAGTGGGTTGAAAGGAAGATAAAAGGCAAGGTCTTCAAGCTGGGGAAATCTCTAGATCGTGAAGCACAAGACCAGATCACCGGGGTGATAGAGAGGCATCTGGACGCGTTTGCGTGGTCTGCTTCGGATATGCCTGGTATCGACCTTGATTTCTTGTGCCATCACCTGGCGATGGACCCCCAGGTTAGACCTGTGCGGCAAAGAAGGCAAAAGTTCAACGAGGAGAAGAGGCAGGCGATCAGAGATGAAACGCAGAAGCTCCTCGCAGCAGGCCACATTCGGGAGATCCAATACCCCGAGTGGCTCGCTAATGTCGTACTGGTTAAGAAGAGCAACGGGAAATGGCGCATGTGCGTCGATTTCACGGATTTAAACAAGGCTTGTCCAAAGGACTCATATCCTTTGCCAAGTATAGACGCCCTGGTTGACAGCGCAGCAGGGTGCAAATTGTTGAGTTTTCTGGATGCCTTCTCGGGGTATAATCAGATCAAGATGCATCCTATGGATGAAGAGAAGACTGCCTTCATGACAGAGAGATCGTGCTACTGCTACAAAGTAATGCCATTAGGACTGAAGAACACTGGGGCCACGTACCAGAGGTTAATGGATAAGGTACTTGCACCAATGCTGGGGAGAAATGTGCAGGCCTATGTTGATGATATGGTGGTGACTTCCCTGGAGCGGAGCAGGCACGTCTCGGACCTGGAAGAGTTGTTTGTCACGATAGCCAAATATAAGCTGAAACTAAATCCAGAGAAGTGCATTTTTGGTGTGGAGGCGGGAAAATTTTTAGGTTTTCTTTTGACTAAAAGAGGAATAGAGGCAAACCCTGATAAGTGTGTTGCTATTATGGCGATGAGAAGCCCAGCTACGGTGAAGGAGGTGCAGCAGCTAACGGGTCGGATGGCTGCTCTCTCACGCTTTGTGTCAGCTAGCAGCGAGAAGGGCCACCCGTATTTTCAATGTTTAAAGAGAAACAACAGGTTTGTCTGGACCAAGGAGTGTGAAGAAGCTTTCGTGAAGCTTAAAGTATATTTAGCAAGCCCGCTGGTGCTGTGCAAACCGTTAGTAGGAGTGCCTCTCAGGTTGTATTTCGCTGTGACTGAGAGAGCGGTGAGTGCGGTGCTTGTCCAAGACCAAAATCAGGTCCAGAAGCCTATTTATTTTGTGAGTAAGGTGCTACAAGGTCCTGAAGTGAGGTATCAGGCCTTGGAGAAGGCTGCTCTAGCGGTTGTGTTTTCGGCGAGGAGGTTGCGTCATTTGTAACATCCCGCCAAATCTTTTTCGTAATTATAAAATGAAATAAAGGTAAAACAATAATATTGAAGCGAACATGTGTATATATATGTAATGAAGTTTCTCCTCACAGGGAGTTTAATACATAATCGATCAGTTTTCCAAAAACTTAAACAAAATACAGTAAAATAGAAAGACAGGCGATCTCCTAACACAACAAGGCGATCTCCTATCAGAAAACGGCGATCTCCTATCAGAAAACAGAAAAAGGGTGATCGCCCAACAGAAACAGAAACAGGCGATCTCCTTCCGGCGACCACTCACTGAGGAGCTCTACTTCCTGCAACATCATCTGCTCCCGTGTAAATTATACACGATCATCACAGGTTTAAGAAACATCCACAAAACAAAAGCGCAGGGTAAGCTAGATATTTTAAAGAGAATTTGGATATGAAACTTTAAAATTCAAGATAAAACAATTTTAACACACTCACGTAAAATCCATCAATTTTCCCATTCATTTCACATGACCATCAAGTAATCACATATTCCACAATTTCCTCAAGAGTCTTTCAATTCACATAATTCATCAAGTGTCTATTAATTTCAAAGTTTCTCATTTCTCACGTCAGACTTCCACTGACTCAACACACATAGACACATACCACACCACTGTAAAGTCCACACAGGACAGCTAGTAAAGTCCACACAGGACAGCTAATGAAGTCCACACAGGACAGCAAGTAAAATCCACACAGGACAGCAAGTAAAGTCCACACAGGACAGCAAGTAAAGTCCACACAGGACAGCAAGTAAAGTCCACACAGGACAGCAAGTAAAGTCCACACAGGACAGCAAGTAAAATCCACACAGGACAGCAAGTAAAGTCCACACAGGACAGCAAGTAAAGTCCACACAGGACAGCTAAAGATCATCAATTCACCCAATGCACCATACAACACTTAAATGAACGATCTCAACCACAGCAACAAACGTCTCAAGGTTCAGATTTTTCCAATAACACATGCATTTCACATATCAATCTCAAACAAGTTCAAAGCGACACTAAAACAGGGGATTTCGAAGACAACATTGAAACCGGCGATTACGTCGCCCCACACGTAAAAACAGAGCATCATGAAAAAGAATATGAAACCGGCGACCACGTCGCCCTCACTTCAGAACCTACTCGTCCAAAAACAGGGAATTATGCAATAACAGTTGAAAACCGGCGACCACGTCGCCCCATCATCTCAATCATCTAATATAAGGTTTTCGTTGGAAATAAGGCTAGCTTCCCTTACCTGGACTTGCGCAAAACACCAAGAGCTCCAAAACCCACCGAAGCTTAAAGATGCCTTAGCTCTGTTTTTGCGTCTGGTTTGTAGAACTTGCAGAGAACGTCCCAGGTGCTCTAAGGACAGTCGTCGCTCGTCGTACTGGTGCTTGAGGATGCCTGAATCGCAGCGCGAAGGAGAGAAAAGAGAAGGATGAATGTAAACTCACTCTTTCACTCTTGAACCACTGCAACGTTCTTTGCCTCTCAGAAGTGGGTTTTTGAATCTTAAACCAACTTGTCCACAAAAGCCGCTGCCACCACCCACTCTGCAGGGAAGTTTGCGTGTACGCTTCCCTGAACAGTGCGACTACGCGTGCCTCTGCACAGGCCAACACTCTGATGTCACTATTCTGAACCACCCTTTTTGTCTACGTGTCGCGCGTGCAGTACGTCTCATGCTGAGAGCCTGGGTCCCACCTTATCTGTGTGAAACTCGACACCGCACGATAATCTTCCACCGATGACCGCTCGCGCGATGACCATCCACCGATGTCTCATCCTGGCAGACGACCGATGTCTCTTCCTGGAGAACGACCGATGTGTCCCTCATCCTGGCGATGACCGTCTGTCTCTCATACCGGCGATGACTGACGTGCCTCATCCCGGTGATGACTGATTCCTCATCCTGGCAGACAACCGATGTCTCATCCTGGAGGACCACCAATGTCTCACCCTGGCAGACAACCGATGTCTCACCCTGGAGGACCACTGATGTCTCACCCTGGCAGACCACCGATGTGTCTCCCATCCTGGTTGATGACCGATGATCCTCTCATCCTGTTAGCGATCTTTTATCGCCCTTTTTTGACGAGAACACATCGCCTTACTCTGCTCACCGATGTCACATCGTCACACCTTGCTGAAGGTTCTTCATCCCACTATGTTACGTCTAAGGTATCACCTCCACATGGCTTGGTGACGTCGGTAGCTTCACCTTTCCAAGAATAGACCAGCACTACTCCTCGTGCGCCCATGCATGCAACACTAAGGATGATTTCTTATGCTCAAGCATAGAGCTTCGCACGCCCAGCGTATCTAAGGCTTAACCCACACCTTGATACGCGTGGTTTTTGGAACCCACTATGGTTAATCCAGCACCTTGACCACATACTAAGTGCACATTCGGCGATCATGTACACCATAGGTGATTATGTGCCAGAGAGGTCGGAGATCGCCTCCGTCTTCAATAACGGCGATCTCGTAGAAGACTTCTTAGCTACAGTTTTCTTCCTTTACTCTTCTTTATCCACATGTCTTCCTCGAGCACATCCACGTGATTACCTCACGATAAAGTCATCGCACCTGACTACTTGGTTAATACAAGGGTCAGCCGACCGACCTCTACCAGCTGACCCCAGACCTTGGGCGACGTCCGAGGTCCGACTACTACGAAACTTCACTTACCAGCTCTTTGTATTTTAAATAATAACATCTTCTGAAATTATTTAAATATAACACTTTCATTCCAATTAAAGTTTCTAGGTCCTTACATCATTACTTTCAGAGCTTCATTGTCCTGATAATGACCGATTTGCCCATTCAGAAGGTTCTGAAGAAACCTGATGTAGCTGGAAGAATGGTGAAGTGGGCGGTAGAACTGTCAGAGTTCGACACTAAATATGAACCTCGAGGGCCAATTAAGGGGCAGATTTTCGCTGATTTCGTCGTCGAGCTCTCGTCAGAAGCAACTCATGTCGAAGGAGATGGCTTTCGTTGGGTCCTTTCGGTAGATGGATCATCGAACCAGCAGGGTAGCGGTGCTGGAGTCATTCTGGAGGGGCCCAACGGCGTGCTGATAGAACAGTCCCTAAGGTCGCTTTCAAAGCTAGCAACAATCAAGCAGAATATGAGGCATTGATTGCAGGTATCTTGTTGGCAAAAGGGATGGGGGCTAGAGTGTTGGTGGCCAAAAGTGACTCGTTGCTGGTCACAGGGCAAGTAGACGGCGAGTTCCAAGCCAAGGACCCGCAGATGGCAGGTTACTTGGCATATCTGCAGGAGTTGAAGAGTTCTTTTACCTCATTTGAGGTAGTGCATGTACCAAGGGAGCAAAATGCCCGAGCTGACTTGCTGGCCAAGCTCGCCAGTTCGGGCAAGGGGGGCAGACAGAGGACTGTTATTCAAGAAACATTGAAGACACCTAGGGCGTTTGTGGCAGATCACCAGGTGCTTCAAGTGAGCAAGTCGACAGAGGGAATGGCGAGGAGTCACAGGTCTTTGACTCAGGAGACCTTGAGAACGCCAAGGATAAGGGCGTCTCCTGTGGATGAAGTGAATGTCGCGCAGGTCTGTGCCACACATAAGCCAGATAGGTGGATTACAGAGTACCAGCGTTACTTAGCCGATGGCTTGCTCCCAATAGATCCGGCAGAGTCCAGGAAGATCAAGAAGAACTCTACCAGGTTTACCATGATAGATGGCAAGTTGTACAGGTTTGGGTTCACACACCCACTCCTGGTGTGTATACACGGGGAGAAATGCACGAGGATTATGGCTGAGCTCCATGAAGGCATATGCGGAACTCACATCGAGGGTCGAGCTCTAGCCGCTAGAACTCTTCGTGTAGGATATTACTGGCCGACAATGAGAGAGGATTGCAAGAAGTACGCCCAGTGTTGCAAGCAGTGCCAGCAGCACGCCGACTGGCACAAGGCGCCCCCAGAAGAGCTTAAGTCGATTTATAGCCCTTGGCCATTCCATACATGGGGAATCGATATTCTGGGGCCCTTTCCGATTGCAATCAGGCAAAGGAAATACTTGGTGGTGGCGATTGAGTACTTCACTAAGTGGATTGAAGCAGAGTCAGTTGCCCAAATCACGGCACCCAAGATTGAAAACTTTGTATGGAAGAATATTGTGTGCCAATTTGGGGTGCCTAAGCGTCTAGTATCGGATAATGGGACTCAGTTTGCAAGCCACCTGTTGAAGAAGCTGTGTGAGGATGTGGGAATTCAACAAGTGTTTGCATCCGTTGAGCACCCACAGACGAATGGCCAGGTAGAATCCGCTAATCGGGTTCTGTTGAGAGGTTTGAAGAGGAGATTAGAGAAAGCTAAAGGATCGTGGGCTGATGAGGTACCTCGCATAATTTGGGCGTACCACACAACTAAGCAGTCAGGCACCCGCGAAACCCCTTTTAATTTAGTGTATGGCTGCGACGCGATGATTCCAGTTGAAATCCAGGAGAGCTCGCCGAGATTTTAACACTTTGTAGCAGAAGAATCATATGAAGAGAGAAGAATGAACCTGGATTTACTGGATAAGGTCAGAGAGGAAGCAAGAGTGAAAGCTGAAGCTGTGAAAAGAAGAATAGAACGAAGGTACAGTTCTAGAGTAATACCGAGGCAGTTCAGAAGCGGCGATCTGGTGATGAGAAAGGCCCACCAGTACGAGATGGAGAATAAGTTGTCACCCAAGTGGACAGGACCGTTTAGAATAACTGAAGCACTCGGGAACGGCGCCTACCGCTTGGAGACACTAGAAGGAGGGGCAATTCCCCGTACTTGGAATGCCGCACACCTAAAATTTTATTTCAATTAAAGCTTTGTAAGTAGTGCAAACTCAGGGGAATCATAAACAGTTTTGTAAAAACAGTTACAAGGGGGCACTCTTTTTTCCCTAAGGAGGGTTTTTAACGAGGCCACCCAAGAAATAAGATATTCAAAATTGAAATTTTGAAGTATACTAAAGTTTGTGTGCATATCGTTTTAAAGAAGTTTTTTGAAAAACCTTATCACCTAAAGTGATTCGAGGTAGAAGTAAAATGAGTGTGCACGTTTTAAGTAAAAGTTTTTAAGACCTCATCGCCCTTAGGCAATTAGGGGCACAAGTGAAAAGTTTTTAAAGTCCTCATCGTCCTGGGGCGATCGGAGGCATCCAACGAAGTTCAAAGTCCTCGATGTTCTCGTGCATCTTGAGGCAACAGAGGAAGTCCTCCTTGCCTTTGAGCAAGTGTAGGCAACAGAGGAAGTCCTCCTTGCCTTTGAGCAAGTGTAGGCAACAGAGGAAGTCCTCCTTGCCTTTGAGCAAGTGTAGGCAACAGAGGAAGTCCTCCTTGCCTTTGAGCAAGTGTAGGCAACAGAAGAAGTCCTCCTTGCCTTTGAGCAAGTGTAGGCAACAGAAGAAGTCCTCCTTGTCTGTGAGCAAGTGTAGGCGACAGAGGAAGTCCTCCTTGCCTTCGAGCAGGTGCAGGCAAGAAAAGTCCATATAAAGGAACGACAGGTGGAAAAGTGAATAGAAGTTTGGAAAAGGTGATCGCCCAAATTTAATTCGGCGAGTACTAGATCAGAAGATTTTTTGGCGATGATGCAGAACACTTGGCAGGTCAGGTAAGTTGTATTTTTAATACCGGATAAGATTAAAGTTTGTTGCCTAGTGAAAAGTTGGTTTGTGTGTTGAGGTTTTTCACCTTAAGTTCACGAGTTCTATTGGATGTCATCGCCCAGAATTAATATCTGAACAAATTGATAATTTTAAATTAGTAGTTTGTTTAGTTTCAAGCAGGGCGTGAAAGGTCAAAGTTTCAGTTGCATTGAGTTACATTCGGTTAAGTGTGTTTCACCTGTTGCATTAGTCAAACGCACAAAGAGACAAATATGAGGCCGGTGACAAGGTAATAAAGGTGAACGTTGAAATTGATAAAGATGTTCAAATTACAGTTATGCAAATTAAAAGATAGATATCGGCGTGGAGATAAGGCGGTAAAGGGGGTTTTTGTAAGGACCTGTAAAATTAAATTGGAATAAAAAGGGATATATTTTAAATGAATTCTAAGTATGTTTTTATTTAAAATAAAAAGGAAGGAAAGTGTAGTTTAGAAGACTATGAGATCGCCTGGTTAGTACATGATCGCCTGTCGCCTAGATTACACGTGATCGCCAGTCGCCTATGGTGCACATGATCGCCGAAAGTGCACTCAGTATGTGGTCAGGATACTGGATCAACCAGAGTGGGTTCCAAAAACCACACGTATCAAGGTGTGGGTTAAGCCTTAGATATGCTGTGCATGCGAAGCTCTATGCTTGAGCATAAGAAATCGTCCTTAGTGTTGCATGCATGGGCGCGCGAGGAGTAGTGCTGATCTACTCTTGGAAATGTGAAGCTACCGACGTCACCAAGTCATGTGGAGATGATACCTTGGACGTAACATAGTGGGATGAAGAACCTTCAGCAAGGCGTGGCGATGTGTCGTCGGGCATCGCCAGGCGCGAGGCATGCGGGCATCGCCGGGCGCGAGGCATGCGGGCATCGCCAGGGCGCGAGATTTGCGGGCATCGCCAGGGCGCGAGGCATGCGATCATCGCCAGGGCGAGACATCGGTCGTCTCCCAGGGAGAGACATCGGTCGTCCGCCAGGATGAGACATCGGTGGATAGTCATCGCGCGAGCGGTCATCGGTGGAAGGTTATCGCGCGATGTCGAGTTTCACACAGATAAGGTGGGACCCAGGCTCTCAGCATGAGACGTACTACACGCGCGACACGTAGACAAAAAGGGTGGTTCAGAATAGTGACATCAGAGTGTTGGCCTGCGCAGAGGCGCGCGTAGTCGTACTGTTCAGGGAAGCATACACGCAAACTTCCCTGCAGAGTGGGTGGTGGCAGCGGCTTTTGTGGACAAGTTGGTTTAAGATTCAAAAACCCACTTCTGAGAGGAAAAGAACGTTGCAGTGGTTCAAGAGTGAAAGAGTGAGTTTACCTTCATCCTTCTCTTTTCTCTCCTTCGTGCTACGATTCAGGCATCCTCAAGCACCAGTACGACGAGCAACGACTGCCCTTAGAGCACCTGGGAGGTTCTCTGCAAGTTCTACAAACCAGACGCTAAAACAGAGCTAAGGCATCTTTAAGCTTCGGTGGGTTTTGGAGCTCTTAGTGTTTTGCGCAAGTCCAGGTAAGGGAAGCTAGCCTTATTTCCAACGAAAAACCTTATATTAGATGATTGAGATGATGGGGCGACGTGGTCGCCGGTTTTCAACTGTTATTGCATAATCCCCTGTTTTTGGACGAGATCGCCGGTTTTGGCATTGTTTTTCGAACTTTCCTGTTTTTGTGTTGTTTGAAATTGTTTGAGATTTAAATGTGATATTCGAAAATCTGAACCAGGGAATGATTGTTGTTGTGATTGGAATCATTCATTTAAGTGTTATATGATGTGTTGAATGTTGTGAATGTAGGATCAAGGCATAGTATTTTCAGGAAAGAAAATACCGTGTAAGATCGTGTAGGATGTGCATTGATCGGTGATTTCTATAATGAGATATCCTAACTCTCCTGAGATAATGAAATCATATAGATGAAGTTATTCAGGCGTTGAGAGTCGATGGAGGTTCATACGTATGGGTAAGTGTTTGAAAGATAACTACTTGACCTGTTGTGTGGATTCACCCTGTCATACTGTGAGAGTGATGAGATTGAGATCGAGATTATGTTGATGCGCATAGCTGTGGAAACTTTACAGCAGTGTAGTATGACAGGTGCAGATCTCTGAGTCTAGTCAATGCACGAGTCTTCTGGAAGTAGTGTCAAGTGTCTTGTGTGATGAGTCAGTGGAAGTCTGACGTGAGAAATGAGGAACATTGAAATTGATAGACACTTGATGCATTATGTGAATAGAACGACTCTTGAGGAAATTGTGAAATGTGTGATTACTTGATGGTCATGTGAAGGGAATGAGAAAATTGATAGTTTTTACGTGGGTGTCTTAAATTTGTTCTATCTTGATTTTAAAGTTTCATATCTAAACTCTCTTTCAAATATCTAGCTTACCCTATGTTTTGGTGTTATGTTTGGCTTTTTCTTAAACCTGTGACGATCGTGTATAATTTACACGGGAGTAGATGATGTTGCAGGAAGTAGAGCTCCTCAGTGAGTGGTCGCCGGAAGGAGATCGCCTGTTTCTGTTTCTGTTAGGCGATCACCCTTTTTCTGTTGTCTGATAGGAGATCGCCCTTTTCTGATAGGAGATCGCCTTTTTCTGTTAGGAGATCGCCTGTTTTTTTTTTTATTTTGCTGTATTTTGTTTAAGTTTTGGAAAACTGACCGATTATGTATTAAACTCCCTGTGAGGAGAAACTTCATTACATATATATAATTATGTTCACTTCGATATATTTGTTTCACCTTTATTTTATTACATAAATATGAAAAGGAATTTGGCGGGATGTTACATTAATGGTATCAGAGCAGTTCGTCCTTAGGATGACCTGAGGGTTGTGGATCCATTGTGTTTCTTCTGCTCATAAAATTTATTTGAGTTTTAAATAACAACTATAGTGAAAGGTTTTCAAACATTTTTGTATTGAAATTTTGTGTATGCTTTAGTGAATGTATGCCCTAACTGAAAATCTTAGTATTAAGAATGAGAGGATCTTGATAAAGTAGTGAGGGTGCACACTCATAACTGGATCGAGATGATTCTCAATCTTAATTCCAAAGGTTTGATGTTTAGCATACATTGAATTCTGGTGTGATTTATTTCATTTTATTGAGTGTTTTTGTAATTGACTGAAAGTTGTTATTTGGATTGATGGTTGTATACCAGTAGCTGTTATGGTATTTTGCTTAAGATTATAAGTATTATGATTCTATTGATGAGCTCAAATTCTTAATGACTTTGAGATGCTGACCTTTGTAAGGTCTAGATGTTACCTCCTGAATGAATTGATTTCTTATCGATCTCATTCTTGTAGTTGTAGGGAATATAGAAAACTCATAGTTTCAAGATCTGAAACGAAGAGAGATGGCACGTAGACCTCCTACCCCTCCCCAACCTTCTTCGGAAATGAGCCAGATTGCAAAGGCTATTGAGATGATGGCAACTGCCATCCAACAACAGAATGCAGCGATGGCTCAGAACCATCAAGCTACAATGCACCACTGGGAAACTGCTCGGTCGGCTGAAACAAATTCCCACGTCGGCCAGCCTCAGGAACAGATGGGACTAACCGAGTTCATGAGGCACAACCCACCCAAGTTCAGTGGGAATGCTACCCCTGATCAAGCAGATCAGTGGGTCAGGGAGTTGGAGAAAATCTTTAGGGCGACCTCCTGCCCTGAAGAGAAGAAATTGGTGTTCGCCACCTATCTGCTATCTGGAGAAGCAGAGTTCTGGTGGATGGGAGCTCAGCAGATGATGGAAGCCAGAGCTGAAGTGTTAGACTGGGAGAGCTTTAGGGTGAAATTTCTGGAAAAATACTTCCCAGATAGTGCAAGATTTGCGAGGGAAGCAGAATTCCTCAGATTGGAGTAGGGGGAGATGTCAGTGAATGCTTATGCTGCTCGGTTTGAGTACCTCGCCCGATTCTATACCCAGGCGACCTCTGAGGCTTGGAGGTGTAGGAAGTTCGAAGAGGGACTAAAGCATGGGCTGAAGAGGACCATAGCCCCGATGTGCATCAGGGAATTTCACGCCTTAGTAGAGAAGGCGAAGATGGTGGAGACTCTGGAAAAGGGTGATTCTCGGGTGATCAGGTCACACCCAGGGGGTTCTTCCAGTGGGAAGGCCAAGGTGCAGCACCCACAAAGCAAGCCCTATGCGAGACCTCCACCACATCGGGCAGGAGCAGCATCATCCCAGTTTCAGCAGCAGCAACCTTGGAAACCCAAGTGTTTCCATTGTGGTGGACCACACACGCCCAATGTGTGTCCCAAGAAGGCTTCGGAGAGAAGGTGTTTTGCATGTCAAAAAACGGGACACGTTGCTAGAGATTGTCCTACCCAGAATAGGATGACTCAACCCAGTGGTTCTCAGCAGTTGAGAAACGAAGGTAGTAGACCTCAGGCAACAGGGAGAGTGTTTGCCATGTCAGGAGCAGAAGCGTCTCAGTCAGGTAACCTCGTGCAAGGTGTTTGTTTTATAGCTGGTAGAGGTGTAAAAGCCTTGTTTGATTATGGAGCGACACACTCCTTTGTGTCAAGCCTGTGTGTAGCCGAGTTGGGCCTTCTAGTGAAGGAGTTACCGTTTGAACTGTTGGTCTCTACACCTGCGTCAGGACAGGTGTTGACCTCTACAGTTTGCCCCGAATGTCCAGTGATAGTAGAGGGACGCAGATTCAAAGTGAACTTGATCTGCCTACCTCTTCAGGACCTGGATGTTATCCTGGGAATGGATTGGCTAGCTGCCAATCACGTTATCATAGACTGCGGTAGTCAGAAGATAGCGTTTCCAGACCTCCAAGAGTCAGATGTGATATCTGATCAGCACGGGTGGTCGGAGTTGGAAAAAGGGGCGAGGTGCTTCGTGATCCTAGCTCGGTTGGAAGTGAAGAATGAAGGGGACGTAAGCAGGATACATGTAGTGAAAGATTTCACGGATGTATTTCCAGAAGAGGTACCTGGATTACCTCCTAAGAGAGAAGTGGAATTCTCTATTGATTTGGTACCTGGAGCTGGACCAGTGTCAATGGCACCTTACAGGATGGCTCCAGCCGAGTTGGTAGAATTAAAGAAGCAGGTGGAAGAGTTGTTGGAGAAACAATTCATCAGACCCAGTGTATCTCCATGGGGGGCTCCAGTGCTCCTAGTTAAGAAAAAGGATGGAGGGTCTCGGCTGTGTATAGATTACAGGCAGTTGAACAAGTTGACCATCAAGAACAAGTACCCCCTACCTAGAATTGACGATTTGATGGATCAAATACATGGGACCTCGGTATTCTCAAAGATTGATCTGAGATCGGGGTACCACCAAATTTTGGTAAAAGCTGAAGATGTTCAAAAGACAGCATTTAGGTCTCGTTATGGGCACTATGAGTATGTGGTGATGCCGTTTGGAGTCACAAATGCTCCAGCTCTGTTCATGGACTACATGAATAGGATTTTTCGCCCTTTCTTGGATAAGTTTGTGGTAGTCTTCATAGACGACATACTCATTTATTCAAGGACCGAGGAAGAACATGAAGAACATCTGAGGACAATGTTGGAGATTCTGAGGGAGAAGCAACTCTATGCCAAGTTCTCTAAGTGTGAGTTTTGGCTGAAGGAAGTCAACTTCTTAGGACACGTGATATCTGCTCGGGGAATCTCAGTGGATCCAGCCAAGGTAGAGGCAGTGCTGCAGTGGGAACGTCCTAAGATAGTCACTGAGATAAGGAGCTTTGTGGGTTTAGCTGGCTACTATCGGAGGTTCATTGAGGACTTTTCCAAGGTAGTGGCTCCTTTAACACAGTTGACCCGCAAATATCAACCTTTTGCTTGGACCGACCGATGTGAGCAGAGCTTCATGGAACTAAAGGAAAGGTTGACTAGTGCTCCAGTGCTGGTGATCCCAGAGGTAGGAAGACCTTTTGACGTCTACTGTGATGCTTCACATCAGGGTTTGGGATGTGTTTTGATGCAAGAGAAAAGAGTGGTTGCATATGCTTCAAGGCAACTCAAGGTTCATGAGAGAAACTATCCTACTCATGATTTGGAGTTGGCGGCTGTGGTGTTTGCCTTGAAGATTTGGAGGCACTATTTATATGGAGCTCGGTTCCAGGTGTTCAGTGACCATAAGAGCCTGAAATACCTGTTCGATCAGAAGGAACTAAACATGAGACAAAGAAGGTGGATGGAGTTTCTTAAGGACTATGATTTTCAACTCATGTATCATCCAGGGAAGGCCAATGTAGTGGCAGATGCTTTGAGTAGAAAATCAATACAAGTAGCCACCATGATGATGGAAGAACAGAAACTGATCGAGCAATTCAGAGACTTAAACCTTGGGGTAGAATTTCATGTAAATCACATTAGTTGTAGTAAGCTGGCTATAACTAATGACTTCCTTGGAATGATAAAGGATAAGCAGTTGGGGGACCCTAGTCTGAAGCGTACTGTGGAGTCACTAGGGACCGACCAGGCTAGAGACTTTGTGATGGGCGATGATGGGATCTTGAGATTTAATGGCAGAATTTGCATACCTGCAAATGAAGAGTTAAAGAAGATGATCCTAGAGGAAGGTCACAAGAGTCGCCTTAGCCTACATCCAGGCATGAACAAGATGTACCATGACTTGAAGGAGTCATTTTGGTGGTCGGGCATGAAGAGAGACATCGCCCAGTATGTTACAACCTGCTTGACGTGTCAGAAGGCAAAGGTAGAGCATCAAAGACCTGGCGGTTTGTTATAGCAACTGGATATCCCTGAGTGGAAATGGGACAGCATCGCCATGGATTTTGTTACCCATTTACCCAGATCGGTAAAGGGTCATGATGCAATCTGGGTCATAGTAGATCGGCTGACGAAGAGTGCCCACTTTCTTCCAGTGAATTTGAAAATGCCCATGGCCAAGTTGGCACAGTTGTACATCAAAGAAATAGTGAGGTTGCATGGAGTGCCTTCCAGCATTGTTTCGGATAGAGATCCCAGGTTCACTTCACGGTTTTGGCAGACCTTACAAGATTGCTTGGGAACTAAGTTGAGGATGAGCTCTGCATATCATCCCCAAACAGATGGACAGTCAGAGAGAACGATCCAGTCCTTGGAAGATCTACTGAGGACGTGCGTCTTGGATCAATTGGGAAGTTGGGATGAGGTGTTGCCGCTAGTGGAGTTTACCTATAATAACAGTTATCACGCCAGCATAGGGATAGCGCCATACGAAGCCTTGTATGGAAGGAAATGCAGAACTCCATTGTGCTGGTACCAGGAGGGCGAAACAGTATTGGTTGGACCAGAGTTGATTCAGCAGACGACCGAGAAGGTGAAACAGATACAAGGCAGAATGAGAGCTTCTCAAAGTAGGCAGAAATCCTATGCAGATCAGAGGAGAAAGCCTTTGGAGTTTGCTACTGGAGACCATGTGTTCATGAGAGTGACACCAACCAAGGGTGTAGGACGGGCGATCAGATCAAAGAAGTTGTCCCCTAAGTTCGTGGGACCATATCAGATCTTAAGGAGGATTGGTCCAGTGGCTTATGAGATCGCCCTACCTCCCCATTTAGCGAATCTGCACAATGTCTTTCACGTATCACAGCTGAGGAAGTACATGGCAGACCCTAGTCATGTGCTGGAAGTGGACGATGTGCAGATCAGGGATGACTTGTCCTTTGAAGCGAAACCAGTCAGGATTGACGATCGGCAAAGTAAACAGCTCAGAGGCAAGACCATCAACATGGTGAAAGTGGTGTGGGATGAGAGATCGGGTGATTCAACTTGGGAGTTAGAAGAACCCATGAGAGAAGCCTATTGTAAGGACCTGTAAAATTGAATTGGAATAAAAAGGGATATATTTTAAATGAATTCTAAGTATGTTTTTATTTAAAATAAAAAGGAAGGAAAGTGTAGTTTGGAAGACTATGAGATCGCCTAGTAGTACATGATCGCCGGTTGCCTACTACACATGAGCGCCAGGGCGCGAGAGGCATGCGGGCATCGCCAGGGCGCGAGGCATGTGGACGTGGCCAGGGCGCGAGAGGCATGCGGGCATCGCCAGGGCGCGAGGCATGTGGACGTGGCCAGGGCGCGAGAGTTATGCGGGCGTCGCCAGGGATAGACATCGGTCGTCTCCCAGAGAGACATCGGTCGTTCACCAGGATGAGTCAGCGGTGGAAAGTTGTCGCGCGATGGCGAGCTTCACACAGATAAAGTGGGACCCAGACTCCCAGCATGAAACGTCCTGCACGCGCGCCACGTAGACAAAAAGGGTGGTTCAGAGTGGTGACATCAGAATGTTGGCATGCGCAGGAGACACTCGCGGTCGTACTGTTCAGGGCAGTGGTTGGCATGCACCAGAGACAACAGTGGTCGTACTGTTCAGGGCAGTGGCTGGCATGCACAAGAGACAACCGTGGTCGTACTGTTCAGTGAAAACGTACACTCAGGCTTTCCTGCAGAAGGGGTGGCAGCAGCAGCATAAGTGGACAGGTAAGGTTGGATTCAAAAGCCACTGCGGGAAGGCAAATAGCGTTACAGTGACTCAAGAGTGAAAGAGTGTCTGCATCTTCATCCCTCCCTTTTCTCTCCTTCGCGCTGCAACTCAGGCAACCTCTAGCACCTGTGCGACGAGTGACGACTGCCCTTAGAGCACCTGGGAGTTCTCTGCAAGTTCTACAAACCAGGCGCTGAAAACAGAGCTAAGGCATCCTTCAAGCTTAGTGGGTTTTGGAGCTCTCGGTGTTTTGCGCAAGTCCAGGTAAGGGAAGCTAGCCTTCATTTTCAATACAAGCCATAGATTAGCTGTTTCTGAAGTGAGGGCGACGTGGTCGCCGGTTTGATGTTTCTTTTCGCAATGCTCTGTTCTATGTGGTTGGGCGACGTGGTCGCCGGTTTTAAATACAGATTTCGAACTTCCCTATTTTTGTGTTGTTTGAAGCTGTTTGAGATTTAAAGGTGGAATGCATGTGATACTCGAAAATCTGAACCCTTGGAATGATTGTTGCTGTGATTTGAATCATTCATTTGAGTGGTATGATGTTTTGAATGTTGTGAATGTGGGATCAAGGCATAGTATTTTCAGGAAAGGAAATACCGTGTAAGATCGTGTGTAGGTGTATTGACTAGGGGCTTGTCTAGAAGGAGATATCCTGACTCTGCTGATATAGTGGAATCACGTAGATGAAATTATTCAGTTGTGGAGAGTCGGAGGAGGTTCATATGAATGGGCGAGTAGTGTGAAAAAGAACGAGCTCGGCCTGTTATATGAATTAACCCTGTCATACCGGGAGAGTTAATGACATTGAGATTTTATATGCGCATGGCTGTGTGGATTTCACAGTGGTATGGTATGACAGGTGCAGATCTCTGAGCCTGAGTCAACGCACGAGTCAATCCGGAAGTAATGTCAAGTGTCTTGTGTGATGAGTCAGTGGAAGTCTGACGTGAGAAATGAGGAACATTGAAATTGTTAGACACTCGATGCATTGTGTGAAATAGAATGACTCTTGAGAATATTGTGCAATATGTGTTTTAGTTGATGGTTTACGTGGGTGTCTTTAATTCGTTTCATCTTGATGATTTTTACGTTTCCTATCTAACTCTTTTTAAATGTCTAGCTTACCCTGTGTTTTCTGGGTGTTGTGTTCGGCTTTTTCTTAAACCTGTGATGATCGTGTATAATTTACACGGGAGCAGATGATGTTGCAGGAAGTAGAGCTCCTCAGTGAGTGGTCGACGGGAGGAGATCGCCTGTTTTCTATTCCCGATAGGCGATCACCCTTTTGCTGCTTTCTGATAGGAGATCGCCCTTCTAATAGGAGATCGCCCTTTCTGTCAGGAGATCGCCTGTCTTTCTATTGTATTGTATTTTGTTTACGTTTTCATGGAAAAGTGACCGAATTTGTATTAAACTCCCTGTGAGGAGAAACTTATTTATTTATATAAAATTTTGTTCACCTCAATCTATTTGTCACCTTTACTTTCATTTTATATTTATTCCAAAGTAATTTGGCGGGATGTTACACCTATCCATACCTCTTTTCCTTGTAATTCAATTTTCGAGGACGAAAATTTTTCTTGTTAGGGAGAATGTAAGGACCTGTAAAATTAAATTGGAATAAAAAGGGATATATTTTAAATGAATTCTAAGTATGTTTTTATTTAAAATAAAAAGGAAGGAAAGTGTAGTTTAGAAGACTATGAGATCGCTTGGTTAGTACATGATCGCCTGTCGCCTAGATTACACGTGATCGCCAGTCGCCTATGGTGCACATGATCGCCGAAAGTGCACTCAGTATGTGGTCAGGATACTGGATCAACCAGAGTGGGTTCCAAAAACCACACGTATCAAGGTGTGGGTTAAGCCTTAGATACGCTGTGCATGCGAAGCTCTATGCTTGAGCATAAGAAATCGTCCTTAGTGTTGCATGCATGGGCGCGCGAGGAGTAGTGCTGATCTACTCTTTGAAATGTGAAGCTACCGACGTCACCAAGTCATGTGGAGATGATACCTTGGACGTAACATAGTGGGATGAAGAACCTTCAGCAAGGTGTGGCGATGTGTCGTCGGGCATCACCAGGGCGCGAGGCATGCGGGCATCGCCAGGGCGAGACATCGGTCATCCGCCAGGATGAGACATCGGTGGAAGGTTATCGCGCGATGTCGTGTTTCACACAGATAAGGTGGGACCCAGGCTCCCAGCATGAGACGTCCTGCACGCGCGACATGTAGACAGAAAAGGGTGTTTCAAAATAGTTGGCATCAGAGAGTTGGTATGCGCAGAGACACACGTGGCCATACTATTCAAGGAAGTGTGCACGCAAGCTTTCCTGCAGAGTGGGTAGTGGCAGCGGCAATTGTGGACAAGTTGGTTTAGATTCAAAAACTCACTTCTGAGAGGAGAGAACGTTGCTGTGGTTGAAGAGTGACAGAGTGAGTTTACCTTCATCCTCCTCTTTTCTCTCCTTCGCGCTGCAATTCAGGTATCCTCAAGCACCAGTACGACGAGCGACGACTGCCCTTGGACTCTTGGGAAGTTCTCTGCAAGTTCTCCAAATCGGACGCTAAAACAGAATTAAGGCATCTTTAAGCTTCGGTGGGTTTTCGAGCTCTTGGTGTTTTGCACTAGTCCAGGTAAGGGAAGCTAGCATTTTCGTTTATAAAAACGTTAGGCGAGTAGGTTCTGAAGTGAGGGCGACGTGGTCGCCGATGTTCATATTTCTTTTCACGATGCTCTGTTTTTATGTGTGGGGCGACGTGATCGCCGGTTTTAATGTTGATTTCGAACTCCCCTGTTTTAGTGTCGTTTGAAACTGTTTGAGATTGAAATGTGAGATGCATGTGATATTCGAAAATCTGAACCTTGGAATGATGGTTTCTGTGATTGGGATTGTTTAAGAAAAGATTCAAAATATTATATGATGGAATTGTGCTTTTACGTGTTGTATGATGCATTGAATGTTGTGAATGTGGGATCAAGGCATAGTATTTTTAGGAAAGAAAATACCGTGTAAGATCGTGTGTAATGTGCATTGACTAGGGACTTGTCTAGAAGGAGATATCCTGACTCTGCTGATATAATGGAATCACATAGATGAAGTTATTCAGTTGTGGAGAGTCGAAGGAGGTTCATATGTATGGGTAAGTTGTTTGAAAGATAACTGACTTGACCTGTTATATGAATTAACCCTGTCATACCGGGAGAGTGATGATATTGAGGTTATGTATGCGCATGGCTGTGTGGATTTCACAGCGACCCTGTGTGGATTTCACAGTGGTGTGGTATGACGGGTGCAGATCTCTGAGTCTAAGTCAACGCACGAGTCTTCCGGAAGTAGAGTCATGTGTCTATATGTTATGAGTCAGTGGAAAGTCTGACGTGTGAACCATGAATATTGAATGTATTGAATAGACACTTGACGAGTTTGTGGAATATGGGGATGTTGATGGTTGAAATTGATATAGATTATGAATGGTGTGAAGATTTATGCTTTCTATTGATATAAAGTTTCATATTTAAAGTTTTTAAAAATATCTAGCTTACCCTTTTATTTTGTATCGTGGTTGTTTTTCTTAAACCTGTGATGATCGTGTAATTTACACGGGAGCAGATGAGGTTGCAGGTAGTAGAGCTCCTCAGTGAGCACTTCCTGGAGGAGGAGATCACCGGTTTTGAATGCTGTGGTTTTATTTTATTTTGAAAACTCCTGTATGGAGATGTATTAAAACTTCCTCAAAAAGGGATATTATTTTGAGGCACATTTGTACTAATGGATGAATTATATTATGTATATATCTATGTTCAATTTTGATATTATTGTTTCACCTTTATTTTATTATATAAATATGACCAATATTTTGAGGGGCGTTACACAATGCCCAAACCAAAGGACTTTGTTTTTAAAAGGTGTAGATGAGTACACTAGTGGCGAGGATGAGCCAAGTGAAAGAGAGGAAGGGGGAGAGGATGAGAGGGTAGATCCATTAGAGGGAGAATTGCTAATGATTAGGAGAACCCTCAACAATCATCCTAGTGCATCTATGGAGACACAAAGAGAGAACATCTTTCACACAAGATGTAAAGTTTTATAAAATATATGTTCTCTCATTGTGGATAGTGGATCAAGCTGCAATTGTTGTAGCTCTAGAATGGTTGAAAAGCTCAATCTACAAGTAATTCCTCATCCTAAGCCATACAAGTTGCAACGGATAAATGAGAATGGGGAACTAAGTGTAGATAAACAAGTGGAAATCAAGTTTTCCATAGGGAACTACAAAGACAAGGTTTTATGTGATGTAGTGCCTATGGAAGCTTGCCATATACTCTTAGGAAGACCATGGCAATTTGATAAAAAAACCTTGCATGATGGTCTTACTAATGAGATTTCCTTCACCCATAAGCATAAAAAGTTTGTACTTAGTCCTTTACCACATTCCCAAGTGGTGAAAGACCAAATACAAATGAAAGAAAAGAGGGATGAGGAAAAGAAAAAGAAAAGAGAGCTTGAAAAGGAAAAAGTCCTTAGGGATAGGAAGGAGGGGGAGAAGAATGTTCCTTCCCCCAAAGGTTGCTCAACAAGAGAAGCCTTTTGAAAACATCTTGGAAAATTTACTTCCTTTTGAACAACCAAGCCTTGTCTTTTGTAAAGGAACACTTACATGCACTGCCACAAGTAGTGAACTTATGAGTCTACCTCCTAAAGTAGAAAAACTTTTAAGTGAATTTGATGATGTATTCTCTAATGAGGGGCCCAATGACTCCCTCCCATTAGAGGTATAGAACACCAAATTGACTTGATTCCGAGGGCAAGCCTACCAAATAGGCCCGTCTATAGAACTAACCCCGAGGAGACCAAGGAGATAGAGTCACAAGTTCAAGACTTGTTGGAGAAGGGTTGGGTTCAAAAGAGCCTAAGGCCTTGTGTTGTACCTGTCTTGTTGGTGCTCAAAAAAGATGGAAAATGGCGCATGTGTTGTGATTGTAGAGCAATCAACAACATCACCATCAAGTATAGGCATCCAATTCCAAGGCTTGATGACATGCTTGATGAATTCCATGGGTCCACCATGTTTTCCAAAATTGACCTTAAAAGTGGATATCACCAAATTAGAATTAAAGAAGGTGATAAGTGGAAAACTGCTTTTAAGACCAAATTTGGACTATATGAGTGGTTAGTGATGCCTTTTGGACTCACTAATGCACCTAGCACTTTCATGAGGCTTATGAATCATGTCTTTAGGGATTGCATAGGTAAGTATGTAGTAGTCTATTTTGATGATATCTTAGTATATAGTCAAAGCCTAGAGTCCCACCTAAGTCACCTTAGGGAGGTTCTTTTAGTGCTTAGGAAAAATAGTTTGTTTGCCAATATAGATAAATGCACTTTTTGTGTAGATAGTGTAGTGTTTTTAGGTTTCATAGTCAACCAAAAGGGGGTGCATGTTGACCCCGAGAAAATCAAAGCCATCCAAGAGTTGCCCACTCCACAAAATGTAAGTGATGTAAGAAGTTTCCATGGGTTAGCTAGCTTTTATAGAAGGTTTGTGCCTAATTTTTCAAGTCTAGCTTCTCCTTTGAATGAACTTGTGAAAAAGAATGTTTCATTTTGTTGGAATGATAAGCATGAGCAAGCCTTCCAAAGGCTAAAAGCTCAACTCACCAATGCACCAATTCTAGCTCTCCCAAATTTTTCCAAAACTTTTGAGATAGAATGTGATGCATCGGGAGTAGGCATAGGTGCGGTATTATTGCAAGGTGGTCACCCCATTGCATATTTTAGTGAAAAACTCCATGGTGCCACCCTCAATTACCCCACCTATGACAAAGAGCTTTATGCTCTTGTGAGAGCCCTAAAGACTTGGGAACACTACCTTGTGACCAAAGAATTTGTAATCCATAGTGATCACGAGTCTTTAAAATATCTAAAGGGCCAACACAAGCTCAACAAGAGACATGCTAAATGGATGGAATTTCTTGAACAATTTCCTTATGTAATCAAGTACAAGAAAGGAAGCACCAATATAGTGGTCGATGCTCTTTCAAGACAGCACACACTCTTTTCAAAATTGGGTGCTCAAATTCTTGGATTTGATCACATAAGAGAGCTTTATCAAGATGATCAAGAATTTTCATCCATCTATGCCCAATGTCAACATAGAGCGCAAGGAGGTTACTATGTGTGCGAGGGATATCTTTTTAAAGAAGGAAAACTTTGCATTCCCCAAGGCACACATAGGAAACTCCTTGTCAAAGAATCACATGAGGGGGGACTCATGGGCCATTTTGGAGTTGATAAGACTCTAGACATTTTGAAAGTAAAATTTTGTTGGCCACACATGAGGAAAGATGTCCAAAGACATTGTTCTAGATGCATAGCATGTTTGAAAGCAAAATCTAGAGCAATGCCTCATGGACTCTACACTCCCTTGCCGATTGCAAATGCTCCTTGGGAAGACATTAGCATGGATTTCATTTTAGGACTCCCTAGGACTGCAAGAGGCCATGACTCTATCTTTGTGGTAGTGGACCGTTTTAGCAAAATGTCCCATTTTATTCCATGCCACAAGGTAGATGATGCTCAAAATATTTCTAGGCTCTTCTTTAGAGATGTGGTGAGACTCCATGGTATACCTAGAAGTATAGTGTCCGATAGAGATCCCAAGTTTATAAGCCACTTTTGGAAAACTCTTTGGAGTAAACTTGGAACAAGACTACAATTTTCAACTTCTTGTCATCCTCAAACGGATGGTCAAACCGAAGTAGTCAATAGATCTCTAGGAACTATGCTTAGGGCTATCATGAAGGGAAACCACAAGTCTTGGGATGAGCACCTTCCCCACATTAAGTTTGCTTATAATAGAGTAGTCCACAAGACTACTAATGCTTCTCCTTTTGAAGTAGTATATGGATTTAATCCTCTCACACCTATGGACTTGTTATCCCTTCCTAATCCACAAGATTTTGTGCATAAGGAAGGAGCAATCAAGGCCGATTTTGTTAAGAAAATTCATGAGAAGGTTAAACTTCAAATACAACAACAAAATGAGAAGTATGCAAAATACCACAATAAGGGGAAGAGGGAAATGATTTTTGAGGAAGGAGACTTAATTTGGCTTCATCTTCGAAAAGATAGATTTCCCACTCAAAGGAAGTCCAAACTAAGTCCCCGAGGAGATGGACCCTTTCAAGTCCTCAAAAGAGTCAACAACAATGCATACAAGTTGGACCTACCTCTTGAATATGGAGTGCATGACACATTTAATGTAATTGACCTATCTCCATTTGTAGGTACCAATGAAGAATTGGATTTGAGGACAAATCCTTTCCAAGGGGGAGGGGATGATGGAGAGAGGCAAGCTCACCCCACCATGAAAGCCAAGGGCCAAGACTAGACCGTCTAGAACCACATGGAGAGCGTCTATCACAAGACAAGGGGGAGCTACATGAGGAGCATCTAGGAGGGAGCCTAGACCGTCTAGGACCTCTCACAAGGTCCATGGCCAAGCACATTCAAGCCCAAATAAGTCAAGCCACGGATGGGAGGGAGAAGACCTTGTACATGCTACTTGGAGGCCCATTAGGGGTAGCTTAGTAGATTAGTGTAGTGTAGAAAGCAAAACTTGCTCACTTAGGGGTGTGCTATCAAAAAGGTACCCTTAGCAATAGAAGGAGGGGTGTGCTAGCAAATAGGTGCCTTTAGCAAAAGAAGGAGGGATGTAGTATCAAATGTTGCATTTTTTACCTATCTTCTAGAATAGTAGGATGATGGTGTGGTTTGACTAAAGTCAATACCCTAGGCAGCCCCACTTTTTGTATTTCCATCCCTACCCTTTAAGCTTGCTCACCAAGGCTCCTAAATCTATAAATAAGGAGGCCTACCTCATGTATTTTCAAGATTAATATGAGTAAAGTTATGCTACCAAATTTGTGCCAAGCTTTGCTCTCTCCTAGTTTCTAGGAATTGATCTTCATCTCCTTCACCTCACCAAGGGTTGGACGAACCTCCCTACTCCCATACACATCATGCACCTTCAAGATCACCATCACTCCTAGGAGGGTCTTGCTCATTTCAACCATTGCTTCCGCACCATCTTCAACATCCAAGGAGAGCTCAACATGTGAAGGCCATCACCACGGGCGGTCTCTTGTTTAGCCCAATGTCCATGAGATTTTTGTGCCACCATTGCATGGCATAGTCCATAAATTCTAGGGAGGCTAGCTTAACCTTTTGGTCTTCTTGGACCTCACGTACAAAAAAAATGTGTGTGTGTTGTTTAGTTGTTAGAAACTTGTTAATTCACTCCTGAAGATGATCCAAGCTTAATTGAATCTTAATCTTTTTGAAAAGATGATTTTTCTAAAAGGGTGTGAAATTTCAACCTATTGAAATGTCGAATCAAATAGTTGTTTGACATTTAGTGGTTTTTAAAATGGCTCGGAAAAGCTTAGCTTTGTTTTGGCTTTGATGTCAAACAGATTCAACTGATTGTTTCTGTTGATCAAGAGTGATCATGTGCTTTGAAGAATCCAAATCCAAGATGTTTGATGGAAAGCTGTGTTGTTGCTATGCCTCGGTGGGTTCTGGGGTAGAATGTATTGTAATCCACTCCTTGTTTGAATCTAGATTTGATTGGATTTGAAAACCTTTTTAAAATTAAATGTTTTTGAACTAAGTGAAAAACAATAGGTTTGTTTATCGAATCAACCGGTTGTTTTTGTTCTTATAAGGTTTTGAAAAAGGTTTGACTTGGTTGACTTGCTGTCAAGCCAAATCAATCAATTGTTTCGATAAATCAATCGATTGTTTCTTTGAAAATCCTAACAAAATTCAGTTGTTAAATGTGAATATTTCTTAAATGATTTCTAACTAATTGCGCTCCTATTTTAAATGCTTTTAATCATTCCTTGGAGTATTTAAAGTTGGTTACACGCTCCTGGAATGTAAGAAACAGCTTTGAGAAATCACAGTGCAAATTTGGCATAGAGTTTTTCAAGATTCAATCAAGCTTTGGATTTTCAAGTGTGTGGAATAGGACTGGGGTGATCTGATCTTTAAACTTTGTAATACCCAGGTATATTTTATTCTCTTCTTCCTGGATTACTGTATTTCTGTAATTGGTTGTAAGTGCAGAAACAAAAGGTTCTGATTTCTGTGGAGTGGTTTGCCAAAAGGACTGTGTTTCTTGAAGGGTTCAAGGTCACTTTTTTGGTGGTTGTATTGTAATCTGGTTTTGATTACATAGTAAAAACTCAGAAGTTTCTGAGAACTAAATGTAGCTCTTGGTATAAGAGTGAACTAGTATAAACCTGCTTGCGTGAATTTCTCTTACCCTGATCTCTTTTAAATTCTGTTTTTAAGTTGTTTTTATTGTGCTGGTATAAACAACTAATTGATTCGAATAAACAACCGGTTGTTTTTCTGTGTTTCACTTAAAATAGATTATATTATTGGCTAACTTGATTTCTCTGTCTGTAATTCTACATTAAGTTTCATTAAACCTTCAAAGTTTACGAAAATCTTTCATAAACAATTCACCCCTCCTCTTGTTTAAGGTCATATATTCTAACAGTTTCGAGAAATCAACTAGTTATTTTTCTAAAAACTTTAGCAGAATTCTGTTAAGTGGCTTTAATTTGTTTTAAATGATTCCAACAACTTTTGGTTTTTGACTAAACTACTTTGACCATTTGATTGGGTCATATAAAGGTTGTTATATGGTCATAAGCTTTAACTAAGAAAGAGAGATTAATCAAAAACAGTTTTCAAGATTTGAAAAGCTTTGGATCATCTCAAATGTGTGCAATAGGATTGGGTTTTGTACTTCTAAACTTTAAGCTTTGATTTACCAAGGTGTATTTTATTCCCTTCTTCTTTGAACATTGTATTTTTGTGTGTTCTTGTGTGGTGCAGTTTCAGAAGGTGGTTCTGGAAATTGTGTTGTTTGTCAAGAGTGGTGTGTGTTCTTGAGGGGTTCAAGATTATCACTCTTGGTGTATGGTTTGTAATCTAGGTTTGATTACATAGTAAATTCTCAATGGTTAACTGAGGACTGGATGTAGCTCTTGGTGAAAAGTGAACCAGTATAAACATCTTTTGTGATTCTCTTTATCCCTACACTCATTAAACTATTTTAACATTGTTTTTCAGATTTGCTGGTATAAACAACTGGTTGTTTCGTAATAACAACTAGTTGATTTTCTGGAATCAAACTTAAAACCATTTTTATTGGTTGAACAAATTTTTAAATTGATTGATTCTTCATAGCCTTTCACTCTACCTTCAATCTTTGCAAAAATCTTTGAGAAATTCTGCTTTTTTTATTAGTGAGCATTGTCTCCTAAATTGTTTTAGGTTTTATCTTGAGAGTAGTGCACCTCAAGTGGCGTGATACAATCCAAGTAGCCAAGAAGATGACCAAGGACTCAAGAGACAATTCACACTATGAGCAGTTGTAACATCCCGCCAAAAACTATTCATATTTATAATGAAAATAAAGGTAAACAAATAATGTTGAAGAGAACATAATTATATATATAAGTAATGAAGTTGCTCCTCACAGGAGTTTAATACATAACCAGTCAAATGTTTTTCAAAACTTAACAAAATCAATCAAATACAACGAAAACGGCGGTCTCCATACATAAACCGGCGATCTCCTAACAGAAGACCCCAAAACAGGCGATCTGCTATCAGGACATAAATCCGGCGATCACCACCAAGAGATAGAACCAGGCGATCTCTTCCCCGGCGACCACTCACTAAGGAGCTCTACTTCCTGGAAGATCATCTGCTCCCGTGTAAATCATACACGATCATCACAGTTTTGAGAAAACAGCCACAGAACCAAAACACGCAGGGTAAGCTAGATATTTTAAAGAGAGTTTAAATAAGAACATCAAAATCAAGATAAAACAATTTCAAGATATCCACGTAAAACTATAGAGTTGCTCATTCCCTTCACCTGATCGCCAAGGAATCACACATTTCACAAGCTTTTCAAGAGTCGTTCTATTTCACATCATGCATCAAGTGTCTATCAAATTTCAAAGTTCCTCATTTCACACATCAGACTACACTGACTCAGCATACAAGACACTTGACACTACTTCCGGAAGACTCATGCTTTGACTAGACTCGTGTATTTGCACCTGTCATACTGCCCACTGTGAAATCACACAAATTCACAGGGTCGCCGTGAAATCACACACATTCACAAGCGTATAATGAATCTCAATATCATCACCATCCAAGCATGACAGGGTTAATCCACACAACAGGTCGAGCTCGTTCCCTTTTGAACAACTCACCCATACGTATGAACCTCCTTCGACTCTCAACGCCCGAATAACTTCATCTATATGATTCCATTATATCAGGAGAGTTAGGATATCATAACGAATCACCGGTCAATGCACATCCTACACGATCTTACACGGTATTTTCTTTCTTGAAAATACTATGCCTTGATCTCACATTCACAACATTCAACACATCATGCCACACTTAAATGAATGATTTAAATCACAGCAAAACTCACTCCAAGGTTCATGTTTTCGAATATCACATTTACATCTCAAACAGTTTCAAAACAACACCAAAAACGGGGAGTTCGTAAAACAGCGCCAAAACCGGCGATCTTGTCCAAAAACAGGGGATTTCGAAATCTGTATTTAAAACCGGCGACCACGTCGCCCTCACTTCAGAAACAGCTAATCTATGGCTTGTATTGAAAATGAAGGCTAGCTTCCCTTACCTGGACTTGCACAAAACACCAGGAGCTCTGTTCGTGGCCGTCGCTCTTGAACAACTGCAACGTTCCCCTCTCTCAGAAGTGGGTTTTTGCATCTTAAACCAGCTTGTCCACAAAAGCAGCTGCCACCACCCACTCTACAGAGAAGTCTGAGTGTACGTTTCTCTGAACAGTACGACCATCTTTGTCTCTTGCGCATGCCAACCACTGCCCTGAACAGTACGACCACTGTTGTCTCTTCTGCATGCCAACCACTGCCCTGAACAGTACGACCGCGAGTGTCTCTTGCACATGCCAACATTCTGATGTCACTATTCTGAACCACCCTTTTTGTCTACGTGGCGCGCGTGCAGGACGTTTCATGCTGGGAGTATGGGTCCCACTTTCTCTGTGTGAAGCTCGACATCGCGCGATAACCTTCCACCGATGACCGCTGGCGCGAAAACTATCCACCGATGACCTCTCGCGCGAAGGCTATCCACCGATGTCCTCTCACGCGAAGGCTATCCACCGATGACCTCTCGCGCAAAGACTATCCACCGATGACATCTCACGTGAAGACTATCCACCGATGACCTCTCGTGCGAAGACTCTCCACCGATGACCTCTCGCGCGAAGACTATCCACCGATGACATCTCGCGCGAAGACTAACCCCGCATGCCTCGCACCCTGGTGATGCCCGCATGCCCCTCGCGCCCTGGCAATGCCTACATGCCCCTCGCGCCCTGGCGATGCCTGCATGCCCCTCGCGCCCTGACGATGGCCGCATGCCTCTCACCTGGCGATGCCCGACGACATCGCCACGCCTTCCTGAAGGTTCTTCATTCCACTATGTTACGTCCAAGGTATCATCTCCACATGACTCGGTGACGTCGGTAGCTTCACATTTCCAAGAGTAGATCAGCACTACTCCTCGTGCTCCCATGCATGCAACACTAAGGGTGATCTCTTTTGCTCAAGCGTAGAGTTTCGCATGCACAGCGTATCTAAGGCTTAACCCACACCTTGATACGTGTGGTTGTTGGAACCCACTCTGGTTGATCCAGTATCTTGACCACATACTACGTGCATTCCCGCCGATCACGTACACTCTAGGCGATTGGCGCTCATGTCTCCTCTAGGCGACAGGCGATTATGTGCCAGAGGAGTCGGAGATCGCCTCCATCTTCACTAACGACGATCTTGCAGAAGACTTCTTAGTTACACTTTTCCTCCTTTACTCTTCTTGGTCCACATGTCATCCGACCGACCTCTACTAGCTTACCCTAGATCATGGGCGACGTCCGATGTCTGCTACTACGAAACTTCATTTACCAACTCTTTGTATTTTAAATAATAACATTTTTCTGAAATTATTTAAATATAACACTTTTATTCCTATTAAAGTTTCTAGGTCCTTACAGAAAACGCCTCATCACTCCTTCGTCTAGCTTTCTATCTGCTGCGCGTTCTGCAAGGAGGCCTCAAGAACCTTCACCGGAACTCCGAACGATGCCTGCAAAACACACAGACGGCGCCTCTAGCGGCCGTTGTAGCTCCGACGCTCAAGTCAGGCAACGGGAACACCAAAACTCTCTCTCGGATCTCTCCGTGTGAGACCCGTGTGTGTGTGCCCTCAGTCCTCTTTGATTCGAAAACTGAGTGTTCTTGGATTTGTGTTGTGTATTCTGAAGGAAAGATTGCATACCTGGTTTGGTGTTCTTCTTCCTCATATAAACCCGCGTAGCCCCTACTGGCTACCTCTAGGGCCACTTAATTACTCTGCACTGTCGTTTCCACTCCCCAGGGCTACCTTGCGTGCCAGCCTTCTTCACTTGAATGCAAAGTCTGACAGGGGAGGCTGCGTGGGTACCTCTGTACCCCTCGACTTCTGTGCCTATCTGCTCTACCTATTCTCTGGGAACATCTTCACCATCCACGTGGCAGACATGCAACCCACTGGGAGACTCAAACCTTGATGGGTTCTCGTCCCAGCAGGATTCTGCACCTAACTGCGTCTTCTCATCTTCATGCGTGGTCGTCTCGCGACTAAGGCCGCTCCCTGCCTCTTGGCGCTTTACTGATCTTTGGTTGCGTTGTTCACATCGTGCGGCCGATGTTGTAACATCCCGCCAAAATACCATACATGCTCATATAATGAAAATAAAAGTAACAAATAGATTGAAGTGAACAAAATTTTATATAAATAAATAAAGTTTCTCCTCACAGGGAGATAAATACATAACCGGTATATTTTTCTAAAATTTAAACAAAATACAACCAACTAAATTGAAAACCGGCGATCTCCCTACATAGACCGGCGATCTCCTATCAGGGGACCCAAAACAGCCGATCTGCTACCAGAACAGAAAAACAGGCGATCACCCGATAGAGGCAGAAACAGGTGATCACCCGATAGAGACGGAAACAGGCGATCTCCTTCCGGCGACCACTCTCTAAGGAGCTCTACTCCCTGGAAGATCATCTGCTCCCGTGTAAAATACACGATCATCACAGTTTAAGAGAAAATAACCACAGAACAATACAAAAGAAAAGGGGTAAGCTAGATGGTTTAAAAACTTTTAAATCAATAGTAAGCATAAAACTTCACACCATTCATGATCCATATCAATTTTCAACCATCAACATACTCATATTCCATAACTCGTCAAGTGTCTATTTCAAATTTCAGCATTCATGGTTCACACGTCAGACTTTCCACTGACTCACAATGCATAGACACATGACACTACTTCCGGATTGACTCGTGCGTTGACTCAGGCTCAGAGATCTGCACCTGTCATACCATACCACTGTGAAATCCACACAGGGTCGCTGTGAAATCCACACAGCCATGCGCATATAATCTCAATGTCATCAACTCTCCCGGTATGACAGGGTGAATTCATACAACAGGCCGAGCTCGTTCCCTCTTGAACAACTCACCCATACGTATGAACCTCCTTCGACTCTCACCAACTGAATAACTTCCTCTATGTGGTTCCATTATCTCAGCAGAGTCAGGATATCTCCTTCTAGACAAGCCCCTAGTCAATACACCTATACAGATCTTACACGGTATTTCCTTTCCTGAAAATACTATGCCTCGATCCCACATTCACAGCATTCAAGACGTCATACCATGCAAAGGAATATTTCAAATCACAGCAACAATCATTTCAACGTTTCAAACTTTCGAATATCACATATATATTGTATTTAAATCCCAAACAGCTTCAAACAACGTCAAACACAGGGGAGTTCGAAACCCGTATTTAAAACCGGCGACCACGTCGCCCAACCACATAGAACAGAGCATTTCGAAAGAAACAGAGAACCGGCGACCACGTCGCCCTCACTTCAGAAACAGCAAAACTATGGCTTGTATTGAAAACGAAGGCTAGCTTCCCTTACCTGGACTTGCGCAAAACACCAGGAGCTCCGAAACCCAACGAAGCTTGAACAACGCCTTGGCTCTGTTTTTGCGTCTGGTTGAAGGACTTGTAGAGAACCTCCCAGGCGCTCTAATGGTGGTCGTCGTTCGTCGTACTCTTGTGTGAAGGTGCTAGAATCGCAGTGCGAAGGAGAGAATGGAGAAGAAGGGAGGTGAACTCACTCTTTCGCTCTTGAACAACTGCGACGTTTTCTTTCTTTCTCTCTCAGAAATGGGTTTTTGTATCTTAAGCTGACTTCTCCACAAAAATCGCTGCCACCACCCACTCTGCAGGGAAGTTTGCGTGTACGCTTCACTGAACAGTACGACTAAGCGTGCCTCTGCGCAGGCTAACACTCTGAGGTCACTAGCCTGAACCACTCTTTTTGTCTACGTGTCGCGCATGCAGGACGTTTCATGCTGGGAGCCTGGGTCCCACCTTACTCTGTGTGAAACTCGACGTCGCGCGATAACTTTCCACTGCTGACTCATTCTGGCGAACGACCGATGTCTCCCTCGCCCTGGAAGACGACCGATGTCTCCCTCTGGGGACGACCGATGCCTATCCCTGGCGACGCCCTCATGCCTCGCGCCCTGGCGAATGCCCGCATGCCTCTCGCGCCCTGGCAATGCCCGCATGCCTCGCGCCCTGGCGATGCCCGCATGCCTCGCGCCCTGGCGATGCCCGCATGCCTCTCGTGCCCTGGCAATGCCCGCATGCCTCGCGCCCTGGCGACGTCCGCATGCCTCGCGCCCTGGCGACGTCCACATGCCTCGTGCCCGCGCGACGTCCACATGCCTCGCGCCCGCGCGACGTCCACATGCCTCGCGCCAGCGCGACGCCTGCATGCCTCGCGCCCTGGCGTTCATGTGTAGCAGGCGACCGACGATCATGTACTACTAGGCGATCTCATAGCCTTCCAAACTACACTTTCCTTCCTTTTCATTTTAAATAAAGACATACTTAGAATTCATTTAAAATATATCTCTTTTATTCCAATTAAATTTTACAGGTCCTTACATTCTCCCCATCAAGAAAAATTTTCGTCCCCGAAAATTGAATTACAAGGAAAAGAGGTATGGATAAGCCTCTCTCATAGGTTCTTCTACCTCCCAAGTTGAATCACCCGATCGCTCATCCCACACCACTTTCACCATGTTGATGGTCTTGCCTCTGAGCTGTTTACTTTGACGATCGTCAATCCTGACTGGTCTCGCTTCAAAGGACAAGTCATCCCTGATCTGCACGTTGTCCACCTCCAGCACATGACTAGGGTCTGCCATGTACTTCCTTAGCTGTGAAACGTGAAAGACATTGTGCAGATTCGCTAAATGGGGAGGCAGGGCGATCTCATAAGCCACTGGGCCAATCCTCCTTAAGATCTGATATGGTCCCACGAACTTAGGGGACAACTTCTTTGGTCTGATCGCCCGTCCTACACCCTTGGTTGGTGTCACTTTCATGAACACATGGTCTCCAGCAGCAAACTCCAAAGGTTTTCTCCTCTGGTCTGCATATGACTTCTGCCTACTTTGAGAAGCCTTCATTCTGCTTTGTATCTGTTGCACCTTCTCGGTCGTCTGCTGAATCAACTCTGGTCCAACCAAGACTGCTTCGTCCTCCTGGTACCAACATAAGGGAGTTCTGCATTTCCTCCCATACAGGGCTTCATATGGCGCCATCCCAATACTGGCGTGGTAGCTATTATTATAGGTAAACTCCACCAGTGGCAACACCTCGTCCCAACTTCCCAATTGATCCAAGACGCACGTCCTCAGCAGATCTTCCAAGGATTGGATCGTTCTCTCTGACTGACCATCTGTTTGGGGATGATATGCAGAGCTCATCCTCAACTTAGTTCCCAAGCACTCTTGCAAGGTCTGCCAAAACCGTGAAGTGAACCTGGGATCTCTATCTGAAACGATGCTGGAAGGCACTCCATGCAACCTCACTATTTCTTGGATGTATAACTGTGCCAGCTTGGCCATAGGCATCTTCATATTCACTGGAAGGAAGTGGGCACTCTTCGTCAGCCTATCAATGATAACCCAGGTTGCATCATGACCCTTTACCGATCTGGGTAAATGGGTGACAAAATCCATGGCGATGCTGTCCCATTTCCACTCAGGGATATCCAGTTGCTGCAACAGCCCGCCAGGTCTTTGATGCTCTACCTTCGCCTTCTGACACGTTAAGCAGGTTGCAACATACTGGGCGATGTCTCTCTTCATGCCCGACCACCAAAATGACTCCTTCAAGTCATGGTACATCTTGTTCATGCCTGGATGAAGGTTAAGGCGACTCTTATGACCTTCTTCTAGGATCATCTTCTTCAACTCTTCATTTGCAGGGATGCAAATTCTGCCATTAAATCTCAAGATCCCATCATCGCCCATCGCAAAGTCTCTCGCCTGACCTGTCCCTAGTGACTCCACAGTACGCTTTAGACTAGGGTCCTCCAACTGCTTATCCCTTAACATCTCAAGGAAGTCATTAGTTATAGCCAGCTTACTACAACTAATGTGATTCACGTGAAATTCTATTCCAAGGTTTAAGTCTCTGAACTGCTCGATCAGTTTCTGCTCTTCCATCATCATGGTGGCTACTTGTACTGATTTTCTACTCAAGGCATCTGCCACTACATTGGCCTTCCCTGGATGATACATGAGTTGAAAATCGTAGTCCTTAAGAAACTCCATCCACCTTCTTTGTCTCATGTTTAGTTCCTTCTGATCGAACAGGTATTTCAGGCTCTTATGGTCACTGAACACCTGGAACCGAGCTCCATATAAATAGTGCCTCCAGATCTTCAAGGCAAATACCACAGCCGCCAACTCCAAATCATGCGTGGGGTAGTTTCTCTCATGAATCTTGAGTTGCCTTGAAGCATATGCAACCACTCTCTTCTCTTGCATCAAAACACATCCCAAGCCCTGATGTGAAGCGTCACAGAAGACATCAAAAGGTCTTCCTACCTCGGGGATCACTAGCACTGGAGCACTAGTCAACCTCTCCTTTAATTCCATGAAGCTCTGCTCACATCGGTCGGTCCAAGCAAAAGGTTGATCCTTGCGGGTCAGCTGTGTTAAGGGAGCCACTACCTTGGAAAAGTCCTCAATAAACCTCCGATAGTAGCCCGCCAACCCCACAAAGCTCCTTATCTCGGTGACTGTCTTTGGACGTTCCCACTGCAGCACTGCCTCTACCTTGGCTGGATCCACCGAGATCCCCTGGGCAGATATCACGTGTCCCAAGAAGTTGACTTCCTTCAGCCAAAACTCACACTTCGAGAACTTGGCATAGAGTTGCTTCTCCCTCAGTATCTCCAATACTGTCTTCAGGTGTTCCTCATGCTCTTCCTCGGTCCTTGAATAAATGAGGATGTCGTCTATGAAGACCACCACAAACTTATCCAAGAAAGGGCGAAAAATCCTATTCATGTAGTCCATGAACAGGGCTGGAGCATTGGTGACTCCAAACGGCATCACTACATACTCATAGTGCCCATACCGAGACCTAAAAGCCGTCTTTTGAACATCTTCAGCTTTTACCAAAATTTGGTGGTACCCCGATCTCAGATCAATCTTGGAGAACACCGAGGCCCCATGTATTTGATCCATCAAATCATCAATCCTAGGCAGGGGGTACTTGTTCTTGATGGTCAACTTGTTCAACTGCCTGTAATCTATACACAACCGAGACCCTCCATCCTTCTTCTTAACTAGGAGTACTGGAGCTCCCCATGGAGATACACTGGGTCTGATGAATTGCTTCTCCAGCAACTCTTCCACTTGCTTCTTTAACTCCACTAACTCGCTTGGTGCCATCCTGTAAGGTGCCATTGACACTGGTCCAGCTCCAGGTACCAAGTCAATAGAGAATTCCACTTCTCTCTTAGGGGGTAACCCAGGTACTTCTTCTGGGAATACATCCGTGAAATCTTTCACCACGGGTATTCTGCTTACGTCCCCTTTATTCTCCACCTCCGACCGAGCGAGTATCACGAAGCACCTCGCCCCTTCTTCCAACTCTGACTGCCCTTGCTGAGCAAATATTACATCTGATCCTTGGAGGTCTGGAAACGCAATCCTCTGACTACCGCAGTCAATGAGAACGTGATTGGCAGCTAACCAATCCATTCCCAGGATAACATCTAGGTCCTGAAGAGGTAGGCAGATCAAGTTCACCTTGAATCTGCGTCCCTCTACAATCACTGGACATTCGGGGCACACTGTAGAGGTCATCACCTGTCCTGACGCAGGTGTAGAGACCAACAGTTCGAAAGGTAACTCCTTCACTAGAAGGCCCAACTCAGCTACACACAGGCTTGACACAAAGGAGTGTGTCGCTCCAGAATCAAACAAAGCTTTTACACCCCTACCGGCTATAAAACATACACCTTGCATGAGGTTACCTGACTGAGATGCTTCTGCTCCAGACATGGCAAACACTCTCCCTGTTGCCTGAGGTCTGCTGCCTTCGTTTCTCGTCTGCTGAGAGCCACTGGGTTGGGTCGCACCATTCCTGCTTGGGCAATCTCTAGCGACGTGCCCCGTCCTTTGGCAGACAAAACACCTTCTCTCAGAAGCCTTCTTGGGGCACGCGTTGGACGCGTGTGGTCCACCACAATGGAAACACTTGAATTTCCAAGGTTGTTGCTGCTGAAACTGGGATGACGTTGCTTCCGACCGACGTGGTGGAGGTCTCGTATAAGGCTTGCTTTGTGGGTGCTGCACCTTAGCCTTCCCACTGGAATAACTCCCTGGGTGTGACCTGATCACCCGAGAATCACCCTTTTCCAGGGTCTCCACCATCTTCGCCTTCTCTACCAAGGCGTGAAATTCCCTGATGCACATCGGGGCAATGGTCCTCTTCAGCCCATGCTTCAGCCCCTCTTCGAACTTCCTACACCTCCAGGCCTCGGAGGTCGCCTGGGTATAAAATCGGGCGAGGTACTCAAACCGAGCAGCATAGGCGTTCACAGACATATCCCCCTGCTCCAACTTTAGGAACTCAGCTTCCCTCGCAAACCTTGCGCTGTCTGGGAAGTATTTCTCCAAGAACCTCACCCTGAAGCTTTCCCAGTCCAACACATCCTCTCGGGCCTCCATCATCTGCTGAGCTCCCATCCACCAGAACTCAGCTTCTCCAGACAGCAAAAAGGTGGCGAACACCAACTTCTTCTCTTCAGGGCAGGAGGTCGCCCTAAAGATTTTCTCCAACTCTCTGACCCACTGATCTGCCTGGTCAGGGGTAGCATTCCCACTGAACTTGGGTGGGTTGTGCCTCATGAACTCGGTCAGTCCCATCTGTTCTTGAGGCTGACCGACGTGGGAGTTTGTCTCAACCGACCGAGCAGTTTCCCAGTGGTGCATTGTAGCTTGATGGTTCTGAGCCATCGCTGCATTCTGCTGCTGGATGGCAAGTGCCATCATCTCAATGGCCTTGGCAATCTGGCTCATTTCTGAAGAAGGTTGGGGAGGGGTAGGAGGTCTACGTGCCATCTTCTTCGTTTTTGATTCTGAAACTATTGGCTTCTATACTCCCTACAACCACAAGAATGAGATCGATAAGAAATCAATTCATTCTAGAGGTAACATCTAGACCTTACAAAGGTCAGCCCCTCAAAGTCATTTAGAATTTGAGTTCATCAACAGGATCATAATGCTTATAACATCAAGCATAACACCAGAACAACTACTGGTGTGCAGACATCAATCCAAACGACCACTTTCAATCAATTACAACTACACCCAACAAAATGAAATGAATCACACCCGAATTCAATGTATGCTAAACATCAAACCTTTGGAATTAAGATTGAGAATCATCTCGATCCAGTTATGAGTGTGCACCCTCACTACTTTATCAAGACCTTCTCATTCTTAATACTAAGATTTTCAGTTAGAGCATATATTCACCAAAGCACACACAAAATTTCAATACAAAACCGTTTGAAAACCTTTCACTATAGTTATTATTTTAAAATCAAATAAACTTTATGAGCAGAAGAAACACAATGGATCCACAGCCCTCAGGTCATCCTAAGGACGAACAGCTCTGATACCATTAATGTAACATCCCGCCAAAATACCATACATGCTCATATAATGAAAATAAAAGTAACAAATAGATTGAAGTGAACAAAATTTTATATAAATAAATAAAGTTTCTCCTCACAGGGAGATAAATACATAACCGGTATATTTTTCTAAAATTTAAACAAAATACAACCAACTAAATTGAAAACCGGCGATCTCCCTACATAGACCGGCGATCTCCTATCAGGGGACCCAAAACAGCCGATCTGCTACCAGAACAGAAAAACAGGCGATCACCCGATAGAGGCAGAAACAGGTGATCACCCGATAGAGACGGAAACAGGCGATCTCCTTCCGGCGACCACTCTCTAAGGAGCTCTACTCCCTGGAAGATCATCTGCTCCCGTGTAAAATACACGATCATCACAGTTTAAGAGAAAATAACCACAGAACAATACAAAAGAAAAGGGGTAAGCTAGATGGTTTAAAAACTTTTAAATCAATAGTAAGCATAAAACTTCACACCATTCATGATCCATATCAATTTTCAACCATCAACATACTCATATTCCATAACTCGTCAAGTGTCTATTTCAAATTTCAGCATTCATGGTTCACACGTCAGACTTTCCACTGACTCACAATGCATAGACACATGACACTACTTCCGGATTGACTCGTGCGTTGACTCAGGCTCAGAGATCTGCACCTGTCATACCATACCACTGTGAAATCCACACAGGGTCGCTGTGAAATCCACACAGCCATGCGCATATAATCTCAATGTCATCAACTCTCCCGGTATGACAGGGTGAATTCATACAACAGGCCGAGCTCGTTCCCTCTTGAACAACTCACCCATATGTATGAACCTCCTTCGACTCTCACCAACTGAATAACTTCCTCTATGTGGTTCCATTATCTCAGCAGAGTCAGGATATCTCCTTCTAGACAAGCCCCTAGTCAATACACCTATACAGATCTTACACGGTATTTCCTTTCCTGAAAATACTATGCCTCGATCCCACATTCACAGCATTCAAGACGTCATACCATGCAAAGGAATATTTCAAATCACAGCAACAATCATTTCAACGTTTCAAACTTTCGAATATCACATATATATTGTATTTAAATCCCAAACAGCTTCAAACAACGTCAAACACAGGGGAGTTCGAAACCCGTATTTAAAACCGGCGACCACGTCGCCCAACCACATAGAACAGAGCATTTCGAAAGAAACAGAGAACCGGCGACCACGTCGCCCTCACTTCAGAAACAGCAAAACTATGGCTTGTATTGAAAACGAAGGCTAGCTTCCCTTACCTGGACTTGCGCAAAACACCAGGAGCTCCGAAACCCAACGAAGCTTGAACAACGCCTTGGCTCTGTTTTTGCGTCTGGTTGAAGGACTTGCAGAGAACCTCCCAGGCGCTCTAATGGTGGTCGTCGTTCGTCGTACTCTTGTGTGAAGGTGCTAGAATCGCAGTGCGAAGGAGAGAATGGAGAAGAAGGGAGGTGAACTCACTCTTTCGCTCTTGAACAACTGCGACGTTTTCTTTCTTTCTCTCTCAGAAATGGGTTTTTGTATCTTAAGCTGACTTCTCCACAAAAACCGCTGCCACCACCCACTCTGCAGGGAAGTTTGCGTGTACGCTTCACTGAACAGTACGACTAAGCGTGCCTCTGCGCAGGCTAACACTCTGAGGTCACTAGCCTGAACCACTCTTTTTGTCTACGTGTCGCGCATGCAGGACGTTTCATGCTGGGAGCCTGGGTCCCACCTTACTCTGTGTGAAACTCGACGTCGCGCGATAACTTTCCACTGCTGACTCATTCTGGCGAACGACCGATGTCTCCCTCGCCCTGGAAGACGACCGATGTCTCCTTCTGGGGACGATGTAAGGACCCAGATAATTGTATTGGAATAAAAAGGGGTTATATTTTAAAGGAATTCTGTGTATGTTTTACTTAAAATAAAAAGGAAAAAAAAGTTAAGTTTAGAAGGGTATGAGAACGCCAGGGCGCGAGGACGTCGCCAGGGCGCGAAGACGTCGCCAGGGCGCGAAGACGTCGCCAGGGCGCGAGGTATGCAGGCATCGCGCGGGCGCGAGGCATGCGGGCATCGCGCGGGCACGAGAGGCATGCGGGCATTGCCAGGGCGCGAGGCATGTGGACGTGGCCAAGGCGCGAGAGTTAGGAGGGCGTCGCCAGGGAAGACATCGGTCGTCTCCCAGAGGAAGACATCGGTCGTCTCCCAGAGGAAGACATCAGTCGTCTTCCAGGGCGAAGGAGACATCGGTCGTTCGCCAGGATGAGTCAGCGTTGGAAAGTTGTCGCGATGGCGAGCCTCACACAGATAAAGTGGGACCCAGACTCTCAGCATGAGACGTCCTGCACGCGCGCCACGTAGGCAAAAAGGATGGTGACATCAGAATGTTGGCATGCGCAGGAGACACTCGCGGTCGTACTGTTCAGAGCAGTGGCTGGCATGCACAAGCGACAACAGTGGCAGTACTGTTCAGAGCAGTGGTTGGCATGCACCAGAGATAACGGTGGTCGTACTGTTCAGGGCAGTAGTTCTCAGACTTCTCTGCAGAGTGGGTGTGGCAGCTGCTTTTGATGGGTGAGTTGGTTTAAGATACAGAGACCCACTGCTGAGAGAAACAAGAAACGTCGCAGCCTTCAAAGAGAGAAAGAGTGAGTTACCTCCCTTCTCCTCCAGTTGCCTCCTTCGCGCTGCGATCCTAGCACCTTCACACGAGAGTACGACGAGCGACAGCCACCATTAGAGCACCTGGGCAGTTCTCTCCAAGTCCTTCAACCAGACGCAAAAACAGAGCCAAGGCGTTCTTCAAGTTTTGTTGGGTTTCGGAACTCTAGGTGGTTGCGCAAGTCCAGGTAAGGGAAGCTAGACTTCATTTTCAATACAAGCCATAGTTTAGCTGTTTTCTGAAGTGAGAGCGACGTGGTCGCCGGTTTTCGTTTTCATCTTCGTGAATGCTCTGTTCTACGTGTTTGGGCGACGTGGTCGCCGGTTTTATGTATAGACTTCGAAAATACCCTATTTTGAACCAGGTCGCCGGTTTTGGCGTTGTTTGCGAACTCCCTGTTTTGGTGTTGCGTTGAAACTGTTTGAGGCTTAAATGTGATATTCGAAAATCTGAACCTTTGAAATGATTGTTGCTGTGATTGAATCATTTATTTGAGTGGAATGAATGTCTTGAATGCTGTGAATGTGAGATCAAAGCATAGTATTTTCAGGAAAGAAAATACCGTGTAAGATCGTATGTAATGTGTATTGACCTGGGGCTTGTCTAGAAGGAGATATCCTGACTCTGCTGATATAATGGAATCACGTAGATGAAGTTATTCAGTTGTGGAGAGTCGAAGGAGGTTCATACGTATGGGTGAGTTGTTCAAAAGGGAACGAGCTCAACCTGTTGTGTGGATTAACCCTGTCATGCTTGGATGGTGATGGTATTGAGATTATTTTATGCGCATAGCTGTGTGGATTCACAGCGACCCTGTGTGGATTTCACAGGGGTATGGTATGACAGGTGCAAATCTCTGGGCCTGAGTCAACGCACGAGTAAATCCGGAAGTAGTGTCAAGTGTCTTGTGTGATGAGTCAGTAGAAGTCTGACGTGTGAATGAGGAACATTGAAATTTGTTAGACACTTGATGCTTTATGTGAAAATGAATGACTCTGGAAAATATTGTGAACTGTATGATTTCTTGGTGGTCATATGAAGGGAACGAGGAACTGATAGTTGTTACGTGGGTGATTTTGATTTGTTTCATCTTTATGATTTTTAAGTTTCCTATCTAACTCTTTTTAAATGTCTAGCTTACCCTGTGTTTTTCTGTTGTATTGTGGCCTTTTCTTAAACCTGTAATGATCGTGTATAATTTACACGGGAGCAGATGATGTTGCAGGAAGTAGAGCTCTTTAGAAAATTGTCGCTGGAAGGAGATCGCCTGTTTTCTTTTCTGTTGGGTGATCGCCCCTCTTGCTGCTTTATAATAGGAGATCGCCTTTGGGAAAGGAGATCGCCCTTCTTATAGGAGATCGCCCTTTTTGCCAGGAGATCGCCTATCGGTCTTTTGTATTGTATTTCGTTTACGTTTTTAATGGAGAAGTGATCGTTTGTATTAAACTCCCTGCGAGGAGAAACTTATTTATTTTATATAAAGAATTTGCTCACTTCAATCTATTTGTCACCTTTATTTTCGTTTTATATTTATTTTCAAAGTATTTTGGCGGGATGTTACAGACGACCGATGCCTATCCCTGGCGACGCCCTCATGCCTCGCGCCCTGGCGAATGCCCGCATGCCTCTCGCGCCCTGGTAATGCCCGCATGCCTCGCGCCCTGGCGATGCCCGCATGCCTCGCGCCCTGGCGATGCCCGCATGCCTCTCGTGCCCTGGCAATGCCCGCATGCCTCGCGCCCTGGCGACGTCCGCATGCCTCGCGCCCTGGCGACGTCCACATGCCTCGCGCCCTGGCGACGTCCACATGCCTCGCGCCCGCGCGACGTCCACATGCCTCGCGCCCGCGCGACGTCCACATGCCTCGCGCCAGCGCGACGCCTGCATGCCTCGCGCCCTGGCGTTCATGTGTAGCAGGCGACCGACGATCATGTACTACTAGGCGATCTCATAGCCTTCCAAACTACACTTTCCTTCCTTTTCATTTTAAATAAAGACATACTTAGAATTCATTTAAAATATATCTCTTTTATTCCAATTAAATTTTACAGGTCCTTACAGATGTCACCTCAACACACACCGATGACCGAGGTGTCTCTCATCCTGGCCGATGTCCGATGGCGCTTCTTCACGTTGTCGTGCTCTGCTTATGGAATCAGGCGAGGTCCCTTGAGTAACGTTCTCGCTGGGAGCCTGGGTCCCAGTTTAACACGTGTTGACAAGGAGCCCCCGACGACTGATCACTCTGCATGCACCGATGTCTGATCACTCTGCATGCACCGATGACTGATCACTCTGCATGCACCGATGACTGATCACTCTGTATACACCGATGACTGATCACTCTGTATACACCGATGACTGATCGGTGCTTCATCACTTCTCGCGCTCTGCTTCCAGGCGCCCAAGTAGGAACCAATCTTCTGGTGGTGGTCACTCGGTAGCTGACCACTGATCGCCGTTCTTGAACGATCTCCACCCTGGTTCATCTGCTTTCTCGTGCCACGCGTCACTTTGTGACTGACCCACGTCGTCATCAGTTGCTGACGTCATAGACTACCGATGACCGACTGGATCACAAGCCCCCCAGTCTCGAGCTGCGAACTTGTTCTCAGCGAAGAGACTAAGTGGTCTTCGTTGCCAAAGAGAAGAAGGAGCTCGAAGCTGATGTACCTGAGACCATGGCTGCTGGTGCCGAGGTTCTGATAGATGGGTTCCATGGGCTTGCAGCAGGTTCACTGCGTCCTGCCAGACTCGGACTCTACCCAACCTAGCCTCCACCATTCAGTGGCCGATGGCAGGCTCATTCCTCCTCCTTGAGCTTCTTCCCTTGCCACTTCTCCTTTTGTGTAATTTCTCTTGTGCTACAAACTTGTATATAAATCTTTTATGCATAAGTTCATGTTGGATGACTGACCTGATGGCGTCTAAATGCTTCGACTGATCACCCAAGAGCTTGTTTGGGGAAGCTTTCAGACTCAGAGCTTTACTACCGACCACCGACTAGTCTGTTAGCGCACCACCGATCAGTCATCGCGCTTCAGGCTTCGCATTACTTCCGTGTCACTCCAGCGCTAAGTGCATAGAGGACCCGACCTCTGAAGATGATGCTTGTGTTTTAGGGAAGAGGACTGCTTCTTGATGACCCCTCTAGCCTCAGCCTCGCTGTAGGAAGTCGAGGTGAGGTCTTTCTCCTCTCGCCCCAACCTCGCTGTACAAAGTCGAGGTGAGGACTTTTTATCTCGCCTCAGCCTCGCTGCATAAAGTCGAGGTGAGGACTTTTTATCTCGCCTCAGCCTCGCTGTATAAAGTCGAGGGTGAGGACTTCCTTTCGCCTGCACCCCGCTGTACAAAGTCGAGGGTGAGGACTTTCTCTCGCCTCAACCTTGCTGTAGGAAGCAGAGGTAGAGGACTTTCTCTACCTGCACCCCGCTGTATAAAGTCGAGGGTGAGGACTTCTTTTCGCCTGCACCCCGCTGTACAAAGTCGAGGGAGAGGACTTCCTTTCGCCTGCACCCCGCTGTACAAAGTCGAGGGTGAGGACTTCCTTTCGCCTGCACCCCGCTGTACAAAGTCGAGGGTGAGGACTTTCTCTCGCCTCAACCTTGCTGTAGAAAGCAGAGGTAGAGGGCTTTCTCTGCCTGCACCCCGCTGTATAAAGTCGAGGGTGAGGACTTTCTCTGTTGCCTTTACCTTGCTGTATGAAGCAGAGGATAAGGACTTGGTTCCTTTGCCTCAACCTTGCCGTAAGAAGCAGAGGAAGAGGACTTTTCTCTCGCCTCAACCTTGCTGTAAAAAGTAGGGGAAGAGGACTTTTCTCTCGGCCTGCACCTCGCTGTACAAAGTCGAGGGTGAGGACTTCCTTTCGCCTGCACCCCGCTGTACAAAGTCGAGGGTGAGGACTTCCTTTCGCCTGCACCCCGCTGTACAAAGTCGAAGGTGAGGACTTTTTCTCGCCTCAACCTTGCTGTAAAAAGCAGAGGTAGAGGACTTTCTCTCGCCTCAACCTTGCTGTAAAAAGCAAAGGAAGAGGACTTTCTCTGCCTGCGCCCCGCTGTATAAAGTTGAGGGTGAGGACTTCCTTTCGCCTGCACCCCGCTGGACAAAGTCGAGGGTGAGGGCTTTCTCCCGCCTCAACCTTGCTGTAGAAAGCAGAGGTAGAGGACTTTCTCTGCCTGCACCCCGCTCTATAAAGTCGAGGGTGAGGACTTTCTTCCGCCTGCACCCCACTGGACAAAGTCGAGGGTGAGGGCTTTCTCCCGCCTCAACCTTGCTGTAGAAAGCAGAGGTAGAGGACTTTCTCTGCCTGCACCCCGCTATATAAAGTCGAGGGTGAGAACTTTCTTCACTGAGTGGGTGCATGCTCCCAGGGGAGCACCAGGGGTGGCTATCTAAGCGCACTCGCCAGGCGCATCCCTGCCTGCATGGTCTCACCGCACGTTCCCCGAGTGGGTGCCTGCTCCCAGGGGAGCGCCAGGTGTGGCTGTCTAAGCGCACTCACCAGGCGCATCCCTGCCTGCATGGTCTCACCGCACGTTCCCCGGTAAGCAGTTCTTCTTCTGGAATCATGCGAGGTGCATGCGTAACGCTCTCGCTGGGAGCCTGGGTCCCAGCTTAACGCGTGTTAACAAGACCCCGATGACCAATGCACCGACCGAGTACTTATTCCTGACATGCACCAACGGCTGATCTTGCTTTGGGTGCACCGATGACTGATCGCGCTCTGCTTCTTGGTGCTTAAACGCGAAGATGATGTCCTACTTCGGGGAAGAAGAATTTTTAAATCTCCCTTTCCCTCTCTTGGTTTTACTCATGAGGGGCGATCATGCCCTCTGCTTCAGCTCCCACCTGAACTACCTAGGAGCCCCCCCAGCGTAGCATCTTCCATCACCTCACTTCCCCGTGCACAGGGATTTCGTGTTGCTGGTCACCTGCCTGGGACCCCGAAGCGCGATCACCTTGTGTCCCTCGCAGGTAATCGGTCAGGAATCCTGCCTTCACCAACTCAGCAAGTTGATGCCCCAACGCCAGGCAGGTGTGGAGCGCGTGTCCATAAGCTTGGTGGAATTCACACCACTCATCCTTCTTGCTTCCAAGTACCTTGTCGGTTCTCTCTGGTACTTGGAGTCTTGCAGCCACGGCAGGGATGGCGATCAACTTTGCCAACTCTATCACGAAATCATACCTAGGGGGTGTGTTGTTCTCCCTTGCACGCCCCCTGGGCTGGACCTTCCTGGGTGCATAGGGACGAGCCCTCCCCTGCGCCTTCCTCTCCTCCCTGGTCTCATACACCCGCACCTGCTGCTGCTGCTTCCCCTGACCTCCGCGCGGCTTCGTCGGCGCAGTGCTGCCTCTCTTCTCAGAGACCTCTGCCTCTGCTACAATGTGCGCCACCGCGCGTCACCGTATCTCAGCAAAGGTGGCGGGGTGGCTCCTAATGAGGGATTCACTGAAAGGACCAGGCAGCACGCCTTTCTTGAACGCGTGCACTAACATGTTCTCGTCCTTGCTGGGCAATCTCACCACCTGCGCAGCGAAACGGTTAAGGAAGTCCTTCAGCGACTCCCCCTGGTACTGGCGCACATCGAACAGGTCGTAAGTTACCACCGATGGCGCTCTGTTGACTATATACTGCTGCGTGAACAGCTTTGAGAACTGGTGGAAAGAGGTGATGTAGCCCTCCGGCAGGCTCACGAACCATTCCATAGCTACTCCGCTCAGTGTGCTCATAAACATTTTGCAGTACACAACGTCTGAACCTCCAGACAGCATCATTTGAGTGTGGAAGGCTGTCAAATGTGCTTCTGGGTCTTCCACCCCCGTGAACGACGCCTTCACTCCCACCAGGTTGGGAGGCACCACCGTGTTCATGATCTCGGGGGAGAAAGGCATAGGAAATGCTCTAGGGGGCGACGGCGGCATCGATGTTCTATCTTCGAATTCGCGCTCATTCTGCGCCTGTAATTCCCTACGCAACTCCTCGTTCACGCGGTTCAGCTCTTCATTTCTGCTATGCGATGCCGTTAGCTCTGCATGCATCTTCTCTTGCTCAGCTCTCGATGCCGCGTCATTCTCTTGCAGCGCGCGCATCATCTCCATGACCTGCGCCATGGTAACAGTTCCTTCACCAGCAGGTGGTGCAGGTGTCGTTTGTCTCGTTCTTGTGTATGGGGGCTTCGTTTTACTTCGTGCCCCACGGTGGGTGCCAAATGATCTCGCCGCGGACTCGAGCGTGGGGAAAACGCCTCGTCACTCCTTCGTCTAGCTTTCTATCTACTGCGCGTTCTGCAAGGAGGCCCCAGGTGATGGAGGAGGGCCAAGCACATCTAGCCAAGGAAGCCAAGGCCCAAACCAAGAAGACCGTCTAGACCAAGAGGAGCGTCTAGCTCCAGGAAGTGAGCGTCTAGAACGTGAAGGAGGGAGGCTATCCATGGAGCTAGACCGTCTAGGACCTCTCACAAGATCCATGGCTAAACATATCCAAGCACACATAGAAGAAGCCACGGATGGAAGAGAGAGATCCTTGTACATGTTTCATAAAGGCCCAAAGGGGGAGGGGGTGCTTAGTAGATTAGTGTAGTGTAGAAAGCAAAACTTGCTCACTTAGGGGTGTGCTATCAAAAAGGTGCCCTTAGCAATAGAAGGAGGGGTGTGCTAGCAAATAGGTGCCTTTAGCAAAAGAAGGAGGGGTGTACTATCAAATGTTGCATTTTTGACCTATCTTCTAGAATATTAGGATGATGGTGTGGTTTGACTAAAGTCAATACCCTAGGCAGCCCCACTTTTTGTATTTCCATCCCTACCCTTTAAGCTTGCTCACCAAGGCTCCTAAATCTATAAATAAGGAGGCCTACCTCATGTATTTTCAAGTTTATTTTGAGTAATGTTATGCTGCCATTTTTGTGCACAAGCTTTACTCCTCCTAGAAATCTAGGCTATAAACTTCAATCCTTTCACCTTCTCCCTTGAGCTGGCCAAACCTCTCAACCCATACTCATCATGCACCTTCAAGACCAACACAACTCCTAGGAGGGTCTTGTTTCACTCACCCATTGCTTCCGCTCCATCTATTTCTACTTTGATTCAAGAAGAACACATGAAAATGCCATCATTTGGTATCATGAGCTTTTGGTTCTTCAAGATGAGTAGCTTGTCTTTTTAAATTTTCAGTTCTTCTTTATTTTCATCTTGTCATTTCAATTCCATAATTGTCTTGCTGTTTTTTACATTTTAAATTGTTCTTGGTGTGCTTATGGAAGATCCAATCGAAGCACATGTGTTCAATTGATCTTGAACATTTTCTTGTGCAATTGTGATAGGATTCCTTACACATTGAGTGGCTGTTTTCTTTTAGGAATTTGAGTCTTTATTGCTTTCTTATAATTGCTTCATTTTATGCTTTGAGTCTTTATTTTCTGAATCTATAAATGTTGTGTCAAGTCATGTGAATCCATAATTGTCATCAATTCTTAGTAGTCCTATTTTTTTGGCTTGATTGTTTCTTGTTTTTGGGTCTCTTTAAGTTGCCTTAATCTGCTGTTTTTTTTATCCTTTGCTGCCTTTTTAATTTTAGTTTGAGTTCATAATTGTGTCTTAGTTCTTACACAATTTCCTTCTTACATTTCCTTTGTGTTAAATATTTTGGTATCTTGCTGTTTTTTTTTCCAGTTTTCCAGATTTCCCCTGTTTCTCTCTGTCTGGCTGTTTTTTGTTTCAAAAATTATTTCCACTCATAGGAAATTTGTGATTCTCTGGAAAATGCAAGTTTGAAGTGTTACAAAAAGGACAAAAAAAGAATCAGATCAAAAAAGGCAACAGAAAAGATATGATAAATCTTACAAAATCAGAGTGCAAACCTTGAGCGCTCCAGCTGGCCTAACTGCACACCAAATTTGCAAAAATTATTAAAAAAAAATGGTGCATGCGTTTTAGGTGATTCCAAAGCCATTGTTTAGATAAGATCCTGAATTTTTCTTGCATATAAATTTCAGAGACAAATTTTAAAAATAAAGCTCAGCATAAATCGGGGAACAAACGCGTTTTCTGGCCCACAACAATTTTCAGTGGTGCTGTTTTTTTTATTTGGTCATCTAATCTAGTGCTTTTCTTTAGGTATTCCTTTTGTGTGCCAACTTTTATTGAGTACCTTTAATTGTTTGCTTTAATTTCTTGACTCTCTTTCTAAGTTGTCATATTATAAATCCTTTTGGTGGTACTGTTTTTATTCAATTAAATTTGTTTCTTGCTTTTGTTTCTTGACCTCTCTTTTGGGTGCTGGAATTTAATTCTCCTTGGTGCATATGTGCATGGAACTTGACTTGGTTTAGGTTTAGCTCTTGTGAATAGGTGCTGGAAATTGGAGAATTAAAGCCATCATTTTAAGGAGGAGACAAAGCTAAAGCCGAAACAAGGTTGCTTGAAACAAACAATACAAACACCTAGAAGATCAAAAATTCAAGACAACAAGGAAGTGCACTAACCCAAAAGAGGATCAACAAAGGGAGTCTTCTTTTCCTTTGCAACTTGGTTTATTGTTAATTACCTCTTTAATTACGTTTAGACGGTGAGTGTGTCTTCAAGGGCTCAAAGTGTCCAAGAAGCCTCACCTAGGGCCGAATAGCATAGTAAATTTTTGCTTAGTAATTTGTTGCTTGTTTGAACTTGTTTTCTATTGTTTTGGTAGAAACGTTTTGCATGATTAGTTTAGTTTAATTTTGTGCTAAAACCGACTAGTTTGTTGCATATTTTTTTTTAGCTTACATAGTTTTATTGCTTTTTGATTTCTCAACTTCTTGTGTTTTAAGTGTTTCACTAAGAGAAATTTTTGTGTGAAGGCATTGGAGACTAGTTTTTGGCAAGGAAAAGGCTTGGTACTTAAGTAGTCCTTTGAGACTCACCTCCCTTACCTGGAAAACTACCTTCTTTATCTTCCCTAATCTTTCTCAAAGTAAAAACGCCTAAATACACAAAGGTCTAGCCATGTCTCTTCTTCTCATTCTCCAAAGTCTATAGAATGTGAAGTAAAATCTTTGAAAACCCTTTTGAAAGAGGTATCCCAAGCGGTACAATTAATCTCTTTTAGGCAAGTGGAGAATGAAAACAAGATTAATGAGTTGGCTAGAGCTCAAGAAGAGAAATCCCAAAAATCTCAAAAATCAAAAAAAACAAATACTCATGCATCACAAAGCATTGCAACTCTAGGGGAGGGAAGCCTTAGAATTAATGACTACTACCAACCACCCCCTAGAAGAACTAGGCAAAGGGAACAAGAGGTGCCAAGGGAAACTAGAGTAGACCTACCTCATTTTCATGGAAAGGAAAATGTAGAAATATATCTAGATTGGGAGATGAAGGTAGAGCAACTCTTTGCTTGCCATAGGGTAAGTGAGGAACGAAAAGTACCCTTAGCCACCCTTAGTTTCCAAGGAAATGCCATGTATTGGTGGACCTCTTTAGAAAGAGACCGACGTCTTCATAGGGACCCTCCCATAGAATATTGGAATGACCTTAGGGGAGCCCTAAGACGTCGACATATACCTTCTTACTACCATAGGGAGTTGATGGACAAGCTCCAAAGACTCCAACAAAAGAATATGAGTGTAGAAGAGTATAGGCAAAAGATGGAGCTCTATATGATGAGAGCCTCTATTAGAGAGGAAGAGGAAACCACCATATCTAGGTTCCTTAGTGGCCTATCACTTGAGATAAGAGATAGAGTAGAGCTCTTACCTTATCAAGACTTGAATGATTTGGTTCAACTTTGCATTAAAGTTGAGCAACAAAATTTGCGCAAAACATCAAGTCAAAAGGTGAGCCCCTATTCTAACTTTTATCCCAAGAGAGAGTTTAAAAGGGAGGGTAGTACATCTAAGGAAAAACCAAAAGAACCTACCAAACCCTTCACCAAAGAAACCTCAACCCCACCCATCCGAGCTAGAGATGTTAAATGTTTTAAGTGCTATGGTAGGGGGCATGTGCAAGCACAATGTCCAAACCAAAGGACTTTGTTTCTTAAAGGTGTAGACGAATACACTAGTGGCGAGGATGAGCTTAGTGAGAAAGAGGAAGGGGGAGAGGATGAGAGGGTAGCTCCATTAGAGGGAGAATTGCTTATGATTAGGAGAACCCTCAACAATCACCCTAGCACATCCATTGAAACACAAAGGGAGAACATATTTCATACAAGATGCAATGTTTTAGAAAATATATGTTCCCTCATTGTGGATAGTGGATCTAGTTGTAATTGTTGTAGTGCTAGGATGGTTGAAAAGCTTAAGCTACAAGTGGTTCCTCACCCAAAACCTTACAAACTTCAATGGCTTAATGAAAATGGGGAACTACATGTAGATAAGCAAGTGGAAATCAAGTTTTCCATAGGGAACTACAAAGATAAAGTTTTATGTGATGTAGTGCCTATGGAAGCTTGCCATATCTTATTAGGGAGGCCATGGCAATTTGACAAGAAAACCTTGCATGATGGTCTCACTAACGAGATTTCCTTCACCCATAAATATAAGAAGTTTGTACTTAGTCCTTTACCACATTCTCAAGTGGTGAAAGACCAAATACAAATGAAACAAAAGAGGGATGAGGAAAACAAAAAAAAAAGAGTGCTAGAAAAAGAGAAAATCCTTAGGGATAGGAAGGCGTGGGAGAAGAGTGTTCCTTCCCACAAGGTTGGTCTACAAGAAAAGCCTTTTGAAAATGTTTTAGAAAACTTGCTTCTTGTTGAACAACCAAGCCTTATCTTTTGTAAAGGAGCACTTACATGCACTGCCACAAGTAATGAACTCATGGTTTTACCTCCTCAAATAGAAAACCTTTTGAGTGAATTTGACGATCTATTCTCACAAGAAGGACCCAATGGGCTTCCTCCTCTTAGGGGGATAGAACATCAAATTGACTTCATTCCGGGGGCAAGCCTACCAAATAGGCCTGCTTATAGAACCAACCCCGAGGAAACAAAGGAGATAGAATCACAAGTTCAAGACTTGTTGGAGAAGGGTTGGGTTCAAAAGAGTCTAAGCCCTTGTGCTGTACCTGTCTTGTTGGTGCCCAAAAAAGATGGAAAATGGCGCATGTGTTGTGATTGTAGAGCAATCAACAACATCACCATCAAGTATAGGCATCCAATCCCAAGGCTTGATGATATGCTTGATGAATTGCATGGGTCAACTCTATTCTCCAAAATTGACCTTAAAAGTGGATATCACCAAATTCGAATCAAGGAGGGTGATGAGTGGAAAACTGCTTTTAAGACCAAATTTGGATTATATGAGTGGTTGGTGATGCCCTTTGGACTCACTAACGCTCCAAGCACATTCATGAGGCTTATGAATCACACCTTGAGGGATTGTATAGGTAAATATGTAGTAGTTTACTTTGATGATATCTTAGTATATAGTAAAACCCTAGAAGACCATCTAAGTCACCTTAGGGAAGTCTTTCTAGTTCTTAGGAAAAATAGTCTTTTTGCAAATAGGGATAAGTGTACCTTTGGTGTAGATAGTGTAGTCTTTTTAGGCTTTATAGTAAACAAAAAGGGGGTGCATGTAGATCCCGAGAAAATCAAAGCCATCCAAGAGTGGCCAACTCCACAAAATGTAAGTGATGTAAGAAGTTTTCATGGGTTAGCTAGCTTCTATAGAAGGTTTGTGCCTAATTTTTCTAGCCTAGCTTCGCCTTTGAATGAACTTGTTAAAAAAGATGTTGCCTTTTGTTGGAATGAAAAGCATGAGCAAGCCTTTCAAAGGCTAAAAGCTCAACTCACCAATGCACCCATCCTATCTCTCCCAAATTTTTCCAAAACTTTTGAGATAGAGTGTGATGCATCGGGAGTAGGCATAGGCGCGGTATTGTTGCAAGGTGGACACCCCATTGCTTATTTTAGTGAAAAACTCCATGGTGCCACCCTCAACTACCCCACTTATGACAAAGAGCTCTATGCTCTTGTGAGAGCCCTAAAGACTTGGGAACACTATCTTGTGTCCAAAGAATTTGTTATCCATAGTGATCACGAGTCTTTAAAATATTTAAAGGGCCAACACAAGCTCAATAAGAGACATGCAAAATGGATGGAATTTCTTGAACAATTTCCTTATGTAATCAAATACAAGAAAGGAAGCACCAATATAGTGGCCGATGCTCTTTCAAGACGCCACACACTCTTTTCAAAATTGGGTGCCCAAATTCTTGGATTTGACCACATAAGAGAGCTTTACCAAGAAGATCAAGAACTTTCATCCATCTATGCCCAATGTCTACATAGAGCGCAAGGAGGTTACTATGTGTCCGAGGGATATCTTTTTAAAGAAGGAAAACTTTGCATTCCTCAAGGAACACATAGAAAACTCCTTGTCAAAGAATCACATGAAGGGGGACTCATGGGCCATTTTGGAGTTGATAAGACTCTAGATCTTTTGAAAGCCAAATTTTGTTGGCCACACATGAGGAAAGATGTCCAACGCCATTGCTCTAGATGTATCTCATGTTTAAAAGCAAAGTCTAGAACAATGCCGCATGGACTCTACACCCCTTTGCCGATTGCAAATGCTCCTTGGGAAGACATTAGCATGGATTTCATTTTAGGACTTCCTAGGACTGCAAGAGGCCATGACTCTATCTTTGTGGTAGTGGACCGTTTTAGCAAAATGTCTCACTTTATTCCATGCCACAAAGTAGATGATGCTCAAAATATTTCTAAACTCTTCTTTAGAGAAGTGGTGAGACTCCATGGTCTCCCTAGAAGTATAGTGTCCGATAGAGATCCCAAGTTTATAAGTCACTTTTGGAAAACTCTTTGGGGTAAACTTGGAACAAGACTACAATTTTCAACTTCTTGTCATCCTCAAACGGATGGGCAAACCGAAGTAGTCAATAGATCTCTTGGAACTATGCTTAGGGCTATCATGAAGGGCAGCCACAAATCTTGGGATGAGTACCTTCCCCACATTGAATTTGCTTACAATAGAGTAGTTCACAAGACTACTAATGCTTCTCCTTTTGAGGTAGTATATGGTTTTAATCCTCTCACGCCCATGGATTTAATTCCCCTTCCTAATCCACAAGATTTTGTGCATAAGGAAGGAGTAATCAAGGCTGATTTTGTCAAGAAAATGCATGAGAAGATTAAAATTCAAATACAACAACAAAATGAGAAGTACACAAAACACAACAACAAAGGGAAGAGAGAAATAATTTTTGAGGAAGGAGACTTAGTTTGGCTTCATCTTCGAAAAGATAGATTTCCAAATCAAAGGAAGTCCAAACTAAGTCCCCGAGGTGATGGACCCTTCCAAGTCCTTAAGCGAGTCAACAACAATGCGTATAAATTGGACCTACCTCTTGAATATGGAGTACATGACACATTTAATGTAATTGATCTTTCTCCATTTGTAGGTACCAATGACGATGACGAACTGGATTTGAGGACAAATCCTTTCCAAGGGGGAGGGGATGATGGAGGAGGGCCAAGCACATCTAGCCAAGGAAGCCAAGGCCCAAACCAAGAAGACCGTCTAGACCAAGAGGAGCGTCTAGCTCCAGGAAGTGAGCGTCTAGAACGTGAAGGAGGGAGGCTATCCATGGAGCTAGACCGTCTAGGACCTCTCACAAGATCCATGGCTAAACATATCCAAGCACACATAGAAGAAGCCACGGATGGAAGAGAGAGATCCTTGTACATGTTTCATAAAGGCCCAAAGGGGGAGGGGGTGCTTAGTAGATTAGTGTAGTGTAGAAAGCAAAACTTGCTCACTTAGGGGTGTGCTATCAAAAAGGTGCCCTTAGCAATAGAAGGAGGGGTGTGCTAGCAAATAGGTGCCTTTAGCAAAAGAAGGAGGGGTGTACTATCAAATGTTGCATTTTTGACCTATCTTCTAGAATATTAGGATGATGGTGTGGTTTGACTAAAGTCAATACCCTAGGCAGCCCCACTTTTTGTATTTCCATCCCTACCCTTTAAGCTTGCTCACCAAGGCTCCTAAATCTATAAATAAGGAGGCCTACCTCATGTATTTTCAAGTTTATTTTGAGTAATGTTATGCTGCCATTTTTGTGCACAAGCTTTACTCCTCCTAGAAATCTAGGCTATAAACTTCAATCCTTTCACCTTCTCCCTTGAGCTGGCCAAACCTCTCAACCCATACTCATCATGCACCTTCAAGACCAACACAACTCCTAGGAGGGTCTTGTTTCACTCACCCATTGCTTCCGCTCCATCTATTTCTACTTTGATTCAAGAAGAACACATGAAAATGCCATCACCAGGAACCTTCACCGGAACTCCGAATGATGCCTGCAAAACACACAGACGGCGCCTCTAGCGGCTGTTGTAGCTCCGACGCTCAAGTCAGGCAACGGGAACACCAAAACTCTCTCTCGGATCTCTCTGTGTGAGACCCGTGTGTGTGTGCCCTCAGTCCTCTTTGATTCGAAAACTGAGAGTTCTTGGATTTGTGTTGTGTATTCTGAGGGAAAGATTGCATACCTGGTTTGGTGTTCTTCTTCCTCATATAAACCCGTGTAGCCCCTACTGGCTACCTCTAGGGCCACTTAATTACTCTGCACTGTCATTTCCACTCCCCAGGGCTACCTTGCGTGCCAGCCTTCTTCACTTGAATGCAAAGTCTGACAGGGGAGGCTGCGTGGGTACCTCTGTACCCCTCGACTTCTGTGCCTATCTGCTCTACCTATTCTCTGGGAACATCTTCACCATCCACGTGGCAGACATGCAACCCACTGGGAGACTCAAACCTTGATGGGTTCTCGTCCCAGTAGGATTCTGCACCTAACTGCGTCTTCTCATCTTCATGCGTGGTCGTCTCGCGACTAAGGCCGCTCCCTGCCTCTGGGCGCTTTACTGATCTTTGGTTGCGTTGTTCACATCGCGCGGCCGATGTCACCTCAACACACACCGATGACCGAGGTGTCTCTCATCCTGGCCGATGTCCGATGGCGCTTCTTCACGTTGTCGTGCTCTGCTTATGGAATCAGGCAAGGTCCCTTGAGTAACGTTCTCACTGGGAGCCTGGGTCCCAGTTTAACACGTGTTGACAAGGAGCCCCCGACGACTGATCACTCTGCATGCACCGATGTCTGATCACTCTGCATGCACCGATGACTGATCACTCTGCATGCACCGATGACTGATCACTCTGTATACACCGATGACTGATCGGTGCTTCATCACTTCTCGCGCTCTGCTTCCAGGCGCCCAAGTAGGAACCGATCTTCTGGTGGTGGTCACTCGGTAGCTGACCACTGATCGCCGTTCTTGAACGATCTCCACCCTGGTTCATCTGCTTTCTCGTGCCACGCGTCACTCTGTGACTGACCCACGTCGTCATCAGCTACTAACGTCATAGACTACCGATGACCGACCGGATCAATATGAAATGTCAAAAGTGAAATAGATGAAATGTATTATTCTTTATAAATAATCTTTATTATATCTATTTGAAATCTTTCCTTCTATAGAGAAGAAAAAGGTCTCAAGCATTCAAGCTCAGTCCTTCTAATTAACAAGTGGAAAGCATAATTCAAGAAGTTGATCAAATATGATTAAAGAAAAAATCAAGTCGAAAAAAGAAAATATTAAGCAACGATGACATTGAAGATCTTATAAAAAGGATATAATATGAAGATGAAGAACATACATTATTTACATACCTTCTAGTAAGATTGTTTATTGTTTTTTATGAGTAAGTCATATTATCTGTAATTCTTCTCATTATGAAGTAAACTTTGTGAGCTAAAATTTCCCTCTCTCTAAGAGTTCTTATTTCTTATTTTGAACTCATTGTAACTAGGAGTGGTTTGTGTACTCGTTGTAATCATTGAGTGGAACCTCTTAAGAAGTTGTCTTATTCGAGTACTAGACGTAACCTATGACTTTGGGTGAACCAATATAAATTTGTTGTATATTATTGGTATTGTTTTTTTTTTTGTTAGACTATCTAGCCTAACTATTTGCCACCCTTATGATGCAAACCACATCAATCAGTAGATGACTAAATACACTTTAAGCAATTCACAAAAAGGTCAGTCATCTCAGTATACAAAGTCGGGTCCCACCAAACCTGATGGAAGAGGGCCAAGCACAACCACACAAGAGCCAAGACAAGAGCATCCAAAGCCACACCAAGAGCGTCTAGGGCAAGAAGAGGAGCGTATAGGGCCATGGAAGGAGCGTCTAGGGCCATGGGAAGAGCGTTTAGGACCATTTACTAGGTCCATGGCCAAAAGACTACATGAAGATGTTGACTTAGCTAAGGATGGGAGAGAAAGATATTTGTACATATTACATGAAGGCCCATCAAGAGTAGCTTAGTTTTAGTTGTGGTGTAAATAGCACAAACTTGATTCCATGAGGGTTTAACCTAACTTTTGTTACATTTCTAAAAGCATTCCTAAAAACTAGGGTCGGCCATGAGTCTTATGTGTTGGCATTTGCATTTCATTTTGAGTACATTTGCTTAGCATTAGGTTAACCTTTATGGTCCTCCTTAGCCTATAAAAGGAGGAGCCAACCTATTGTATTTTCAAGATTAAATAGAGTATTGTTATGCTGCCCAAATTGTGCCATACACTACTCATTGCCTAATACTTAGGTTTTAGTCTTCATTTCATCACTTCCAAAGGGGCTGGCCGAACCTCCCCATTCCCTCACTCTTCATGCACCTTCAAGGCACCCATGCTTCCTAGGAAGGCCTTGCTCACCTCCTCCATAAGCTTCTACATCCATCATCACCAAGGAACTCCAAAACCCAAAGAAGAGCTCATAGGAATGCTATCATTTGGTATCAAGAGCTATGGTTCTTCAAAGATGAGTATCTCTTCTCATTTTCTTTTTGAGTTCTTCTTTTCTCCAAGTTGTTCATCTTTATTCCAAGTTGTCTTGCTGTTTTTTGTGTTTTAATATGATTTGAATGCTTGTTTATTCATTTCATTCGGTGGGTTTGTTCAAACTTGTGCTTGAACATCTATTTTCAATTTTGTGTAGGATTCTTGATATATTTGTGTTGCTGTTTTTATTTTTAGGTATTTGAGTCTTGCTTGAAATTTCATTTGGGTCATATGATGTTCTTGAGTCTTTTCATTTTATGAATCCATAAGTTTTGTCTAAGTCATGTGTTTCCATATTTGTCATCAAATCCTAGTAGTACTCTTTTTGATTTATTTGTTTCTTGTTTTTGGTCTGAATGTTTGATTTGAAATCTGTTTTGTGTTGATCATTTGGTGCATTTTTAATTTTAGTTTGAGTTCTTATTTGTGTGTTAGATCCACACAAATTCCATCATATTAACTCCATTGTGTTTTTGAAGTAAATCATTCTGTTTGTTATTCCAGTTTTCAGGACCCCTGTTTTCACATTTCTGTGCTGACTGTTTTGTTTTATGAAAATTACATACTATCATCAAAAATTTCTGAGCCTCTGGATTTCACAAATTTGAGGTGTTAGCAAAAAGACAAAAAAAGAACCATCTGAAAAAAAGAAATAGAAAAAAAAAGATAAATATTACAAAAAAAGTGTGCAATCCTGACGTTCCTGCTGGCAGCTCTGAGCACTGATTTTATAAAATTTACCAAAATTAATTGGTAAATGCGTTTGGAGTGAAACCAACGCCAAAAGTTTGTTAATATCTTTTTCTGATTGTGTCTCAATTTTTAGAAGCAAATACAAAAGGTTCAGCTCAGCATACATCTTTAAAGATACGCTTTCTAGACCACAACAATCTTTTTTTTTTCAGTGGTGCTGTTTTTGGTTTTTAAATCAAATCTAGTGCTATTCCTAGGTTCCTTTTTGTGTGCCATCCATTATTTGAGTACCTTTTATTTGCTTGTCTAATTTCATTTGAACTCTTTCTAGTTGTGTCACATTTAGTTCCATTTGTGTGGTACTGTTTTTCAAATTAATTTGTTTCTTGCTTTCTTTCTTTGGCCTCTAAGCTTGTTGGTGGATTAAATATCAATTGGTACTTGTTGAGTGGGAAATTGACTTGAGGGGAGTCTAGCTTGCTTAATAGGTGCTGGATTGAAGATTTTAATTGAGCTAATTCCAAGAGGAACAAAGACAAGGGACAGCAACAAACACCATACCACAAATACACCACACACTTTGGAAGGCCCAACAAGTAGAAAAGCAACAAAAGGGGTGCAACTAGAAAAGCAACAAAGGGAGTGCAATTAGAAAAGCAACAAAGGGAGTGCCATTTAATTTCTTTCCAATCTTGCTTCTGTTAATTACTTGTTAATCACGCAATTAGTCGGTGAGTGTGTCTTCAAGGGCTCCAAGTGTCCAAGAAGCCTCACCTAGGGCCGTCTAGCTTAATTTGTTTTTGTTAATTGCTTTAATTGAACCAACTTGCTTTAATCACTTCGTTAATTTCTTGTTTAATCTTGTTTAAGGCTTTGATAATTTGCTTCATTTGCTAGATAGCTTGCATTGTTTTCTTGCATTTCTTCATCCTCATTGTGTTCTAAGTGTTTTACCTAAAGAAGGACTTGTGTAAAGGTTTTGGAGGGATAGTTTTTGGCTAAGGCAAGACTTGGTATTTAAGTAGTCCATTGTGACTCACCTCTCTTACCTGGAAAGCTACCTTCATTAACTTTCCTCTTCTTTCTTAAGAGTAAAACATTTCTATACACAAAGTTCTAGTCATGTCTACTCACTCTTCCAAGTCCATTGAAAGTGATGTAAGGTCCATAAAATCTCTTTTGAAGCAACTCTCCAAGGACGTACAACACATTTCATATAGACAATTGGAAAATGAGTCTAAAATCAATGAATTGACTAGAGCAAAGGAAGAAAAATCTCAAAATTCAAAAAAAACACATACCCATGCATCTCAATCACAAATCCAAGAGTCTCTAGGGGAGGGAAGCCTTAGAATCAATGATTACTACCAACCACCCCCTAGGAGAAATAGGAGAAAAGAGGAAGAAGCCCCAAGGGAAGTAAGGGTAGACCTACCCCATTTCTATGGTAAGGAAAACGTAGAGGTGTACCTAGATTGGGAGATGAAAGTAGAGCAACTCTTGCCATAAGGTGAGTGAAGAGAGGAAGGTACCCTTAGCAACCCTTAGTTTCCAAGGCAATGCCATGTATTCGTGGACCTCTCTAGAGAGAGATAGACGTCTTCATAGGGAGCCTCCCATAGAGTATTGGAATGACCTTAGGGGAGCCCTAAAACGTCGCCACATACCTTCCTACTACCATAGGGAGCTAATGGACAAGCTCCAAAGGCTTCAACAAAAGAACATGAGTGTGGAAGAGTATAGGCAAAAAATGGAGCTATATATGATGAGAGCCTCTATTAGAGAGGAAGAGGTCACCACCATATCTAGGTTTCTAAGTGGGCTCAACCTTGAGATAAGGGATAGAGTAGAACTTCTTCCCTGCCAAGACTTGAATGACTTGGTTCAACTTTGCATTAAAGTTGAACAACAAAATTTACGCAAAACTTCAAGTCAAAAGGTGGGATCCTACTCTAACTCCTATCCCAAGAGAGAATATAGAAGGGAGGGTAGTACATCTAGAGAAAAACCAAAGGAAACTACCAAGCCCTTAGCAAAAGATACCTCCACCTCACCCATCCGAACTAGGGACATCAAGTGTTTTAAGTGTTTTAAGTGTTTTGGAAGAGGGCATGTGCAAGCACAATGTCCAAACCAAAGGACCTTGTTTTTAAGAGGTAAGGATGAGTACACTAGTGGTGAGGATGAGCCTAGTGTAGAAGGAGAGGAAGGGGGAGAGGATGAGAGGGTAAGCCCATTAGAGGGAGAATTGCTAATGATTAGGAGAACCCTCAACAATCATCCTAGTGCATCCATGGAAATACAAAGAGAGAACATCTTTCATACAAGATGTAATGTTTTAGAAAATATATGCTCTCTCATTGTGGATAGTGGATCAAGCTGCAATTGTTGTAGTTCTAGGATGGTTAAAAAGCTCAATCTACAAGTAGTTCCTCATCCTAAGCCCTACAAGTTGCAATGGATCAATGAGAATGGGGAACTAAGTGTAGATAAGCAAGTGGAAATCAAGTTCTCCATAGGTAACTACAAAGATAAAGTTTTATGTGATGTAGTACCTATGGAAGCTTGCCATATCTTATTAGGAAGACCATGGCAATTTGATAAGAAAACCTTGCATAATGGTCTAACTAATGAGATTTCCTTCACCCATAGGCATAAAAAGTTTGTACTTAGTCCTTTACCACATTCTCAAGTGGTGAAAGACCAAATACAAATGAAAGAAAAGACGGATGAGGAAAATAAAAAAAAAAAAAGAGCTAGAAAAAGAGAGAGTCCTTAGGGATAGAAAGGAGTGGGAGAAGAGTGTTCCTTCCCACAAGGTTGCTCAACAAGAAAAGCCTTTGAAATAAATTTTGGAAAATTTGCTTCTTATTGAACAACCAAGCCTTATCTTTTGTAAGGGAACACTTGCATGCACTGCCACAAGTAGTGAACCCATGAGTCTACCTCCTCAAGTGGAAAATCTTTTGAGTGAATTTGATGATGTATTCTCTAATGAATGACCCAATGGACTCCCTCCCATTAGAGGTATAGAACATCAAATTGACCTAATTCCGGGGGCAAGCCTACCAAATAGGCCTGCTTATAGAACCAACCCCGAGGAAACTAAGGAGATAGAGTCACAAGTTCAAGACTTGTTGGAGAAGGGTTGGGTTCAAAAGAGCCTAAGCCCTTGTGCTGTACCTGTCTTGTTGGTGCCAAAAAAAGATGGAAAATGGCGTATGTGTTGTGATTGTAGAGCAATCAACAACATCACCATCAAGTATAGGCATCCCATCCCAAGGCTTGACGACATGCTTGATGAATTACATGGGTCAACCATATTTTCCAAAATTGACCTTAAAAGTGGGTATCACCAAATTCGAATCAAAGAGGGTGATGAGTGGAAAACCACTTTTAAGACTAAGTTTGGATTATATGAGTGGTTGGTGATGCCATTTGGCCTCACTAATGCCCCTAGTACATTCATGAGGCTCATGAACCATACCTTGAGGGATTGTATAGGTAAATACATAATAGTTTACTTTGATGATATCCTAGTGTATAGCAAAACCCTAGAAGACCATCTCAGCACCTTAGGGAAGTTCTTCTAGTGAGACTCCATGGTATACCTAGAAGTATAGTATCCGATAGAGATCCCAAGTTTATAAGCCACTTTTGGAAAACTCTTTGGGGCAAACTTGGAACAAGACTACAATTTTCAACTTCTTGTCATCCTAAAATGGATGGCCAAACCGAAGTAGTCAATAGATCTCTTGGAACTATGCTTAGGGCTATCATGAAGGGGAACCACAAGTCTTGGGATGAATATCTTCCCCATATTGAGTTTGCTTACAATAGAGTAGTCCACAAGACTACTAATGCTTCTCCTTTTGAAGTTGTGTATGGGTTTAATCCTCTCACACCTATGGATTTGCTGCCTCTTCCTAACCCACAAGAATTTATGCATAAGGAAGGAGTAATCAAAGTCGACTTTGTTAAGAAAATTCAAGAGAAGATTAAAACCCAAATACAACAACAAAATGAAAAGTATGCAAGATACAACAATAAGGGGAAGAAAGAAATAATTTTTGAGGAAGGAGACTTAGTTTGGCTTCACCTTCGAAAAGATAGATTTCCAACTAAAAGGAAGTCCAAACTAAGTCCCCGAGGTGATGTACCCTTTCGAATCCTCAAGAGAGTCAACAACAATGCTTACAAATTGGACCTACCTCTTGAATATGGAGTGCATGATACTTTCAATGTAGTTGACTTATCTCCATTTGTAGGTACCAATGAAGACAAGGAGGACTTGGATTTGAGGACAAATTCTTTCCAAGGAGGAGGGGATGATGGAAGAGGGCCAAGCACAACCACACAAGAGCCAAGACAAGAGCATCCAAAGCCACACCAAAAGCGTCTAGGGCAAGAAGAGGAGCGTATAGGGCCATGGAAGGAGCGTATAGGGCCATGGAAGGAGTGTCTAGGGCCATGGGAAGAGCGTCTAAGACCATTTACTAGGTCCATGGCCAAAAGACTACATGAAGATGTTGACTTAGCTAAGGATGGGAGAGAAAGATATTTGTACATATTACATGAAGGCCCATCAAGAGTAGCTTAGTTTTAGTTGTGGTGTAAATAGCACAAACTTGATTCCATGAGGGTTTAACCTAGCTTTTGTTACATTTCTAGAAGCATTCCTAAAAACTAGGGCCGGCCATGAGTCTTATGTGTTGGCATTTGCATTTCATTTTGAGTACATTTGCTTAGCATTAGGTTAACCTTTATGGTCCTCCTTAGCCAATAAAAGGAGGAGCCAACCTATTGTATTTTCAAGATTAAATAGAGTATTGTTATGCTGCCCAAATTGTGCTATACACTACTCATTGCCTAATACTTAGGTTTTAGTCTTCATTTCATCACTTCCAAAGGGCTGGCCGAACCTCCCCATTCCCTCACTCTTCATGCACCTTCAAGGCACCCATGCTTCCTAGGAAGGCCTTGCTCACCTCCTCCATAAGCTTCCGCATCCATCATCACCAAGGAACTCCAAAACCCAAAGAAGAGCTCATAGGAATGCTATCAGTAGATGACTAAGTACACTTTAAGCAATTCACAAAAAGGTTAGTCATCTCAGTATACAAAGTCGGGTCCCACCAAACCTCGAGAAAGCATCAGCAGAAGAAGAACCAGATACAAAGCAAAATATCAAAAGTTCTTCCTTCTTGTTTTCCACAAAAATATGCTTGTAAATAATTTGGGCTCACTTTGGGGGTCCAAATAGCAAATATAGGCTAGAATAAGGTTCCTATAGCATAATAGGGGGTGTAGTTATCATTTTAGCTTGTTCCTAGCTCTTTAGGAGGGCTTTTTGACCTAGTTTCTAGAAGGACAAGCCTAGGATGTGGGATTGACTTAGTCAAACCCTAAGGCTGCCCATTTTTCCCCTTTTTCCCATCCTACCCGTCTTGCTTGTTTTCCAAGGCTCCTTCACCTATAAATAAGAGACCTACCCATTGTATTTTACATGTTGAATTTGAATAGAAAAGTTACTCTGCACAAATTGTGTGAGGTGTTTGTGAGGCTTGAGTCCTCTAGCTTTAAGGTCTTATCTTGAGTGAGTTGAGAGCTTTCAAGTAGCGACCCTCTACACTTATCTTGGAGCATCCAATATCCAAGTGGCGTGTTCATCCTCTCATTCCATCATCCATAAGCTTCCTTTTCCTTCATCTTTGTTTTTCATCTTCCATTCCATCAATTCTCTTTGTTATATGTTCTTGTTTGATTCCATCTCTTCCATTCGGTCAAATCATTTTTTTGTTTCCTTTATGTTCTTTAATTTTTGCCTTTGCATCATTGTCACCCATATTCTTGTGTTTTTCTTTTTGCCCTTGTGATGTGAACCTTCACACTTACTTGACCACTTGGTTAAGTTCGTGTCCAATGGGGATCTTCTTAGGGTTCTCACCATAATTGTGCTAAAATCTCAATCTTAAGTAAAGTGTCACCTTAAAAAGAAAACATCTAAAATCAACTCACATCACTTTTCTAGAATCAGTTGTTCCAACAGGTTATGCATTAGATCTATAACTAAAGATGAAGAAGATAGAAGTTAGGGAGGCAATTGCACTGACACTAGATAAAGCTAGTCTAAGTTTGTCACAATATGGAGTTGGTATGAATTCGCCACAAGTTGAAGCTAGTCCAAATTTCCCACAAGATGAAATTGACTCAACTTTTCCATAAGACATCCAACAAGAACATATTGAAATTTGGTTCTCCAAATTTGCATCGAATTTCAAGGAAACTTAACCATTGCACTTCATACCAACTCTAGGATTCCACTTATAGTGGCTTTTGTGTTTTTATTATAATTTTTTTTGTTCTAGCCACACTATGGTTATAATGGTTATTATAAGTTTGTATTTTAGAAAATAGACTATTGTATTTCATGAGTTTGTTGTATTATAATAGAAAAGATATTTGAAAAAATTCACTTTAATATTTTGAAGGAAAATATGTTCAAAATCAGTTAAGAAAATTCTAATCTTGAGTTGGTATGGAAATTGAATCTGCGATAACGAGAGATAAGAGGTTCTCATGAGAAAACATAAGTAAACAAGTCAAATAAATTTACAAATCAAGTTTCATTACACAACACTAATTGTTACAAAAAGAACATAATTTATAACTGTTCTTTCCGGTTGACTCGCCTGTCAGTTGACTCCACGACACTCACACGCCTCCTTCCTCACGTTGATACGTGCTTGATTCTTGCGAAACAATCTGCACCTGCAAAAGAGAAAGGGGCGCCCTAGAGGCCGTTTGCACTCCGACGCTCAAGTCAATAGTGGGCAAGCAACACCAAGTGTATTGAGTCTCTCTGTGTTTAGGTCTAGAAAATGCGTACCTTTGTGAAGTATTTTACTGTCCCTTATATAGTCTAGGGTTTACTGTGCCGCTAGCCCTAATTAGGGTTCACTGCGCTACTAGCCATATTTAGGGTTTACTGGAATACCCTTGTGCCGCTATCACCCAATCTTAGGGTAATCTAGCACATAAGGTTTCCTTCTCTGGAGTGCAAACTCTCACAGGGTGACCACCTGGGTGCCTCCTTGTGCACCTAGTCTCTGGGGCCACCTGTTCTGGGAGTGCCTTCACTGTTCACGTGCCATGCATGTAGCTTCACTGGGAAACCCTAGGTCTGATGAGTACTCGACCCCTCAGGACTCTGCACCTAACTGTGCTCTCCCTGCTACCCGCATAGGCTCTTCGTGATTCAGGCCTCTCCCTACCTCTGGGTATTTAACTGGTCATTGGCCCACTCTGGGAACCAATCTTAGCTATTCTGGTTACGCTGTTGAAATCACCCAAGACCGATGTCACCTCGTCACACTCTATTGCCGAGGAGTCCTCAACCTGCAGAGTGACGAAGACACATCAGCCCTTTCTGGTGATCGTCACGCTGATGGCTAACCACCCTTCTCTGTGGGCTGATGACTAATCACCCCTCCCTGTGGGCTGATGACTAATCACCCTTCTCTGTGGGCTGATGACTAATCACCCTTCTCTGTGGGCTGATGACTAATCATCCTTCTCTGTAGGCTGATGACTAATCACCCTTCTTATCAATACCACCTGCAGGGTCCATTCCACGTGGCTTTGGCCCATTCTGTGGGACCCAGCTGACATGGTTCACCCCTTTACAAACTGTCCTCAGCGTCCGAGGACTGGTCGGTACAATAACTAATAAAATAAAAACAAGCATTACAAAAGCTATCATCTTCAACACTTTAAACTCCTTATTTAAATTATGTATCAACTAAAATTCTAGTTCTCCATGTATCTTCTCCATCTCTAGTTTATTGGTATCATGATTTTTCTCTTTTGCTTCCCTTTGCTTTGATTATATGTATCCTTGAATTAAAATCATTTCGATATTTGCCAAAATAAAAAAGTTACAATTACTTATATGATCTTATAATAAAAAAATGAGCTTAAAAAATGTAATATTCATGTTATGGATAATTACTATTTTTACAAATAAAAAATACAAAAACTTTTATATGAAATACTCCTTGGATAGGAATGTGTGTAAAATAGTTTCCTAGGATATCTCAACATTCTTGATACCCTCATCACTTTCTTATTACTACAATAACACTACAACCATTATTATTATACCAACCAGTCCTCAAACATCGACGACCGCTAGCAGTAGTGGGCCACATAAGCTGGGTCCCACAAGTGGCGTGAGACATGTCCCTCAAGTGGCATGAGCTAGTGTGCCGATTAGTGGTTGGAGATCGATCAGGAGGGTATGCCGATGTGTACTCGGCAACAGAGTGAAGCCGATGTCACATCGAGCATCAGTGATTCAAACAGCTAAATTGGGCCATGAAAGCCAGACCCCAAGAAACACACCAGTTATCAATGAAACGCCTAGAGTTAGGGGGAAGTCTGAGTCACAAGGTGCTCGTGCGTGTGGTGTGAATAGCGCATTTGGACACAGCACCAGCAAAGGGCCCTGGGAACACTAAGGCCCGTAAGGGTTAGGGTTTCCCAGGGGCAAACTACATGCATGGCACATGAATAGTTAGGGCACCCCCAGAACAGATGGCCCCAAAGATTAGGTTCACAAGTTGGTACCCAGGTGGCCATACAGTGAGAGGTTGCACTCCAACAAGGGAAGCCTTACATGCTAGATTACACTAAGACTGGGTAATAGCGGCGCAACGACATTCCTCTAGAAACCCTAAATGTGGGTAAGAGGGAGAGGGGAAACCCTAGACTATATAAACAACAATAAGAAACCCTAAAGAGGTACGCAGCTTTTGAGACTAGAATTGTTACACACATACATACTATTTCTTAGTCCCAGTATTGACTTGAGCGTCGAAGTGCAAATGGCCTCTAGGGCGCCCCTTTGTCTTTGCAGGTACAAAGTGTTTCGATCCAATGAAGCAGCAACCTGAGAAGGAAGAAAAGGGTGCGAGATTGTCGTTAGAGTCAACCGACAGGAGAGTCAATCGACAAGAACAATTATTCATGTCTTTCATTCTCCTAACAAAAGAACTTAGACAATCATTAAACCCATCAAAGTTACCCATCTAATACTCTCACACATACTAAGATTAGAAATCGTACTACCAGTGCTCCTACTATGTAGATTTAGCTATTGTTGTAGAAATCAAATTATAGAAATTAGAAATTAGATGGAGAAGAACAAAAAAACTAAATCAATAAACGTTTGACAACTTTGAAAACAACTATAGCTGCTAATCCTCAACCATAAAGTCCTTCATTGCATTGAGGAACTTCTTCCATGAAAGACAAAGACAAACCTCAACTACAAGAAAATGTCAATTTAGCTACAATATATTTGCGTCGGTCAATCATAGACGCCATTTGCGTCAGCCAAACCCACGAAAGGCCGACGCAAAGAAAATGTTGTGTAAGCTCTCTGACGCATGCAAGACGCGAGAAAAGAGAATGAAAATAATAATAATAATAATAATATTGTGTCGGCCAGATCGACATATAGTTTGGGTCGTGTGTCAGCCTGGCCGACGATAGTGGCCAGACAAAAATATATTTAATTGATGCATCAGTCAGGTTAACGCATATTTACTATTTAATTTTTTTTAATTTTTGTAAAGATTTATTTATTTTAAATTTATTTGATTTATAATATTATAATAAATATTTTAATTTTGAATAATTTATTGTATACATATTTTTATTATATATAGATTTTTTTTTAAAATTTAATGGATTTTTAATATTGTAATAAATATTTTAGTTTTGAATAAATTATTTTGAAGTAAAATTTAAATTTTCATATAAGTTAATTAAATTAAATTTATTTATTTTATTAAGTGTTCAATATTAAATATGTGACATGAAGTAATTAATGTAAAATTTAATGGATGTATTTAAAAATAAAGAAAAACAATTATTGTCACAAAATGTGAAAGTAAACTTAAGAAAAGAAAAAAGTGAGGATAAAATCATTGATTGGTAACTTAAATAAATTTTAATCTCATAATATCTTTGTAATTGATAAAGGAACAATTTATTTTGAACTAGACATTTCCTTTTATGTCCATTGTGATTTAAAATAGGTTACTTCTGAGGAATGATGTTGTTCTCAGTGTATATAGTAAGTATTGTGCCAAATATGAGTTGAGCCTACTCCTTGTGAGTGGTCATCTATTTATAAACCTTTATGGGTTTGGATCTTCGACACTAGCTTTTTCAGGTTTTTAATGTGGCATATCACAACATTATTTCATAAAATTTGAATATCATGTATGCATAATCGAAGTATTCTGTAATATAATTAGGGATATTGTATAATTAAATCAATGCATTAATGGAGTTAGGATATTATGTATATGATCAGAGATATTATATGATAAAATCAGTATAATTAAAGAAATCAAGATATTGTGCCTTAAAATCAAATTACGTGAAAACATATTAATTGTGCGTTAATAAGATTGATTCCCATAATATATTTGTCCAAATTAATGTTGTTATATGACGATAATTATATGGGATGTTTGTAACATCCCGCCAAATTCTTTTCTTATTTATATAATAAAAATAAAGGTAAACAAATATATTGAAGTGAACATAATTATATATATGTAATGAAGTTTCTCCTCACAGGGAGTTTAATACATACTCGGTCAGTTTTCCAAAAACGTAAACAAAATTACAGTAAACTAGAAAGACAGGCGATCTCCTAACAGCAAAAGGCGATCTCCTATCAGAGAACGGCGATCTCCTATCAGAAAACAGAAAAAGGGTGATCGCCTAACAGAAGTAGGAACAGGCGATCTCCTTCCGGCGACCACTCACTGAGGAGCTCTACGTCCTGCAACATCATCTGCTCCCGTGTAAATTATACACGATCATCACAGTTTTAAGAAAAAGCCAAACACAACACCAAAAATCACAGGGTAAGCTAGACATTTGAAAAAGAGTTTAGATATGAACTTTAAAATCAAGATAAAACAAATTCAAGATACCCACGTAAAAACCATCAATTTTCTCATTTCCTTCACATGACCATCAAGAAATCACACATTTCACAATTCCTCAAGAGTCTTTCAATTCACATAATTCATCAAGTGTCTATCAATTTCATCTTTCTCATTTCTCACGTCAAACTTCCACTGACTCATCACACAAGACACTTGACACTACTTCCGGAAGACTCGTGCGTTGAACTTAGCATCCAGAGACCTGCACCTGTCATACTTCATTGCTGTAATGTTTCCACAGCCATGCGCATCAACACAATCTCGATCTCAATTTCATCACTCTCACAGTATGACAGGGTTAATCCATATAACAGGTCAAGTCAGTTATCTTTCAAACGACTTACCCATACATATGGACCTCCTTCGACTCTCACCAACTGAATGACTTCATCTATGTGACTCCATCATATCAGCAGAGTCAGGATCGTCTCATTCACAGGATACTCACTGATCAATACACCTCATAACCAATCTCAACACGGTATTTCCTTTCCTGAAAATACTATGTCTTGATCCCACATTCACAACATTCAACACATCATATAACACTTAAATGAATGATTTCAAATCACAACAACAATCATTCCATGGTTCAGATTTTCGAAACATCACATTTAAATCTCAAACAGTTTCAAACAACACAGAAACAGGGGAGTTCGAAAAACAACGCCAAAACCGGCGATCTCGTCCAAAAACAGGGGATTATACAATAACAGTTGAAAACCGGCGACCACGTCGCCCCATCATCTCAAACATCTAATATAAGGTTTTCATTGGAAATAAGGCTAGCTTCCCTTACCTGGACTTGCGCAAAACACCAAGAGCTCCAAAACCCACCGAGCTTAAAGGATGCCTTAGCTCTGTTTTAGCGTCTGGTTTGTAGAACTTGCAGAGAACCTCCCAGGTGCTCCAAGGGCAGTCGTCGCTCGTCGCACTGGTGCTTGAGGATGCCTGAATCGCAGCGTGAAGGAGAGAAAAGGAGAAGAATGAAGGTAAACTCACTCTTTCACTCTTGAACCACTGCAACGTCCTTTGCCTCTCAGAAGTGGGTTTTTGAATCTTAAACCAACTTGTCCAAAAAAGCCGCTGCCACCACCCACTCTGCAGGGAAGTTTGCATGTACGCTTCCCTGAACAGTACGACTACGCGTGCCTCTGCGCAGGCCAACACTCTGAGGTCACTATTCTGAACCACCCTTTTTGTCTACGTGTCGCGCGTGCAGTACGTCTGATGCTGAGAGCCTGGGTCCCACCTTATCTGTGTGAAACTCGACATCGCGCGATAACCTTCCACCGATGACCGCTCGCGCGATGACTATCCACCGATGCCTCATCCTGGAGGACGACCGATGTCTCTCCCTGGCGATGACCGCATGCCTCGCGCCCTGGCGATGCCCGCAAGTCTCGCGCCCTGGCGATGCCCGCATGCCTCGCGCCCGGCGGTGCCCGACGACACATCGCCACGCCTTGCTGTAGGTTCTTCATCCCACTGTGTTACGTCCAAGGTATCATCTCCACATGACTTGGTGACGTCGGTAGCTTCACATTTCCAAGAGTAGGTCAGCACTACTCCTCGTGCGCCCATGCATGCTACACCAAGGACGATTTCTTATGCTTAAGCATAAAGCTTTGCATGCACAGCGTATCTAAGGCTTAACCCACACCTTGATACGTGTGGTTTTGTGGAACCCACTCTGGTTGATCCAGTATCCTGACCACGTACTGAGTGCACTTTCGGCGATCATGTGCACCATAGGCGACTGGCGATCACGTGCAACCTAGGCGACAGGCGATCATGTACTAACCAGGCGATCTCGTAGTCTTCTAAACTACACTTTCCTTCCTTTTTATTTTAAATAAAAACATACTTAGAATTCATTTAAAATATATCCCTTTTTATTCCAATTTATTTTTACAGGTCCTTACAATGTTCATTAATAATATTCCCATAAACCTTGGTTAATTTTACTTAGTCATGGGCCACCTTGATCATTATATGGAAGGTTCATCAGATTTTAGATTATAAGTTCATAACCCTAGCCCATTGCCATTTTGGGTGGAGCATATGTACTAATTTTTTTATTGCAGTTAGTAAGGTAAAAGTTGAACTAAGAAATAGATTGTAAAGACTAAAAAAGGGTATAGTAGATGCTAACACACATACAATTATACTTCAATGGAATTATTTGATAAGAAAGGGAACCTTTTTTTCAATATCGCACCTAAGATTTATTTTTTAGTTTCTTCTAGACGTTAATAAATTGATTATTTTTAGATAATAGTAGCTAAAAACAACACTAAGGATAAATGGTTTTCCAAACCAAATTTTAATTGAATAATTTATTTATTTTTGTTGTATAAATTAAATTAATCTTTTGTTGTATAAATTGAATTAATTTTTTGTTGTATAAATTAAATTAATTTTTTAAAAATTTTATTAAAGTTTATTAAATATTTAAAATATTATGAAAATGGTGAATTAAATATCTATTAAATTTAGTGATTTATGTATTTTTGAAACAATTTATAAAAATATAAATTTATATGTAATATTTGTTAATTATATCTTGAGTTAAATTATTATTTTTTATATATGTAGGGGTTTGTGTCAGCCAACCGACGCAAAATTTGCTTCCACCTATGAGTTGAACGTGGCCGACGCATACATATTGTGTTATATAAAGAGTACATTTCGTTGTCCGCCCTCACTTTCCCTCTTTCTCCAAATTGAGAAACCTAATATTTTTACTCTCTTCGCATTTCGCCGGCCTCCCTTTGCAGTGCCCACTCTTCGTATTTCGCTGCCCCCGCCTTGTAGTGGCTCCGTCTCGCCATCACTACTCTGGCATTGTTCACCATCGGTGTGTTATTTCTTCTCTGGTTGTCTTCTCTTCTCTTGTCTTCTCTTATTTTGTTCTTCATTTTGTTCTTCTTCTTCATTTTAGCTCTCACTTCGCTGCGACCCTCACTGCTCTGCTGCTGCCTTCCAATGCTCTCTGCTACCCAGTCCCGCCTCCGTCACCTGCCAATTGTCTTCTTTCTCCCTTTATCTTCTCTTCTCGGCATGTTATAATTTTTCTTAACTTTTTTCGTTGTTCTTCATTTCAGCTCCAAGGTGCCTTCACCGACGTTGTTCCACCACGTCCAATTTCTAAAGTAAAATTTTATTTTATGGTTTATTTTAATTTTAAGTTTTATTTTATGTATTAATATTCACTTTGAATGATTGGATGACTAAAATTATCTAAATGACTTTGTTTACCTATTTGGATGATGTTTCTATTATGAATGAGGATTGTGAATGAGGGGGATTTGTTATTTTGATTTGTGAATTTTATTGGGGATATGTTATTCTGATTGTTACATGTAAAAATGGCTAGGACAATAAATATATGTTTTTTTTTAAAACCATTAATGTGTTGGCGAATCTCATGCAAGTTTTTTATTGTTTTTAAATTTTTTTTTTTCATCGGTTTGACCCACGCATAGGCCGACGATATTACGTTGCTTTTACGTCAGAGTGGCCAATGACATTCGCGTTCATTTTTCGTCGGCTTGGTCCATGCAAAGTGCGTCGCTCGTGCTGGCTGACGAAAAAATGACTTTGTTTCCATGACTTTTTCGTCTGATACTTGGCTGACACAAATCCGACATTTAGTCATCGTTTTTGACCTATGAAATGCAGTGTTTTTCTTGCAGTGCTCTACAAATACATAAAAGAAAAAAAAATTATAGACGAAAAAGAAATGTTGTAATTTTTTAAATGTCCAATGAATGCAATTAAGTCTCAAAACATATTGTTAGTCACCTAAGATCCATACAACAACCACCTAGTAGAGAAGAAAGTATTTGTGACACTTAAGTGCATAGGTAGACTTCAGCCAATAATCCTACTAGCAAAAAAACACAAACGAAATAATTTTTTCAAGGATCCAAACACATGATTTTTTTTTTAAGAACCTTACAGCCAATATACCAATCTTTTAGAGATTTGTTTAAGTATTTACTCATTTTATATGTATTCTTATATTCTAGAATGACCTATATTAAAGCAGATCTCCTATCAATAGTAATATCTTTCGTTTGAATAAAAACTCCCTATTGAGATATCTTTTCCTTTATCCTTAAGTGATGGTAGTATTATTAAAATCTAAAATTTGAGAGGTATAATCTAATGATATCAAACTCCAACCATCTTTTATTATAATAAATAATTTTTTTATAGTTGATCCGGTCGGTCATTGTTAGTCAATGATGTCAGCAACAGATGACCACGTGGACCAATCACAGGGTGCCACGTGGAACGAGATAGCAGGAGAATCAGGGAGGAGATCCCTCAGGAAGGCGATTGGTGGTCAGTTGCCCAGTGGCCGCCACCCCCAGAGCGTTTCCTAGATGAGTGCCTGGAAACAGGGCGCGTGAAGTGACGAAGCATCGGTCGGTCGATGGAGTAATAAGGCATCGCACGGATGTCGGTGGAAAGTCGTGAGGCACCGCACGGACGTCGGTGGAAAGACATGAGGCACCGCACGAACATCGGTGGAAGGTCATGAGGCCCCGCACGGACGTCGGTGGAAGGACATGAGGAACCGCACGGACGTCGGTGGAAGATCATGAGCCACCGCACGGTCATCGGTGGATAGTAATGGGGCACCGCTTGGTCGTTGGTGCATGAAGAGCGAGATCGGCATCGGGGTTTCTTGCCAACACGTGTTAAACTGGGACCCAAACTCCCAGCGAGAACGTTACCCATGCACCTCGCATGATGCTAGAATAGAAGAAGAGCTGCTCGCCGGTAGGGTCGTGCATGAGGATGGCGTAAGGGAGCTAGTTAAGCTGGACAGTGATCAGTGTTTCTCTTAGCCCATTACATGCATAGCACCGCGCGATGAGGCCATGCAGGCAGGATGCGCCTGGCGTGTGCGCTCAGACCAGCCACGCCAGGGGCTCTCCTGGTAGCATGCACTCAGTCAGAGAGAAGAAAGGCGCTAAGTTACTCCGCCAGAGGATAACTTAGCCGCACAGAGAAAGCCCAAGAGCCCTTCAGGTGTGATACGTGAACGGTCAGATGCCAGTTGCATGCCTCCACGTGTCACCATCTGAGAGAGAGGCGTGGCCCAGGTATAAAGGTACTCCACCTCATGTAAGGTAGGGGGATTCTTACACAGTCTTACACAGATTTACACTTCTTACAGTTTTGACAGTTACACACAGTTTTCTCTGAGTCACTGTGGGAGCGTTTCTACATGTTGCACAGTGATAACAGAGGGTGGATTTGAGCACACACGAGTCTCACAGAGAGATTCAGTGATAGTTTTTGGTGTTCCTGTTGTCTGACTTGAGCGTCGGAGTGCACACGGCCGCTAGAGGCGCCGTCTGTGTGTTTCGCAAGCATCGTTTCTTGGAGCGTTCTTGCAGAACGTGCAGTTGCAGAAGGCTAGACGAAGGAGTGACGAGGCACATCCTCCATGTTCAAGTCCGTGGCAGGATCAATAGTCTTTTAAGATTTCAAGAGTTTCGATAGATAAAGGTTTAGCAAATATATTGAATGGACTAGCAATAACAAAATCAATCTCCTTTAGTAATATTGATATTCTTATTAAAATCTAATTTTTAATTAAAATTTAATTTAATAACATATATTAGTTTTCAATTATTCGAAATACTAATAATAGAAAACGATCATATATTTAAATTGAACATCATTTTTGTGATAAAGTTCTTCATTTAAACATTTAATGTAATTGCATATCTATAATTTAAATTCAATAATTCTAGTTAAGCCAGACTAACTTTCTATTGGTGCCACTACTATAAAATCATACACCAATTTTAGAAAAAAATAATACTAATTAATTTCTATATTAATTAAATTAAATTAAATATGATTTTAAAGATAAAAACTTATTAATAATTAATTAAATATTAATTTAAAAACTATCTGATTCGGTCGGTCATCGGTAGTCGATGACGTCAGCAGCAGTTGACCACGTGGACCATTCACAGGGTGACACGTGGTAGAAGATAGCAGGTGAATCAGGGAGGAGATCACTCAGAATGGTGATCGGTGGTCGGTTCCTAAGGGACCACCACCCGCAGATCAGTGCCAGGTGAGCGCCTGGAGGTAGAGCGCGAAGAGCGCCTGGAAGCAGAGCGCGAGAAGTAAAGAAGCACTGATCAGTCATCGGGGGTTTCCTGTTAACACGCAGTTAAGCTGGGACCCAGGCTCCCAGCGAGAGCATTACGCAAGAAGCACAGGTCAGTAATCGCCTAGATTGCACATGATCGCCGTGTGTATTGCACATGATCGCCGTGTGTGAAGATTGGGCGATCAGGTGGTTAACAAGACGCCGAAAGGAGCACATCGTCGGGTATTTGAGAAGACTTGGTAAACACTTGTTATATGGTCTAAATGCAGAAGGTAAGTGGCATGTCTGCCGCCGAAGTAGGGAAGATAAGTGGCATATCTGCCACCATGAGTAGTGTGAGTCGTGATACCCAGCGTTAACCAGCTCATCATGTTAAGGTTGCGCCCAGAGTAGCCTGTGCACTAAGCTACTCCCTGTGTGGATAACTTAGTCGCAGGAGCAAAGTGGAAGTAACGTTTCAGCTGCAGGTACTCCAGATGGTGACACGTGTATGACCAGATGTTGTTCACGTGTCAAGAGGAATAACCGTCAGGAGAGAGAAAGACTCAGGTATATATATAGAATTCTTAACGGAATTCAGAGGGAGGATTCATTTTGGTGGTGATTCACTTGTACACGGTTCTGAGTTTTCTTTAAGATTCTTTGTTGATTCAATCACTGACTTGAGCGTCGGAGCGCAACCGGCCGCAGAGGCGCCATATTGTTCTTTCAGGTTTCTTGGAGGATTTTCAGGTGAAGGTCCTTGGTGTACTTGGCGTGAAGCTGGTGAGGACGAGGTTCGGGAAGGAGAAACTCTAACGCTTTGGTCAAGAGGCTGGATCACTATCTATCAATAATAAAAATTAATTTAAATACTAATAATTTTTTAGTCTATAAGATAATATCTATTTTAGTTAATAATAACTAATTACTTTTTTTTTTAAATTAATTTTTATTTAATATTTTTTTAGTGAAAATACATAGATAAAATAAATTAGAAATCGAAACAAAGGATACAATGTAGAAGATGGAATAAAAGAAGAAAATGTGGTAAGTGTAAAACTAGGAACTTGTTTTAATGACTATGCTTGTGCCATGCACACTCTTGACTCAACCCTAACACAATATTAAAATACAAAACAAAACGAAGAAGAGAAAAAATGATCCTATTCATAGACCCAGTAGTATAAAATAAAACATAGGGTATCCAGTCAAAGTGTCAAAGCCACACGCATGATAATCGTAGCTCCTACCTCAATCCACGACGATGACAACGCCCACTAACATTAAAATATACATTTTCTCAAGAGAACAAGTTACTATTTTTCCAAAAGATTCTTCCGAGTTTCATAGACCAATGCCAACACAAAAACATTAATGACCTTATATTTCCCATTCCACAATTCTACGTCAATTTTTCATTTATTAAACAAATAAAATATTAAATATGCTTTATAATAACATTTGCTTTTATTAAATATATTTGGTTTGAATTAGAGGAGGGGTGAAGAAGGAAAGAAGAGAGAGAAAGATAGAACAAGGTGGATTATTTTGATTAAAGTAAAAAGTATAAGGAGATGAGATGAGTAGAAAATTTGTAATTATTTTAATTGAGTAATAAATTTAATTTTTTATATATTTAGAAAACAATTGTTTTTAAAACGATTTAATATAAAAAACTTAAATATGAATTAGAGTTTAAATAAAATTTAAATAAAAATAAAAATAAAAATAAAAATCATTATCAAATCTTAATAAACAAAAAATTTATATTTTAAAATAATAAATATTACTATAAATATAAACAAGTTAATAGTATAATAAATTATGTTATAAATAATTTTTATATCATTAATTATATTGAAAGCATAATTAATTATGCATGGTATTTCCTTATAAATCATTCGTGTGAAATGTTTAGTGAAAAATGATTTTTTATTTTTTATGCTTTAATTTTGTTATTCGCATTTTCATTTTTTTTAATCCGTTTAAACCAAATTTCTGGAATCCGTTCAAAGAGAATATTTTCATAAAGGAGAACAAAAAATTATTACAATTATTCTTGTTAATTTAGCCATCAATCATTTTATCTTGTGGGTTTGGCAATGACACGTGTCATCGTCTTATCTCAAGAAAATGATGTCACTAGCCGCCGCCAATGCAAGCAATAATCCAAGAGAAAGGACAAAAGTGGGAGTGTTTGCAATTGCATAATATCTCAATGTGATTGGGCCATTATCAAGTCACAAACTTTCTCTTGGTAGATGATGTTGTGGCCAGCCATCACCAATTCCTCATTGCTTCTCTCACTTTACATGGTCCCCACTTTACATGGTCCCCACTTACAATCTTTTTTGAACTCATCTCTTCTTCTCATTCACACCCCCTTGCCCCTCTCAACCTAATCTCTTTCCACATGGCGACAAAATCCCTCAACCATAAAATGCTCTCTCTTCTCCCCACCCCAAAAATTTCAATCCTCTCTTTCCCTCTTCTATGCATTTTTCAACTACCCATTAGCCACTTGTGTCTTCATTCTCACCCTCATCAAACCCCACAACATTCAGCCTCCCCCATAATGGGAAGCCCTCAATCAAATTTGCCACCCGGTTTTAGGTTCCACCCAACAGATCAAGAGCTCATTCTTCACTACCTTAGTAAAAAGGTTGCATCCATACCCTTGCCCGTTTCCATCATTGCCGAGGTTGATATCTACAAGTTAGATCCATGGGACTTGCCAGGTTTGTCTCTCTTCCACTTCCTTTATTTTTTGTTAGCAAACATACACAATGAATAATGCATGACCCCTTGTGCCAATCTTAGTATTAATGTGATCAGAAATATGTTGAAATTTAAAAGTGATACATATCAATTGGGTATATGTTGTGAGTGTCCATGTATATTGTTATTCAAAGATAAGAATACTATATCAGAGTCGGTGGTGTGAATCATTCAGGTCCACTTATTAGTGTTTGACCTGGTTTTTTAACAGCAAAGGCAACGTTTGGGGAGAAAGAATGGTATTTTTTCAGTCCTAGAGACCGAAAGTACCCAAATGGGGCAAGGCCAAACAGGGCAGCTGCTTCAGGATATTGGAAGGCCACTGGTACAGATAAGACCATAGTGACATCATTGCAAGGTGGAGCAGCCCAAGAGAACGTTGGTGTGAAGAAGGCTTTGGTGTTCTACAAAGGAAGACCCCCAAAGGGTGTCAAGACCAATTGGATCATGCATGAATATCGCCTTGTAGACAACAACAAACCCATTAAGCTCAAAGACTCCTCCATGAGAGTAAGTGCTTCATGACCCCACTGATTACCAAAAAATGTTTTGAATTATAGTTTTTTTCGTTACATTTTTATGTTGATTCTTAAATATTGTAGAATGTAAAAACAATTATGAGGTTTTTTCAGACTATATGATTGTAATCAATTTTCACTTGACACATAACTATGTTGTTTAATTTACTATTCAAACTTGATAATGTGTCATGCATGTAGTGATTGACTGGATCATGTAAAAATTTCTTTGATTCGAGATTTTTAAAACCTTGTTAACAATACCACCTGTTGTTTGCTTGTGGCTGATATGCATTAATAATTATTGCAGTTGGATGATTGGGTGTTGTGTCGGATTTACAAGAAGTCCAAACATGCTCTAACTCCAGCAGAGGCAACAATAGGGGTGGGTGAGGTAGATCAAGCAGAGGAACACCTATTCAAAGAGACCCTTTTACCAATCTTAAATTTTCCAACACCTCCTCCTCAGACCACATTGATATCTCAAAAATCTGTGTCCTTTTCCAACCTGTTGGATGCCGTGGACTACTCTGTACTAAGCACTTTCTTATCAGAGAATCATTCCAACCCTGCAGGGATTGGATCAAGTGCAGGCTTCATCAGTGAGAATTTGGAACCACAATCCTCTCCAATCAACAACCCCACCAATAGCTGCACGTTTCAGAAGAACACCCAATTGAACCCTTCACTCTCCAACATGGAAAGCATGAGGCCAAAGCGCCAAGTTTCAAACATTGATGATGAAACTCCGTACCCATCAAAGAAATACCTGAGTTCCTCTTGCAACTTTCCTACATACGAGAATCCACAATGGAACTACCTCGTGAAACAGTCTTTACTGAATCAGCGGTTACTGCTTGGTCCTCAGCTTCAATTTCAAGGATAATCTAAACATACCAACAAGTTATTAAGTCAGACAAAAAAACAAAAATGGAAATAGAAAATTAAAGTAAAATATTCAAAAGCTGATCCCACCCATTTGATCACTAGATAAGGGTTAGTAATTTAGTACATAGACATTATTATAGCGTTTTTTTTTTTTCCTTCAATTAATTTGTGCTGGAGAATGAAGAATAGAAGGTAGCTTGTTAGGAGGAACAATTTGGTATAGAATCAAAAGAAATATTCCATCATTCAAGGGGTCAAGAAACAGTAGAAACAAAATATCTAAGTTTCTATGACAAATCAAAACTATTTGTGTACAGAATGTTAATTTGTGTGTTTGATTTGGAGGTTAGCTTTATAATATACTTTGTAGATAAGGTATTGTACTTGATTGTGTTGATATTTTTCGTTCTTTTCCCAGAAAGGATAGCTAGCTACGAATTCTCTTTTGTGCTTGGAATGCCATCATTTGCGATTTCAGTGTGTTCAACAGTGCAACTTTATCATCTGTTACCATTCACATGCATTATTGAAGTGACTTTGAACCTCAACCTAAGAACTAAGAAACCCATCAATTAAATAATTAATTAAAATCAGGAATTACATCTTGGGTGAGAAATGAAAACGTGTCGTCTTTATTTTCTATCCAATTGTTTTCCCACCCCTTTCGTTGCTTCCATGTTTTTTCTTCTAAATATCTAGTTGAAGAATGGGTCCAAATTTTAGATGTCAAGTCCAACTTTTTTGGCTCCTTTTCAAAAAACTCTCACCCAAGTCCAACTTCCCCATACCATATGATAATTAAGCGTGCTATGACACAGTATGGTTAAAAATTTATATTTGTTTTTATAATAAAAATATGTATAAACTCATTCTTTAGGTATTACAAGAATTAACATTTGCTTTTCTTAGAGCATCGCATATTCTTACTTTATAGATTTTGAAAATACGTTGGAAATTGTTTGGACGAGTTTTTTTTTATTATAAATATTTCTTGAACAAATAAAAAAAATAAAAGAACCTTTCCAATAAATTAAAATTAGTTTATACATAAATTATATCATATGATATCTCTAAATCTTTACTTTTAAAATATAAATAGTTTTTTTTATAATTTTTAATAATATATTTTGAAATAAGAAAATTGAAAGAGGTATAATAAGTAATTCACTTAAAAATGCATTAAAAATAGAAATAATTAATGTTCTTTGATTTGGATTAAAGAAAACTCGAGGAACAATTATAACAGAACAGGAAAGTGTAATATACTAAATAATCAATTGTGCTTGTTATAAACTCGTGCAATATGTGTATATAGAAAGTAATGGATAGTTAATTAACTATTATTCTCTTCATTTTTAAGCCTCACATTTTTAGAGATTTTATTGTTTTATTTTAATGCCATTTTCAAATTTTAAAACAACGACAATAATTTTGTTTACTATTTATACTCTTACGCAATGTATAAACAAACAAAAAAAAAACTAAAATAAAAAAATTTATAAACATTATTTTAAAATAAAAATGTATTTCATTTTGATGTATAAAACTTTAAATAACATTTAAAAAGCTAGGGAAATTAACTTACACATTGCGAAATCGTCTAATTTGTCTACAATAAATAATAACATCATGCATTAATTGGATGTAACTTAGCCTCTATCCAAAGAAGAATATACAAAATTTTGAATTTGTCTTTTGTCATATATTTAAGTTTGCCTGAGGAGTGATCTTTATCTACTATTTCAAACTACTTCCCACGTGTTCATGATTAATTTTCATGATTGTAACCAATAACCACAACGAAACATAAATAGAACGCAATATTAGTGTGTTCACCATACTCCACTTATTTTAATTATTTCATCTCTTCAATCACCTTTTTGGTCACTACATGCAAAATTCTATGCATGAATCAAATAACCTCCTTAGTCTAAGTTTTGTTTTTCATTATTTATTGCTCGAAGATATTACACTAAGAAGATTACAAGTAAGCACCGAAAAATGTCATTAAAAACACCGAAAAATGGAAAACCAAAAATAGAGATTTTCTCATGGTCAACGATTGTAGCGAGATGAATGTGTGTGTTCCTGCCGGTTGACTCTCCCGTCAGTTGACTTTTACGATCGCTTGCACCTTCTCTCTCTCCCCTGGGTTTGAACAGCTGAACCTTCAAAGAAAGAAAGATGGGCGCCCTAGCGGCCGTTTGCACTCCGACGCTCAAATCAAGATTAGGACAAGAAACACCAATGTATAGCAAAGAGTTCTAGTCTCAAATGCTGCGTACCATTGGGAATGCTTTGCTACCTGTTTTATAGCCCTTCTAGGGTTCCTGCCGCCCCTATCCTTGTGTCCCTGCGTTGCCTCTTAGCGAATTTAGGGTTACCTTTCTGGGACTCCATCATATAATTTCCATGCGTGTCTCGCGGCAGCCTTCCATTCTTGGAGTGCAACTCTCGTGGCAACCTTCCTTTCATGGAGTGGTTAATTTAAGCATGGGCACTAGGACATACACTGTAACCCTAGTGCCGCGTGGCCAAATCTTCTATCTTAAATCAATACGCACGTGCCTTTTATGTGTTTCTTTCCTTTAAGGACAAATCCCTTATGTCAAAATCTTATGTCACATAGAATCCCTGCCTGCATGACATATCCACGAACCTAATTTATATTCTTACACGTGTGATTCTGCGGGCCCCACTGATGGAAGAGGTCCAAGTCCAAGCCTAAGCCCAAGCTCAGGCCCAACAACTAGGTCCATGGAAAAGAGTATTTAAGAAAATTGGGACTCTGCTACTGATGGCAGAGAAACTTTTCTTTACATATTCAAAGACCCCTCAGAGGACCACAAGGAGTAGAGCCCAAGCCATGGGAGCTGAGCATCAATTAATTTCAGTTTATTTGTAATTTCAGTAGAGTAGGGTTCATTTAGCACAATAGGGGGTATATTTAACAATTTAGCTTGTACCTAGGCCTTTTAGGGTAGGAATGTAGCCCTACCTTCTAGAAGCATGCTAAGGGGCTGCATTGACCTTTAGTCAACACCCTAGCAACCCCCTCTTTTATGTATTCCCCATCCTACCCTTGCTCCTTACTCTCCAAGGCACCATCTCCTATAAATAGGGTGCTTTGGCTCATGTTTTTTTAAAGATCAATTTATATGAGTAAATGCTGCCAAAATTATGCTAGCTTCTACTCTTTGTCTAGTCTCTCTAGGTTAGACACTTTGATCTTCATCTTCACCTTCCTCCAAGTGATTTGGCCTAACCTATCACTCTCCATACCTTTCATGCACCTACTAGGAAGCCATAGCTCTATATGAGCCATCCTTGACCCATATCATCCATAGCTTCCACCACCTTTTTACCTCATATTTTAAGAAGAACAAATGGTCATGAAGAACAATCCATCATTTGGTATCTAGAGCTTTGGTTCTTCAAGAGATAAGAGTTCTCTTCATTTTATTTTTTGAGTCTTTTTCTTTATTCCATGTTGTTCATCATATCCTTAAATGACTTGCTGTTTTTTATTTCTTTTTAAGTTGGTGTTGCTGTTTTTAAATTTCTATATTTGGTATTTTTGGTTCAACTTGATCTTGAACTTCCATTTTCAAACTGTTTTAGGTTCCTTTTGTGTTGGCTGTTCTATTTTTATTTTATTTGAGTCTTATTGATGTTTTTAATCGGTGCAAAGTGTTTGTGGTTGAGTCATTTTGATTTTTGAATTCATACAAGTTTTGTCAAAGTCATGTTCATCCTACAATGTCATAAATTCCAAGTGGTGCCTTTTATTGTTGATTTGGTCGCTTGATTTTGTTTTGAGTGCAGTTTATATTTCTGGTTTTGAAGCTTTGGTGCCTTTTATATTTTCATATTTGAGTTCATACTTGTGTGTTAGTTCCATACAAGTTCGTTTCCAATCATTTCCATTGTGTTTTTGAAGTTTCTTTACCGTTTTCTAATTCCAAGTTAGGATTTCTCTGTTTTCACTGCTACTGTGCTGGCTGGAATTGTTCCCAGAAATTACATTTGTTGGTAAAAAATTCTGAAATTTTTGGATTTGAGTAGTTTGATGTGTTAAGAAAAAGTGAAAAAAAGAAGCACATCAAAATTCAAAATACAAAAAAAATGATAAATGAAATACGAACAGAGTGCAAAAATCCTGACTCTGAAAAAATGCTGAAGCGGCAGTGATTTCGGAAAAATTATTACAATTATTTGGCTCACTGTTTTGGTGAAATTCCAACGCCTATATTGAGCTAAAACATTGAAGTTTCTGTGGTTAAAATTTCAAGCTCAAATTTGAAGTATTCTGTCCAGCATAAAATTGGAAAGTTGTGAAAAATTTACACAAAAAAATTCTGTAGTGCTGTTTTGGTTTTATTCATCTATTCTAGTTCCATTCACTAGGATTCCACTTTGTGTGCTACCTTTTCTTGTGTGCCTTAATTTTTTGCTTGTCAAATTTTATTGAATACTCTTTCAAGTCTTGTCAAATATCAACTCCATTTGCAGTAGTCCTTGATTTTAAATTTGAGTTTTGTTGCTTTAAAACTTGCTTGACCTCTCTTTGGTGGATTTGACCTAAAAAGTGCTTTGGTGAGTGTGGAGCTAAAATTTTGTTTTGGTGAAAGCCATATCACTAAAGAGGAACTGGATTAAAGATTTAAGGTTGAATAACCTAAGGAGACAAAGCAAGGGACAGCAGCAACCTCATTGAAAAATACACAAATATACACAAAGGAGCTACAAGTGAAGGAGTGCATAGAATAGGACTTTAAATTTTGTGCATCAAAATTTGTTAACCTAATTTCTTTGTATTTCTTTGAGTTGTAATTTGCAAGGACATTGATTAATTAGTGGATTAATACGTCTTAGACGGTGAGTGTGTCTTCAAGGTTCCAAAGTGCCAAGAAGCCTCACCTTAGGATTCGACTAGTTTTAAAAGCTTTATAGATAGCAATTTTCATTTGTGTTTTATTGCTTTATATAGTTTTTTCTTGCATAAAAATTTTGTTTTTATCTTTGATTGTGCTCTAAGTAAATTGCTTAGAGAAAGGTTTGTGAAAGTGTTGTGGGATAGTATCTGGCTAAGGAAAGGCTTGGTACTTAAGAGATCCTAGTGATCCACCTCCCTTTCCTGGTAAATTACCTACTTCACTCCACTTATCTTTCTTTTTGAAAATTACTTTTATCACAAACCCTAAACATGTCTACTCATTCTTCAAGTCATAGTGAAAATGATAGAAAATCCGCAAAATCTCTTTTGAAACAATTGGCTAGAGATTTTCAATCACTATCACTAAGACAATTGCAACATGAGGCTCAAATTTTGGAAGATAAAAAAGAAAGAGATGCCCATCTTGCAATTTTGAAAGAAGTGTTGAAGATTGGCAAGGAAAAAGATGAATACATTAGAAAATTAAAAAAACCCCAGGCATCACATGCATCTAGTTCTAGGTCAAATGACTCACATGCTAAGGGGAGTTTGAGAGTTAATGATTATTATCAACCTCCACCTAGAAGAACTAGAAGAGAAAAAGAGTTTAAAGAAAAATTACAAGCTCTTATCAGAAAGAAAGAAGAGAAAGACAAAAGAGAAAGAGAGGAGAATGAAAGGAAAGATAGAGAAGAGAAAGAAAAGAGAGAAAAAGTGATGATAGAAAAGGAAAGTACAAAAAATCCTTTGTTTGGAGTTGAACCAGACATTGACTTAAATTCTTCTTCCATAGAAAACCCTTGTGAGAATATGCTTGAAGAAAAATCTGTGTCTGAAGCTGAACCAGATATAGATATAAATCTTTCCTGCACAGAAAAGCCAAGTGAGTGGCTATTTGAAAAAGAAGAGGAATCTAGAAAGAATGAAGAGTATCTTACAACATCTCCTACAAGCATAGTGGAAAAAGAACTGTTAAAGGGGGATTGCAATACTTTAAACTCTTCTTTTCCTTTGAATCATGATGCTTACTCTTATTCTCAAAAATCACAAAAACAACACTTTGTGATGTTGCTTATCTTGGGCAATGAACAACACAAAGGAAGCAAAAATATTGTTGAAAAGGGCCCTATTTCTTTCGAACAAAACTTTTATAAAAATAGAAAAGGGCCTTACTTCCTTACTATTTTATTTGAATACACTAGTCTTAATTTTCTTATCTCACTTTTCTATAATGTTTACTGTAGGTTAATATTTGATCTTGGAGGATGACCATAGTTTTCAAAGCAGGAATAAGGCTGCTGTTTGAGATCAACCTTGTAGATCTGAGGACAGATCCTCTCAAGAAGGAGGGGATGATGGAAGAGGCCCAAGTCCAAGCCTAAGCCCAAGCTCAGGCCCAACAACTAGGTCCATGGAAAAGAGTATTTAAGAAAATTGGGACTCTGCTACTGATGGTAGAGAAACTTTTCTTTACATATTCAAAGACCCCTCAGAGGACCACAAGGAGTAGAGCCCAAGCCATGAGAGCTAAGCATCAATTAATTTCAGTTTATTTGTAATTTCAGTAGAGTAGGGTTCATTTAGCACAATAGGGGGTATATTTAACAATTTAGCTTGTACCTAGGCCTTTTAGGGTAGGAATGTAGCCCTACCTTCTAGAAGCATGCTAAGGGGCTGCATTGACCTTTAGTCAACACCCTAGCAACCCCCTCTTTTATGTATTCCCCATCCTACCCTTGCTCCTTACTCTCCAAGGCACCATCTCCTATAAATAGGGTGCTTTGGCTCATGTTTTTTTAAGATCAATTTATATGAGTAAATGCTGCCAAAATTATGCTAACTTCTACTCTTTGTCTAGTCTCTCTAGGTTAGACACTTTGATCTTCATCTTCACCTTCCTCCAAGTGATTTGGCCTAACCTATCACTCTCCATACCTTTCATGCACCTACAAGGAACCCATAGCTCTATATGAGCCATCCTTGACCCATATCATCCATAGCTTCCACCACCTTTTTACCTCATATTTTAAGAAGAACAAATGGTTATGAAGAACAACCCATCACCCACTATGGGTCCCATCGTGCCGACCTCTCCTTTACTGACCTCTCGCTCAGTGACCGACATCCGAGGTCTAACCACTACAATGTGCATGAATTGGATACGAATCATGTAAGTTCATAATTAATTTCAACCTCACTTGACCTAAAGAAAATCAACATTTTATATTTCCAATTAATTTATCTGTTAAACTTAGATTTTTCAAGCACGTCATCAAGCTTACTACCACATGCAATTCTCTATTGAAATATAATTTTATCAGCTTTTTTACATTATTAGTTCACCTTCTTTATTTAATTGATCTTTTGTTTTACAATTTATATATATTTAATATTTTTATCTTTTTTTACAAATAATGAAGAAAGTAAATATTATTTAACCACCACAACAGGTAAAAAAAAACACAACAAAATTTACGACTGCATTATTTGTCGTAAAAACAGTTTTTTAATATATTATTCTAATTATGATGTAGCAAATAAATATTTTACCAAAATATTTATCTGTTAATTTTATCCCTCTACTAAGGTATTTTCTTTGAGCAATGTACTTCCATGAGGAAACAATTTTAGATATTAAAGTGAAAAATCAACCAACCACTAAAATGTCTAAAATTTTAAAATACACAAAATGGTATGAAAATAATTCAATAGATTACTTTGTCGTTTATGGCGAAAAATCTACCCCTCCCTCGATGTGCCCAGGAACTCAGTCTAACCTAATTTTTTCAAAATTATCTTTTATTATAAGTTATCAAATTCAGTAACCTATTTGGTAGCTTAAATACCAACCTTATTTCGGGGTCTACATCTTACAAAGAAGTAAGAATTATTATTATTATTATTATTTCTATTATTGAGGGCTGATGATTCGTCGGTGAATATTTGATTAAGACTATTTGATTAAGGCTGAATTTAGATAATATTAAAATTCTAAAAGAATAATAAATTTAAATTAATTAAATCTATATGTACCTGTATGGACAAAGAGGGGCCTAAATAGTATTTGGAACTGATTATATAATTACTGACATGTTGGTAATCCTTTGGTTTCTTCCTTCAAGTCTCTTTCTCCAAATGTTGATGGTTTCTTCCTTCAAGTCTCCTTCTCCAAATGTTGATGCTTGATCAGAGGTGACCTGAAAAATGTACTCCAACGCTCAAGTAAGTACTATGTATAAAGAGTGTATTTTGTAAAGCCGATTAAAGTGTACCTTATACCTCCGCAGAGGGTTTTATTTATAGTGTTGGTTATGGGTCTTTACCATGATGGGCCGGATATCAATTATTGATTGATATGCATCGTGATCCTTGATTAACAGGGAGGTATATAGGTATGTTGGAATATCTAGAGAATATTTGCAACATCTTTCGGTTAATCAGTATTTAGCTGATTTGTTGGAGATATTTCTCGCATATTTTGGGATATGAATATGACTCATTAAGTGCTATTGTACCTGTCGTTACTGTTATGTATTGCGTAACTTGAGGTGTTCTTTGACTCGATCAGTCGGTCACCATGCCCGAGACTAGCTTGTCCAGTACTAACCAGTACACTTGCCCCCTCGAAGAGATGAAATTCTGAAGAGTCGTAAAATGACCGTTGGGCTTCCCAAGGAGAGATGTGAATGTTGGACGTATTTAATATTTGTCAGAGATGTGACTCATGCTTTCTTGAAAAACCACCGTTTGGTAAACACTGTTTGATCGGAGAGATCTAATGGTTGGGAATAGTGACATTTTAGATGTTGAGTCGCATGAACCCCTGGATGATTGAACACTTAGAACATTTGCAATGTTTCAATCCTTGCCGAACAATAAAATTTCGATATTTGACTCTAATTTCTTTGCGATAATGTCTTGAACTTGGTAGACCGAGCCTTTTGCAATGTGTCTTTAATAAGTTATAGTTAAAGCTCTAGAAATGCTTTTCAATCACCGAAATAGATGGTGTGGTCTTGACAAAGTATAATAGAATAATTTGGTCAAAGTCGTAATCGAAAATCGATGTAATTGGTAATGGATGACTGATCCTGTAAGTTTCCTCAAATAACTTGTAGTTATCGTAAAAATAGTAGATATGGCTAACGCTAAGCCGAGCATTTAGAGTAGAATTGATGAATTCGATTGAAGTGAAAACTTCTATTTTAATCTGATCGTGTGAGACAATAGTAGGTAAAATATCATAATTTCAACGGGTTGAGGCATTGACCTCGATGAATTTGGTTGGAGTGAAGACTCCTATTTTATTTTGTTTGCGTGAGGTGATAGTAATTTCAGTTGGTTGAGGAGTTATCCTGGTTGGAGTGAAAACTCCTATTATTTTGATCACCTGAGACGATAATAACTTGAGTTGGTAGTTATCCTTGATGAATTCAGTAGGAGTGAAAGCTCCTATTATTCTGATCACTTGAGACAATAATAACTTGAGCTAGTTGAAGAGTTATTCTTGATGAATTCAATCAGAGTGATACTCTTATTTTATTCTGGTCTCACAGGGCGATAATATTTTTATTCTAGTCACAGGGCGATAATAATTTATTCTAGTCGAGGCTTTGTCCTCGATGAATTTGGTTGGACTAAAAACTCCTATTTGATTCTGGTCACACGGGACGATAATATCCATGCGGTCGGTAGGGGTCGTTAGTATTTGAGCGGCTGTCGTTACCGAGTTGGTACGATCTTAGGATTCAGCCGAGTCGGTCCATTTGAAGAAGTCGTGATGGCCGAGTTGGTCCAATCTTAGGATTCGGCCAAGTCGGCCCATTTGTAGAATTCATTAACGGCTGAGTTGGTCCGATCTTAGGAACAATGATTGTAGATCGTGAACTAGTACACCAAGTAAGTTCCTAGGAAAGAGAGGTGGGTCACCAATAATACGAAGTCTTTCCTTGCTAGAACTTTCCTATACATGTACTTTTACACTACTACGCTCTATATCCGATAACAAGAATAATTTCTCTTATGAGAGATCATGATAATGATGATGATGAAGCGACAGGTGGTTGGATATCTGTTATCTTAAAAAAAGTCTTAATAATAATTAAATACAAAGACAATCCAATCATATGTGATACGTTTAGACTATAATTAGGTAGGAGCAACTGAAGTTACTATATATGTTTATAGTGATTAGATAGAGGGACAATTATAGTCTATCACTTTATCTTTGCACTGACTAAATATGAGAATAATTATAATCTCTTACCATATCTTTGAAGTGACTAGATAGGGAGATAATTATTATCTTAATATATCTTTGATTTTAATTGGAGTAAAATTTTATTTCTGAATTTGAAGCTTTGGTGCCTTTTTATTTTTCCAGATTTGAGTTCATACTTGTGTGTTAGTTCCATACAAGTTCATTTTCCATCCAATTCTATTATCTTTTTGAAGTTTCAATGTTGTTTTTAATTCCAGTATAGGTTTTCCTCTATTTCACAGTTTCTGTGCTGGCTGAAAACATTTGTAAAAATTAATCTCGTTGGTGAAAAATTTTGAAATTATGGGTTTAAGCAGTGATGGAAACCGTCCAGCCTCGAAACTTTCGACCAAGAAGATAGACGAAGATCGAGCTTTAATGAAGAGTTTGTAGAGTCTTTTTCTTCTTCTTAGCCTTGTAAAAATTGTATAGAGTAGTTAAGAAGTTTTGGGCCTTGTATTTTGGGCCAAAGTAGGGAAGGATGTAAATAGAAAATAAAGTAAAGAGTAAAATAGTAAAAGAAGGGTGCAAATAGAAATGTAGGCAAGGAAGGCATGAGACTCCACATGTCTACTCCTTAATGGAGAGAATTTGCACCAATAAGGTAGTGACACTTTTCACACTCTCATTTGAAAGTTTTTGAGAGACTTTCTCCTATAAATAGGAGTCTCTTATACATGTATTTTTTAACTTGGAATTAGTAATGAAATGCTGCCTAATTTTGGCCATTCTACTTGTTCTTAAGTTCTCCCTAGGTTAGTCTCCCTAGACTTTTTCCTAGTGAGTTGGCCTCACTTTTCACTCTCACAAATTCCTAACTCCACTTCAATTCATGAAAACTCCTCTTGAGTTTCTGTAATGCTTCTGCTCCTCAGATCTCCTTCATCATCCATCCAAAGAAGAAATCACAAAGATCACTATTAGAAGAAGAGCATTTTTCCATTAAGCAGTTTGATGAGTTGAGAAAAAGTGAAAAAAAATTATACCAAAATTCAAAATTGCAAAAAAATGGTAAATGAAAAACTGACAGAGTGCAAAAATATTTCTGACTCTGGAAAATTTGAATCGACAGTGAATTTTAAAAAAATTATTGCAATTAATTGGCACACTGTTTTTGTGAAATTCCAGTGTCTAATTTGAGCTTAAACATTGAAGTTTCTATGGTTTAAATTTCAAATTTAAATTTGAAATATTCTGTCCAACATAAATTCCAGAAGTTGTGAAAAAATTTACACTATTAGGTTTTTGGTTTTATTCATCTATTCTAGTTCAATTCACTAGGATTCCACTTTGTGTGATACCTTTTCTCGTGTACCATAATTTTTTGCTTGTCAATTTTATTGAGTACTCTTTCAAGTAATGTCAAATATCAACTCCATTTGCAGTAGTCCTTAATTTTAAATATGAGTTTTGTTGCTTTAAAACTTGTTTGACCTCTCTTGGTGGAAGTGACCTAAAAAGTGTTTTGGTGAGTTGTGGAGCTGAAAATTTTTGGTAAAATCTACATCACTAAAGAGGTAAAATCTGAATATCAAAGGTTGAATATCCTAAAGAGGCAAAGCAAGGGACAACAACAACCTCATACAAAATATACACAAATACCAAAAAGGAGTTTCAAGTGAAGGAGTGCATAGAATAGGTCTTAAAATTTTTGTGCATCAAAATTGTGACCTAATTTTCTTTGTATTTCTTTGAGTTGTAATTTGCAAGACTTTGATTAATTAGTGTATTAAATTCGCTTTAGTCGGTGAATGTGTCTTCAAGGTTCAAAGTGCTAAGAAGCCTTACCTTAGGAATTCAGCTAGTTTTAAAATCTTTATAGATAGCAATTTTGAATTGTGTTTTATTGCTTTGCATTGTTTTTTCTTGCATAAAATTTTGTTTTCATCTTTGATTGTGATCTAAGTAAATTGCTTAGAGAAAATTTTGTGATAGTGTTGTGGGATAGTATCTGGCAAGAAAAGGTTTGGTACTTAAGAGATCCTAGTGATCCACCTCCCTTTCCTGGGAAATTACCTACTTCACTCCACCTATCTTTCTTTATGAAAATTTCTTTGATCACATAACCCTAAACATGTCTACTCATTCTTCAAGTCATAGTGAAAGTGATAGAAAATCAATAAAATATCTTTTGAAACAATTGGCTAGAGATTTTCAATCACTATCACTTAGATAATGGCAACATGAGGCTCAAATTTTGGACGATAAAAAAAAAAGAGATGCCCATCTTGCACTTTTGGAAGAGGAGTTGATGTTTGTTAGGGAAAAGGATGAATACACAAGAAAATTAAAAAAATCTTCACATGCATCTAGTTCTAGTCAAGTGACTCACATGTTGAGGGGAGTCTAAGAGTTAATGAATATTATCAACCTCCACCTAGAAGAACTAGAAGAGAAAGCCCAAAAGAGAATAGGGTAGACTTACCTCATTTTTATGGGAAGGAAAATGTTGAGATATATCTAGATTGGGAGATGAAAGTAGAGCAACTTTTTTCTTGTCATAGAGTGAGTGAGGAAAGGAAGGTACCCCTAGCAACCTCAAGCTTTCAATCTAATGCATGTATTGGTGGACTGCCCTAGAAAGAGAGAGACGTCTCCTTAAGGACCCTCCCATTACATATTGGAATGACCTTAAGGGAGCCTTAAGACGTCACCATATAACCTCATACTACAATAGGAAGCTGGAGGACAAACTCGAAAGACTTTGTAAAAAACATTTGAGTGTTGAAGAATATAGGCAAAAGTTGGAGTTTTATATGATGAGGGCATGGATTAGAGAAGAAAATAATACCATCATATCTAGGTTCTTAAGTGGTCTCAATCTTGAGATAAGAGACAAAGTTGAACTTTTACCTTATAGAGATTTAAATGCTTGATTGAACTTTGCATTAAAGTTGAAAAACAAATTTTGAGAAAAGAATCAAGTCAAAAACAAAGTTCATACTATGTACCTTATGACAATGGTGAGTTCCAAAGGTGATGTGAGTTGATTTTATGATTGTTCATTTTTATGGTGACACTTTACTTAGGATCGGATTTTATGAGACAAGTATGGTGAGAACCTAAGGAAAATCCCCACTGGACATTAACTTAACCAAGTGGTTAAGTAGATGTGAAGGTTCATTTCACAAAGGCAAAAGGAAAAGACATAGATTAAGGTGATTATGATGCAAAACTGAAACTTAGGATTTAGGAAGGAGAAAAGGAATGCATCAATGGTGTACAAGCCATTCCAAATGATGCTTCCATCTCACAAAGGAGTCTCCAAAATTGAGAACAAGATTAAAGAACAAAGGGAAACTAAAGACATAAAAGGAATGGAAAAATGGAAGAGATGATGAAAGGAGAACTTATGGATGGTGGAGCAATGGTGAATCACGCCACTTGATAGGATGGAACCACTAAGATAAGTGAAGGGAGGCCGCCACTTGAGAGCATCATCACCCACAAGATAAGACCAATTTTGGAAGAGCTCACTCACTAACAATTCACTCAAGAATTTTTGCATAGTAACTTTACTCTAATTTTCAACTTGTGAATACATGAGGTAGGCCTCCCTATTTATAGATTTAGGAGCCGTGGAAAGCAAGCTTAAAGGGTAGAATGGGAAAAGGGAAAAAAGTGGGCAGCCATAGGGTTTGACTAAGTCAATCCCGTATTCTAGGCTTATCCTTCTAGAAACTAGGTCAAAATGCCTTCAAATGGGCTAGGAACAAGCTAGAATGCTACCCACACCCCTTACTATGCTAAAGACACTTTATTCTACCTTATTTATACTATTTGGACCCCTTATTTGAGCCCAATTTATTTACAACATTTTTCTAAATATTTAAGAAGACTAATAGGAAGAACTTTAAGTGCTTTGGACCTTGTCCATTCCTCCTATTGAAGAGGTCTTCCTTTGCTTGTTGAGATGACCCTTTATAGTTGGCATTCTTGGTCATTGTCTTGTGGACTTGGTTTTGGAGTCTTTGTGGGTTTGTATCATGCTCCCCAGGTGTGAAAGAATTCGTCCACGAATTTAGTAGTCCTGCACAGAACACAGTAAGTTTGTTCACATTAGATGGAGATGGTAGGGGTGAAGCAAACTTATGGTTATTAATGTTAGGGAGATGATATGTGGGAATTCTAGCTACAAGACATGTTTGAAAAGAATATTTGGGGATGAAATTTTTTGTGAAAAAGTCTCTTATAACATGAGAACCTTTAGGAGGGTTTGGAATATCATCCCTAAACTTCCTAAGCAAAAATATCAAGTATTTAGAATTTGTAGGTAATGAAAAAGAGAAGGAAGGAAAACACCTTGGAGGTGAAGGGATGAGACCCATGGTATCTTAGCCTTCTTCTTCTCTTTCATTTTAACGTTTGGATTTTATGTTAAGGTGGTCTTGTTTAACCATTTGTAACATTATGGTTTGTTTATTTGGACAATAGGCAGCTATGTGCCCAAAACTTAAACATTTAAAACATTTGGTTTTTGAATTTTGGGTGGGTGACTTAGGGCTAGAAGGATTTGGTATAGAAACTTGTTTTGGAGAAGTGGTTTGTTTTTGAAAAATTGGAAGGAGAAGTTGGTGTAGAAATTTTGTGTGCAACCTTCCTAGAAGAGTTGTAGAAGCCATCATCATGAGTATGTTTCAAAGTTGGTTTTTGTAAAAGTTGTGATTCCACCTTGATGGCTAGGTGAACCGCTTTCTTTAAAGAAGAGTACTCATGTAATTCTACAAAATCTTTATTTCTCTTCTCAAACCACTTACAAACTTAGCTATCTTGTATTCTTCATTATCATGCATATTAATTCTAGTCAAGGTTGTTTCTAAATCTTTAAAGTATTCATCTACCATCCCATGTCCTTGATGAAGCCTTTGGAACTTCAACAAGTGTTCCTTCCTATAAGGAGGAGGAACAAACCTCGTGCGCATACATGCCTTTAAATCATACCAAGAGACCACGGTTGGCCTCTTGTTTAGCCCAATGTCCATTACAAGTTTGTGCCACCATTGGTTGGCATAGTCTAAGAAAACTAAGGAAGCTAACCTAACCTTTTGGTCCTCGGTGACCTTATACACATGAAAGAGATATTCAACCTTAGCTTCCCAATCTAAATACAAAGAAGGGTCATTGGACCCACTAAAACTAGGTAACTTTACAAAATTAAAAGAATGTTGTGGTTGTGGTTGGTGTTGATGGTGCCTTTTGGAAAAATTGTGCAAACTCCATTTGTCCTTATCATGTTGATTTTGCCTTGCTTGAGCTTCTTCTAGTCTTTGCAATCTTTTGGCAAGTTGGCTAAGTTTTTCCTCTTTGTGGACAAGTTGTTTTTTGACCTCCACAAGTTCTCCCAAAAGGTGAGCTTTGTGAAAGGATTGCGGTTTGGAAGATGCACCTGAAGAAAGATTAGCCATAAAGAAAACACAAATAGAACAAACAATTAGGAAAGAAATATTAGGAGAAAAACAAGCTTAAGCTTGCGGTTTGGAGGAGAAACACTCAAAGCACTCAAGAAATTTTTTTTCCACTCCTCAAAGGTCTTTCTTGATTGATGAAAACCCTCAAATGAAAAAGGACAAAGCCTCAATCACTCAAGCTTGATAAAACCAAAACAAAACTTGAGGGAAACAAGAAGACAAGCAAGAAAAAACTTAAACAAGAAAAGCTAAACCAAAGATGGAAAGAGATAGATGACAAAACTTGAAGAAAAACAAACAAGAAAAGGCACATAAAAAGACTCAAAGATACTCACTAAACTTTTAACAATGAAGGTCTATGCTTCCTAGAATTTTGTAAAGCAAAAGGATAAAATTCCACAAAGATGAAATCAATTTGCCAAATAAAAATTGAATCCACTTAAGAAAGATAATTTGGACAATGAAAGAAAGTGATGGTGTTTGGTGTCAAAAACAAAGACAAAGTATGATGTTTTTCCTCTTTTTGGTTTTTTTTTCTTTTATCCTTGGTGTTAGTACATGGAATGAAAAAGAGTCTAGATTTGATGGCATTCAAAAAGCATTCACGGCCTATTGTCCAAAAGAGAGAAAAAAAATTTGGGATTCAAATAATGAAAAAGAGTCTAGATTTGATGGCATTCAAAAAGCATTCACGGCCTATTGTCCAAAAGAGAGAAAAATAAAATCTGGGATTCAAATTTTAAATGAACAGTTGAAATCTAAGTTTGGAACTAAATCTACTTTCACTTCAACAAATTTCTAGTTACTTCTAAACTTTTCAAAATTAAAAGCAATTAAGTAGAATCAAAGTAAGGACACCTAGAACACTAAGAAAATATGACTCAAAGCCAACAAAAGCAAGAACACAAATAAGACACAAGCAAAATCAATCCAAAAGCGAATCAAAAGCTATGGAATGAAAAATGGCCGAATTGAAAGCAAGAAATTAAAGGGCTGAATTTAAATTGCAAGAATGTAAAGACAAGGATGTAAAGGGCAGAATTTAAAGTTTCTTGAAATGTAAAAGCAAGAATTAAAGGTGCAAGAAAATAAAGTGCCAAATCAACTAAAAAAGATAAGAAAAACCAAAGCTCTAAATACCACATGATGTGAGTTGATTTTATGATTGTTCACTTTTATGGTGACACTTTACCTAGGATTGGATTTTATGAGACAAGTATAATGAGAACCTAAGAAAAATCTCCGCTGGACATTAACTTAACCAAGTGGTTAAGTAAATGTTAAGGTTCATTTCACAAAGACAAAAGGAAAAGACATGGGTTAAGGTGATTATAATGCAAAACTGAAACTTAGAATTTAGGAAGGAGAAAAGGAATGCATCAATGGTGTACAAGCCATTCCAAATGATGCTTCCATCTCACAAAGGAGTCTCCAAAATCGAGAACAAAATTAAAGAACTAAGGGAAACTAAAGACATAAAAGGAATGGAAAAATGGAAGAGATGATGAAAGGAGAACTTATGGATGGTGGAGCAATGGTGAATCAGGCCACTTGATAGGATGGAACCACCAAGATAAGTGAAGGGAGGTCGTCACTTGAGAGCATCATCACCCACAAGATAAGACCAATTTTGGAGGAGCTCACTCGCTCACAATTCACTCAAGAATTTTTGCATAGTAACTTTACTCTAATTTTTAACTTGTGAATACATGAGGTAGGCCTCCCTATTTATAGATTTAGGAGCCTTGGAAAGCAAGCTTAAAAGGTAGAATGGGAAAAGGGAAAAAAGTGGGCAGCCATAGGGTTTGACTAAGTCAATCCCGTATTCTAGGCTTATCTTTCTAGAAACTAGGTTAAAATGCCTTCAAATGGGTTAGGAACAAGCTAGAATGCTACCCACACCCCCTACTATGCTAAAGACACTCTATTCTACCTTATTTATACTATTTGGACCCCTTATTTGAGTCCAATTTATTTACAACATTTTTCTAAATATTTAAGAAGACTAATAGGAAGAACTTCAAGGGCTTTGGACCTTGTCCATTCCTCCTATTGAAGAGGTCTTCCTTTGCTTGTTGAGATGACCCTTTATAGTTGGCATTCTTGGTCATCGTCTTGTGGACTTGGTTTTGGAGTCTTTGTGGGTTTGTATCAAAAAGTGGGTAGAGAATATAAAAGAAACATCTCCAGAACCTTCCCATAACCTATCTAAATATGAGCACATCTCACACACTCGAACTAAAGAAATTCAGTGTTTCAATTGTCTAGGTAGGGGTCATTTAGCATCTCAATGTCCCAACAGAAGAACTATGATCTTAAGGGACAAAGATGAATATAGTAACCAAGAAGAAGAAACTAGTAAGAGTGAAGAAAATGAGAAAAAAAGAAAGAAATAAAAAATCAAGAGAAAGTCCTTAGGGACAATACTTAGGCGTGGGAGAAGAGTGCTCCTTCTCACAAGGTCATTCAGATAGAACAAAAAGTTGAAATAAATGAAGTTAAGAAAACACTTCTATTTGAACAACTGATACAAACCCAAAGATGACTAAAGACACTACAAGCCAAATCCAAAAAGGAGAGTCATCTCAAAATACAAAGCTAAGGCTCACCAAACATCAATACAATATCAGCAGAAGAAGAAGTCATGAGTCAGAGCATCTCAAATTCTTCTTGCTAGTCTTCTTAAATATTTAGAAAAACATTATAAATAAATTGGGCTTAAATGAAGGGTCCAAATAGTGAAAATAAGGTAGAATAAAGTGCCTTTAGCATAGTACGGGGTGTAGGTAGCATTCTTGCTTGTTCCTAGCCCATTTGAAGGCATTTTGACCTAATTTCTAGAAGGATAAGCCTAGAATACGGGATTGACTTAGTCAAACCCTATGGCTGCCCACTTTTTTCCCTTTTCCCATTCTACCCTTTAAGCTTGCTTTCCAAGGGTCCTAAATCTATAAATAGGGAGGCCTACCTCATGTATTGAGAAGTTGAAATTAGAGTAAAGAAACTATACACAATTTTTGTGTGATTTGTGAGTGAGTGAAATTCCTCCTCTCTTGGTCTTATCTTGGAGTGTTGAAAATCTCAAATGGCGGCCTCCCTTCACTTATCTTGGTGGTTCCATCCTATCAAGTGGTGTAATTCACCATTGTTCCACCTCCATAAGTTCTTTCTTTCATCATCTCTTCGATTATTCCATTCCAATTTTATGTCTTTAGTTTCTTTTGGTCTTTAATCTTGTTCTCGGTTTTGGAGACTCCTTTGTGAGTTGGAAGCATCATTTGGAATGGCTTGTACACCATTGATGTATTCCTTTTCTCCTTTCTAAATTCTAAGTTTCAATTTTGCATCATAATCACCTTAATCCATGTCTTTTCCTTTTGTCTTTGTGAAATGAACCTTCACATCTACTTAACCACTTGGTTAAGTTAATGTTTAGTAGGGATTTTCCTTAGGTTCTCACCATACTTGTTTCATTAAAAAAATCCAATCCTAAGTAAAGTGCCACCATAAAAATGAACAATCATAAAATTAACTCACATCAACAACCTTCAGGCTTCCTTATGTGTAAAGGAGCACTTGCATGCACTGCCACACTTTCTAAAGTTAGTGAGCTACCTCCTAAAGTCAAAAATCTTATAAAAGAATTTGGTGATGTATTCCTTAAGGAAGAACCCATTGGACTTCCTCCTTTTAGGGGTATAGAACACCAAATAGATTTAGTTTTGGAAGATAGTCTACCAAATAGACTGGCTTACATAACTAATCCTAAAGAGATTAAGGAGATAGAGTCACAAGTTTAGGAATTGTTGAAGAAGGGCTGAGTTCAAAAGAGTCTAAGTCCTTGTGTTGTACCTATTTTGTTGGTGCCCAAGAAAGATGACAAGTGGAGAATGTGTTGTGATTGTGAAGCCATCAATAACATCACCATCAAATATAGGCATCCAATTCTTAGACTTGATGATATGCTTGATGAATTGCATGGATCCACTATATTTTCCAAGATTGATCTCAAAAGCGAATATCACCAAATAAGAATTAAAAAGGGTGATGAGTGAAAAACTACTTTTAAGACCAAGTTTGGACTATATGAGTGGTTAGTGATGCCTTTTGGACTCACTAATGCACCTAGCACTTTCATGAGGCTTATGAATCATGTCCTTAGGAATTGCATAGGTAAATATGTAGTAGTTTATTTTGACTATTATTGAAAACAAGGCTTTGATGAACCCAAATCTATGAAGAATCTTGGATGATCTTGGATGCTATGTTGTTGATGGCTAGGGTTTAATTTTTAAGTGTTTAGAATTTGTATGCTTCACTCTTGATCCATAGCTTATCCTGAGCAATCTGGTTTTGAAAAGGGAAAAGAGTTACCAAAACGATTGGTGTCTGACAATCGCACTCAGTTCGCAAGCCAACAGTTGGGCAAGCTGTGTACAGAGCTTAGGATAAAGCAGGTGTTCGCATCAGTCGAGCACTCCCAGCCTAATGGGCAGGTCGAGTCAGCCAATTGAGTCCTACTGAGGGGGCTGAAGAGAAGGCTGAAGAAAGCCAAAGGGACTTGGGCAAAAGAAGCACTCACAGTTTAATCAGTTGTTTTCCACTGTACCGACTAGTCCTCAGACACCGAGAACAGCTAGTAATGGTGAGCCATGTGAGCGGGGTCCCACAGCATGGGCCAGAGTCACGTGGGTTGGGTTGCACGAGTAGCATGGACCAATGGGGTGATTAGATGTTAGCATGTCGATTACTAGAGTGGAACGATGTGTCCTCGTCACGCAACAGGGTGATGAGTCATCAGCAATAGAGTGGGACAATGTGACACCGGTCTTGGGTGTTTCAAACAGTTGAACTAGATCATGGAAGATGGGTCCCGAGAACAAGACCAGTTATCACTAAGATGCCTAGAGGTAGGGAGAAGCCTAGGCCATGAAGCATCTATTCGTGTGGCATGGAAAGCACAGTTAAGTGTAGAGTCTTGAAGGGCTTGAGCGCCCGTCAGGATTAGGGTTTCCAAGTGAAGCTACACGCATGGCACGTGAATAGTGAGGGCACTCCCAGGACAGATGGCCCTAGAGATTAGGTGATGGCATTCCTATGAGCTCTTCTTTGCGTTTTGGAATCCTTGGTGATGATCTTTGCGGAAGCTTGTGGAGGAGATGAGCAAGGCCTTCCTAGGAAGCATGGGTGCCTTGAAGGTGCATGAAGAGTGGGGAAAAAGGGAGGTTCGGCCAGCCCCTTGGGTAGTGATGGAGTGAAGATTAAAACCTAAGAATTAAGCAAAGAGTAGTGTATGGCACAATTTGGGCAGCATAACAATACTCTATTCAATCTTCTTAATACAATAGGTTGGCTCCCCCTTTTATAAGCTAAGGAGGACCATAAAGGTTAACCTAATGCTAAGCAAATGTACTCAAACTGAAATGCAAATGTCATCACATGGGACATACCACTCATTGTAAGAACCTAGAAGTTTATATTGGAATAAAAGTGTTATATTATAAATAAATTCGAAGCACGTGTTTATTTAAATATAAAGGAAGGAATGTATAGCGGAGAAGCCTACGAGATCGCCGTTATTAAGCGGGTAGGCGATCTCCAACTTCTCTGGCACTTGAACGCCTATCGCCTAGCTTATGCTTGAACGCCTATCGCCTAGCTTATGCTTGAACGCCTATCGCCTGTGTGTACCTAGTAGCCTGTCGCCTAGAGTACACCTAATCGCCGAAACTACACTTAGTGTGTAGCCAAAATGTTGGATCAACCCTGGTACGTCCCAAAAGCCACGCGTATCAAGGTGTGGGTTAAACCTTGGATACGCTGGGCAGGCGAAGCTCTATACTTGAGCATAAGAGAATCATCCTTAACGTTACACGCTTGGGCGCACGAGGACTTGTGCTAATCAACTCTTGGAAGTGTGAAGCTACCGACGTCACCAAGCCTTGTGGAGAGAATACCTTGGATGTAACATAGTGGAATGAAGAACCTCCAGGGGGGAGTGGCGAGTGTCATCGGGCATCGCAGGGCGCGAGGCATGCTGCGGGGTGTGTCTTCGCACGAGAGGTCATCGGTCGAGAGTCTTCGCGCGAGAGGTCATCGGTCGAGAGTCTTCGCGCGAGAGGTCATAGCGCGACGTTGAGTACACACAGAGAACGTGGGACCCAGATTTCCAGCATGAGACGCGCGGCACGCGAGACACGTAGGCAAAAAGCGTTGGTTCAGAACAGTGACATCAGAATGTGGCATGCGCAGGAAACACTCGCGGTCGTACTGTTCAGATCAGCCGTTGGCATGCACAAGAGACAACAGTGGTAGTACTGTTCAGAGCAGTGGTTTGCATGCACAAAAGACAACCGAGGTCGTACTGTTCAGAGGAACGTACGCCCAGGCTTTTGCAGAAAAGGGGGAGGGCAGCAGTATACGAGGACAGGTGTATACGAGGACAGGTATGGTTGGGATCAAAACCCACTGAGAGGAGGCAAAGAGCGTTACAAGTGACCCAAGAGTGAAAGAGCGAGACTATCTTCATCCTCCTCCTTTCTCCCCTTCACGCTGCGTTTTCCAGGCATCCTCAAGCACCAGTTCGACGTTTGCCCTTAGAGCACCTGGGGAATTCTCTGCAAGAGCTTAAGGCATCCTCGAAGCTCGTGGAATTGGAGCTCTTAGTAAGGTTGCGCAAATCCAGGTAAGGGAAGCTAGACCTCTTTTCCATACAAGCCATAGTGTAGCTTTTTCTGAAGTGTGGGCGACGTGGTCGCCGTTTTCGCTTTTGTCTTCGTGAAATGCTTGGTTTGTGTGCTTGGGCGACGTGGTCGCCGGTTTTAAACATAGCCTTTGAAATACCATGTTTTTGAACTAGATCGCCGGTTTTGGCGCTGTTTTACGAAATCTCTGTTTTTGATGTTGTTTTGAAACTACTTGAGATTTACATGAGATATTCGAAGATCTGAAGCTTTGAAATGTTTGTTGATGTGATTTGAATCATTTACTTGAGTGGTATGATGTGTTGAATGCTGTGAATGTGGGATCGAGGCATAGTATTTTCAGGAAAGGAAATACCGTGTTGAGATTGGTTAGGAAAGTGCATTGATCAGTGAGTAACCTGTTAATGAGACGATCCTGACTCTGCTGAGATAATGGAATCACGTAGATGAAGTTATTCAGTTGGTGAGAGTCGAAGGAGGTTCGTATGAATGGGCGAGTAGTTTGAAAAAGAATGGGCTCGACTGTTATACGAATTAACCTTGTCATGCTGTATGGTGATGTGTTGAGATTCATCGTATGCTTGTGAATGTGTGAGATTTCACGGCGACCCTGTGGATGTGTGAGATTCCACAGTGGGCAGTATGACAGGTGCATGTCTCTGGATACTAAGTTCAACGCACGAGTCAATCCGGAAGTAGTGTCAAGTGTCTTGTGTTGTGAGTCAGTGGAAAGTCTGACATGTGAAATGAGAAACTTGAATATTGATAGACACTTGATGCTGTATTGTGAAATAGAATGATTCTGAGGAATGTTGTGAAGTTTATGATTTTTGGGCGATCAGGTGAAGGGATGAGCAGCTCTACGTTTTACATGGAAAATCTTGAAACTTGTTTTACCTTAATTTTAATGTTCCTATTTAAACTCTCTTTAAAATGTCTAGCTTACCCTGTGGTGTTTTCTTTGGTGTTGTGCTTGGTTCTCTTTAAAAACTGTGATGATCGTGTAATTGTTACACGGGAGCAGATGATCTTCCAGGAAGGAGAGCTCCTTAGTGAGTGGTCGCCGAGGGAGAGGTCGCCGGTTTCTACCTCTCGGTGGTGATCGCCGGTTTTCGTGTCCTGATAGAAGATCGCCCGTTTTGAGGTCTTCTGTTAGAGATCGCCGTTTTAAAGTTGGAGATCGCCGTTTTCTTTTGAGACCGCCTGTCTTACTGCATTTCTTTTATTTTCGTAAAATCTTGCAAACATTTGATTTGGTTATGTATTAAACTCCCTAAGAGGAGTAACTTCATTTCTGATATATATATATAAATACATATTATTTTGCACTCTTCAATATTATTTGGTTACACTTAATTTCAATTATACATGGACGTATGTATTATTTTGGCGGGATGTTACACTCATGGCCGTCCCTAGTGCTAGGAAAACTTCTAGAAACGTAACAAAAGCTAGGTTAAAACCCTCATGGAATCAAGTTTGTGCTATTTACACCATAACTAAAACTAAGCTACTTTTGATGGGCCTTCATGTAACATGTACAAATATCTCTCTCTCCCATCCGTAGCTAGGTCAATGTCTTCATGTAGTCTCTTGGTCATGGACCTAGTAAATGGTCCTAGACGCTCCTCCCATGGCCCTAGACGCTCCTCCCATGGCCCTAGACGCTCCTCTTCTTGCCCTAGACGCTCTTGGTGTGGCTTGGGATGCTCTAGTCTTGGCTCTTGTGAGGTTTTGCTTGGCCCTTTTCCATCATTAGATGCACAAGGGGGTACCCAGGTGGCCATCCTGTTAGAATTTGCACTCCAGTTAAGGGAAGCCTTACGCGCTAGATTACCCTAAGATTGGGTAATAGCGGCACAACAGTATTCTTGCAGAAACCTTAAATATGGGTAGCAGCGCAGAGGAAACCCTAGACTATATAAAGGGTAGAAAAACACTTCACAAAGGTACGCAGTTTTGAGACTAAAACTCCTATACTATACATTTGGTGTACTTGCCCCCAGTATTTGACTTGAGCGTCGGAGTGCAAACGGTCTCTAGGGCACCCCTTTTGTCTTTGCAGGTGCAGATTGTTTCAATCCAGAGAAGCACTACCTAAGGAGAAGGAAGGAGGTGCGAGATTGTCGTAGAGTTAATCGACAGGAAAGTCAACCGGCAAGAACATCCACATAGCTTGTTTGAAGGGTTTTCCAACTACTTGTGTAATTGTTTTAACCCATTCAACCGGTTATTTCGAGCTTTCAACCGGTTGAAATTTGAATTTGTAACAACTTTTCAAAATATAGTTAAATCGGATTTCAGTTGGCTTAAAAATAGTTTTTGGCTGATCATTAACGAGCATTTTCTGAGAGCTATAAAAGGGATCCCCTTCCTCTTTCAAAATATAGAAACTTAGTACAGAGAAAGATTTAGAAATTTGATTTGAGAGAGAAGTTTTACAAAAGTTTTCAAGATTGCTCAAAGGCTTTGGTTATGATCAAGAAGTGATTCCAGGAGCTTGTGATTAAGGTGTAATCTATTCCAAATCTTTTCTTGTATCTGTTTTGTTTGATATAGTTTGTAAAAACAGTAAATCCTGCAAAGTCAGAGGGTGTTCTGACTTGGGGTGTGTTGTGTAGCAAATAGTGTGTGTGTGATCTTGGGTGAAAGGATCCTCTCTTTGTAGTTGTGTGTGTATGTAATCTATTGTGCATTACATAGTGGATTGCCCAGTGTGGTTCTGGGAACTGGATGTAGCTCAGAGGTGAGTGAACTAGTATAACTTGGCTGCATGAATCTCTCTATCTCTCTCTTTCATAAACTGTTTGATATTTCTGGTGTTGTGATATAAACAACCGGTTATCTTGTATTTTTAATCGGTTAAAAGTCTTCTTTACACACTATCTATAACTTGCTTTTGCTGCTGTGATATAAAAAACCGGTTATATCGAAATATCAATCGGTTAAAATCCTGTTAACATTTTTTTGAAAGCTTGATTCTCTTGGCCTTCTTTGATCTTTTTTTCTGTAATTCTTTAAAGAACTTCATTCTTAGCAATTATTTGCGAAAATCTTTTATAAACAATTTACCCCTTGTACCGACCAGTCCTCGGACGCTGAGGACAGTTTGTAAAGGGGTCGAACCATGTCAGCTGGGTCCCACAGCATGGGCCAAAGCCACGTGGAATGGACCCCACAGGTGGTATTGATAAGAGGGGTGACTAGTCATCAGCCCACAGAGAAGGGTGATTAGTCATCAGTTTACAGAGAGGGGTGATTAGTCATCAGTCTACAGAGAAGGGTGATTAGTCATCAGCATCAGCCCACAGAGAAGGGTGATTAGTCATCAGCTTACAAAGAGGGGTGATTAGTCATCAGCATCAGCTCACAGAGAAGGGTGATTAGTCATCAGCCTACAGAGAGGGGTGATTAGTCATCAGCCTACAGAGAAGGGTGAGTAGTCATTAGCGTGACGATCACCAGAAAGGGGCTGATGTGTCTTCGTCACTTCGCAGATTGAGGAGTCCTCGACAATAGAGTGTGACGATGTGACATCGGTCTTGGGTGATTTCAATAGCGTAACCAGAACAGCTAAGATTGGTTCCCAGAGTGGGCCAATGACCAGTTAAATACCCAGAGGTAGGGAGAGGCCTGAATCACGAAGAATCTATGCTGATAGCAGGGAGACCACAGCTAGGTGCAGAGTCCTGAGGGGTCGAGTACTCATCAGACCTAGGGTTTCCCAGTGAAGCTACATGCATGGCACGTGAACAGTGAAGGCACTCCCAGAACAGGTGGCCCCAGAGACTAGGTGCATAAGGAGGCACCCAGGTGGTCACCCTGTGAGAGTTTGCACTCCAGAGAAGGAAACCTTATGTGCTAGATTACCCTAAGAGTGGGTGATAGCGGCGCAAGGGTATTCTAGTAAACCCTAAATATGGCTAGTAGTGCAGTGAACCCTAATTAGGGCTAGCAGCGCTGTAAACCCTAGACTATATAAGGGACAGTAAAATACTTCACAAAGGTACGCAATTTCTAGACCTAAACACAGAGAGACTCAATACACTTGGTGTTACTTGCCCCCTATTGACTTGAGTGTCGGAGTGCAAACGGCCTCTAGGGCGCCCCTTTCTCTTTTGCAGGTGCAGATTGTTTCGCAAGAATCAAGCACGTACAACGTGAGGAAGGAGGCGTGTGAGTTTCGTGGAGTCAACTGACAGGCGAGTCAACCGGCAAGAACATTTGGCGGCCACCGTGGGGCCGGAGTAAAACAAGGTCCCATACACGAGAGTGAGAGAAAAAACCACAGAAGATGAGGAATACAAGACACGGGTCCGTTCCACCAAATGGAGGCGACAGCGTTACCATGCAACAGCTTATGGAAACGATGCGCGCCCTCCAGGAGACGGTGGCAGAGTCCAGAGCGCATCAGGCGCGTATGCAGGAAGACCTGGCCGCCTCACAGGCCAGGAATGAGGAGTTGCACCAAGCGAATGAGGAGCTGCGCTTGAATTTGCAACACATACAACAAGCTGGAGATCGTGGGGAAGATGATCGGGCTCCACCAGTGCCCCCAAGGGCCTTTCCCATGCCTTTCTCCCAGGCGATTATGAACACGGTGGTCCCAGCCACCTTTGTAGGGCCTAAGACCGTGTTCACCGGGAAAGAAGACCCTGAAACACATCTCACTGCTTTCCATACGTAGATGATGTTGTCAGGAGGTTCTGACGCAGTGCACTGTAAGCTTTTTATGGCCACACTAACAGGAACCGCGCTAGAATGGTTCGTGAGTTTGCCCGAGGGACATATCACGTCCTTCGCGCAATTCTCTGCGCTGTTCAGGGAGCAATATCTTGTTAACAGGGCCCCTCCACCAGTGTCTTACGACCTCTTCGATGTAAGGCAGCACCAGAGGGAGTCCCTTAAAGATTACCTCAACAGGTTTGGGGCGATGGTGGTAAGGTTGCACACCAAGGATGAAGATATGGTGGTGCATGCCTTCAGGAAAGGTGTAAGGACCTGTAAAATTGAATTGGAATAAAAAGGGATATATTTTAAATAAATTCTAAGTATGTTTCTATTTAAAATAAAAAGGAAGGAAAGTGTAGTTTAGAAGACTATGAGATCGCCTAGTTAGCACATGATCGCCGGTTGCCTACTACACATGATCGCCAGGGCGCGAGGCATGCGGGTATCGCCAGGGCGCGAGGCATGTGGACGTCGCCAGGGCGCTAGAGGCATGCGGGCATCGCCGGGGCGCGGGGCATGTGGACGTCACCAGGGCGCGCGAGGCATGCGGGCAACGCCCGGGCGCGAGGCATGCGGGCAACGCCGGGGCGCGAGGCATGCGGGCAACGCTGGGGCGCGAGAGGCATGAGGGCGTCGTCGGGGCGCGAGGCATGCAGGCATCGCCGGGTCGCGAGAGGCATGCGGGCGTCGCCAGGGATAGTCATCGGTTGTCTCCCAGGGAGAGACATCGGTCGTCTTCCAGGGAGAGACATCGGTCGTTTGCCAGTATGAGACCTCAGTGGATAGTCATCGCGCGAGCGGTCATCGGTGGAAGGTTATCGCGCGATGTCGAGTTTCACACAGATAAAGTGGGACCCAGACTCCCAGCATGAAACATCCTGCACGCGCGCCACGTAGACAAAAAGGGTGGTTCAGAATAGTGACATCAGAATGTTGGCATGCACAAGAGACAACAGTGGTCGTACTGTTCAGGGCAGTGGTTGGCAGGCACAAGCGACAACCGTGGTCGTACTGTTCAGTGAAAAACGTACACTCAGGCTTTCCTGCAGAAGGGGTGGCAGCAACAGCATGCGTGGACAGGTAGGCTTGGATTCAAAAGCCCACTGCGGGAAGGCAAGGAAGGTTGCAGAGGCTCAAGAGTGAAAGAGTGAGTGCATCTTCCTCCCTCTCTTTTCTCTCCTTCGCGCTGCGATTCAGGCATCCTCAAGCACCAGTGCGACTAGCGACGACTGCCCTTGGAGCACCTGGGAGATTCTCTGCAAGTTCTACAAACCAGACGCTGAAAACAGAGCTAAGGCATCCTTTAAGCTCGGTGGGTTTTGGAGCTCTTGGTGTTTTGCACAAGTCCAGGTAAGGGAAGCTAGCTTTATTTTCAATAAAAGCCGTAGATTTGCTGTTTCTGAAGTGAGGGCGACGTGGTCGCCGGTTTCATATTCTTTTTCGTGATTCTCTGTTCTATGTGTTTGGGCGACGTGGTCGCCGGTTTTGAATACAGATTTCGAACTCCCCTGTTTTTGTGTTGTTTGAAACTGGTTGAGATTTAAATGTGAAATACATGTGATATTCGAAAATCTGAATCTTTGAAATGACTGTTGCTGTGATTTGGATCATTCATTTAAGTGTTATATGATGTATGGAATGTCGTGAATGTGGGATCAAGACATAGTATTTTCAGGAAAGGAAATACCGTGTTGAGATTTGGTTATGAAGTGTATTGATCTGTGAGTATCCTGTGAATGAGGCGATCCTGACTCTGCTGAGATAATGGAATCACATAGAGGAAGTTATTCAGTTGGTGAGAGTCGAAGGAGGTTCATATAAATGGGTGAGTCGTGTGAAAAAGAACGAGCTCGGCCTGTTATATGAATTAACCCTGTCATGCTAGGATAGTGATGATATTGAGATTCATTTATACGCTTGTGAATGTGTGTGATTTCACGGCGCCCCTGTGAATGTGTGTGATTTCACAGTGGGTTAGTATGACAGGTGCATGTCTCTGGATGCTAAGTTCAACGCACGAGTCTTTCGGAAGTAGTGTCAAGTGTCTTGTGTGATGAGTCAGTAGAAGTTTGACGTGAGAATTGAGGAACAGTGAATTTGATAGACACTTGATGCATTTTGTGATTTTTAACGACCTTCGAGGAATTGTGCAATATGTGTTTTAGTTGATGGTTTGCGTGGGTGTCTTTAATTTGTTCATCTTGATTTTTAAAGTATAATATCTAAACTCTTTTTCAAATGTCTAGCTTACCCTGTAGTGTTTCTTTTGGTGTTGTGTTTGGCTCTTTCTTAAACCTGTGATGATCGTGTATAATTTACACGGGAGCAGATGATGTTGCAGGAAGCAGAGCTCCTCAGTGAGTGGTCGCCGGAAGGAGATCGCCTGTTTCTACTTCTGTTAGGCGATCACCCTTTTGCTGTCTTCTGATAGGAGATCGCCGTTCTCTGATAGGAGATCGCCCTTTTCTGATAGGAGATCGCCTGCCTTGCTATTTTACTGCATTTTATTTGAGTTTAAGTTTTTGGAAAATTTGACGGATTATGTATTAAACTCCCTGTGAGGAGAAAACTTCATTACATATATATAATTATGTTCACTTCGAAATATTTGTTTACCTTTAATTCATTTTATATTTATTCCAAAGAATTTGGCGGGATGTTACAAAAGGCGTATTGCCAGGGCCTTTCAGCGAGTCTTTGATCCGCAGCCGCCCCAAGACTTTCGGTGACATAAAACGACGTGTCGTGGCCCACATTGTCGCTGAGGGAGAGCTCAGCGAGAAGCGAGAAAGCGCAGTCTCATTAAGGCCCCGAGTGCCTAGTCGACCTCAACCCCTGCGGGTGCACGAGGCGACCACAGAGAAGAAGGCTCAAGGAAAATAGAAGCCCTATGAGCCCCGAAAACCCCAAGCTAGGGCACGAGGCAAGGATGACATGCCCCCTAGGCATGAATTTGTGGTGGAGCTGAAGGAGCTGATTGCCATTCCTAACGTGGCAGAAAGGTTGAAGATGCCCCCAAAGAGTGACAAGAGGTTGGGGCCAAACAAGAACGCCTGGTGCGAGTTCCGTCAGGCCTTTAGTCACCCCATTCGCAATTGTCTGGCCTTGGGCCACCAATTGGACGAGTTAGTGAAGAGTGGGTTCTTGAGTGACTACTTGAAGGAGGCACAAGAGGGCGAGGCGATCGTTGTACCAAGGACAGACCAGGGGCACGAGGTGCCCATACATGGTGAGATCCACACCATATCAGGTGGGTTCTCAGGAGGAGGGTGCACTTCTTCGCAACGCAAAAAGTATGCACGTTCTGTGATGGCAGTGGAGACCTGCGAGGAAGATCACTTCCCAGACATCGACCTCGTCTTCACAAAAGCTGATCGCTGAGATGTTATTCCCCATGATAACGATCCGGTGGTCATTTCAGTTGTCACTGCCGCACGCAAGGTGCACCGAGTGCTAGTAGATCAAGGAAGCTCGGCCGATGTGATGTTCTGGTCGACATTCAACAAGTTGCAGTTGTCTCCTGATTAGCTGCGACCCTACGTTGGCTACTTGTATGGGTTCGCAGGAGACCAAGTGGAAGTGCGGGGGTACATCGAGCTGAGGACCACTTTCACTGATGGAGTGGCTTCCCGCACAGAGAACATCAGGTACCTTGTAGTAAACGCCCCATCTGCCTACAACATACTGCTGGGCAGACCAGCCCTAAATAGGTTAGGGGCTGTGGTATCCACAAGACACATGAAAATGAAGTTGCCTTCGATGGAGGGAATGGTGGTGACCATCAAATCAGATCAAAAGGAGGCTAAAAGGTGCTATGAGAATAGCCTCAAGACGAAAAGGGGAGTCTGCATGGTGACCACCTCACCACCAGGAGGGGGTGTCGATGAAGCTGATATGCCCCGAGGTGACGTCGAGGTTACGCGAGCAGAGGTCGCCCGGGCAAGGTGACCTGAACCGGCAGAAGAGGTGGTGGAGAAGGAGATTGGGGGACATATTTTCAAGCTGGGTAAGTCCCTGCCTCAGGAGACCCAAGACCAAGTAGCGGGGGTCATAGGAAAGCATTTGGACGCTTTCGCTTGGTCCCCCTCAGACATGCCAGGCATTGACCCTGACTTCCTATGCCATCCCCTGGCACTGAATCCCCAATTCAGAGCAGTCCGCCAGAGGAGAAGGAAGTTCAATGATGAACGAAGACAGGTCGTTAGGGAGGAGACACAGAAGTTGCTCAAAGCAGGCCACATACGGGAAATCCAGTATCCTGAGTGGCTTGCGAATTTCGTTCTGGTAAAAAAGGCCAATGGGAAGTGGAGGATGTGTGTAGACTTCACAGATCTCAACAAGGCCTGTCTGAAGGACTCCTACCCTCTGCCCAACATAAATGCGCTAGTAGACAGTGCCTCGGGTTGCAAGTTACTCAGCTTCTTGGACGCTTTCTCTGGGTATAATCAGATCAAGATGCACCCGATGGACGATAACAAGACTGCGTTCATGACAGAGCTGTCTTGCTACTGCTACACAGTCATGCCATTTGGGCTGAAGAACACGGGTGCCACTTATCAGAGGCTGATTGTAACATCCCGCCAAAATAAAGCCATACATACATGTATAATGAAAATAAAGGTGAACAAATAATATTGAAGAATGATAATATATATATAAGTAATGAAGTTGCTCCTCTTAGGGAGTTTAATACATAACCAGTCAAATGTTTTCAAAATTTAACGAATTCAATCAAATACAACAAGACCGGCGGTCTCCACACATGAACCGGCGATCTGGTAACAGAAGGCCCAAACAGGCGATCTGCTAGCAGGACATAAATCCGGCGATCACCACCAAGAGATAGAAAACCGGCGATCTCTTCCTCGGCGACCACTCACTAAGGAGCTCTACATCCTGGAAGATCATCTGCTCCCGTGTAAGTTATACACGATCATCACAGTTTAAAGAGAAAAACAGCCAACGAGCAAAACACGCAGGGTAAGCTAGATATTTTAAAGAGAGTTTAAATAAGAACATTAAAATCAGGGTAAGCAATTTTCAAGATATTCACGTAAAGCTATAGATTTTCTCAATACCCTTCACCTGATCGCCCAGAAATCACACATTTCACAATATTCTCAAGAGTCATTCTATTTCACAAAACTGCATCAAGTGTCTATAAATTTCAAGTTCCTCATTTCACATGTCAGACCACCACTGACCCAGCACACAAGACACTTGACACTACTTCCGGAAGACTCGTGCATTGACTAGACTCAGAGATTCTGCACCTGTCATACTAAGCTGTTGTAATGTTTCCACAGCTATGCGCATCAACACATTCTCGATCTCAAGTTCATCATTCTCACAGTATGACAGGGTTAATCCATATAACAGGCCGAGCTCGTCTTGTTCACACGAGACACCCATTCATATGAACCTCCTTCGACTCTCAACGCCTGAATAACTTCATCTATGTGAATTCATTATCTCAGGAGAGTCAGGATCTCATTATAGACATCACCGATCAATGCACATCCTACACGATCTTACACGGTATTTTCTTTCCTGAAAATACTATGCCTCGATCCCACATTCACCACATCCAACACATCACATAACACTTAAAGGAAAGATTTCAATCACAGCAAAAGCTCACTCCAAGGTTCTTATTTTCGAATATCTCATTTAAATCTCATACCGTTTCAAAGCAACATCAAAAACAGCGAGTTCGCAAATAACGCCAAAACCGGCGATCTGGTTCAAAAACAAGGTATTTCGAAGTCTGTATATAAAACCGACGACCACGTCGCCCAAACGCATAGAAACAGAGCATTCACGAAGATGAAAACGAAACCGGCGACCACGTCGCCCTCACTTCAGAAACAACTAATCTATGGCTTGTATTGAAAATAAAGCTAGCTTCCCTTACCTGGACTTGCGCAAAACACCAGGAGCTCCGAAACCCAACGAAGCTTGAACAACGCCTTGGCTCTGTTTTTGCGTCTGGTTGAAGGACTTGCAGAGAACCTCCCAGGTGCTCTAATGGTGCTGCCTCTCGTCGTACTCTTGTGTGAAGATGCTAGAATCGCAGCGCGAAGGAGATATCTGGAGGAGAAGGGAGGTAACTCACTCTTTCTCTCTTTGAATGCTGCAACGTTTTTTCTCTCTCAGCAGTGGGTCTCTGCATCTTAAACCAACTTATCCACCAAAAGCAGCTGCCACACCCACTCTGCAGAGAAGTCTGAGTGTACGTTTCCCTGAACAGTACGACTACAGTTGTCTCTTGCGCAGGCCAACCACTCCCTGAACAGTACTACTGAGCGTGCCTCTGCGCAGGCTAACACTCTGAGGTCACTATTCTGAACCACTCTTTTTGTCTACGTGGCGCGCGTGCAGGACGTTCCATGCTGGAAGTCTGGGTCCCACCTTCTCTGTGTGTAACTCGACGTCGCGCGATGACCTTTCACCGATGACCACAGGCGCGAAGTCTATCCACCGATGACCTCTCCCGCGAAGGCTATCCACCGATGACCTCTCGTGCGAAGGCCATCCACCGATGACCTCTCGCGCGAAGGCTATCCACCGATGACCTCTCACGCGAAGACAATCCACCGATGACCTCTCGCGCGAAGACAATCCACCGATGACCTCTCGCGCGAAGACAATCCACTGAGGACCTCTCGCGCGAAGGCTATCCACTGAGGACCTCTCGCGCGAAGGCTATCCAATGAGGACCTCTCGCGCGAAGGCAATCCACCGATGACCTCTCCCTGGCGAACGACCGATGTCTCCCCCTGATGATGCCCGCATGCATCTTGCCCTGGCGACGCCTGCATGCCTCGCGCCCTGGCGACGACATGCAGTCTAGGCGACCGGCGATTATGTATTAACAAAGAACTCTTATCGTTTTCTAGACTGCACTTTCCTTCCTTTTTAATTTAAATAAAACATATTTAGAATTTATTTAAAATATACTCTTTTATTCCAATAAATTTTTCAGGTCCTTACACTGATGGACAAGGTCCTTGCGCCCATGCTGGGACGCAATGTACAGGCCTATGTAGATGACATGGTGGTGACGTCCCAGGCACGAGATCAGCATGTCGACGACTTGGAGGAGCTATTTAATATGATAGCGAAGTACATGCTGAAGTTGAATCTAGAGAAGTGTGTCTTTGGGGTGGAAGCAGGCAAGTTCCTTGGTTTTTTGCTTACGGAAAGAGGGATTGAGGCCAACCCCGACAAGTGTGCAGCGATCATAGCCATGAGGAGCCCGACATCGGTCAAAGAAGTGCAACAATTGACAGGTCGGATGGCTGCCCTCTCCAGGTTCGTGTCAGCCTGAGGAGACAAAGGCCACCCTTATTTCCAATGCCTAAGAAGGAATAGCAGATTCGCCTGGACTGTAGAATGTGAGCAAGCCTCAGCTCAGCACACCCTTGCGTCTTTACTTTGCAGTTACAGAGAGGGCGGTGAGTTCAGTCTTGGTTCAGGAGCAGGAATAGAGCCAGAAGCCCATTTATTTCATTAGCAAATTTTTGCAGGGGCCTGAGACGAGATACCAAGCTATAGAAAAGGCAGCCTTAGCAGTGGTGTTCTCAACCAGGAGACTTCGCCACTATTTTTAGAGCTTCACAGTGGTGGTGATGACAGATCTACCGATATGCAAGGTCCTGCAGAAGCCGGACGTGGCGGGAAGAATGGTGCGTTGGGCAGTCGAGTTGTCAGAATTCGACATCCAGTATGAACCCAGGGGTCCGATCAAAGGACAGGTCTACGCTGACTTTTTGGCCGAGATGTCCTCAACCGAGGCCCAACAGGAGGGACCCAGCTTCAAGTGGGTATTGTCAGTAGACGGGTCCTCGAATCAGCAAGGTAGCGGAGCGGGGGTGATCCTAGAAGGACCCAAAGGGTTGTTGATAGAGCAGGCCCTGCGGTTCACCTTCAAAGCCAGCAATAATCAAGAAGAGTATGAAGCTTTGATTGCTGGGATATTGTTGGCTAAGGAGATGGGAGCGCAGAGCCTTATGGCGAAGAGTGACTCACTGTTGGTCACTGGTCAAGTGGCAGGAGAGTACCAGGCCAAAGACCCCCAGATGGCCTCTTACTTGGAGTATGTCCAACGATTGAAGAGTTCATTTGAAACATTCGGACTAGTGCATGTGCCCAGGGAGCAGAATGCCAGAGCTGACTTGTTGGCCAAACTCGCCAGCTCAAGCAAGGGGGGCAGGCAGAGGATAGTCATCCAGGAGAGTCTGAGGGCGCCTCGTACTTATACAGCTGACAACTTGGTGGGGGTCCATCAGATCAGCCAGTCAGACGGTGGGAAGAGGAGTCATCGCTCGTTGACTCAGTAAACTCTGAAAAAACCACGGGTCAACGCATGCATGCTAATGGAGGTAGGGTCATCGCAAGTCTGCCTGCTACAAAGTGGAGAGACATGGATGACGCCCTATAAGCGTTACATGGAGGATGGAATGCTCCCAGCAGTGCCGACGGAAGCAAGGAGGATAAAGAAGAACTCGGCCAAGTACGCGCTCATTAGACATGGGTTCACCCACCCCATCCTCGTCTGCGTACATGGCGAGCAGTGTGTGAGAATAATGGCAGAGCTCCATGAAGGCATCTGTGGTAGTCATATCGAAGGTCAAGCTTTGGCCTCTAAGGCCATTCGAGCAGGATACTACTGGCCAACAATGAGGGAAGATTGCACTAGGTATGCTCAGCAGTGCAAGCAATGCCAGTTACATGCTAATTGGCCTAAGGCGCCACCAGAGGAGCTCAGGTCGATATATAGCCCTTGGCCATTTCACACATGGGGAATCGACATCTTGGGACCTTTCCCTTTGGCAATACGACAGATGAAATACCTCGTGGTCGCCATAGAATATTTCACGAAGTGGATCGAGGCTGAGCCAGTAGCACAGATCACAACACAGAAGATCCAACACTTCGTGTGGAAGAATATTGTATGCCGTTTCGGGGTGCCCCAAACGTTTGGTGTCTGACAATGGCACGCAGTTTGCAAGCCAACAATTGGGGAAGCTATGTACAGAGTTGGGAATCAAGCAGGTGTTTGCGTCAGTCAAGCACCCACAGACCAATGGACAGGTTGAATCGGCCAACCGAGTCCTCCTCAGAGGACTGAAGAGAAGGCTGGAGAAAGCAAAGGGAAGGTGGGCTGAGGAGGTTCCCAGAATAGTATGGGCTTACCATACTACTCCCCAGTCCACTACCAAGGAGACTCCCTTTAGTTTGGTGTATGGTTCAGATGCCATGATCCCTGTGGAGATCCAGGAGAACTCGCCATATTTCCAGAACTTTGTGGCTGAAGAGTCCAATGAAGAGAGGAAGGTGAATCTTGATCTTTTGGATGAAGCTAGGGAAGAAGCAAGAATCAGAGCTGAGGCGCTGAAGAGGAGAGTCGAGCTCAAACACAGTTCTAAGTTGAGAGCTCGGCAGTTCCAGGTGGCTGACCTCGTCATGCGCAAGGCGTCTCCATACCAGATAGAGAACAAGCTATCCCCTAAGTGGACTGGTCCTTTCAGAGTGACAGAGGCCCTAGGGAATGGAGCATATAGACTTGAGACTTTAGAAGGAGGTCCGATTCCTCGAACATGGAATGCGACCCACCTGAAGTTTTATTTCAGTTAAAGCCATGTAATCTTGTACACTACACAATGCAGGGGACACTCTTTTTTCCCTTTCTAAGGGTTTTTAATGAGGTCACCCAATAAAATTCAGTTAAAGATATATATTTTATGTGTTTGTACAATGCTATTAGAACCTGTCACTTGGAGTTAGAGGTCTCGTAAGTGGAGAGGTAAGTTCATAGAGAACACCTCCCCTTCGAGTGAGAACTTCCAATGTGAAAGAAGGGTTCGCCCAGAGAAATCCTCCTCGCTTGTGAGCGATGTGAGGTCAGTTAGAACCTGTCATTTGGAGTTAGAGGTCTCGTAAGTGGAGAGGTAAGTTCATAGAGAACACCTCCCCTTCGAGTGAGAACTTCCAATGTGAAAGAAGGGTTCGCCCAGAGAAATCCTCCTCGCCTGTGAGCGATGTGAGGTCAGTTAGAACCTGTCACTTGGAGTTAGAGGTCTCGTATGTGGAGAGGTAGGTTCATAGAGAACACCTCCCCTTCGAGTGAGAACTTCCAATGTGAAAGAAGGGTTCGCCCAGAGAAATCCTCCTCGCCTGTGGGCGATGTGAGGTCAGTCAGAACCTATTAGTTGGGGTTAGAGGTCTCGTGAGTGGTAAGGGAAGTTCGCAAGGAACACCTTCCCCTCCGAGTGAGAACTCCCAGCTTAAAGTAAGGGTTCACTAGTGAAATCAACAGAAATCGTGCTACCTAAGATTCATTTTGACAGGTGCGTTATTTGTGATCTGAGTCTTAAGTCGTGAGTTCAACAAAATATAAAGCATGTCAAACAGATGAACAAGCAGCAGAAATACAAAGGCAAGCACAGTGTTATATAAAGCAAAGAAGATCGAAAACAAGGTAATTACATTATAAAGGAGGGTGATTACAAGATGTTCAGCCATTAGATACAATTGCTCAGAAGACCTATCTAGGCATTATTTGCCCGTCGACTACCTGCATGGTTGCAGAGTATGGTGAGAGGTCCATCTCAGGATGCACGCAGGCAACCTGAACAAGGGCATCACCAAAGCCTTCCCCATAGGCGTCGACGGCGTCTTCAGTGAGCTCAGTCTCAGTCTTCTTTAGCAATTCGATTTGTTGGGCAAGTTCCTCCTCAACCTTGCCTAGCTGAACTTCTCGGTTGGTAGCTCTCTCCTCCAGCTTGGTCATTTTGGCTTGAGCCCCCTCCGCTTGCTCTTCCAGTTCGATGATCTTGTTGCGGAGGGGAAGAATCTTGGCTTCAAGCTGGAGGGCCTCCTGCCCCTTGGAGAAGAGGAGCTTCTTGGTCTCCTTCTCAGATTGGTAGAGACTACCCAGTTCTTGATTAAGGGCAGTCTCGCGCTTAGCCGCTTGGCAGAGTTGGAGATCCTTCTGCTCCAGCTCTTTCTCCAGTTGGGTAGTCTTCTCGAGCAGCTCAGCCTCAGCGCTGCCCTTGACCAGCAAGAAGTTTGAAGCAGCCAGGAACTCCCCAAGACCATGACTGAGGAGATGCTCGAGGGAATTTCTGTCCAAGACCTCCAAAGCAGCTTGGCCAGGCATCTGCGCAAGAGATCTCTGGAGCAGAGGGGGCAGCTCTGGGGCAGAAGGCATCTGGCTAGTGGGAGGAGCACTCTCCCCACCTCCCTCAAGTGTCAAGATTGGCTCGGGAGGGGATGAAGCGCTGGGAGGGTGCTCCCTGAAGGATGAAGGGTGCCCTTCTGTGGCTGAAGAGACTTCCGCCGCAGTTCCCACCCTTTTCCTTTTGAAGACGAGGCCAGAACAAGTGTCTAATCTTCGGAAACCTCTACAGGGGCTGCCCTCTTGGATTTTTCAGCAATGGGTTCCAGGGAAGCACCCGCGGGTGGTGAAGGGCCGGCAGGGGCTGAGCCGCTAGCATTGCGGTGATTTAGCACCTCGGCCAACCTCCTTTTCTTCTCAGCGTTGAGCACCATGCCTGCGGTGGACAATAAGAAAGGGGTGAGGAAGACAAAGATGAAGTATATAAACAAGTTTAATGCAAGACGAAGATGATGTACCAATGTACACGCTGAGGGTCTCGGCGTCGTATTCATGCCTGATCAGCTGGGCGGTGTCAAACACCACACCCCAGCTGGAGATGGTCTGGCATAGTTCTTGGTCAGGGACAGTTAACTCTTCGAGTCTGTGGGGTTTCTTGAACTTCAACTTCTCCACCCAATATAATGGGAACCCATCGAGCATGGTGGAGTCGTAGGAGCTGCAGCAGACTCGGAAGAACCTTCCTTTGAAGTTCTTGTACGACTGTGAGAAGAGAGTGAGTAGGACTCTCCCTGCCACCCCGTTCAAGCTCACCCAAAGCCTCTTGCCAGGGCTCTTCGCCTCGAAGAAGTAAAGAAACACGTCGACAGAGGGAGTGAACCCTATGTTATTGCAAAGGATGGAGAACGCCCTGATAAAGGCCCAGCTGTTAGGGTGCAGTTGGGCAGGCACCACATTCAACTCTGTGAGCAAAGTCCTCTCGAACCCAGTGAAAAGAAGGTGGACTTTGACTCGTTTGAAGATGGTGGCGTAAAAGAAGAAGAAAGGTTCCCCGTTGTTGCAGCGATCATCGGCGCAAACGGGTTCGTTTTCGGTACAGGGACGCACAGAGACGTACGCGTCAGTTTCCCTGCCAAAGACGCGCCCTTTGATTTCATTCTCATCATCCCTATGCTTACGAAGATCTTCACAGGATGTGAGTTTTGAGGTCTCAGCAAGGAGATCCTCAGAAGCCCATGGGTAGAGGGCCCTGTAATCAACCGCTACGGTTGGAGGAGGGTTGGAAGTGGTTTTGGTTCTGGCCATCTCGAATCTAAACAAATGAGAGGCAGGAAAAGAAAAAGGCTTAGAAGAAAACAATGTTGGACGAAGACTCAAAGGTAGAACGAACCCAGAAAAGAAGTACAAAAACCCTAGAATGCACAAATCAAAAACAGGCCCAGAACAGTTACAGCATGCAATATGGATGATCGAGATTATGTTATGAAGGAGGAGAAGACATAAAAATCATACCTTTGGTTGAGCGAGGGCGAAGGAGTTTGGAAAGCCTGGTGAGAGGAAGAAAGCGTGCACTGGAAGATAGAGTTTACAGAAGGTGGGTGTAACATCCCGCCAAAATACTATTCATATTTATATAATGAAAATAAAAGTAACAAATAGATTGAAGTGAACAAAATTATATATATGTAAATAAAGTTTCTCCTCACAGGGAGTTTAACACAAATACGATCACTTTTCCATTAAAACGTAAACAAAATACAATACAATAGAAAGATAGGCGATCTCCTGACAGAAGGGCGATCTCCTATTAGAAGGGCGATCTCCTATCATAAAGGCGATCTCCAATCAGAAAGCAGCAAAAGGGGTGATCGCCCAACAAATATAGAAAACAGGCGATCTCCTTCCAGCGACAATTCACTAAGGAGCTCTACTTCCTGCAACATCATCTGCTCCCGTGTAAATTATACACGATCATTACAGGTTTAAGAAAAGGCCAAACACAACACAAAAGAAACACAGGGTAAGCTAGACATTTAAAAAGAGTTAGATATGAACTTTAAAATCAAGGTAAAACAAATTCAAGATACCCACGTAAACCATCAATTAAACACATATTGCACGATTCCTCGATGGTCATTAAAATCACAACATATATCAAGTGTCTATCAATTCAAAGTTTCTCATTTCTCACGTCAGACTTCACTGACTCATCACACAAGACACTTGACACCACTTCCGGAAGACTCGTGCGTTGAACCTAGCATCCAGAGACATGCACCTGTCATACTTCATTGGCTGGAATGTTTCCACAGCCATGCGCATCAACACAATCACGATCTCAATTCATCACTCTCACAGTATGACAGGGTTAATCCATAAGACAGGCCGAGCTCGTTCTTTTTCACACGACTCACCCATTCATATGAACCTCCTTCGACTCTCACCAACTGAGTAACTTCCTCTATATGATTCCATTACCTCAGCAGAGTCAGGATCGCCTCATTCACAGGATACTCACAGATCAATACACTTCACAACCAAATCTCAACACGGTATTTCCTTTCCTGAAAATACTATGTCTTGATCCACATTCACGACATTCCACACATCATACCACTCAAAAGAATGATTCCAACCACAGCAAAAGTCATTTCAAAGGTTCAGATTTTCGAATATCACATGTATTTCACATTTAAATGTCAAACAACTTCAAACAATACCAAAAACAGGGGAGTTCGAAATCCGTATTTAAAACCGGCGACCACGTTGCCCAACCACATAGAACAGAGCATTGCGAAAAGAAACAGGAAACTGGCGACCACGTCGCCCTTACTTCAGAAACAACTAATCTATGGCTTGTATTGAAAATGAAGGCTAGCTTCCCTTACCTGGACTTGCGCAAAACACCGAGAGCTCAAAACCCACCGAGCTTGAAGGATGCCTTAGCTCTGTTTTCAGTGCCTGGTTTGTAGAACTTGCAGAGAACTTCTTAGGTGCTCTAAGGGCAAACGTCGCTTGTCGCACTGATGCTTGAGGTGGCCTGAGTCACAACGCAAGGGAGAGAAGAAGGGAGGGAGGAAGTTTGCACTCACTCTAACACTCTTGAGTCTGTAACGCTCTTTGCCTTCCCGCAGTGGCTTTTGAATCCAAGCCTACCTGTCCACGTATGCTGCTGCTACCACCCCTTCTGCAGGAAATCCTGACAACCACTGCCCTGAACAGTACGACCATTGTTGTCTCTTGTGCATGCCAACCACTGCCCTGAACAGTACGACCACTATTGTCTTTGGTGCATGCCAACCACTGCCCTGAACAGTACGACCGCGAGTGTCTCCTGCGCATGCCAACATTCTGATGTCACCACTCTGAACCACCCTTTTTGTCTACGTGGCGCGCGTGCAGGACGTTTCATGCTGGGAGTCTGGGTCCCACTTTATCTGTGTGAAGCTCGTCATCGCGCGACAACTTTCCACCGCTGACTCATCCTGGAGAACGACCGATGTCTCCCTCGCCCTGGAAGACGACCGATGTCTCCCTCTGGGAGACGACCGATGTCTATCCCTGGCGACGCCCTTATGCCTCGCGCCCTGGTAATGCCCGCATGCCTCTCCCGCCCTGGAAATGCCCGCATGCCTCTCGCGCCCTGGCAATGCCCGCATGCCTCGCGCCCTGGCGATGCCCGCATGCCTCTCGCGCCCTGGAAATGCCCGCATGCCTCGCGCCCTGGCGCTCATGTGTAGCAGGCGACCGGCGATCATGCACTACTAGGCTACACTTTCCTTCCTTTTTATTTTAAATAAAACATACATAGAATTCATTTAAAATATAACTCTTTTTATTCCAATTCAAAAGTACAGGTCCTTACATTCTCCCCAACAAGAAAAAATTTTCATCCTCGAAAATTGAATTACAAGGAAAAGAGGTATGGATAGGCTTCTCTCATGGGTTCTTCTAACTCCCAAGTTGAATCACCCGATCGCTCATCCCACACCACTTTCACCATGTTGATGGTCTTGCCTCTGAGCTGTTTACTTTGACGATCGTCAATCCTGACTGGTTTCGCCTCAAAGGACAAGTCATCCCTGATCTGCACGTCGTCCACTTCCAGCACATGACCAGGGTCTGCCATGTACTTCCTCAGCTGTGATACGTGAAAGACATTGTGCAGATTCGCTAAATGGGGAGGCAGGGCGATCTCATAAGCTACTGGGCCAATCCTCCTTAAGATCTGATATGGTCCCACGAACTTAGGGGACAACTTCTTCGGTCTGATCGCCCGTCCTACACCCTTGGTTGGTGTCACTTTCATGAACACAAGGTCTCCAGCAGCAAACTCCAAAGGCTTTCTCCTCTGGTCTGCATATGACTTCTGCCTACTTTGAGAAGCCTTCATTCTGCTTTGTATCTGTTGCACCTTCTCGGTCGTCTGCTGAATCAACTCTGGCCCAACCAAGACTGCTTCGCCCTCCTGGTACCAACATAAGGGAGTTCTACATTTCCTCCCATACAGGGCTTCATATGGTGCCATCCCAATACTAGCGTGATAACTGTTATTATAGGTAAACTCCACCAGTGGCAACACCTCGTCCCAATTCCCCAATTGATCCAAGACACACGTCCTCAGCAGATCTTCCAAGGACTGGATCGTTCTCTCTGACTGACCATCTGTTTGGGGATGATATGCAGAGCTCATCCTCAACTTAGTTCCCAAGCAATCTTGTAAGGTTTGCCAAAACCGCGAAGTGAACCTGGGATCCCTATCCGAAACAATGCTGGAGGGCACTCCATGCAACCTCACTATTTCTTTGATGTATAACTGTGCCAACTTGGTCATAGGCATCCTCATGTTCACTGGGAGAAAGTGAGCACTCTTCGTCAGCCGATCAGTGATGACCTAGATTGCATCATGGCCCTTTACCGATCTGGGTAAATGGGTGACAAAATCCATGGCAATGCTGTCCCATTTCCACTCAGGGATATCCAATGGCTGTAACAACCCGCCAGGCCTTTGATGCTCTACCTTTGCCTTCTGACACGTCAAACAGGTAGTAACATACTGGGCGATGTCTCCCTTCATGCCTGACCACCAAAATGACTCCTTCAAGTCATGGTACATCTTGTTCATGCCTGGATGTAGGCTAAGGTGACTCTTGTGACCTTCCTCTAGGACCATCTTCTTCAACTCTTCATTTGCAGGTATGCAAATCCTGCCCTCAAATCTCAAGATCCCATCATTGCCCATCACAAAGCCTTTAGCCTGGTCAGTCCCTAGTGACTCCACAGTACGCTTCAGACTAGGGTCCTCCAACTGCTTGTCCTTTATCATTCCAAGGAAGTCATTAGTTATAGCCAGCTTACTACAACTAATGTGATTTACGTGGAATTCTACCCCAAGGTTTAAGTCTCTGAATTGCTCGATCAGTTTCTGCTCTTCCATCATCATGGTGGCTACTTGTACTGATTTTCTACTCAAGGCATCTGCCACTACATTGGCCTTCCCTGGATGATACATGAGTTGAAAATCGTAGTCTTTTAGAAACTCCATCCACCTTCTTTGTCTCATGTTTAGTTCCTTCTGATCGAACAGGTATTTCAGGCTCTTATGGTCACTGAACACCTGGAACCGAGCTCCATATAAATAGTGTCTCCAGATCTTCAAGGCAAACACCACAGCCGCCAACTCCAAATCATGCGTAGGGTAGTTCCTCTCATGAACCTTGAGTTGCCTTGAAGCATATGCAACCACTCTTTTCTCTTGCATCAAAACACATCCCAAACCCTGATGTGAAGCATCACAGTAGACCTCAAAAGGTCTTCCTACCTCTGGGATCACCAGCACTGGAGCACTAGTCAACCTTTCCTTTAGTTCCTTGAAGCTCTGCTCACATCGGTCGGTCCAAGCAAAAGGTTGATCCTTGCGGGTCAGCTGTGTTAAAGGAGCCACTACCTTGGAAAAGTCCTCAATAAACCGCCGATAGTAGCCAGCTAGGCCCACAAAACTCCTTATTTCAGTAACTGTCTTAGGACGTTCCCATTGAAGCACTGCCTCCACTTTGGCTGGATCCACCGAGATCCCCTGGGCAGATATCACGTGTCCCAAGAAGTTGACTTCCTTCAGCCAAAACTCACACTTAGAGAACTTGGCATAGAGTTGCTTCTCCCTCAGTATTTCCAATACTGTCCTCAGGTGTTCTTCATGTTCTTCCTCGGTCCTTGAATAAATGAGTATGTCGTCAATGAAGACCACCATAAACTTATCCAAGAAAGGGCGAAAAATCCTATTCATGTAGTCCATGAACAGAGTTGGAGCATTGGTTACTCCAAACGGCATCACCACATACTCGTAGTGCCCATACCGAGACCTAAAAGCTGTCTTTTGCACATCTTCAGCTTTAACCAAAATTTGGTGGTACCCCGATCTCAGATCAATCTTGGAGAACACCGAGGCTCCATGTATTTGATCCATCAAATCATCAATCCTAGGTAGGGGGTACTTGTTCTTGATGGTCAACTTGTTCAACTGCCTGTAATCTATACACAGCCGAGACCCTCCATCCTTCTTCTTAACAAGGAGCACTGGAGCCCCCCATGGAGATACACTGGGTCTGATGAATTGTTTCTCCAATAATTCTTCCACTTGCTTCTTTAGTTCCACCAACTCGGCTGGTGCCATCCTGCAAGGTGCCATTGACACTGGTCCAGCTCCAGGCACTAAATCAATGGAGAATTCCACTTCTCTCTTAGGGGGTAACCCAGGTACTTCTTCTGGAAATACGTCCATGAATTCTTTCACCACATGGATTCTGCTTACGTCCCCTTCATTCTTCACTTCCAACCGAGCTAGCATCACGAAGCACCTCGCCCCTCTTTCCAACTCCGACAACCCGTGCTGAGCTGATATCACATCTGGCTCTTGGAGGTCTGGAAACGCTATTTTCTGACTACCGCAGTCTATGAGAACGTGATTGGCAGCTAGCCAATCCATTCCCAGGATAATATCCAGGTCCTGAAGCGGTAGACAGATCAAGTTCACTTTGAATCTGCGTCCCTCTACTATCACTGGACATTCAGGGCAAACTGTAGAGGTCAACACCTGTCCTGACGCAGGTGTAGAGACCAACAGTTCGAAAGGTAACTCCTTCACTAGAAGGCCCAACTCGGCTACACACATGCTTGACACAAAGGAGTGTGTTGCTCCAGAATCAAACAAGGCTTTTACACCTCTACCAGCTATAAAACAAACACCTTGCACGAGGTTACCTGACTGAGACGCTTCTGCTCCTGACATGGCAAACACTCTCCCTGTTGCCTGAGGTCTGCTGCCTTCGTTCCTCAACTGCTGAGAACTGCTGGGTTGAGTCGCACCATTCCTGCTTGGGCAATCTCTAGAAATGTGCCCCATCTTTTGGCACGTGAAGCATCTGGGTTTCCAAGGTTGTTGCTGCTGAAGCTGGGGTGACGCTGCTCCCGCCCGACGTGGTGGAGGTCTCGCATAAGGCTTGCTTTGTGGGTGCTGCACCTTAGCCTTCCCACTGAAAGAACTCCCTGGGTGTGACCTGATCACCCGAGAATCACCCTTTTCCAGGGTCTCAACCATCTTCGCCTTCTCTACTAAGGCGTGAAATTCCCTGATGCACATCGGGGCTATGGTCCTCTTCAGCCCATGCTTCAGTCCCTCTTCAAACTTCCTACACCTCCAAGCCTTAGAGGTCGCCTGGGTGTAGAATCGGGCGAGATACTCAAACCGAGCAGCATAGGCGTTCACAGACATATCCCCCTGCTCCAACTTTAGGAACTCAGCTTCCCTCGCAAACCTTGCGCTGTCTGGGAAGTATTTCTCCAGGAACTTCACCCTGAAGCTCTCCCAGTCCAACACATCCTCTCGGGCCTCCATCATCTGCTGAGCTCCCATCCACCAGAACTCAGCTTCCCCAGATAGCAAAAAGGTGGCGAACACCAACTTCTTCTCTTCAGGGCAGGAGGTCGCCCTAAAGATTTTCTCCAACTCTCTGACCCATTGATCTGCCTGATCAGGGGTAGCATTCCCACTAAACTTGGGTGGGTTGTGCCTCATGAACTCAGTCAGTCCCATCCGTTCTTGAGGCTGACTGGCGTGAGAATTTGTTTCAGCTGACCGAGCAGTTTCCCAGTGGTGCATTGTAGCTTGATGGTTCTGAGCCATCGCTGCATTCTTTTTGTTGGATGGCAGTTGCCATCATCTTGATAGCCTTGGCAATTTGGCTCATCTCCGAAGAAGGTTGGGGAGGGGTAGAAGGTCTACGTGCCATCTCTCTTCGTTTCAGATTTGAAACTACAGGTTTCTATGTTCCCTACAACTACAAGAATGAGATCGATAAGAAATCAATTCATTCAGGAGGTAAGATCTTGACCTTACAAAGGTCAACATCTCAAAGTCATCAAGAATTTGAGCTCATCAACAGAATCATAGCGCTTATAAACTTAAGCAAAACACCAGAATAGCTACTGGTATACAATCATCAATCCAAACAACCACTTTCAATCAATACGAAAATACTCAATAAAATGAAGTAAATCACACCAGAATTCAAGGTATGCTAAACATCAAACCTTTGGAATTAAGATTGAGAATCATCTCGATCCAGTTATGAGTGTGCACCCTCACTACTTTATCAAGACCTTCTCATTCTTAATACTAAGATTTTCAGTTAGAGCATATATTCACCAAAGCACACACAAAATTTCAATACAAAAATGTTTGAAAACCTTTCACTATAGTTGTTATTTTAAACTCAAATAAATTTCATGAGCAGAAGAAACACAATGGATCCACAGCCCTCAGGTCATCCTAAGGACGAACTGCTCTGATACCATTAATGTAACATCCCGCCAAAATACTATTCATATTTATATAATGAAAATAAAAGTAACAAATAGATTGAAGTGAACAAAATTATATATATGTAAATAAAGTTTCTCCTCACAGGGAGTTTAATACAAATACGATCACTTTTCCATTAAAACGTAAACAAAATACAATACAATAGAAAGATAGGCGATCTCCTGACAGAAGGGCGATCTCCTATTAGAAGGGCGATCTCCTATCATAAAGGCGATCTCCTATCAGAAAGCAGCAAAAGGGGTGATCGCCCAACAGATATAGAAAACAGGCGATCTCCTTCCAGCGACAATTCACTCAGGAGCTCTACTTCCTGCAACATCATCTGCTCCCGTGTAAATTATACACGATCATTACAGGTTTAAGAAAAGGCCAAACACAACACAAAAGAAACACAGGGTAAGCTAGACATTTAAAAAGAGTTAGATATGAACTTTAAAATCAAGGTAAAACAAATTCAAGATACCCACGTAAACCATCAATTAAACACATATTGCACGAATCCTCGAAGGTCATTAAAATCACAACATATATCAAGTGTCTATCAATTCAAAGTTTCTCATTTCTCACGTCAGACTTCACTGACTCATCACACAAGACACTTGACACCACTTCCGGAAGACTCGTGCGTTGAACCTAGCATCCAGAGACATGCACCTGTCATACTTCATTGGCTGGAATGTTTCCACAGCCATGCGCATCAACACAATCACGATCTCAATTCATCACTCTCACAGTATGACAGGGTTAATCCATAAGATAGGCCGAGCTCGTTCTTTTTCACACGACTCACCCATTCATATGAACCTCCTTCGACTCTCACCAACTGAGTAACTTCCTCTATATGATTCCATTACCTCAGCAGAGTCAGGATCGCCTCATTCACAGGATACTCACAGATCAATACACTTCACAACCAAATCTCAACACGGTATTTCCTTTCCTGAAAATACTATGTCTTGATCCACATTCACGACATTCCACACATCATACCACTCAAAAGAATGATTCTAACCACAACAACAGTCATTTCAAAGGTTCAGATTTTCGAATATCACATGTATTTCACATTTAAATCTCAAACAGCTTCAAACAATACCAAAAACAGGGGAGTTCGAAATCCGTATTTAAAACCGGCGAAAAGAAACAGGAAACTGGAGACCACGTCGCCCTTACTTCAGAAACAACTAATCTATGGCTTGTATTGAAAATGAAGGCTAGCTTCCCTTACCTGGACTTGCGCAAAACACCGAGAGCTCAAAACCCACCGAGCTTGAAGGATGCCTTAGCTCTGTTTTCAGTGCCTGGTTTGTAGAACTTGCAGAGAACTTCTTAGGTGCTCTAAGGGCAAACGTCGCTTGTCGCACTGATGCTTGAGGTGGCCTGAGTCACAACGCAAGGGAGAGAAGAAGGGAGGGAGGAAGTTTGCACTCACTCTAACACTCTTGAGTCTGTAACGCTCTTTGCCTTCCCGCAGTGGCTTTTGAATCCAAGCCTACCTGTCCACGTATGCTGCTGCTACCACCCCTTCTGCAGGAAATCCTGACAACCACTGCCCTGAACAGTACGACCATTGTTGTCTCTTGTGCATGCCAACCACTGCCCTGAACAGTACGACCACTATTGTCTTTGGTGCATGCCAACCACTGCCCTGAACAGTACGACCGCGAGTGTCTCCTGCGCATGCCAACATTCTGATGTCACCACTCTGAACCACCCTTTTTGTCTACGTGGCGCGCGTGCAGGACGTTTCATGCTGGGAGTCTGGGTCCCACTTTATCTGTGTGAAGCTCGTCATCGCGCGACAACTTTCCACCGCTGACTCATCCTGGAGAACGACCGATGTCTCCCTCGCCCTGGAAGACGACCGATGTCTCCCTCGCCCTGGAAGACGACCGATGTCTCCCTCTGGGAGACGACCGATGTCTATCCCTGGCGACGCCCTTATGCCTCGCGCCCTGGTAATGCCCGCATGCCTCTCGCGCCCTGGAAATGCCCGCATGCCTCTCGCGCCTTGGCAATGCCCGCATGCCTCGCGCCCTGGCGATGCCCGCATGCCTCTCGCGCCCTGGCAATGCCCGCATGCCTCGCGCCCTGGCGCTCATGTGTAGCAGGCGACCGGCGATCATGCACTACTAGGCTACACTTTCCTTCCTTTTTTTTTTTAAATAAAACATACATAGAATTCATTTAAAATATAACTCTTTTTATTCCAATTCAAAAGTACAGGTCCTTACAGTGGGAATGCAAAGTGATGGAACAGTGAAGTGGCGCGGGGTTTTGAAAAGGTTTAACGTAGCCCTAGGGAGCGCAAACGTTATGAATCTCAGACCGTTGATGCAGCCACGTGTTAGCGGATGAAAGGGGGTTGGTGAAGTGTCCTTTCAGCGCACTGTTCATGTACTTATGTGCAGAGCCACGTAGGTTGCCCGAGCCAATGACTTAGTCTCTTCGCTGAAACAAGTTAACAGCTTGAGACTAGGGGGGCTTGTGTTCCGATCAGTCATCACCTATGACTTAGTCTCTTCGCTGAAACAAGTTAACAGCTTGAGACTGGGGGGCTTGTGTACCGACCAGTCCTCGGACGCTGAGGACAGTTTGTAAAGGGGTCGAACCATGTCAGCTGGGTCCCACAGCATGGGCCAAAGCCACGTGGAATGGACCCCGCAGGTGGTATTGATAAGAGGGGTGACTAGTATCAGCCCACAGAGAAGGGTGATTAGTCATTAGCCTACAGAGAGGGGTGATTAGTCATCAGCCTACAGAGAAGGGTGATTAGTCATCAGGATTAGCCCACAGAGAAGGGTGATTAGTCATCAGCCTATAGAGAGGGGTGATTAGTCATCAGCATCAGCCCACAGAGAAGGGTGATTAGTCATCAGCCTACAGAGAGGGGTGATTAGTCATCAGCCTACAGAGCAGGGTGAGTAGTCATCAGCGTGACGATCACCAGAAAGGGGCTGATGTGTCTTCATCACTCCGCAGGTTGAGGAGTCCTCGGCAACAGAGTGTGATGAGGTGACATCGGTCTTGGGTGATTTCAACAGCGTAACCAGAACAGCTAAGATTGGTTCCCAGAGTGGGCCAATGACCAGTTAAATACCCAGAGGTAGGGAGAGGCCTGAATCATGAAGAATCTATGCGGGTAGCAGGGAGACCACAGCTAGGTGCAGAGTCTTGAGGGGTCGAGTACTCATCAGACCTAGGGTTTCCTAGTGAAGCTACATGCATGGCACGTGAACAGTGAAGGCACTCCCAGAACAGGTGGCCCCAGAGACTAGGTGCACAAGGAGGCACCCAGGTGGTCACCCTGTGAGAGTTTGCACTCCAGAGAAGGAAACCTTATGTGCTAGATTACCCTAAGAGTGGGTGATAGCGGCGCTGTAAACCCTAGACTATATAAGGGACAGTAAAATACTTCACAAAGGTACGCAGTTTCTAGACCTAAACATAGAGAGACTCAATACACTTGGTGTTACTTGCCCCCTATTGACTTGAGCGTCGGAGTGCAAATGACCTCTAGGGCGCCCCTTTCTCTTTTGCAGGCGCAAATTGTTTCGCAAGAATCAAGCACGTATCAGCGTGAGGAAGGAGGCGTGTGAGTGTCGTGGAGTCAACTGACAGGCGAGTCAACGGGCAAGAACACCCCCCTCTTGTTTTAGCCATTAATTCTAACAATTGGTATCATGATCAAGGTTCTTGAAAATATTCAAGTTTCCTTTTTCAAAATCTTTTTACATGGCTAATAAGTTTTCTTTTGGGGAAGGTGCCTCTTTAAACAAACCACCTCTGTTATGTGGCAAAAATTATAAGCTTTGGTGTATAAGAATGAAATTCTTTGTTAATGCAATAGATAAAGAAATCTAGAATGTTTTTTCAAACAATGATTTCATACATATGCTTGAAAATATTTCTGCATCATCTAAAACTGAAAGAGAACATCTTGATTGTATAGCTATGAACATAATTTTCAATACCCTTGATTCTGATCAACTTCTCAAAGTTTCAGAATGTACCTCAACCAAAGAAATGTGGGATACTCTTGAGAAATGTCACAAGAATCCAAGGAGTGCCTAGCTGGACAAGGATGAGTGATACAAACCCAAAGATGACTAAAGACACTACAAGCAAAATCCAAAAAGGGCAGTCATCTCAAAATACAAAGCTAAAGCTCACCAAACATCAAGACAATATCAGTAGAAGAAGAAGCCATGAGCCAGAGCATCTCAAATTCTTCCTGCTAGTCTTCTTAAATATTTAGAAAATGTTGTAAATAATTTGGGCTCATTTTTAGGGGTCCAAATAGTATAAATAAGCTAGAATAAAGTACCTTTAGCATAGTAGGGGGTGTGGGTAGCATTCTAGCTTGTTCCTAGCCCATTTGAAAGCATTTTGACCTAGTTTCTAGAAGGATAAGCCTAGAATACGGGATTGACTTAGTCAAACCCTATGGCTGCCCACTTTTTCCCTTTTCCCATTCTACCCTTTAAGCTTGCTTTCCAAGGCTCCTAAATCTATAAATAGGGAGGCCTATCTCATGTATTCATAAGTTGAATGAAGAGTAAAGTTACTATACACAAATTGTGTTAGAATTGTGAGTGAGAGATCTCCTCCAAATATTAGTCTTATCTTGTGAGTGTTGTAAGCTCTCAAGTGGCGGCATCTACACTTATCTTAGATTCAATTCCCCATCCAAGTGGCGTGCTCATTCACAACTCCACCACTCCTAAGTTTCTTTTCACTCATCTCTTTTCCCTTCCATTTCCATTCCTAATTTCAATTCCTAAATATGTCTTGTTCTTGCTTCCTTGTTTCTATTTGGTTCATGTGTTTTGTTTAGTTTTCTTTCTCCATTGCCGCACCATATTTTGTCATTCATCTTCACCATAATTGTGTTTTCCTTTTGATTTTTGGAAATGAACCTTCACATCTACTTAACACTTGTGAAGTTAATGTCCAGTGGGGATTTTCCTTAGGTTTCTCACCTTAAATTGCTAAGTAATCTCAATCTTAACTCTAAAGTGCCACCTAAATGAATCAATCTAAAATCAACTCACATCATGTGGTATCAGAGCTTAGGTTCTTATGCTTAATTTCTAGAGTTGATTTGGCATTTTACAATTCCTTTACATTCAAGTACCTTTACTTTTTGTCTTTAAATTCAAGTACCTTTAATTTCTTGTTATTTATTTTCTTGCTTTTATTTTCCAGCCCTTTAATTCATTGCAGAATTTTTTTCGACCATTTTAATATTCATCATATTTTTCGTTTTGAATATGTTTCTTGTTATGTCTTTTATTGATCTTGCCTTTTCCTTTGAGTCTTATGTTCATTAGTGTTCTAGGAGTCCTTGTTTTGATTCTACTTACTTGCTTTTAATGTTGAAATTTGAAAGTAATTAGAAACTTGTTTTTAGTAATAGTTGATTTAAAGTTCCAAGCACATGATTTCAAGTGTTCAATTATATTAAATCCAAACCACAACAATTTATTGTTTGTGAAAATTAAATGTTCTTGACAATTTGCGTGATGCAATTAGGATAAAAAAAACAAGGTATTGTAAAAAAAAAAGAAACAAAAACAGTGAGCAATTTCCAAAACAGTACCGTTTTTTTTACTGCACCAAAAGTGACGTTGAAAACAGTGAGGGAATTCCAAAACAGTAAGCATTTGACGTTTTAAAAACAACAAAAATAGCCAAGAATTTGTCAAGAAAATCATTTTCAAAACTACGGATTCAACTTGATTTGCAAATTGTTTTCAACATTGTGGAATTTTTTATCCTTTTACTTTAGCACTTTTCTATTTACAAAGTTTCTTAGTTAAAAGTTTAGTGAGTTTCTTAGAGTCTTCTTTTGTGTTTTTCTTGATTGTCTTCTATTCAATGTTTTGTCATATTTCTTTTCCAACTTTGGTTTAGCCTTTTCTTGTTTTAAGCTTTTCTTGTTTGTCTTTTCTTCTTTCCTCAAGTTTTGTGGTGAATTACCTTTGAGCAAGTGTTGAGGCTTTGCCCTTTTTCACTTGAGAGTTGTTCATACCACAAGAAAGACTTTGATTAAGGGAAGAATTTTTTTTTTCTTTGAGTGTGTGAGTGTTTTTCTTTCTTTTTCCACAAGCATTCTTTGTTTCTAACCTCTTTTCTTAACTTGTTTGTTACTTGTGTTTCTTGTTTGCTTGTTGTTATGGCTCCTTTTGCAAGTGATGCATCTTCCAAACCGCAATCCCTTCACAAAGCTCACCTTTTGGCAGAACTTGTGGAGGTCAAGAAAGAACTTGTCCACAAAGAGGAAAAACTTAGCCAATTTGTCAAAAGATTGCAAAGAGTAGAAGACGCTCAAGCACGGCAAAATCAACAAGATGAGGACAAATGGAGTGTGCATAATTTTGCCAAAAGCCACCATCAACACCAACCACAACAACAACATTCTTTTAATTTTGTAAAGTTACCTAGTTTTAGTGGGTCTAATGACCTTCTTTGTATTTAGATTGGGAAGCTAAGGTTGAACATCTCTTTAATGTGTATAAGGTCACCAAGGACTAAAAAGTTAGGTTAGCTTCTTTAGTTTTCTTAGACTATGCCAACCAATGGTGGCACAAACTTGTAATGGACATTGGGGTAAACAAGAGGCCAACCGTGGTCTCACTCACGTGCCTCTTTATACGTTTCTAGGGATAAATCTCTTATGCCAAAGCCTTACATCTCGCCTATACCCTGCATGAATGGCGTATCCGTGAATCTGGTTTATATTTTGACACGTGTGATTTTGTGGACCCCTCTATGGGCCCCATCATACTGACCACCCATGTGTCGACCTCTCACTCAGTGGCCGACGTCCAAGGTCTAGCCACTACACAAGCCCCCCAGGCTCGAGCTGGGACTTGCCTCAGCGAAGAGCCTTACTGCTCGCCCAATCGACCTCTGCGGCACTGGCCCACACGTCCTTATTACAATTCTGAGTGATTTGACACGTACCGTACCAAGAAGTGACACTTTCGCGCATTTTCCCTAAGGCGTACACATGGCAATCTCAACGGCTAAGGTGGCTCGTCGCTTCCTGTTTTCCTCTATACGTGATGGAGATCATGTAGAAGAGGATTTAACTAATGGAGGAAGAGGCCATCCACCCAAGCATTTAAAATTCTTCTTACTAGTCTTCTTAAAAAGTAGAACATTTTGGGTTCTCTTGAAAATTCAAAAGATAGTAGTGATGTAAGGACCTGTAAAATTAAATTGGAATAAAAAGGGATATATTTTAAATGAATTCTAAGTATGTTTTTATTTAAAATAAAAAGGAAGGAAAGTGTAGTTTAGAAGACTATGAGATCGCCTAGTTAGTACATGATCGCCTGTCGCCTAGGTTGCACGTGATCGCCAGTCGCCTATGGTGCACATGATTGCCGAAAGTGCACTCAGTATGTGGTCAGGATACTGGATCAACCAGAGTGGGTTCCACAAAACCACACGTATCAAGGTGTGGGTTAAGCCTTAGATACGCTGTGCATGCAAGCTCTATGCTTGAGCATAAGAAATCGTCCTTGGAGTTGCATGCATGGGCGCACGAGGAGTAGTACTGACCTACTCTTGGAAATGTGAAGCTACCGACGTCACCAAGTCATGTGGAGATGATACCTTGGACGTAACATAGTGGGATGAAGAACCTACAGCAAGGCGTGGCGATGTGTCATCGGGCATCGCCGGGCGCGAGGCATGCGGGCATCGCCGGGGCGCGAGGCATGCGGTCATCGCCAGGGCGCAAGGCATGCGGTCATCGCCAGGGCGAGACATCGGTCGTCTCCCAGGGAGAGACATTGGTCGTTTTCCAGGATGAGGCATCGGTGGATAGTCATCGCGCGAGCGGTCATCGGTGGAAGGTTATTGTGCGATGTCGAGTTCACACAGATTAGGTGGGACCCAGGCTCTCAGCATCAGACGTACTGCACGCGCGACACGTAGACAAAAAGGGTGGTTCAGAATAGTGACCTCAGAGTGTTAGCCTGCGCAGAGGCACGCGTAGTCGTACTGTTCAGGGAAGCGTACACGCAAACTTCCCTGCAGAGTGGGTGGTGGCAGCGGCTTTTGTGGACAAGTTGGTTTAAGATACAAAAACCCACTTCTGAGAGGAAAAAGAACGTTGCAGTGGTTCGAGAGTGAAAGAGTGAGCTCACCTTCATCCTTCTCTTTTCTCTCCTTCGCGCTGCGATTCAGGCATCCTCAAGCACCAGTGCGACGAGCGACGACTGCCTTTGGAGCACCTGGGAGGTTCTCTGCAAGTTCTGCAAACCAGACGCAAAAACAGAGCTAAGGCATCCTTTAAGCTCGGTGGGTTTTGGAGCTCTTGGTGTTTTGCGCAAGTCCAGGTAAGGGAAGCTAGCCTTATTTCCAACGAAAACTTTAATATAATTGTTTACCTTTATTTTTATTATATAAATATGAAAAGTATTTGGCGGGATGTTACAAGTGATCCGATCGGTCATCGGTAGTCGATGACATCAGCAGCAGTTGACCACGTGGACCATTCACAGGGTAACACGTGGTAGAGGATAGCAGGCGAATCAAGGAGGCGATCACTTAGAATGGTAATCGCCTCTCGCCTGTGATGATGAGTAATCGCCTATCGCCTTGAGGTGAGTAATCGCCTTGAGGATGAGTAGTCGATCATCGCCGGTATGGATCAGTAATCGCCTAGATTGCACATGATCGCCGTGTGTTAAGGTTAGGAGATCAGGTGGTCAGCAAGTCGCCGAAAGAGCACATCGCCGGGTGTTTGAGAAGACTTGGCAAGCACTTGTTGTATGGTCTAAGTACAGAGGATAAGTGGCATATCTGCCACCATGTGTAGTGTGAGCTGCAATGCCTAGGGTTAACCAGATCGCCATGTTAAGGTTGCGCCCAGAGTAGCCTGTGTACTAAGCTACTCCCTGTGTGGATAACTTAGTCGCAGGGGCACAGTGGAAGTAACGTTTCAGCTGCAGACACTCCAGATGATGACACGTGTACGACCAGATGTTATCCACGTGTCAAGAGGAATAACCGTCAGGAGAGAGAAAGACTCAAGTATATATACAAACTCTTAACGAAATTGAGGGAGGTTTTTTTACAGATTCTTACAGCTTACACATTTTAGAGTTTACAGTTACACATGAGTCTCACAGAGAGATTCAGATAGAGTTTTGGTGTTCCTGTTGCCTGACTTGAGCGTCAGAGCTACAACGGCTGCCAGAGGCGTCGTCTGTGTGTTTTGCAGGCAGCGTTTGGAGTTCCGGTGGTGGTTCTTGGAGCGTTCCTGCAGAACAGAAGGCTAGACGAAGGAGTGACGAGGCAATCCTCCACGTTCGAGTCAAGCGGCAGGATCATTTGGCGCCCACCGTGGGGCCCGTGTGAATTTTGTTCCCATCCACGTTGCAGTTCTTGAAGTTTCTTGAGGTTTCTTGCAGTTTCTTGGAGCTTCTTGATCTTTTCGTCGAGGTTTCTTGAAGTCACGTCGAAGTGTTGAGAAGATGAGAAGAAGAACCAGGCAAACCTCACCTGCGCCATCTGCTGAAGAAGGAGCTGTTACCATGGCGTAGGCAGTGGAGATGATGCGCGCGTTGTAAGATAGCGTCGTAGAATCGAGAGCTGATCAGGAGAAAATGCGTGCAGAGCTGACTGCATCGCAGAGAAGAAACGAAGAGTTGAGCCGTATGAATGAAGAGCTGCGTAGGGAATTGCAGGCGCAGAAAGAGCGCGCAGCTGAAGAGAGGACGTCGACGCCACCGTCGCCTCCGAGAGCATTCCCTATGCCTTTCTCCCCCGAAATCAAGAACACGGTGTTGCCTCCCAATCCGGTGGGACTGAAAGCATCGTTCACGGGGGTGGAAGATCTAGAAGCACACCTGACAGCCTTCCACACCTAGATGATGCTGACTGGAGGTTCAGATGCTGTGTACTACAAGATGTTCATGAGTACGTTGCGCGGAGTGGCGATGGAGTGGTTCGTGAGCCTGCCAGAGGGCCACGTCACTTCATTAACCGACTTGCGCCAGTAGTGCCCTACGACCTGTTTGACGTGCGCCAGTATCAGGGGGAGCCGTTGAGGGACTACCTCAATCGCTTTGGGGCGCAGGTGGTGAGATTGCCCGTCAAGGATGAAGACATGCTGGTGCATGCGTTCAAGAGAGGTGTCCTCCCTGGTCCTTTCACTGAATCGCTCATCAGGAGCCACCCTGCCACCTTCACCGAGATACGGCAACGTGCGGTGGCACACATAGTAGCAGAGACAGAGGTCTCTGAGAAGAGAGGAAGTGCTGCACCGTCGAAGCCACGTGGAGGTCAGGGGAGTCAGCAGCAACAGGCGCGGGTGCATGAGATCAAGGAAGGGAGGAAGGAGCAGGGAAGGTCTCGCCCTTATGCACCAAGGAAGGACCAGACCAGGGGGCGTGCAAGCAACGCACCCCCCAGGTATGATTTCAAGATAAGTTTGGCGGAGCTGATCGCCATCCCTGCTGTGGCAGCAAGACTCCATGTGCCAGAGAAAACCGACAGGGTACCTGGAGGGAGGAAGGATGAATGGTGTGAATTCCATCAAGCTTATGGACATACACTCCGTAACTGCCTGGCGTTGGGGCGTCAGCTTGCTGAGTTGGTGGAGACAGGGTTCCTGACCGATTACCTGCAGAAGGCACAAGGTGATCGCGCTTCGGGGTCCCAGGAAGGCGACCAGCAGCATGAACTCCCTGTGTTTGGGGAGGTCAGGTGATGGGAGAGGCTACACTGGGGGGGCTCCCAGAGCTGAAGCGGAAGGCATGATCGCCCCACGTGTGTGCATCGCCAGGGCGGTCATCGCCGGTTAAAGGAGACCCCATCCAGAGTGGTTGAGAAGTTGAAGAATGGAGCTTGTCGGCTGGTGACTCTGGACGGAACGACTATTCGCAGAACCCAGGACGCTACACGCTTCTTTCCTACTTTTGTTAAGTTGTAAAATAGATGCGCTACCGCGCTGTACACACACTTAGTGTATTAAACAGTTGAGCAGATCAGGGGCACTCTTTTTAACGATGCCACCCAATAAAGATTTTCAGTACATAAAGTGTGCGAGTGTTCCCAGTTTAAAGTTCTCCTTGCCCCAGGTGCAAGACCAGGTGATCGGTGGTGAGTTACCAAGTGGCCACCACCCGCAGATCAGCCCCTAGATAAGCGCTGGGATGTAGAGCGCGATCAGCCATCAGTGCATGCAGACCGCGATCAGCCGTTGGTGCATGTAGAGAGTGAGTACTCGGTCGGTGCACGGTCATCGGTGTCTTGCTAACACGTGTTAAGATGGGACCCAAGTTCCCAGCGAGAGCGTTAAACATGCACCTCGTATGATTCCAGAAGAAGAGATCCTCGCCGGTCGGGACGTCGGTGAACGCGCGATGAGGCAATGCAGGCAGGGCGCGCCCAGTGTGTGCGCTTAGACAGTCACGCCTGGCGCCCCCCCCCCTGGGAGTGTGCACCCACAAGAAAGTCCTCCCTCGACTTTGTACAGCGAGGTGCAGGCGAGAGAAAGTCCTCTTCCTATGCTTTATACAGCAAGGTTGAGGCAAGAGAAAGCCCTCTTCCTTTGCTTTTTACAGCAAGGTGAGGCAACAGAGAAAGTCCTCTTCCTCTGCTTTATACAGCAAGGTTGAGGCAAGAGAAAGTCCTCACCTCTGCTTTATACAGCAAGGTTGAGGCGAGAGAAAGTCCTCTTCCTCTGCTTTATACAGCAAGGTTGAGGCAAGAGGAAGTCCTCCTTGCCTTTGAGCAAGTGCAGGCACCAGAGGAAGTCCTCCTTGCCTTTGAGCAAGTGCAGGCGAGAAAGAGGAAGTCCTCCTTGCCTTTGAGCAAGTGCAGGCACCAGAGGAAGTCCTCCTTGCCTTTGAGCAAGTGCAGGCACCAGAGGAATTCCTCCTTGCCTTTGAGCAAGTGCAGGCGAGAAAGAGGAAGTCCTCCTTGCCTTTGAGCAAGTGTAGGCAACAGAGGAAGACCTCCTTGCCTTTGAGCGAGTGCAGGCGAGAAAGAAGAAAGTCCTTCCTTGACTTTGTACAAAGAGGTGCAGGCGAGTGAAAGTCCTCACCTCGACTTTGTACAGTGAGGCTGAGGCAAGAGAGAAAGTCCTCTCCCTTTGCTTTTTACAGCAAGGTTGAGGCGAGAGAACCAAGTCCTCTTCCTCTGCTTTTCACAGCAAGGTTGAGGCGAGAGAAAAGTCCTCTTCCTCTGCTTCTTACAGCAAGGTTGAGGCAAGAGAACCAAGTCCCTTCCCTCTGCTTCTTACAGTGAGGCTGAGGTGAGAGAGGCAAGACCTCACCCACGACTTCTTACAGCGAGGTTGAGGCAAGAGGGGTCGCCGAGAAGCACTTTTCTTCCCCGAAACACAGGCGTCATAGTTGGTGTTCAGAACCTCTATGCACTCAGCGCTGGTGTGGCAGAGAAGTGTAGTGAAGCCAAAAGCGCGATGACTGATCGGTGGTGCACTAACATGCTAGTCGGTGGTCGGTGGTAGAAGCAAGTTCTGCTGCATGAAGCCGAAGCGTTTAGGCCCGTTAAGTCAGTCATCCAGCACAAAGTTATGTTGAAGGCAATGCTAAGGTAACAGTTAGCCGCGATCAAGTCAGAGGCCAAGTTTGAGGGGTTGCAGTTAGATCGCGCTAAAGCCTAAGCTAGTTAACAGTTAGTCACATGCAGAGAGTTAAAGAGAAGAAACGCAGCGAACCCTAGCGCGTTTGAGAAGAAGAAAACAGGGAAGGTGAATCTCTAGATGATCCAGAGAGATGCTTTGAATGTCTGAAGGCGAAGAAGAAGGAATGAAACAGTGTTAGTACCAGAGAGTGCGCTCCTGTAGACCGCCAGAAGACGATTTCTTAGTCTCTTCGCTGAGAACAAGTTCACAGCTCGAGACTGGGGGGCTTGTGATCCGGTCGGTCATCGGTAGTCGATGACATCAGCAGCAGTTGACCACGTGGACCATTCACAGGGTAACACGTGGTAGAGGATAGCAGGCGAATCAAGGAGGCGATCACTCAGAATGGTAATCGCCTCTCGCCTGTGATGATGAGTAATCACCTATCGCCTTGAGGTGAGTAATCGCCTATCGCCTTGAGGATGAGTAGTGTAAGGACCTAGAAACTTTAATTGGAATGAAAGTGTTATATTTAAATAATTTCAGAAGATGTTATTATTTAAAATACAAAGAGCTGGTAAAGGAAGTTTCGTAGTAGTCGGACCTTGGACGTCGCCCAAGGTCTGGGGTCAGCTGGTCGAGGTCGATCGGCTGACCATTTTATTAACCAAGTAGTCAGGTGCGAAGACTTTATCGTGAGGTAATCACGTGGATGTGCTCGAGGAAGACATGTGGATCAAGAAGAGTAAAGGAAGAAAAGTGTAGCTTAGAAGTCTTCTACGAGATCGCCGTTATTGAAGACGGAGGCGATCTCTGACTTCTCTGGCACATAATCGCCTATGGTGTACATGATCGCCGAATGTGCACTTAGTATGTGGTCAATGTGCTGGATTAACCATAGTGGGTTCCAAAAACCACGCGTATCAAGGTGTGGGTTAAGCCTTAGATACGCTGGGCATGCGAAGCTCTATGCTTGAGCATAAGAAATCATCCTCAGTGTTGCATGCATGGGCGCACGAGGAGTAGTGCTGATCTATTCTTGGAAATGTGAAGCTACCGACGTCACCAAGCCATGTGGAGGTGATACCTTGGACGTAACATAGTGGGATGAAGAACCTTCAGCAAGGTGTGACGATGTGACATCGGTGAGTAGAGTAAGGCGATGTGTTCTCGTCACACACAAGGGCGATAAGAGATCGCCAACAGGATGAGAGGAACATCGGTCATCAACCAGGATGGGAGACACATCGGTGGAACTCCAGGGTGAGACATCGGTTGTCTGCCAAGATGAGGAATCAGTCGTCCGTCAGGAAGAGGAATCAGTCATCGCCGGGATGAGGCACATCAGTCATCGCCGGTATGAGAGACAGACGATCATCGCCAGGATGAGGGACACATCGGTCGTTTTTTAGGGAGAGACATCGGTCGTCCGCCAGGATGAGACATCGGTGGATAGTCATCGCGCGAGCGGTCATCGGTGGAAGTTTATCGCGCGGTGTCGAGTTTCACACAGATAAGGTGGGACCCAGGCTCCCAGCATGAGACGTCCTGCACGCGCGACACGTAGACAAAAAGGGTGGTTCAGAATAGTGACATCAGAGAGTTGGCATGCGCAGAGTCACGCGTGGTCGTACTGTTCAGGGCAGCGTGCACGCAAGCTTCCTGCAGAGTGGGTGGTGACAGCGGCTTTTGTGGACAAGTTGGTTTAGATTCAAAAACCCACTTCTGAGAGGCAAAGAACGTTGCAGTGGTTCAAGAGTGAAAGAGTGAGTTACCTTCATCCTTCTCTTTTCTCTCCTTCGCGCTGCGATTTAGGCACCCTCAAGCACCAGTACGACGAGCGACGACTACCCTTGGAGCACCTGGGAGGTTCTCTGCAAGTTCTCCAAACCAGACGCTAAAACAGAGCTAAGGCACCTTTAAGCTCGGTGGGTTTTGGAACTCTTGGTGTTTTGCGCAAGCTCAGGTAAGGGAAGCTAGCCTTATTTCAACCGAAAACCTTATATTAGATGATTGAGATGATGGGGCGACGTGGTCGCCGGTTTTCAACTGTTATTGCATAATCCCCTGTTTTTGGATGAGATCGCCGGTTTTGGCGTTGTTTTTCGAACTCCACTGTTTTTGTGTTGTTTGAAACTGTTTGAGATTTAAATGTGATATTCGAAAATCTGAACAATGGAATGATTGTTGTTGTGATTGGAATCATTCATTTAAGTGTTATATGATGTGTTGAATGTTGTGAATGTGGGATCAAGACATAGTATTTTCAGGAAAGGAAATACCGTGTTGAGATTGGTTATGAGGTGTATTGATCTGTGAGTATCCTGTGAATGAGACGATCCTGAATCTGCTGATATGATGGAGTCACATAGATGAAGTCATTCAGTTGGTGAGAGTCGAAGGAGGTCCATATGTATGGGTAAGTCGTTTGAAAGATAACTGACTTGACCTGTTATATGGATTAACCCTGTCATACTGTGAGAGTGATGAAATTGAGATCGAGATTGTGTTGATGCGCATGGCTGTGGGAACATTACAGCAATGAAGTATGACAGGTGCAGGTCTCTGGATGCTAAGTTCAACGCACGAGTCTTCCGGAAGTAGTGTCAAGTGTCCTGTGTGGACTTTACTTGCTGTCCTGTGTTGACTTTACTTGCTGTCCTGTGTGGACTTTACTAGCTGTCCTGTGTGGACTTTACAGTGGTGTGGTATGTGTCTATGTGTGTTGAATCAGTGGAAGTCTGACGTAAGAAATGAGAAACTTTGAAATTGATAGACACTTGATGAATTATGTGAATTGAAAGACTCTTGAAGAAATTGTGAAATGTGTGATTTCTTGATGGTCATGTGAAGGGAATGAGAAAATTGATGGTTTTTACGTGGGTGTCTTAAATTTGTTTTATCTTGATTTTAAAGTTTCATATCTAAATTATCTTTCAAATATCTAGCTTACCCTATGTTTTTGGTGTTGTGTTTGGCTTTTTCTTAAACCTGTGATGATCGTGTATAATTTACACGGGAGCAGATGATGTTACAGGAAGTAGAGCTCCTCAGTGAGTGGTCGTCGGAACGAGATCGCCTATTTCTGTTTCTGTTAGGCAATCACCCTTTTTCTGTTGTCTGATTTCTGATAGGAGATCGCCTTTTTCTGTTAGGAGATCGCCTGTTTTTTTTATTTTGCGGTATTTTGTTTAAGTTTTGGAAAACTGACCGATTATGTATTAAACTCCCTGTGAGGAGAAACTTCATTACATATATATAATTATGTTCACTTCGATATATTTGTTTCACCTTTATTTCATTACATAAATATGAAAAGTAATTTGGCGGGATGTTACATTAATGGTATCAGAGCAGTTCGTCCTTAGGATGACCTGAGGGCTGTGGATCCATTGTGTTTCTTCTGCTCATAAAATCTATTTGAGTTTTAAATAACAACTATAGTGAAAGGTTTTCAAACGTTTTTGTATTGAAATTTTGTGTGTGCTTTAGTGAATATATGCCCTAACTGAAAATCTTAGTATTAAGGATGAGAGGATCTTGATAAAGTAGTGAGGGTGCACACTCATAACTGGATCGGGATGATTCTCAATCTTAAATTCTGAAGGTTTGATGTTTAGCATATATTGAATTCTGGTGTGTTTTATTTCAGTTTATTGAGTGTTTTTGTATTGATTGAAAGTGGTTGTTTGGATTGATGGTTGTATACCAGTAGCTGTTCTGGTGTTTTGCTTGAGGTTATAAGTATCATGATTCTGTTGATAAACTCAAATTCTAAATGACTTTGAGATGTTGACCTTTGTAAGGTCTAGATGTTACCTCCTGAATGAATCGATTTCTTATCAATCTCATTCTTATAGTTGTGGGGGGGATATAGAAACCAATAGTTTCCTAATCTTCTACAGAGAAGAATGGCTCCTAGACAGCCTACCCCTCCCCAACCTTCTGTTGAAATGGGCCAGATCGCCAGGGCCATTGAGATGATGGCGAGTGCCATCCAGCAGCAGAATACGGCGATGTCTCAGAATCACCAAGCTACAATGCAGCATTGGGAGACCGTCAGATCGGCTGCAACAGCTCCCAACGTCGGTCAGCCTCAGAAGCAGATGGGACTGACCGAGTTCCTCAGGCACAACCCACCTAAGTTCAGTGGGAATGCTACGCCTGACCAAGCAGATCGATGGGTCAGGGGTTTAGAGAAAATCTTCAGGGCGACCTCCTGCCCTGAAGATAAGAAGCTGGTATTCGCCACATATCTTCTGTCTGGAGAGGCTGAGCTCTGGTGGATGGGAACTCAACAGATGATGGAGGCCCGAGAGGAAGTGTTGGATTGGGAGAGCTTCAGGGTGAGATTCCTGGAGAAATACTTCCCAGACAGCGCAAGGTTTGCGAAGGAAGCTGAGTTCCTAAGGTTGGAGCAGGGGGATATGTCTGTGAACGCCTATGCTGCTCAGTTTGAGTACCTCGCCCGATTCTATACCCAGGCGACCTCTGAGGCTTGGAAGTGTAGGAAGTTTGAAGAAGGTTTAAAGCATGAGCTGAAGAAGACCATAGCACCCATGTGCATCAGAGAGTTTCATGCCTTAGTAGAGAAGGCAAAGATGGTGGAAACCTTGGAAAGGGGTAATTCTCGGGTGATCAGGTCACACCCTGGGGGTTCTTTCAGTGGGAAGGCCAAGGTGCAGCACCCACAAAGCAAGCCTTGTGCAGGACCTCCACCACATCGGGCAGGAACAGTTTCGCCCCAGTTTCAGCAGCAACGAACATGGAAACCCAGATGTTTCACGTGCCAAAAGATGGGGCACATTTCTAGAGATTGTCCTAGCAGAAATACGATGACTTAATCCAGTGGTTCCCAACAGATGAGGAATGAAGGTAGCAGACCTCAGGCAGCAGGGAGAGTGGTTGCCATGATAGGAGCAGAGGTGCCTCAGTCAGGTAACTTGGTGTAAGGTGCTTCGTGATCCTAGCTCGATTGGAAGTGAAGAATGAAGAGGACGTAAGCAGGATACATGTGGTGAAAGATTTCATGGATGTATTTCCCCAGAAGGAATACCTGGACTACCTCCTAAGAGAGAAGGTTTCACGCAGAATGGGGGTTGTTTTGTTGATCGGGAATTGAAAGATGAGTGTGGGAATGGTGGGTTGAAGTTAAAGGCTCCTGAACTTGGCAAATGAGGATGCAGCTCTGTCTGTGAATGTAGAAGGGAAGGAGGTAATGGCTATGGATAGAATAAGGGTAAGCCGTGTTATGATGATGTTGAGTTCTTCTAGTGATGTTAGTAAATTGCAGAAAGTTGGATGTGGAAGCAGAACTTTTCGTGCCTTGTGTTTCTAATGGGATGGGATTTGCAGCTAATCCTTTAAATGGGCAGTTGTGGTGGTCAGCGTTTCGTTTCTGATCTTAGAAACAATGCTGCATCGTCAGCCGTAGCAACAAGTCCTCACCCTAAACACAGTGAGGGACTTATGATCTGTGTATTGAATATTGAGCACCCTGAGATCCCATGCAATGCTAATATGGATGTATCCATTGGAATTCCTGAGTGAGCAGCTCCGAAAACCCAACCAGTTGCTAAAGAGGTGGGTTTTTCACAATCTGCTATTAGTAATCAAAGAAAAGATGAACCAGATGGGCGCCTGAAGGAAAGAAGCCGTTTTCTTTCAGTCTTTTACTGCTTCAAGATCGGTTCGACATGAAACGATGCCTAATGTGAATTCGAGCTACAAACCTGTCGTTTTTGAACTGAAAAGTGAAAATCCTGGAAGGAACTCTATCCCTGCAGTTTCTAGACAGAATAACAATGTGGATGCCAACCCAAGTCATGGCAAATCAGTTCGTGCCAATGATAGACATCTGAAACAAGAGGAATTAGAAGTTTAAGGATCAAAATTTTGAGAGGAGTTTTCTGGTCTGCAAGTCTCTACTCCTACCAATGAAATGACAAAATGTGGACCAAAGCCTAATCTGTTCTTCCAGGTCGGTGCTAGTATAGGGGTACTCTGGCGTGATGGTGGCGTTAGAGAATGCTGGTTTAGATGAAAAATCTGGAGTGTGTCTCCAAGGCCACTGAAGGTCCAGTACGATGATTTGCTTGATAAAGAGGGACCACAGAAACTAGAGGAATGGGTCCCTTCGTCTAGAGTGGCAGCTACTGATTAATTGGGTATGCGATGTTCAAACCGCTTAACAGTCAAGCCATGCTCTCCTGAACGCCATTCAAGTCGCCCTCTTGAGTTTGAATCAGCAGTGTATGCCTGGTGGTATGAGGGGTGGTGGGAAGGTGTTGTAACTGCAGCTAATGGCAGTGGTAGAGGGATCTTCGTCAGATGGCTCTGCCTTAGAAAGTGAATCATCATCCATCCCCAAAGTTGAAGTTGCTAAGAAGGTGAGCAAGAATCGTTTGGTTGGGAAACCCCTGTGGATCTGGAAAATATGAAGGGAATAACTTTGAGGGAGCCACTCTATGTCGCTAATGAGGACAAGGGTAACAACTCTAGTGGTGGCTATGAGGACGAAGCTGATAAGGCTGTGAAGACACTTCTGGCCTTAAATGAAAACAAGGATAATAACTCTTGTAGAGGCAGTGATGATGTTGACAATGAGGAGAAGACCTTTGGAGTTGTAGTTGGAGATCATGCATTTATGAAAGTGACACCAACCAAGGGTGTAGGACGGGCGATCAGATCAAAGAAGTTGTCCCCTAAGTTCGTGGGACCATATAAGATCTTAAGGAGGATTGGTCTAGTGGCTTATGAGATCGCCCTACCTCCCCATTTAGCGAATCTGCATAATGTCTTTCACGTATCACAATTGAGGAGGTACATGGCAGACCCTAGTCATGTGCTGGAAGTGGACGATGTGCAGATCAGGGATGACGTGTCCTTTGAAGCAAAACCAGTTAGGATTGACGATCGGCAAAGTAAACAGCTCAGAGGCAAGACCATCAACATGGTGAAAGTGGTGTGGGATGACAGATCGGGTGATACAACTTGGGAATTAGAAGAAACCTTGAGAGAAGCCTATCCCTACCTCTTTTCCTTGTAATTCAATTTTCGAGGACGAAAATTTTTCTTGTTGGGGAGAATGTAAGGACCTAGAAACTTTAATTGGAATGAAAGTGTTATATTTAAATAATTTCAGAAGATGTTATTATTTAAAATACAAAGAGCTGGTAAAGGAAGTTTCGTAGTAGTCGGACCTCGGACGTCGCCCAAGGTCTGGGGTCAACTGGTCGAGGTCGATCGGCTGACCATTTTATTAACCAAGTAGTCAGGTGCGATGACTTTATCGTGAGGTAATCACGTGGATGTGCTCGAGGAAGACATGTGGATCAAGAAGAGTAAAGGAAGAAAAGTGTAGCTTAGAAGTCTTCTACGAGATCGTCGTTATTGAAGACGGAGGCGATCTCTGACTTCTCTGGCACATAATCGCCTATGGTGTACATGATCGCCGAATGTGCACTTAGTATGTGGTCAAGGTGCTGGATTAACCATAGTGGGTTCCAAAAACCACGCGTATCAAGGTGTGGGTTAAGCCTTAGATACGCTGGGCATGCGAAGCTCTATGCTTGAGCATAAGAAATCATCCTCAGTGTTGCATGCATGGGCGCACGAGGAGTAGTGCTGATCTATTCTTGGAAATGTGAAGCTACCGACGTCACCAAGCCATGTGGAGGTGATACCTTGGATGTAACATAGTGGGATGAAGAACCTTCAGCAAGGTGTGACGATGTGACATCGGTAAGCAGAGTAAGGCGATGTGTTCTCGTCACACACAAGGGTGATAAGAGATCGCCAACAGGATGAGAGGAACATCGGTCATCAACCAGGATGGGAGACACATCGGTGGTCCTCCAGGGTGAGACATCGGTTGTCTGCCAGGATGAGGAATCAGTCGTCCGTCAGGAAGAGGAATCAGTCATCCGTCAGGAAGAGGAATCAGTCATCACCGGGATGAGGCACATCAGTCATCGCCGGTATGAGAGACAGACGGTCATCGCCAGGATGAGGGACACATCGGTCGTTTTTCAAGGAGAGACATCGGTCGTCTGCCAGGATGAGACATCGGTGGATAGTCATCGCGCGAGCGGTCATCGGTGGAAGGTTATCGCGCGGTGTTGAGTTTCACACAGATAAGGTGGGACCCAGGCTCCCAACATGAGACGTCCTGCACGCGCGACACGTAGACAAAAAGGGTGGTTCAGAATAGTGACATCAGAGAGTTGGCATGCGCAGAGTCACGCGTGGTCGTACTGTTTAGGGCAGCGTGCACGCAAGCTTCCTGCAGAGTGGGTGGTGACAGCGGCTTTTGTGGACAAGTTGGTTTAGATTCAAAAACCCACTTCTGAGAGGCAAAGAACGTTGCAGTGGTTCAAGAGTGAAAAAGTGAGTTACCTTCATCCTTCTCTTTTCTCTCCTTCGCGCTGCGATTTAGGCACCCTCAAGCACCAGTACGACGAGCGACGACTACCCTTGGAGCACCTGGGAGGTTCTCTGCAAGTTCTCCAAACCAGACGCTAAAACAGAGCTAAGGCACCTTTAAGCTCGGTGGGTTTTGGAACTCTTGGTGTTTTGCGCAAGCTCAGGTAAGGGAAGCTAGCCTTATTTCCAACGAAAACCTTATATTAGATGATTGAGATGATGGGGCGACGTGGTCGCCGGTTTTCAACTGTTATTGCATAATCCCCTGTTTTTGGACGAGATCGCCGATTTTGGCGTTGTTTTTCGAACTCCACTGTTTTTGTGTTGTTTGAAACTGTTTGAGATTTAAATGTGATATTCGAAAATCTGAACCATGGAATGATTGTTGTTGTGATTTGATCCGGTCGGTCATCGGTAGGCAATGACGTCAGAAGCAGATGACCACGTGGGCCAATCACAGAGTGACGCGTGGCACGTAAAGGCAGATGAACCAGGGTGGAGATCGTTCAAGAACGACGATCAGTGGTCAGCTACCGAGTGACCGCCACCAGCAGATCAATTCCTACTTGAGCGCCTGGAAGAAGAGCGCGAGAAGGGACGAAGCACCGATCAGTCATCGGTGCGTTTAGAGTGATCTGTCATCGGTACATTCATTGTGATCAGTCATCGGTGCATGGAGAATGATCAGTCGTCGGGGGTTCCTTGTCAACACGTGTTAAACTGGGACCCAAGCTCCCAGCGAGAACGTTACTCAAGGACCTCGCCTGATCCCATAAGCAGAGCATGAGCACGTGAAGTATCACATCGGTCATCGGTGTGTGTTGAGGTGACATCGGCCGCGCGATGCGAACAACGCAACCGATGATCAGTAAAGCGCCCAGAGGCTGGGAGCGTTCTTAGTCGCGAGACGACCACGCAGGAAGATGAGAAGACGCGGTTGGGTGCAGAATCCCGCTGGGACGAGAACCCATTAAGGTTGGAGTCTCCCAATGGGTTGCATGTCTGCCACGTGGATGGTAAAGATGTTCCCAGAGAATAGGTAAGGCAGGGAGGCACAGAAGTCGAGGGGTCCAGAGGTACCCACGCGGCCTCCCTTGTCAGACCTGGCACTCAAGTGAAGAAGGCTGGCACGCAAAGCACCCTGGGGAGTGGAAACGGCACTGCAGAGTAATTAAGTGAACCTAGAGGTAGCCTGTAGGGGCTACGCAGGGTTTATATGAGGAAGAAGAACACCAAACCAGGTAGGCATTTTCTTTACCTCAGACACACAACACAAATCCAAGGGCACTCAGTTTTCGAATCAAAGAGGACTGAGGGCACACGCACACGGTCTCACACACAGAGAGATCTGAGAGAGACCTTTTGGTGTTCCCGTTGCCTGACTTGAGCGTCGGAGCTACAACGGCCGCTAGAGGCGCCGTTCGCGTGTTTTGCAGGTACCGCTTGGAGTCCCGTCGAAGGTTCCTGGAGCGTCTTTGCAGGACGCGCAACAGTTAGAAAGCAAAATGAAGGAGTGGCGAGGCATTCTCCTCACGCTCGAGTCCGCGGCGAGATCATGATTGGAATCATTCATTTAAGTGTTATATGATGTGTTGAATGTTGTGAATGTGGGATCAAGACATAGTATTTTCAGGAAAGGAAATACCGTGTTGAGATTGGTTATGAGGTGTATTGATCTGTGAGTATCCTGTGAATGAGACGATCCTGACTCTGCTGATATGATGGAGTCACATAGATGAAGTCATTCAGTTGGTGAGAGTCGAAGGAGGTCCATATGTATGGGTAAGTCGTTTGAAAGATAACTGACTTGACCTGTTATATGGATTAACCCTGTCATACTGTGAGAGTGATGAAATTGAGATCGAGATTGTGTTAATGCGCATGGCTGTGGGAACATTACAGCAATGAAGTATGACAGGTGCAAGTCTCTGGATGCTAAGTTCAACGCACGAGTCTTCCGGAAGTAGTGTCAAGTGTACTGTGTGGACTTTACTTGCTGTCCTGTGTGGACTTTACTTGCTGTCCTGTGTGGACTTCATTAGCTGTCCTGTGTGGACTTTACTAGCTGTCCTGTGTGGACTTTACAGTGGTGTGGTATGTGTCTATGTGTGTTGAATCAGTGGAAGTCTGATGTAAGAAATGAGAAACTTTGAAATTGATAGACACTTGATGAATTATGTGAATTGAAAGACTCTTGAAGAAATTGTGAAATGTGTGATTTCTTGATGGTCATGTGAAGGGAATGAGAAAATTGATGGTTTTTACGTGGGTGTCTTAAATTTGTTTTATCTTGATTTTAAAGTTTCATATCTAAATTCTCTTTCAAATATCTAGCTTACCCTGTGTTTTTGGTGTTGTGTTTGGCTTTTTCTTAAACCTGTGATGATCGTGTATAATTTACACGGGAGCAGATGATGTTGCAGGAAGTAAAGCTCCTCAGTGAGTGGTCGCCGGAAGGAGATCGCCTATTTCTGTTTCTGTTAGGCGATCACCCTTTTTCTGTTGTCTGATAGGAGATCGCCCTTTTCTGATAGGAGATCGCCTTTTTCCGTTAGGAGATCGCCTGTTTTTTTTATTTTGCGGTATTTTGTTTAAGTTTTGGAAAACTGACCGATTATGTATTAAACTCCCTGTGAGGAGAAACTTCATTACATATATATAATTATGTTCACTTCGATATATTTATTTCACCTTTATTTCATTACATAAATATGAAAAGTAATTTGGCGGGATGTTACAAGTAGTCGGTCATCGTCGGTATGGATCAGTAATCGCCTAGATTGCACATGATCGCCGTGTGTTAAGGTTAGGAGATCAGGTGGTCAGCAAGTCGCCGAAAGAGCACATCGCCGGGTGTTTGAGAAGACTTGGCAAGCACTTGTTGTATGGTCTAAGTACAGAGGATAAGTGGCATATCTGCCACCATGTGTAGTGTGAGCTGCAATGCCCAGGGTTAACCAGATCGCCATGTTAAGGTTGCGCCCAGAGTAGCCTGTGTACTAAGCTACTCCCTGTGTGGATAACTTAGTCGCAGGGGCACAGTGGAAGTAACATTTCAGCTGCAGACACTCCAGATGATGACTGTAAGGACCTGTAAAATTAAATTGGAATAAAAGAGATATATTTTAAATGAATTCTAAGTATGTCTTTATTTAAAATGAAAAGGAAGGAAAGTGTAGTTTGGAAGACAATGAGATCGCCTAGTAGTATATGATCGCCGGTCGCCTGCTACACATGAGCGCCAGGGCGCGAGGCATGCAGGCATCGCGCGGGCGAGAGGCATGCGGGCATTGCCAGGGCGCGAGGCATGCGGGCATCGCGCGGGCGAGAGGCATGCGGGCATTGCCAGGGCGCGAGAGGCATGCGGGCATCGCCAGGGCGCGAGGCATGCGGGCATTGCCAGGGCGCGAGAGGCATGCGGGCTTTGCCAGGGGGAGACATCGGTCGTTCGCCAGCGAGAGGTCATCGGTGGATTGTCTTCGCGCGAGGGGTCATCGGTGGATGGCCTTCGCACGAGAGGTCATCGGTGGATAGCCTTCGCGGGAGAGGTCATCGGTGGATAGACTTCGCGCCTGTGGTCATCGGTGAAAGGTCATCGCGCGACGTCGAGTTACACACAGAGAAGGTAGGACCCAGACTTCCAGCATGGAACGTCCTGCACGCGCACCACGTAGACAAAAAGAGTGGTTCAGAATAGTGACCTCAGAGTGTTAGCCTGCGCCAGAGGCACGCTCAGTAGTACTGTTCAGGGAGTTGTTGACCTGCGCAAGAGACAACTGTAGTCGTACTGTTCAGGGAAACGTACACTCAGACTTCTCTGCAGAGTGGGTGGTGGCAACTGCTTTTGGTGGATAAGTTGGTTTAAGATGCAGAGACCCACTGCTGAGAGAAAAAAAGACGTTGCAGCATTCAAAGAGAGAAAGAGTGAGTTACCTCCCTTCTCCTCCAGATATCTCCTTCGCGCTGCGATTCTAGCACCTTCACACGAGAGTACGACGAGCGACAGTCACCATTAGAGCACCTGGGAGGTTCTCTGCAAGTCCTTCAACCAGACGCAAAAACAGAGCCAAGGCGTTGTTCAAGCTTCGTTGGGTTTCGGAGCTCCTGGTGTTTTGCGCAAGTCCAGGTAAGGGAAGCTAGACTTCATTTTCAATACAAGCCATAGTTTAGCTATTTCTGAAGTGAGGGCGACGTGGTCGCCGGTTTTCGTTTTCATCTTTGTAAAATGCTCTGTGCTATGTGTTTGGGCGACGTGGTCGCCGGTTTTTAAATGCAGACTTCGAAATACCCTGTTTTTGAACTAGATCGCCGGTTTTGGCGTTGTTTACGAACTCCCTGTTTTTGGTGTTACTTTGAACTGTTGAAGCTTAAATGTGATCTTCGAAAATCTGAATCTTTGAAATGATCGTTGCTGTGACTTGAATCATTTATTTAAGGGCGGTATGATGTTGTGAATGTGGATCGAGGCATAGTATTTTCAGGAAAGGAAATACCGTGTAAGATCGTGTAGGATGTGCATTGATCGGTGATGTCTATAATGAGATTATCCTGACTCTCCTGAGATAATGGATTCATATAGATGAAGTTATTCAGGCGTTGAGAGTCGAAGGAGGTTCATATGTATGGGTGAGTCGTGTGAAACAGAACGAGCTCGGCCTGTTATATGGATTAACCCTGTCATACTGTGAGAATGATGAACTTGAGATCGAGAATGTATTGATGCGCATAGCTGTGGAAACATTACAACAGCTTTGTATGACAGGTGCAGAATCTCTGAGTCTAGTCAATGCACGAGTCTTCCGGAAGTAGTGTCAAGTGTCTTGTGTGCTGGGTCAGTGGTGGTCTGACATGTGAAATGAGGAACTTGAAATCTATAGACACTTGATGCAGTTTTGTGAAATAGAATAACCCTTGAGAATATTGTGAAATGTGTGATTTCTGGGTGATCAGGTGAAGGGTATTGAGAAAATCTATAGCTTTACGTGAATATCTTGGAAATTGTTTACCTTGATTTTATTTTAAGTATTCTTATTTAAACTCTCTTTAAAATATCTAGCTTACCCTGCATGTTTTGTTCGTTGGCTGTTTTTCTCTTTAAACTGTGATGATCGTGTATAACTTACACGGGAGCAGATGATCTTCCAGGAAGTAGAGCTCCTTAGTGAGTGGTCACCGAGGAAGAGATCGCCTGTTTGTGGTGATCGCCGGTTTTCTATCTCTTGGTGGTGATCGCCGGATTTATGTCCTGCTGCAGATCGCCTGTTTTGGGCCTTCTGTTACCAGATCGCCGGTTTATGTATGGAGATCGCCGGTCTTGTTGTATTTGGTTGAATTTCGTTTTAAATTTTGAAAACATTTGACCTGGTTATGTATTTAACTCCCTAAGAGGAGCAACTTCATTTCTTATATATATAATATCATGTACTCTTCAATATTATTTGTTTACCTTTATTTTCATTATACATGTATGTATGGTTTTATTTTGCGGGATGTTACAATGACACGTGTATGACCAGATGTTATCCACGTGTCAAGAGGAATAACCGTCAGGAGAGAGAAAGACTCAGGTATATATACAAACTCTTAACGAAATTGAGGGAGGTTTTTTTACAGATTCTTACAGCTTACACATTTTAGAGTTTACAGTTACACACGAGTCTCACAGAGAGATTCAGATAGAGTTTTGGTGTTCCTGTTGCCTGACTTGAGCGTCGGAGCTACAACGGCCGCCAGAGGCGCCATCTGTGTGTTTTGCAGGCAGCGTTTGGAGTTCTGACGGTGGTTCTTGGAGCGTTCCTGCAGAACAGAAGGCTAGACGAAGGAGTGACGAGGCAATCCTCCACGTTCGAGTCAAGCAGCAGGATCAAGTAGTATAAATAAATCTTTGTAAATAGTCTTGTATAAATTTGTAAATAATATAGAAATAGCCTTGGGAGTATGCCAAAGAGGAAAACCAAAAGAAACCTCTAAATGTAAGGCATTTTAGGCACTTTCTTTAGGAAAAAGTGGAAAAAGTGACTATTCTACTCCTTTCTCTCTTAGGCACTAGAAGGAGCTAGAAGAGTGACTCTTCCCACTCCTTCCCCTTTGTAACATGTCCAGCCCTCCTTATTATAAATAGGAGTGTTTGGTTCTTAATAATAAAAAAAGTTGAAAGTTAGAAAAAAAGAAACTATCTTGAAATTGAGAGAGAGTGAGTTTGTGAGACTTGTCTCTTCTTCTCCTTCATGTCTTATCTTGTGAGCTTTGGAGACTCTCAAGTGGTGGTACCACCCACTCATCTTGGAAGAACCACCCTCCAAGTGGCGTGAATCACATCTCCAAAAGGCTACAACCACATAAGTCATTTCTATTCATCTTCTAAAAATACCCGTTTGTGTTTTCTTGTAGTTTTTCCATTTTTAATCGGTTCAATCTTTTCCATGAGTTGTTTCCTTTCATTTGCTGCCATTGTTCTGCACTTTGTTGGTTTATTTCCTTGTTTTCTTGCTGTTTTAATTTCGTCCAAACCATGGGTTTCCATATACATGTGTTGTTCTTGTTTTCCATCCATGGGTTTTTGTTCTTTGATGAATTTCTTTGTGATTTTCTAATTCCTATTGAATTTCAATCAGTATTAATTGTTCTTTAGAATTTTGATCCTAATTCTTGAAAGTGTCATGAATACAATGAAACCTATATCAACTCAACCCAAACCAAGAAAGGTTCATAAGAGACTCACATCATGTGGTATCTAGAGCCATGGTGTTGATTTGTTGATTGTGAGTTGAATAGACACTTTCTTTTTGGGCAATTTTTTTTCCAGCACCTATAATTTCGTGTTTCTTGTTTTTCCAGCACCTTATATTCATACTTTTGTTTGGTTTGAATATGTTTTAGTTGTGCCTTTTCATTGATCATACTTTTTGCTTTGAGTTTTATGTTCATAGTGTTCTAGGTGTCCAAATCTTGTCTCTACTTGCTTGCTTTTGATTTTGAAAGTTTGTGTTTCTCTTGAATTTGTTTTAGTACTTGTGATTAGAGGTTCCAAACATTTGATTTCAAGTGTTCAATTGTCTTGAATCCTTCATAAAATTTTTGTGCAATTTGATTGATGTTTCAACTTCCATATGATGCATATTATGGTTCTTTCACTACATAAGTTCCATTTGGTATAAAAATAAAATTAAAAAGAAAAACAGAACTGAAACAGAACAAAACAGAACCAATTCTGTTTTTAAATCCTTCAAAACAGTTTGGTATTTGCATCTATTCATTCTTTTGCACATTAATTTTGATACCAAAGTTGGATTCATAGTGATTGGCAAATTGTTGTCTACTTTGTGGAACTTTTGATCCTTGTATTTTGACAAGTTTATGAGTTGTACTTTCTTTCTTGATTATAAAGTTTAGTGAGTATTCTTTGAGTCTTATTGTGTACCTTTTATTGCTTGTCTTTCATTCCTTAAGTTTTGTCATATATCTTGTATTCTTTTTGCACTACCCTTTCTTGTTTTGTACCTTTTCTTGCTTGTCTTTTATTGTTCTTTAAGTTTTGTGGTGGTTATTTTTGGATGAGTGGTTGAGTGCTTTGGCATCTTTCATTTGAGGTTACTCCATTCCACAAGAGAAGCTTGATTGAGGGAAGTATAATTTCTTGGAGTGATTTTGAGTGCCTTAATTTTTTTTACCAAAACCGCACCACTTATTTCTTTGTTTTCTAACCTTGTTTTCTTTAATTGTTTGCTATTTGTGTTTGCTGTACTGTTTTGAAAATGGCTCAATATTCAAGTGGAGAATCTTCCAAACCACACTCTCCACAAAAAGCTTTCATTCTTGGTGAATTAAAAGAAGCCAAAAGGTCACTTGCACAAAAAGATGAAGCTATAAGACAATTGGAAGAAAGATTGCAAAGCCTTGAAGTGACTAATGAAAGGTCTAGCCATACACACCATAGAAGACGCCATTCTTCAAGGCATTCATCAAGAACTTCTTCCAACTATCATGGACATGAAGATGAAACCGAATGGAGGAGGCATCATCATTATGAAGAAAGGCGCCAACATGTGGCAAAGCCTTATATGCCTTTTGTAAAATTACCTAGCTTTAGTGGTGAAGGTGATCCAAATGTATATTTGGGGTGGGAAGCAAAGGTTGAACAAATCTTTCATGTACATGAGGTCCAAGAAGACCAAAGGGTAAAATTAGCTACTTTAGAATTTCTAGACTATGCCATTCAATGGTGGCATAAAACTCTTATGGACATTGGGCTAAACAAGAGGCCTCCCGTGGTCTCTTGGAATGATTTGAAAGAATGCATGCGCGCTAGATTTGTGCCTCCACATTATAGGAAAGACCTTTTGTTGAAGCTCCAAAGGCTTCATCAAGGCACGCTTAGTGTGGATGCTTATTATAAAGAACTTGAAACGCTTTTAACTCATATTAACATGCATGAAAGTGAAGAATCTAAGATGGCTCGTTTTGTAAGTGGATTAAGACAAGATATTCAAAATGTTGTAGAACTTTATGAGTACACTTCTTTGGAAAAATTGGTTCACCTAGCCATCAAGGTTGAATCACAAATTTTGAAGAAAAATTCTTTTAAGAAAACTCATAATGATGGTTTCTATAACTCACCTTGGAAGGGTTAAAACTCACATTTCAAAACTTGATACTCCTTCCAAATCTTTTAAAGAATCCACTCAACAAAAGGACTCTCATAATTCTTCTATTTCTAAATCACCAACCAAAACCTCAAGTAAGAAATGTTTTAAGTGTTTAGGTTATGGTCATATAGCCGCAAATTGTCCAACAAAAAGAACCATGATGGTAAAAGGGGGTATAGTTGTAAGTGAACATAGTGATAATTCTTCTAAATCTAACTCCCCTTCTCCTAGCCCTAGTGATAATGAATGTAAAATACCATGTGAAGGTGACTTATTGGTGATAAGGCGCATGATGGGCACAATTCAAAAACCTTTGGATGATACCCAAAGAGAAAATATTTTCCATACCCGGTGCCTTATCAACAAAAAGTTATGTTCCATGATAATTGATGGGGGTAGTTGTACAAATGTGGCTAGTACATGAGTGGTGGAGAAGCTTGTGTTACCCACTATCTCTCATCCCAAGCCCTATAAGCTCCAATGGCTTACTAAAAAGGGAGAAATCATGGTTAATAAAAAAGTCCTCATAAATTTTGAAATAGGAAAGTATAAAGATGAGGTTTTATGTGATGTTGTGCCTATGGAAGCAACCCATATTCTTTTAGGGAGGCCTTGGCAATTTGATAGACATGTTTTACATGATGGCCTCACCAATATAATGTCTTTTTCCTTCCAAGGGCGCAAGGTTACCTTAAAACCCCTCTCTCCACAAGAAGTTCATGAGGACCAATTAAAAATGAAAAATAAAAGAGAAAATGAAAAAGAAGAAAATGATAAAATGAGTCATAATACCTTATCAACTAAATCAATCTTTTTGACTCATGCTATGCCTCAATTTGAGCATCCAAGGTATTCTTCTTCTTTGTCTTTTTCATTACCAAAAGTTCCTACTTGCACTCCATATTGGTTGAAAAATGTTAGGGATGATTTTTCCATACCTGCTAATGGTTTCTACCCTTTAAAGAGAATTTTTCCAAAGAAAATAATCATTCCCACACATTTTTTTCCAACATGGTCTATCTATAGGACTTCTTTTTCCAACATCCCAATGATTCATAATGCTAAGTCAAGTTTGTCTTTATTATCATCCACTGCTTTATTTGATAGCAAACTGACTTTGTTATATGCAGGGATTCTGAATTCGTGGACGAATTCTCTCCAACCCGGGGAGCATGATGGAGATCATGTAGAAGAGGATTTAACTAATGGAGGAAGAGGCCATCCACCCAAGCATTTAAAATTCTTCTTACTAGTCTTCTTAAAAAGTAGAACATTTTGGGTTCTCTTGAAAATTCAAAAGATAGTAGTATAAATAAATCTTTGTAAATAGTCTTGTATAAATTTGTAAATAATATAGAAATAGCCTTGGGAGTATGCCAAAGAGGAAAACCAAAAGAAACCTCTAAATGTAAGGCATTTTAGGCACTTTCTTTAGGAAAAAGTGGAAAAAAGTGACTATTCTACTCCTTTCTCTCTTAGGCACTAGAAGGAGCTAGAAGAGTGACTCTTCCCACTCCTTCCCCTTTGTAACATGTCCAGCCCTCCTTATTATAAATAGGAGTGCTTGGTTCTTAATAATAAAAAAAGTTGAAAGTTAGAAGAAAAGAAACTATCTTGAAATTGAGAGAGAGTGAGTTTGTGAGACTTGTCTCTTCTTATCCTTCATGTCTTATCTTGTGAGCTTTGGAGACTCTCAAGTGGTGGCACCACCCACTCATCTTGGAAGAACCACCCTCCAAGTGGCGTGAATCACATCTCCAAAAGGCTACAACCACATAAGTCATTTCTATTCATCTTCTAAAAATACCCGTTTGTGTTTTCTTGTAGTTTTTCCATTTTTAATCGGTTCAATCTTTTCCATGAGTTGTTTCCTTTCATTTGCTGCCATTGTTCTGCACTTTGTTGGTTTATTTCCTTGTTTTCTTGCTGTTTTAATTTCGTCCAAACCATGGGTTTCCATATACATGTGTTGTTCTTGTTTTCCATCCATGGGTTTTTGTTCTTTGATGAATTTCTTTGTGATTTTCTAATTCCTATTGAATTTCAATCAGTATTGATCCGGTCGGTCGTCAGTAGTTGATGACGTCAGCAGCCGTTGACCACGTGGACCATGCACAGGGTGGCACGTGGTAGAAAGAGCAAGTGAATCAGGGAGGAGATCACCTAGAACGGTGATCGGTAGTCAGATACCAAGTGGCCACCACTCCCAGTTCAGAGCATAGATAAGCGCCTGGAAGCACCGCACGGACGTCGGTGGATAGTCATGAGGCACCGCACGGACGTCGGTTGATAGTCATGAGGCACCGCCCGGTCATCAGGGGAAGTTATGAGGCACCGCCCGGGTGTGACTGCATGAAGAGCGCGATCGGGCGTTAAGAGGGAGATCGGTCGTAAGTGCATGCAGAGGGAGGTCGGTCGTAAGTGCATGCAGAGGGCGATCGGTCATCGGGGTTCCCAGCGAGAACGCTACGCATGCACCTCACATGATGCCCACTCAGAGGACGTGCGGCGAGGCCATGCAGGCAGGATACGCCTGGCGCTCTCCTGGGAGCATGCGGCCTGCACAGAGAGAAGCGCAGAAGCCCTCCAGGTGTGACGCGTGTACGGTAGATTCCAGCTGGTGCCTCCACGTGTCACCATCTGGGAGAGAGGCGCGGCTCAGGTATAAAGCACTCCACGTCATGTAAGGTAGGGGGAGTCTTTCCAGATTACAAGTTTACACATGCTCACTACATTGAGTTTCTGAGTCACTGTGAGAGCGTTCTTACACGTGGCACAGTGATAACAGAAAACAGTTATAGAGAGAGAAAGTGGATCTGAGAGCACACACGAGTCTCACAGAGAGATTCGGTGATAGTTTTGGTGTTCCTGTTGCCTGAATTGAGCGTCGGAGCTACAACGGCTGCCAGAGGCGCCGTCTGTGTGTTTTGCAGGCAGCGTTTGGAGTTCCGGTGGTGGTTCTTGGAGCGTTCCTGCAGAACAGAGGGCTAGACGAAGGAGTGACGAGGCAATCCTCCACGTTCGAGTCAAGCGGCAGGATCAAGTATTTTCACTTGTTCTTGGTGTTCTTATGTTGTTCTTGTGTTTCCTTTGAAGTTTGGTACTGTTCTTGAATTACCCATTCATATTCCATTGTTATCTTACACTACAAGTTACCTATTCATGTGTTTTTAGTATGAACCTTTGTTTTCTTGAGTAGAAACTCTATTAATTGTTCTTTAGAATTTTGATCCTAATTCTTGAAAGTGTCATGAATACAATGAAACCTATATCAACTCAACTCAAACCAAGAAAGGTTCATAAGAGACTCACATCAATACGTTACCTCCTTGTCTCCTACGCACCCCACTGTTTCATTCCCTCTCATTCTGCCATTTCAAAACCTCTTCTCTTTAAACGTGTGCTTGTGCTCCACCCTTCTCTTCAAGGCTTCAACTTGGATTCGCACTTCCTCCCTCACTTCATCTAGTACGTCCAGGTTCACCTTTCTCTCTTCGTTGGATTCTTCAGCTACGAAGTTCTAAAAACGTGGCGTGTTCTCCTGGATCTCCATAGGGATCATTGCATCTGAACCATACACCAAGCTGAAGGGTGTTTCCTTGGTGGTGGACTGGGGAGTAGTGTGGTATGCCTACACAATTCTGGGGACTTCTTCTGCCCAAGTCCCTTTGGCTTTCTTCAGCCTTCTCTTCAGCCCCCTCAGTAGGACTCGATTGGCTGACTCGACCTGCCCATTAGTCTGGGAGTGCTCGACTGATGCGAACACCTGCTTTATCCCAAGCTCTGTACACAGCTTGCCCAACTGTTGGCTTGCAAACTGAGTGCCATTGTCAGACACCAATCGTTTTGGTACTCCAAAGCGAGATACTATGTTCTTCCATATGAAGTGTTGGATCTTGTGGGTTGTGATTTGTGCTACTGGCTCAGCCTCTATCCACTTCGTGAAATACTCTATGGCAACCACAAGGTACTTCATCTGCCGCACAGCCAAGGGAAAAGGCCCCAGAATGTCTATTCCCCAGGTGTGAAACGGCCAAGGGCTCTATAAATCGACCTGAGCTCTTCTGGTGGCGCCTTGTGCCAGTCGGCGTGTTGTTGACACTGCTTGAACTGCTGTGCGTACTTCGTGCAATCTTCCCGCATGGTTGGCCAATAGTATCCTGCTTTAATGGCCTTTAATGTAAGAGATCGACCACCAATATGACTCCCGCATATTCCATCGTGGAGTTCTGCCATTATTCGCGTGCACTGTTCGCCATGTACACACACTAAGATGGGGTGGGTGAACACATGTGTGTACAATTCTTCGTCAATGAGGGTGTACTTGGTCGAGTTCTTCTTTATTTTTCTGGCCTCTGTGGGTTCTAGCGGGAGCATCCCATTGGCCAAGTAGCGCTTGTAGGGTGTCATCCAGGTTTCTCCTCTCTCAACCAGGCAGACCTGCAATGATTCTTCCCCTGGTGCTGGATATGTGCGTATCCTAGGCGTCTTCAATGTCTCCTGAGTCAATGACCGATGACTCCTCTTCCTCCCATCTGATGTGCTAATCTGATGGACCCCTACCAAATTGTCCGTAGTGTAGGTGCGACGTGTCTTCAAGGTCTCTTGGATGACTATCCTCTATCCTCTGCTATGCACAGAGCTTAGCATCAAGCAGGTCTTCACATCAATCGAGCACCCCTTGAAAAATGAGCAAGTCGAATCCGCCAACTGAGTCCTGCTGAGGGGCCTAAAGAGAAGACCGGAGAAAGCCAAAGGGACTTCGGTAGAAGAAGTCCCCATAATTGTGTGGGCTTACCACACCACCCCAGTCCACCACTAAGGAGACACCTTTTAGCCTGGTGTATGGTTTAGATGCCATGATACCTGTCGAGATCCAGGAAAGTTCACTCGTTTTCATAACTTTCGTGGCTGAGGAGTCTAACGAGGAAAGAAAGGGAAGCACGCATTAAGGCCGAAGCCTTGAAGAGGAGAGTGGAGTACAGGCACAAGTCCAAGTTGAAACCTCAGTAGTTCCAGGTTACTGACCTGGTCATGCAAAAAGCTCACCCCTACCAGCTGGAAAACAAGTTGTCTCCCAAGTGGAGTGGCCCTTTCCACGTGATAGAGGCGCTCGGGAACGGAGCATACAGACTAGAGACTTTAGAAGGTGGGGCAATTCCCCGAACATGGAATGGAGCCAACCTTAAGTTTTATTTTATTTAGTTACACTACTGTATGCAGTTAAGTTTCATTTCAGTCAGCTATATTATTGTACGCAGTTAAGGGAACACTCTTTTTCCCTTATCAGGGGCTTTTAATGAGGTCACCCAATAGAAAGCTAGTTGAAAACAACGTGTTTTCAATGTATCATACAGTCAAAAGTAAGTGAACCTCTCCCTTGCCTTTATACACCAAGGTTGAGAACAGTATGCTTCCACAGAAAGACGTCTCCCTTGCCTTTATACGCCAAGGTCAAGAATAGCAAGTGAACCTCTCCCTTGCCTTTATACGCCAAGGTCAAGAACAGCAAGTGAACCTCTCCCTAGCCTTTATACGCCAAGGTTGAGAATAGTATGGTTCCACAGAAAGACGTCTCCCTTGCCTTTATACGCCAAGGTCGAGAACAACAAGTGAACCTCTCCCTTGCCTTTACACGCCAAGGTCGAGAACAGTATGGTTCCACAAAAAGACGTCTCCCTTGCCTTTATACGCCAAGGTCAAGAATAGCAAGTGAACCTCTCCCTTGCCTTCATACGCCAAGGTCAAGAATAGTATGGTTCCCTAGTAAAACTCTTCCTTGCCTTTATACGCCAAGGTTGAGAACAGTAAATAAACCTCTCCGCTTTTCCGTGATAAGATTGGAAACAAGCCAAATGAGGATCGCGCTACTTAAGTAAAGACGGTCATGAACGCATTGTTAGTTGGCAAGATTGTTCCAAAAATAGGCACAGAGTTAAGAGAAAAAAGATCCGCAGATAAATACAGGTTCATCAAGGTTCACAAAGTACAGGGATAAAATCAATAACAGAGAGGAGTCACCACCGCTACTCAGCATCTACCAACGACCCATCGATAATAGGCTTGTTCAAACTGGTTTGGGAAAGGTCCACCCTAGGATGCATACAGGCAACCTAGACCATGGCATCCCCAAACCCCGCTTCGTAGGCCTCGGCAGAATCACTGGTGAGGTCATCCTTCGTCTGCTAGAGGATCTTGTCCTTGTGGGCCATCTCCTCCTTCAACCTGGCCAGCTCCTCCCTCGCTTGGGCCACCTCTTCATCCTTGCCACCAAGTTCCTTTTTCAGGTCGTCCAACTTGGTGCGTAGGTCGCCCAACGAAAAAGTGTTTGAGAAATAATGTGCCATTATATTGAAAACAAAAGCAGTGCATCTGATATGGTACACACGAAACCAACTCGCTAGGTCAGGTGGAGCACGAAACCAGTTCATCTGATATGGTGCACACTAAACCAGCTCGCTAGGTCAGGCGAAGCACGAAACCAGTGCACCTGATATGGTGCACACGAAACCAGCTCGCCAAGTTAGGCGGAGCATGAAACCAGTCCACTCAATGTGGTGACATGAAACCAGTCCACCCGATATGGTGACACGAAACCAGTCCAACCAATGTGGTAACACGAAACCAGTTCACCAAATGTGGTGTAAATGAAACTAGTTCACCAAATGTGGTTTAAGCGAAACCAACTCGCCAATTATTAGGGTGTAGCATGAAAATGAAGTCAGCTTGCTAAAAATTGGGTGTAGCCCAAACGAAACCAGCTCAAGGATACTCATTTGTCCAGCAGTTGGGACCTCATACTGATAAAAGGCACTAACCAAACCATAGCTCGCCAGAATTTGGTTTGAGCCCCAAAAAGGAGACCTCGCTCTGGGAAACTTTCACATGAGGGGAACTATAGGTTCACAACAACTTATACTTGAGAGCCCTACATGAAGAAGGACTCTAAGTATGGACAGCACAAGGTGAACTCAGAATCTCGACAGAGATAAGTTGTGATAACAACACAAATCACCAGGTTAGACGTTAAATTATCCTATGACTGGCTCTGTTAAGAGTGCCATCCATATTATGTTTGTCTGACATAGTTAGACACATTAATTACTCGACATGGATAATGAATTACCTTGCTTGTTGGGAGTTGTTTGCGAAATCAGTGATGATTCTAAGGTAAGAACACTCATTGATTTGTCAAAATTATATGCATTAAGTCTAAACTAGAAAGGGCATAATGAAATAACTATAAAAACAATTGTACATATATACATGAAATGATGCATTGTTCAACCAGCTATAGAAGGTGAATAATAAATACAAGGAAATCATGATTGTTGCTCGTCTTCATGCACCAAATGCCCGTCAACCATGACTTTGCCAGGACGAAGTTGGGAGAAGTCGGTGTCAGGGTAAACATTTGTGGCTTGGGCAACAGCATCCTCGAAGCCAGCAACGTATGAATTGGCAGCATCATCTGTAAGCTCCTCCTTGAGTTTTGACATCATCTCGTCCTTTTGTGTCAGCTCTGAGTTGTGTGTGGCCACCAGCCTGGCTATATCTTCCTTCAAAGACTCCCTATCCTCTTTCAACGACTCCATTTCAGTACGGAGGTCGTTGTTCCTTGCATATAGACCCAAGGTCTCTTGTGATTTGTTTAAGAGAAGAGTCTTGGTCTCTTGGTAGCTCCTTCTCTGGTCCTTGACCTCTAGATTGAGGCCCTTCACATGCTGGGCGAAACCCTTGGCCTTGGCAGGTTGTTTATGAATTTATTTACAAATATGGGTCTAATTGGGCTTTTGTTTCTTTTTGTAGGCCCAATCAAGAGGAAAACTCTAGGGTGAAGGAATGTACAATCATATCCAAGAAGACCTCCAAGTCATCAAAACATAAGCTAAAACTTTGGTTAGAAGAACATAAGAAGACTGAGTTCCTGCTGACTAGTCAACATTATTTTTTGGCCAAGCTTTAGCTTAAATAAATTGTATAAATTTGTCTAGGATTTCATGGGCCATGTATTGGGCCTAGTAGCATAAAATAGTTGGACCAAATATTTGGGCCAAGTAGCATAGGTTTTTGGGCTTGTATTTGGGCCAATAGTAAAATATGACTAGTTAGGGTTAAAAGTCACTAGTTAGGGTAACAATTAGGCTTCTTTGAGCCCAATGTAACCCTAAAATGTCTAGGGTATTTTGGAGGACGAAAATCACCTTGGCATGGAACACATGGACATCCACATGGCAACCTAGGAGTGGAGAGGATTTAGCATGGAAGGTGTGAGCTAAACATGGAAAGCATGACTCCACAAGGCACCTTCTCATTGGAGAGTTTTATTTTGAATTTTCAAATTTTGGCTCCAAAATGTCCAACCCTCTCTCCTATATAAAGAGGTGCTTGGTTCATGTATTTAGAAGATTAATGAATGAGTGAATTGCTGCCCAAAGTTGCTAGCCAATCTCACTTTTGTCTCTACCTCTTTAGGATAGACACTTTAGTCTTCAATTTCCCACCTAGACCAAGTGATTATACCTCACCTATCACTTTCCATCTTAGCATTCACCTTCAAGGAATCCACAAGCTCTACGTGAGCTCTTTGTCCATAACATCCATGAAGCTTCCGCAACTCTCCACCAAGAAATCTAAATCGGAATGAAGGGACAAACCCATCAGTTTTGCTACATGCGATCCCACACATACACATGTCATGGCATCACTGGCGGAAAAAACCCTAACTTTTTGAATTCTTTTAGCCCATAAACCTCACTTTGGCATACTGTTTCATCATTTCAAAGTTTCAAACTTTCTTTTCCTTCAAGTTTTCATCGCCGCTCGAGCTCGTTACACTTTCATCAAAGTTGCTTCCTTTACGATCATCCTAGGTACTTCTTTCCTTCAATTTCAACTATTTATTAATGCAATGCCTACTCTACCCGAGATCATTGTCCGTGCTACTGGTTCATTCTGATATCAATCATGTGCATCGTCGTTTGACCCTTTGAATATTTTTTTATAGCGCTTTTCTGCCATGCTTTGTTATGTTATCGCATGAACTATTTGCTTATGCTCTCTGTTGTGCTAGGTCTGAGTTGTTTTTCATTTTTACGTGTGATTGTGATTAGATGCAACCTGTACCAGATTATAAGATCTGTCTTGCCGGTTGACTATCCGCCGGTTGACTCTTGTGCTTGGTTCAGGCTCCACCTATCTCCCTAGAATCTGTACTTTCTTGCATGATATCTTGTGCGATGTTAACAAACATATATATATGCAATTGTAACAAACATGTGAGTAATCATATACATACATACATATATATATATATATATATATATATATATATATATATATATATATATATATATATCTTTAAGCATCATTATCTTTAAGCGCATGCCACTAACTATTAGTGCATGACAGATTTGTTATGTGCTTTAAGCCCATTAAGGAGATTGGGCCAGCCTCGTAATCTTGGTGCAAGGTCCCGCCCCTAAGCATTCGTTCATGAGTTTCACACTAATACACGCCCATTCGTACGCTATTTCATGCCATGCATATAGCTTTACCTAGCTTGCCTTAGTGTTACTGGGCTCGGGCCTTAATACTTTGCTTATCACAGATCTGGGTATGCTAGATGCACTCCTAAGCCTATTACGTTTCTTTACTTTGTTGATCAGTCTTATTCATGCAGGATTATGATATCCACATGCATGAGAGTTAATATATACGTATACTTGGAGCCCAGCCACATGGCACACAAACAAGGTCCATGTGCCGAGCTGACCTCTCTAAGGGAGATAGCCAAGGTCCGACCAGCGAGCTCTGAGCACTACGAGTTTTGGTCTAGTATATAAGCCTCCTAGGCTCGAGCTGAACTTATTTCAATGAAGAGTCTACCTGCCCAGCCGAGTCGACCTACGTGGCAAATGAGTAGCGCTACGTGTACAGTATCCTGATTTGATGTTCCACCACACTCAATTGTGTGCCTCCACGTGGCTCTCATTGACGACCCCAAGGCATTGTCGCTTACGCTTCCTTACTACAATAGGGTTTTAGAAACTCAAACATCTCTATTGTTTCATTACGCTCCCTTAAGCATTTTCACGCTTCTTCTCCAACTTGCTACACCCTTGTCGTCATCCATAGAATCTGGTGCTCAACACCTCTTCGATCACATTAAAGGTACTAACTTTTCCTTCCCTTATTCACCTAATGCTCCTTTATCGCCATTACTGCTTTTGTTTACTTCGTTGGAATCGTTCATACCCTGTGTTCACAATATTACTGTTTACCCCTGTTTACCATTCTTTTATCTCCACTCCTAGGTTGCCATGTGAATGTCCATGTGCTCCATGCAAAGGTAATTTTCGTTCTCCAATATACCCTAGACATTTTAGGGTTACATTGGGCTCAAAGAATCTCAATTGTTATCCTAACTAGTCACTTTTAACCCTAACTAGACCTATTTTACTATTATCCCAAATACAAGCCCAAAAACCTATGCTACTTGGCCTAAATATTTGGTCCAATTATTTTACGCTACTAGGCCCAGTACATGGCCCCTGAAACCCTAAACAAATTTATACAATTAATTTAAGCTAAAGCTTGGCCCAAAAAAATGTTGACCAGTCAGCAAAAACTCAATCTTCTTGTGTTCTTCTGACCAAAGCTCTAGTTTATGTTTTAATGAGTTGGAGGTCTTCTTGGATATGTTTGTACATTCCTTCACCCTAGAGTTGTCCTCTTGATTGGGCCTACAAAAATAAACAAAAGCCCAATTAGACCCATATTTGCAGGAGTCATAAGTCTATTACTCAAGAGACGTTGAGAACACCCCGCCTAAGCTCGTATGGTCCACCAGGGGAGAGGTTGTCGCAGGTTTACTTGATCGAGGAAGGGGAAACATGGAGGACGCCCTACAGACGATATCTAGCTGAAGGTACAATTCCCGTAAATACAATAGAGGCCAAGACTGTAAAGAGAAATGCAGCCCGTTACACTCTAATTGACGGTAAGCTGTTTAGGCATGGCTACACCCATCCTATTCTTACCTGTGTAAGTGGAGCACAGTGTACCCGTATCATCGCTGAACTCCACGAAGGCATATGCGGGAGTCCCATCGATGGCTGAGCTCTGTTGGCTAAGGTCATTCGAGCAGGGTATTATTGGCCAACGATGAGGGAAGATTGCATAAGATACGCATAACGGTGCAAGAAGTGCCAACAGCATGCAGACTGGCACCACACACCCCCAGAAGGATTGAGATCCCTCCATAGTCCATGGCCTTTCCACACTTGGGGAATCGATATTCTGGGACCTTTTCCTTTGGCAATTAGGCAGATGAAGTACCTCGTTGTGGCCATTGAATATTTCACCAAATGGATCGAGGTTGAACCGGTGGCACAGATCACGGCGCACAAGGTTCAGCACTTCGTGTGGAAGAATATAGTGTGTTGCTTTGGAATACCGAAGCTTTTAGTATCAGATAACGGTACCCAGTTTGCAAGCCAACAGCTGGGAAAATATTGTACAGAGCTTGGTATCAAACACGTTTTTGTATCAGTTGAGCATCCACAAACCAATGGGCAGGTCAAGTCGGCTAACAGAGTCCTACTAAGGGGATTAAAAAGGAGACTAGAGAAAGCATGAGGGAGCGTGGGTGGAGGAAGTTCCCAGGATTGTGTGGGCATATCACACTACCCCGCAGTCTACTACCAAGGAAACACCCTTTAGTCTGGTATATGGGTCAGAAGCCATGATTCCAGTAGAATATCAAGAAAGCTAGCCACATTTCCAGAACTTTGTGGCAGAAGAATCTAGTGAAGACAGAACGGTGAACTTGGATCTACTAGATGAAGTCAGAGAAGAAGCCCGTATCAAGTCGGAAGCTTTAAAAAGGAGGGTGGAGTGTCAGTACAAGTCTAAGCTGAAACCTCGACAGTTCCAAGTAGCAGACTTGGTGATGCGAAAGGCCCATCCATACCAGTTGGAAAATAAGTTATCTCCCAAATGGACTGGATCATTTTGTGTGACCGAGGCCCTTGGAAACGGAGCATACAGGTTGGAGACCCTAGAGGGTGGAGTGATCCCACAAACATGGAATGCTGCTAACATCAAGTTTTATTTTAGTTATTTACTTTGTGATTCTACTACAGTTAGTTATTTTGTATTCAGCACAGTTGTATCATTCAGTGAAGGGGACACTCTTTTTCCCTACGGGGCTTTTTAACGAGGTCACCCAATAAAAGAAAAGAATTGAGAAAGAAATGTTTGTGTTGAAAGGTGAAGTTAAAGTCCTATTCCTCGACTTTTTACAGCGAGTTGGAGGCAAGTTAAAGTCTTATTCCTAAACTTTTTACAGCAAGTTGGAGGCAAGTTAAAGTCTTCTTCCTCGACTTTTTACAGCGAGTTGGAGGAAAGTTAAAGTCCTCTTCCTCAACTTTTTACAACGAGTTTGAGGCAAGTTAAAGACCCCTTCCTTGACTTTGTACAACGGGGTTAGGGCAGGTCTTCCTTGATGAAGGAGTTGAGGTTGACCAAGATGAGGTCTTCCTTGACAAAGGAGTCGAGGTCGACCAAGATGAGGTCTTCCTTGAGGAAGGAGTCGAGGTCGACCAAGATGAGGTCTTCTTTGAAGAAGAAGTCGCGGTCGACCAAGATGAGGTCTTCCTTGACAAAGGAGTCGAGGTCGACCAAGATAAGGTCTTCCTTGACGAAGGAGTTGAGGTCGACCGAGACGAGGTCTTCGTTAACGAAGGAGTCGAGGTCGACCAAGACGAGGTCTTCCTTGACAAAGGAGTTGAGGTCGAACAAAATGAATTTTTCCTTGGCTACCAGGCAAGGTCGATCAAGAGAAGGTTTTTCTTTAGCTTCTCCACCAAGGATGATCATGGGCAATCGGGTTTGTCGAACAAGACAGGAGTCGTGCTACGAAGTCCATTTCTGAGATTCATGTGAAGGACTAGAAACACAGGTTAATGAGTACTGCAGGTTTGAGGTTGTTTAGAAAGGTTACTTGGAATGAAGATATTGAAGTAAAGAGGTGCATGTTGGACAGGCACAAGCTTACAAGATCGTCATCAAGGCGTATTACCAGTTAAGTAATAAAACGTACAGACAAAGGGACAATAGTAATGGTGAAAAAGAATCATAACAGTTAAGTGGTATAACTAGGTCCCATCCACAGTCGTGATCAGTAGAATCAAGCGACATGAGGGGTACGAGGCAAGGTGGCACTGGAAGGGATGAGGGTGATCAAGCCGCAACCATCCAAGAACTCATGTAGACAATCCGCAACCTTCAGCAGGCGTTTGTGGCGTCTTTTGCCAATCAAGATCAGTTTAGGACAGACCTAAATGCATCGTTGGCGGCAAACAAAGAATTACGCAGGGCCAACGAGGAGTTGAGGAGAGGGATAGGAGAACGTGCAGTGGCGGATCCATGGGTGCCACCTCCAGCCAGGGTTCGCCCCATGCTTTTCTCTTAAGAGATCATGGAGACAATCATACCAACGTCCTTCGTGATCCCAAAGATCACCTTCACAGGGGTCGAGGATCCAGAGGCCCACATAACGACTTTCCACACTCAGATGATGATCTCTGGAGGAACGGACGCTATGCACTATAAGTTATTTATGGGTACTTTTGTAGGTACGACCTTGAATTGGTTCATCGGGCTCCCAGATGGACACATCATGTCTTTTGGCCAGTTCACGGAGTTGTTCAAGAAACAGTTCATTGTCAATCGTGCACGCCCACCTGTTGCGTTCGATCTCTTCGACGTGAGGTAGTTTTAGGAAGAACCACTGAAAGACTTCCTAAACCAGTTTGGGGCACTTGTGGTCAGATTGCAGACAAAAGATGAGGCCATGATCGAGCATGCGTTTGAAAGGGGAATCCTTCCAGGACCCTTTAGTGATGCGCTGATACGGTGTCCACCAAGAACGTTTGACGAAATCCAGTGTCGTGCTGTGGCACACATTACTGTAGAGGAGCGCGTGGCGGAGAAGCATGCCATGGTAGAACTGCCTAAACCCCGTGCACCAGGGCGCACTCAGCCCTTGAGGGTACATGAGACCACCACGGGGAAGAAGGCCAAAGCAGCACCGTACGAGCCAAGGAAGCCTAAGCCCGCGAGGCACAGTTTCAGAATAGAGCTCAAGGAGTTGATAGCCATCCCCGAGGTGGCGAACATGTTAAAATTTCCCTCGAAATCTAACAAGAAGCTGGGACCACATAAAAACAAGTGGTGTGACTTCCACCAAGCACATGATCAAACCCTGAGCAATTGCCTCTCTTTAGGGTATTAAATAGATGACCTAGTATGGAGTGGGTTTCTGATCCAGCATCTTGACCAAAGCGCTAGAGCTTCTCCTTCTTGAATCTCGTTCTCACCAGCTTCACGCCGAATCTCCGATGACCTTCAGTTGATAGTCCTCCAAGAAACCAGAAAGAACAATATGGCACCTCTGCGGCCGGTTGCGCTCCGACACTCAAGTCAGTGATTGAATCAACCAAGAACTTCAAAGAAAACTTAGAACCGTGTACAAGTGAATCACTACCCAAAATGAATCCTCCCTCTATTCTGTTAAGAATTTCGTATATATACCTGAGTCTTTCTCTCTCCTGACGATTATTCCTCTTGACACATGGATAACATCTGGTCATACACGTGTCACCATCTGGAGTACCTGCAGCTGAAACGTTACCTTCACTTTGCTCCTGCGACTAAGTTATCCACACAGGGAGTAGCTTAGTGCACAGGCTACCCTGGGCACAACCTTAACATGGCGAGCTGGTTAACACTGGGTATCACAGCTCACACTACACATGGTGGCAGACATGCCACTTATCCTCTGTATTTAGACCATACAACAAGTGCTTGCTAAGCCTTCTCAAATTCCCGGCGATGTGCTCCTTTCGGCGACTTGTTGACCACCTGATCTCCTATCCTTTACACACTTTCAGCGACTTGCTGACCACCTGATCTCCTAACCTTCACGCACGGCGATCATGTGCAACTTAGGCGATTACTGATCCACACCGGCGATAAGCGATTACTCAACCTCAAGGCGATAGGCGATTACTCATCCTCACAGGCGACAGGCGATTACTCATCCTCACAGGCGATAGGCGATTACTCATCCTCAAGGCGATAGGCGATTACTTGACTTGTACTTCTTGCGTAACACTCTCGCTGGGAGCCTAGGTCCCAGCTTAACTGTGTGTTAACAGGAAACCCCCGATGACTGATTAGTACTTCTTTACTTCTCGCGCTCTGCTTCCAGGCGCTCGTCGCGCTCTGCCTCCAGGCGCTCATCGCGCTCTGCCTCCAGGCGCTCATCGCGCTCTGCCTCCAGGCGCTCATCTGATGTTGATCTGCGGGTGATGGTCCGTAGCAACCGACCACCGATCACCATTCTGAGTGATCGCCTCCCTGATTCACCTACTATCCTCTACCACGTGTCACCCTGTGAACGGTCCACGTGGTCAACTACTGCTGATGTCATCGACTACCGATGACCGACCGGATCAGTTTCTGACGGCTTATTTGCAGGAACCTCAGGGAAACTTTGTGTTGACATCCCCTGCGGTGGACCAGGGGCATGAGGTACCCATCCATGGAGAAATCAACAATATCTCCGGGGGTTTCTCAGGCGGAGGGTGCACCGCTTCCCAGCGAAAGAAGTACACCAGAGAGGTAATGGTTGTTGGGGAGGTAGAGCTCGACTGATTCCCAAAGCCTGACCTCACCTTTACAAAGGTAGATAGAGCAGATGTGGTCCCAAATGACAATGACCCCATAGTAATTTCAGTTGTGACCGTAGGAAGGAAGGTGCACCGGGTCCTGGTCGACCAGGGGAGCTCGGCAGATGTGATGTTTTGGCCGACCTTCAACAAACTACAGTTATCCCCCGACCAGTTGAGACCCTATGATAGATGTTTGTACGGATTTGCAGGAGATCAGGTGGATGTTAAGGGATACATCGAATTAAGAACCACGTTCACGGATAACAAGGCGTCTCGCATGGTTAACATCAGGTACCTTGTAGTTAATGCGCCTTCCGCCTATAAACATTCTTTTTGGTAGGCCTGCTTTGAACAGGTTAGGAGCGGTACCTTTGTCAAGGCACATGAAGTTAAAGCTCCCCTCTCTTGATGGTGCGGTAATAACCAGGAAGTCAGACCAGAAGACGACTAGAAAGTGCTACGAGGGCAGCCTCAAAACCAAGAGAGGCATATGTACAGTGACCACCAAGCCGCCTAGGGACGAGGAGGACGTCCACATAAAGGTCGCCCCAGAGAGACGTGCCGAGCCCGCAGAGGAGGTCGTGGAACGAGAGGTCGGGAGTAAGCATTTCAAGCCTGGCAAGTCTTTGAGCCAGGAAGCGCAGGACCACGTCGCCGAGGTTTTAGCTCGACTTCTGGATGCCTTTGCATGGACTGCCTCAGACATGCCAGGGATAGACCTTGATTTCTTGTGCCATCGTCTCACCATGAACCCCCAGGTCAAACCTGTTTGTCAGAGACAGCAGAAGTTTAATGAAGAGAGGCGGCGGGTCATTAGGCTAGAGATCCAAAAGGTGTTGGAGGCCGGTCACATAAGGGAGATCTAGTACCCTGAGTGGCTAGTCAACGTGGTGCTGGTAAATAAGGCTAATGGCAAGTGAAGAATGTGCGTCGACTTCACTGATTTAAACAAGGCCTGCCCCAAGGATTCATACCCGCTTCCCAGCATCAACGTCTTGGTAGACAGCGCCTTAGGATGCAAACTCTTTAGCTTTTTGGATGCCTTTTTTGGGTACAACCAGATACGAATGCACCCAAGGGACGAATGCAAGACGACATTCATTGTAAGGACCTGTAAAATTAAATTGGAATAAAAAGGAATATATTTTAAATGAATTCTAAGTATGTTTTTATTTAAAATAAAAAGGAAGGAAAGTGTAGTTTAGAAGACTATGAGATCGCCTGGTTAGTACATAATCGCCTGTTGCCTAGATTACATGTGATCGCCAGTCGCCTATGGTGCACATGATCGTCGAAAGTGCACTTAGTATGTGTAAGGACCTAGAAACCTTAATTGGAATGAAAGTATTATATTTAAATAATTTCAGAAGATGTTATTATTTAAAATACAAAGAGCTGGTAAATGAAGTTTCATAGTAGTCGGACATCGAACGTCGCCCAAGGTCTGGGGTCAGCTGGTAGAGGTCGGTCGGCTGGCATGTAGATCAAGAAGAGTAAAGGAAGAAAAGTGTAGCTAAGAAGTCTTCTACGAGATCGCCGTTTTTGAAGACGGAGGCGATCTCCGACTTCTCTGGGACATAATCGCCTGTCGCCTAGGGGAGACATGACCGCCAATCGCCTATGGTGTATGTGATCGACGGGAATGCACGTAGTATGTGGTCAAGATGCTGGATTAACCATAGTGGGTTCCAAAAACCACGCGTATCAAGGTGTGGGTTAAGCCTTAGATACGCTGTGCATGCGAAGCTCTATGCTTGAGCATAAGAGATCGTCCTTAGTGTTGCATGCATGGGCGCAAGAGGAGTGGTGCTGATCTACTCTTGGAAATGTGAAGCTACCGACGTCACCAAGCCATGTGGAGGTGATACCTTGGACGTAACATAGTGGGATGAAGAACCTTCAGCAAATTGTGACGATGTGACATCGGTGAGCAGAGTAAGGCGATGTGTTCTCGTCACACACAAGGGCGATAAGAGATCGCCAACAGGATGAGAGGAACATCGGTCATCAACCAGGATGAGAGACACATCGGTGGTCTGCCAGGTTGAGACATCGGTTGTCTGCTAGGGTGAGATATCGGTGGTCCTCCAAGGTGAGACATCGGTTGTCTGCCAGGATGAGGAATCAGTCATCACCGGGATGAGGCACATCAGTCATCGCCGGTATGAGAGTCACATCGGTTGTCTCCCAGGGAGAGACATCGGTCGTCCTCCAGGATGAGGCCTCGGTGGTTAGTCATCGCGCGAGCGGTCATCAGTGGAAGGTTATCGCGCGGTGTCGAGTTTCACACAGATAAGGTGGGACCCAGGCTCTCAGCATCAGACGTACTGCACGCGCGACACGTAGACAAAAAGGGTGGTTCAGAATAGTGACATCAGAAAGTTGGCATGCACAAGAGACACTCGCGGTCGTACTATTCAGGGAAGTGGTTGGCATGCGCAAGAGACAACCGTGGCCGTACTGTTCAGTGAAACGTACACTCTAGCTTTCCTGCAGAAGGGGTGGTGGCAGCAGCATGCGTGGACAAGTAGGCTTGGATTCAAAAACCCACTGCAGGGAGGCAAAGAACGTGGCAGTGACTCAAGAGTGAAAGAGTGAATGCATCTTCATCCCTCTCTTTTCTCTCCTTCGCGCTGCGATTCAGGCAACCTCAAGCACCAGTACGACGAGCGACGACTGCCCTTGGACACTTGGGAGGTTCTCTGCAAGTTCTCCAGACCGGGACACTAAAACAGAGTGAAAGCATCTTTAAGCTTCGTTGGGTTTCGGAGTTCTTGGAGTTTTGCGCAAGTCCAGGTAAGGGAAGCTAGTACTCTACATTTATAAAAACGTTAGGCGAGTAAGTTCTGAAGTGAGGGCGACGTGGTCGCCAGTTTTCATATTTCTTTTCACAATGCGCTGTTTTTATGTGTGGGGTGACGTGATCGTCGGTTTTAACTTTGTTTTTGAAATCCCCTGCTTTTGAATGAGATCGCCAGTTTTGGCGTTGTTTTTCGAACTCCCCTGTTTTTGGTGTTGTTTGAAACTGTTTGAGATTTAAATGTGAAATACATGTGATATTTGAAAATCTGAACCGTGGAATGAATGTTGCTGTGACTGAATTGTTCATTCAGTGTTGTATGATGTATTGATTGTTGTGAATGTGGGATCAAGGCATAGTATTTTCAGGAAAGAAAATACCGTGTAAGATCGTGTGTAATGTGTATTGACTAGGGGCTTGTCTAGAAGGAGATATCCTGACTCTGCTGATATAATGGAATCACATAGATGAAGTTATTCAGTTGTGGAGAGTCGAAGGAGGTTCATATGAATGGGTGAGTCGTGTGAAAAAGAACGAGCTCGGCCTGTTATATGAATTAACCCTGTCATACCGGGAAAGTGATGATATTGAGACTATGTATGCGCATGGCTGTGTGGATTTCACAGCGACCCTGTGTGGATTTCACAGTGGTATGGTATGACAGGTGCATATCTTTGAGCCTGAGTCAACGCACGAGTCTTCCGGAAGTGGAGTCATGTGTCTATATGTTATGAGTCAGTGGAAAGTCTGACATGTGAACCATGAGTATCGAATGTTTTGGATAGGCACTTGACGAGTTTGTGGAATATGGGAATGTTGATGGTTGGAATTGATATGGGTTATGAATGGTGTGAAGATTTATGTTTTCTGTCGATTTAAAGTTTCATATTTGAAGTTTTTAAAACATCTAGCTTACCCTTCTATCTGGTATTGTGATTGTTTTCTTAAACCTGTGATGATCGTGTATTTTTGCACGGGAGCAGACGAGGTTGTAGGTAGTAGAGCTCCTCAGTGAGTGGTCGCCGGAAGGAGATTGCCCGATTCTATTTCCGTTAGGCGATCACCCTTTTTCGGTTTTCTGATAGGAGATCGCCGTTCTCTGATAGGAGATCGCCTTTTGCTGATAGGAGATCGCCTGTCTTTCTAGTTTACTGTAATTTTGTTTACGTTTTTGGAAATTGACCAAATTTGTATTAAACTCCCTGTGAGGAGAAACTTCATTACATATATACAATTTTGTTCACTTCAATATATTTGTTTACCTTTATTTTCATTATATAAATATGAATAGTATTTTGGCGGGATGTTACATTAATGGTATCAGAGCAGTTCGTCCTTAGGATGACCTGAGGGCTGTGGATCCATTGTGTTTCTTCTGCTCATAAAATTTATTTGAGTTTTAAATAACAATTGTAGTGAAAGGTTTTCAAACATTTTTGTATTGAAATTTTTGTATGTGCTTTAGTGAATATATGCCCTAACTGAAAATCTTAGTATTAAGAATGAGAGGATCTTGATAAAGTAGTGAGGGTGCACACTCATAACTGAATTGAGATGATTCTCAATCTTAATTCCAAAGGTTTGATGTTTAGCATACATTGAATTCTGGTGTGATTTATTTCATTTTATTGAATGTTTTTGTAATTGATTGAAAGTGGCTGTTTGGATTGATGGTTGTATACCAGCAGCTGTTCTGGTGTTTTGCTTGAGGTTATAAGTATTATGATTCTGTTGATGAACTCAAATTCTTAATGACTTTGAGATGTTGACCTTTGTAAGGTCTAGACGTTACCTCCTGAATGAATCGATTTCTTATCGATCTCATTCTTATAGTTGTAGGGGATATAGAAACCAATAGTTTCCTAATCTTCTACAGAGAAGAATGGCTCCTAGACAGCCTACCCCTCCCCAACCTTCTGCTGAAATGGGCCAGATCGCCAGGGCCATTGAGATGATGGCGAGTGCCATCCAGCAGCAGAATGCGGCGATGTCTCAGGATCACCAAGCTGCAATGCAGCATTGGGAGACCGCCAGATCGGCTGCAACAGCTTCCAACGTCGGTCATCCTCAGGAGCAGATGGGACTGACCGAGTTCATGAGGCACAACCCACCTAAGTTCAGTGGGAATGCTACTCCTGACCAAGCAGATCGATAGGTCAGGGGTTTAGAGAAAATCTTCAGGGCGACCTCCTGCCCTAAAGATAAGAAGCTGGTATTCGCCATATATCTTCTGTCTGGAGAAGCTGAGCTCTGGTGGATGGGAACTCAGCAGATGATGGAGGCCCGAGAGGAAGTGTTGGATTGGGAGAGCTTCAGGGTGAGGTTCCTGGAGAAACACTTCCCAGACGGTGCAAGGTTTGCGAAGGAAGCTGAGTCCCTAAGGTTGGAGTAGGGGGATATGTCTGTGAATGCCTATGCTGCTCGGTTTGAGTACCTCGCCCGATTCTATATCCAGGCGACCTCTGAGGCTTGGAGGTGTAGGAAATTTGAAGAAGGTTTAAAGCATGAGCTGAAGAAGGCCATAGCACCCATGTGCATCAGAGAGTTTCATGCCTTAGTAGAGAAGGCAAAGATGGTGAAAACCTTGGAAAGGGGTTATTCTCGGGTGATCAGGTCACACCCAGGGGGTTCTTTCAGTGGGAAGGCCAAGGTGCAGCACCCACAAAGCAAGCCTTATGCGGGACCTCCACCACATCGGGCAGGGGCAGTTTCGCCCAGTTTCAGCAGCAACGAACATGGAGACCCAGATGTTTCACGTGCCAAAAGATGGGGCACATATCTAGAGATTGTCCTAGCAGAAATAGGATGACTCAATCCAGTGGTTCCCAACAAATGAGGAATGAAGGCAGCAGACCTCAGGCAGCAGGGAGAGTGTTTACCATGACAGGAGCAGAGGTGCCTCAGTCAGGTAACTTGGTGCAAGGTGCTTTGTGAATCCTAGCTCGGTTGGGAGTGAAGAATGAAGAGGACGTAAGCAGGATACCTGTGGTGAAAGATTTCATGGATGTATTTCCAGAAGAAATACCTGGATTACCTCCTAAGAGAGAGGTGGAACTCTCTATTGATTTGGTACCTGGAGCTGGACCAGTGTCAATGGCTCCAGCTGAGTTGATGGAATTAAAGAAGCAAGTGTAAGTTAGATTTAGTTGTACCAAGGTTTAGTTTCAGCTACATATAAGTTAGGGAGAGTATATAAGCAGTATGTTGAGGGTTTAAAGACTTAAGCATGTGTATCCATGGGAAGTACCGGAGTTAAGTTCCAAGAATGAAAGAATGAATTTTCTTTTATTTGAAGCTTGGAAGATGTTTATGTCGATGAAACAGCATGAGATGACTCTAGCTTAACCACAAGCTTAAAAGGAAAGATGAGATATTGTAGTTATGTCTAAAGTTCATTAGATAGAGAAATTTGCGGAAAAATACTAAGTAGAGAAGTTACTGGGATAAGAGAGGAAGCTTCACGCAGAATGGATGCTGTTTTGTTGATCGTGATTTGGAAGATGAGTATGGAAATGGTGGGTTGAGATTTAAGGCTCTTGATGCCGTAAGTCTCCTGAACTTGGCAAATGAGGATGCAGTTCTGCCTGTGAACATAGAAGGGAAGGAGGTAATGGCTATGGATAGAATAAGGGTAAGCCGTGTTATGATGATGTTGAGTTCTTCTAGCGATGTTAGTAAAATGGCAGAAAGTTGGATGTGGAAGCAGAACTTTCCGTGCCTTGTGTTTCTAATGGGATGGGATTCGCAGCTAATCCTTTAGATGGGCAGTTGTGGTGGTCAGCGTTCGTTTCTGATCTTAGAAACAATGCTGCATTGTCAGCTGTGTCTGTTCTTCCGGGTCGGTGCTAGTATAGAGGTACTTTGGCAAGATCGTGGCGTTAGAGAATACTGGTTTAGATGAAAAATCTGGAGTGTGTCTCCAACGCTGCTGAAGGTCCAGTACGATGAGTTATTTGATAAAGAGGGACCACAGAAAACTAGAGGAATGGGTCCCTTCGTCTAGAGTGGCGGCCACTAATTAATTTGGGTATGCGATGTTCAGACCGCTTAACAGTCAAGCCATGCTCTCCTGAACGCCATTCAGGTCGCCCCCTTGAGTTTGAATCAGCAGTGTATGCCTGGTGGTATGATGAGTGGCGGGAAGGTGTTGTAACTGCAGCTAATGTCAGTAGTAGATGGGTCTTCGTCGGATTGCTCTACCTTAGAAAGTGAATCATCATCCATCCCCAAAGTTGAAGTTGCTAAGAAGGTGAGCAGGAATCGTTTGGTTGGGAAACCCCTGTGGATCTGGAAAATATGAAGGGACTAACTTTGAGGGAGCCACTCTATATCGCTCATGAGGACAAGGATAATAACTTTTGTAGAGGCAGTGAGGATGTTGACAATGAGGAGAAGACATTTGGAGTTGTAGTTGGAGATCATGCATTCATGAGAGTGACACCAACCAAGGGTGTAGGACGGGCGATCAGATCAAAGAAGTTGTCCCCTAAGTTCGTGGGACCATATCAGATCTTAAGGAGGATCGGTCCAGTGGCTTATGAAATCGCCCTACCTCCCCAATTAGCAAATCTGCATAATGTCTTTCACGTTTCACAGTTAAGGAAGTATCTTGCAGACCCTAGTCACGTGTTGGAAGTAGACGATGTGCAGATAAGGGATGACTTGTTGTTGGAGCGAAACCAGTCAGGATTGATGATCAGCAGAGTAAGCAGCTCAGAGGTAAGACCATCAACATGGTGAAGGTGGTGTGGGATGGCAGATCGGGTGATTCAACTTGGGAGTTGGAAGAACCCATGAGAGCAGCCTATCCATACCTCTTTTCCTTGTAATTCAATTTTTGAGGACGAAAATTTTTTCTTGTTGGGGAGAATGTAAGGACCTAGAAACTTTAATTGGAATGAAAGTATTATATTTAAATAATTTTAGAAGATGTTATTATTTAAAATACAAAGAGCTGGTAAATGAAGTTTCGTAGTAGTCGGACATCGGACGTCGCCCAAGGTCTGGGGTCAGCTGGTAGAGGTCGGTCGGCTGGCATGTAGATCAAGAAGAGTAAAGGAAGAAAAGTGTAGCTAAGAAGTCTTCTACGAGATCGCCGTTTTTGAAGAGGGAGGCGATCTCTGTAAGGACCTGTAAAATTTTATTGGAATAAAATGGGTTATATTTTAAATGAATTCTATGTATGTTCTATTTAAAATAAAAAGGAAGGAAAGTTAAGTTTAGAAGGCTATGAGATCGCCGGTCGCCTGCTACACATGGTTGCCAGGGCGCGAGGCATGCGGGCATCGCGCGGGCGCGCGAGGCATGCAGGCATTGCGCGGGCGCGAGGCATGCGGGCATCGCGCAGGCGCGCGAGGCATGCGGGCATTGCCAGGGCGCGAGGCATGCAGGCATCAGGCGGGCACGCGAGGCATGCGGGCATTTTCCAGGGCGCGAGAGGCATGCGGGCATCGCCAGGGCGCGAGGCATGCGGGCTTTCTCAGGGTGCGAGAGGCATGCGGGCATCGCCAGGGCGCGAGGCATGAGGGCGTCGCCAGGGATAGGCATCGGTCGTCGCCCAGAGATAGTCATCGGTCGTCTTCCAGGGTGAGGGAGACATCGGTCGTTCACCAAGATGAGTCAGCAGTGGAAAGTTATCGCGCGACGTCGAGTTTCACATAGAGTAAGGTGGGACCCAGGCTCCCAGCATGAAACGTCCTGCATGCGCGACACGTAGACAAAAAGAGTGGTTCAGGCTAGTGACCTTGTAACATCCCGCCAAAATACTATTCATATTTATATAATGAAAATTAAAGTAACAAATAGATTGAAGTGAATAAAATTATATATATGTAAATAAAGTTTCTCCTCCCAGGGAGTTTAATACAAATACGATCACTTTTCCATTAAAACATAAACAAATTACAATACAATAGAAAGATAGGCGATCTCCTGACAGAAGGGCGATCTCCTATTAGAAGGGCGATCTCCTATTACAAGGGCGATCTCCTATCATATAGGTGATCTCCTATTAGAAAGCAGCAAAAGGGGTGATCGCCCAACGGAAATTGAAAACAGGCGATCTCCTTCCAGCGACAATTCACTAAGGAGCTCTACTTCCTGCAACATCAGCTGCTCCCGTGTAAATTATACACGATCATTACAGGTTTAAGAAAAGGCCGAACACAACACCAAGAAAACACAGGGTAAGCTAGACATTTAAAAAGAGTTAGATATGAACTTTAAAATCAAGGTAAAACAAATTCAAGATATCTACGTAAACCATCAACTAAACACATATTTCACGATTCCTCGAAGGTCATTAAAATCACAACATATATCAAGTGTCTATCAATTCAAAGTTTCTCATTTCTCACGTCAGACTTCACTGACTCATCACACAAGACACTTGACTCCACTTCCGGAAGACTCGTGCGTTGAACCTAGCATCCAGGGACATGCACCTGTCATACTTCATTGGCTATAATGATTCCACAGCCATGCGCATCAACACAATCTCGGTCTCAATTCATCACTCTCACAGTATGACAGGGTAAATCCATAAGACAGGCCGAGCTCGTTCTGTTTCACACGACTCACCCATTCATATGAACCTCCTTCGACTCTCACCAACTGAGTAACTTCCTCTATGTGATTCCATTATCTCAGCAGAGTCAGGATCGCCCCATTCACAGGATACTTACAGATTAATACACTTCACAACCAAATCTCAACACGGTATTTCCTTTCCTGAAAATACTATGTCTTGACCCACATTCACGACCTTCCACACACCATACCACTCAAAGAATGATTTCAATCATAACATCAGTCATTTCAAAGGTTCATATTTTCGAATATCACATGTATATCACATTTAAATCCAAAGCAGCTTCAAACAACATCAAAAACAGGGAGTTCGCAAACAACGCCAAAACCGGCGATCTGGTTCAAAAACAGGGTATTTCGAAGACTGTATATAAAACCGGCGACCACGTCGCCCAAACACATAGAACAGAGCGTTCACGAAGATGAAAACGAAACCGGCGACCACGTCGCCCTCACTTCAGAAATAGCTAAACTATGGCTTGTATTTAAAATGAAGTCTAGCTTCCCTTACCTGGACTTGCGCAAAACACCGAGAGCTCAAACCCACCGAGCTTGAAGGATGCCTTAGCTCTGTTTTCAGTGCCTGGTTGGTAGAACTTGCAGAGAAACTCCCAGGTGCTCCAAGGGCTGTCGTCGCTCGTCGCACAGGTGCTGGAGGTTGCCTGAGTTGCAGCGCAAAGGAGAGAAGAAGGGAGGGAGGAAGTTTGCACTCACTCTAACACTCTTGCGTCTGTAATGCTCTTTGCCTTCCCGCAGTGGCTTTTGAATCCCAACTTACCTGTCCACGCATGCTGCTGCTGCCACCCCTTCTGCAGGAAAGTCTGAGAACCACTGCCCTGAACAGTACGACCACTGTTGTCTCTGGTGCATGCCAACCACTGCTCTGAACAGTACTACCACTGTTGTCGCTTGTGCATGCCAACCACTGCTCTGAACAGTACGACCGCGAGTGTCTCCTGCGCATGCCAACATTCTGATGTCACCACTCTAAACCACCCTTTTTGTCTACGTGGCGCGTGTGCAGGACGTTTCATGCTGGGAGTCTGGGTCCCACTTTACTCTGTGTGAAACTCGACGTCGCGCGATAACTTTCCACTGCTGACTCATCCTGGCGAACGACCGATGTCTCCTTCGCCCTGGAAGACGACCGATGAAAATCCTAGTATTAAGAATGAGAAGGTCTTGATAAAGTAGTGAGGGTGCACACTCATAACTGGATCGAGATGATTCTCAATCTTAATTCTAAAGGTTTGATGTTTAGCACATATTGAATTCTGGTGTGAGCTATTTCATTCCCTTGAGTGTCTTTGTAATTGATTGAAAATGGTTGATTGGATTGATGACTGCATACCAGTAGCTGTTCTGGTGTTTTGCTTGAGATTATAAGTATCACGATTCTGTTGATGAGCTCAAATTCTTAATGAATTTGAGATGCTGACCTTTGTAAGGTCTAGATGTTACCTCTAGAATGAATTGATTTCTTATCGATCTCATTCTTGTGGTTGTAGGGAATATAGAAGCCAATAGTTTCAGAATCAAAAATGAAGAAGATGGCACGTAGACCTCCTACCCCTCCCCAACCTTCTTCAGAAATGAGCCAGATTGCCAAGGCCATCGAGATGATGGCAACTGCCATCCAGCAGCAGAATGCAGCGATGGCTCAGAACCATCAAGCTACAATGCACCACTGGGAGACTGCTCGGTCGGCTGAGACAAATTCCCACGTTGGTCAGCCTCAGGAACAGATGGGACTGACCGAGTTCATGAGGCACAACCCACCCAAGTTCAGTGGGAATGCCACCCCTGATCAAGCAGATCAGTGGGTCAGAGAGTTGGAGAAAATCTTTAGGGCGACCTCCTGCCCTGAAGAGAAGAAGTTGGTGTTCGCCACCTTTTTGCTGTCTGGAGAAGCTGAGTTCTGGTGGATGGGAGCTCAGCAGATGATGGAGGCCCGAGAGGATGTGTTGGACTGGGAAAGCTTCAGGGTGAGGTTCTTGGAGAAATACTTCCCAGACAGCGCAAGGTTTGCGAGGGAAGCTGAGTTCCTAAAGTTGGAGCAGGGGGATATGTCTGTGAACGCCTATGCTGCTTGGTTTGAGTACCTCGCCCGATTTTATACCCAGGCGACCTCCGAGGCCTGGAGGTGTAGGAAGTTCGAAGAGGGGCTGAAGCATGGACTGAAGAGGACCATAGCCCCGATGTGCATCAGGGAATTTCACGCCTTGGTAGAGAAGGCGAAGATGGTGGAGACCCTGGAAAAGGGTGATTCTCGGGTGATCAGGTCACACCCAGGGAGTTCTTCCAGTGGGAAGGCTAAGGTGCAGCACCCACACAGCAAGCCTTATGCGAGACCTCCACCACCTCGGGCAGGAACTGTAACATCCCGCCAAATTACTTTGAAAATAAATATAAAACGAAAATAAAGGTGACAAATAGATTGAAGTGAGCAAATTCTTTATATAAAATAAATAAGTTTCTCCTCGCAGGGAGTTTAATACAAACGATCACTTCTCCATTAAAAACGTAAACGAAATACAATACAAAAGACCGATAGGCGATCTCCTGGTAAAAAGGGCGATCTCCTATAAGAAGGGCGATCTCCTTTCCCAAAGGCGATCTCCTATTATAAAGCAGCAAGAGGGGCGATCACCCAACAAAAAAGAAAACAGGCGATCTCCTTCCAGCGACAATTTTCTAAAGAGCTCTACTTCCTGCAACATCATCTGCTCCCGTGTAAATTATACACGATCATTACAGGTTTAAGACAAGGCCACAACACAAACGAAAACACAGGGTAAGCTAGGCATTTTAAAGAGAGTTTAAATAAGGGTACTTAAAATAAAAATCAAGGTAAACAATTTCAAGATATTCACGTAAAGTTATCAAGTTTCTCATACTCTTCACCTGATCACCCAGAAATCACACATTTCACAATATTTTCCAGAGTCATTCTATTTCACAACTGTATCAAGTGTCTATCAATTTCAAGTTCCTCATTTCACATGTCAGACCACCACTGACCCAGCACACAAGACACTTGACCTACTTCCGGAAGACTCGTGCATTGACTAGACTCAGAGATTCTGCACCTGTCATACAAAGCTGTAATGTTTACCAGCTATGCGCATCAACACAGTCTCAATCTCAAGTTCACCATTCTCACAGTATGACAGGGTTAATCCATATGACAGGTCGAGCTCGTTCTGTTTCACACGACTCACCCATGCATATGAACCTCCTTCGACTCTCAACGCCTGAATAACCTCATCTATATGAATCCATTATCTCAGGAGAGTCAGGATAATCCCATTATAGACATCACCGATCAATGCACATCCTAACGATCTTACACGGTATTTTCTTTCCTGAAAATACTATGCCTCGATCCCACATTCACAGCATTCAAGACATCAACCCACACTCAAATAAATGATTCAAATTATAGCAATAATCATTTCAAAGGTTCAGATTTTCGAATATCTCATTTAAATCTCAAACAGTTTCAAAGCAATACCCAAAAACAGGGAGTTCGTAAAACAGCGCCAAAACCGGCGATCTAGTTCAAAACGGGGTATTTCGAAGTCTGCATTTAAAACCGGCGACCACGTCGCCCAACACATAGTACAGAGCATTTTACAAGGATGAAAACGAAAACCGGCGATCACGTCGCCCTCACTTCAGAAATAGCTAAACTACGGCTTGTATTGAAAATGAGGTCTAGCTTCCCTTACCTGGACTTGCGCAAACACCTAGAGTTCCGAAACCCAACAAAGCTTGAAGAACGCCTTGGCTCTGTTTTTGCGTCTGGTTGAAGGACTTGCAGAGAACTGCCCAGGTGCTCTAATGGTGGCTGTCGCTCGTCGTACTCTCGTGTGAAGGTGCTAGGATCGCAGCGCGAAGGAGGCAACTGGAGGAGAAGGGAGGTAACTCACTCTTTCTCTCTTTGAAGGCTGCGACGTTTCTTGTTTCTCTCAGCAGTGGGTCTCTGCATCTTAAACCAACTCACCCATCAGAAGCAGCTGCCACACCCACTCTGCAGAGAAGTCTGAGAACCACTGCCCTGAACAGTACTACCACTGTTGTCGCTTGTGCATGCCAGCCACTGCTCTGAACAGTACTGCCACTGTTGTCGCTTGTGCATGCCAGCCACTGCTCTGAACAGTACGACCGCGAGTGTCTCCTGCGCATGCCAACATTCTGATGTCACCACTCTGAATCATCCTTTTTGCCTACGTGGCGCGCGTGCAGGATGTCTCATGCTGAGAGTCTAGGTCCCACTTTATCTGTGTGAGGCTCGCCATCGCGACAACTTTCCAACGCTGACTCATCCTGGCGAACGACCGATGTCTCCTTCGCCCTGGAAGACGACCGATGTCCTTCCCTGGGAGACGACCGATGTCCTTCCTCTGGGAGACGACCGATGTCTTCCTCTGGGAGACGACCGATGTCTTCCTTGGCGACGCCCTCATAACTCTCGCGCCTTGGCCACGTCTACATGCCTCGCGCCCTGGCAATGCCCGCATGCCTCTCGCGCCCGCGCGATGCCTGCATACCTCGCGCCCTGGCGACGTCTTCGCGCCTTGGCGACGTCCTCGCGCCCTGGCGACGTCCTCGCGCCCTGGCGACGTCCTCGCGCCCTGGCGATCTCATACCCTTCTAAACTTAACTTTTCTTCCTTTTTATTTTAAGTAAAACATACATAGAATTCCTTTGAAATATAACCCTTTTTATTCCAATTCAATTTTACAGGTCCTTACATTCTCCCCAACAAGAAAAATTTTCGTCCTCAAAAATTGAATTACAAGGAAAAGAGATATGGATAGGCTTCTCTCATGGGTTCTTCCAACTCCCAAGTTGAGTCACCCGATCGCTCATCCCACACCACTTTCACCATGTTAATGGTCTTGCCTCTGAGCTGTTTACTTTGACGATCTTCAATCCTGACTGGTTTCGCTTCAAAGGACAAGTCATCCCTGATCTGCACGTTGTCCACTTCCAGCACATGACTAGGGTCTGCCATGTACTTCCTCAGCTGTGAAACGTGAAAGACATTGTGCAGATTCGCTAAATGGGGAGGCAGGGCGATCTCATAAGCTACAGGGCCAATCCTCCTTAAGATCTGATATGGTCCCACGAACTTAGGGGACAACTTCTTTGGCCTGATCGCTCTTCCTACACCCTTGGTTGGTGTCACTTTCATGAACACGTGGTCTCCAGCAGTAAACTCCAAAGGCTTTCTCCTCTGATCTGCATAGGACTTCTGCCTACTCTGAGAAGCTTTCATTCTGCTTTGTATCTGTTGCACCTTCTCGGTCGTCCGCTGAATCAACTCTGGCCCAACCAAGACTGCCTCGCCCTCCTGGTACCAACATAAGGGAGTTCTGCATTTCCTCCCATACAGGGCTTCATATGGTGCCATCTCAATACTGGCGTGGTAGCTATTATTATAGGTAAACTCCACCAGCGGCAACACCTCGTCCCAACTTCCCAATTGATCCAAGACGCACGTCCTCAGCAGGTCTTCCAAGGATTGGATCGTTCTCTCTGACTGACCATCTGTTTGGGGATGATATGCAGAGCTCATCCTCAACTTAGTTCCCAAGCATTCTTGTAAGGTCTGCCAAAACCGTGAGGTGAACCGGGGATCCCTATCTGAAACAATGCTGGAAGGCACTCCATGCAGCCTCACTATTTCCTGGATGTACAACTGTGCCAACTTGGCCATGGGCATCCTCATATTCACTGGGAGAAAATGAGCACTCTTCGTCAGCCGATCAGTGATAACCCAGATTGCATCATGGCCCTTTACCGATCTGGGTAAATGGGTGACAAAATCCATGGCAATGCTGTCCCATTTCCACTCAAGGATATCCAATGGTTGTAACAACCCGCCAGGCCTTTGATGTTCTACCTTTGCCTTCTGACACGTCAAACAGGTAGCAACATACTGGGCGATGTCTCTCTTCATGCCTGACCACCAAAATGACTCCTTCAAGTCATGGTACATCTTGGTCATGCCTGGATGGAGGTTAAGGCGACTCTTATGACCTTCCTCTAGGATCATTTTCTTCAACTCTCCATTTGCAGGGATGCAAATTCTGCCATTAAATCTCAAGATCCCATCATCGCCCATCACAAAGTCTCTCGCCTGATCTGTCCCTAGTGACTGCACTGTACGCTTTAGACTAGGGTCCTCCAACTGCTTATCCCTTAACATCCCAAGGAAGTCATTAGTTATAGCCAGCTTACTACAACTAATGTAATTCACGTGAAATTCTATTCCAAGGTTTAAGTCTCTGAACTGCTCGATCAGTTTCTGCTCTTCTATCATCATGGTGGCGACTTGTATTGATTTCCTACTCAAAGCATCAGCCACTACATTGGCCTTCCCTGGGTGATACATGAGTTGAAAATCGTAGTCCTTTAGAAACTCCATCCACCTTCTTTGCCTCATGTTTAGTTCCTTCTGATCGAACAGGTATTTCAGGCTCTTATGGTCACTGAACACCTGGAACCGAGCTCCATATAAGTAGTGCCTCCAGATCTTCAAGGCAAATACCACAGCCGCCAACTCCAAATCATGCGTGGGGTAGTTTCTCTCATGAATCTTGAGTTGCCTTGAAGCATATGCAACCACTCTCTGCTCTTGCATCAAAACACATCCCAAGCCCTGATGTGAAGCGTCACAGAAGACATCAAAAGGTCTTCCCACCTCGGGGATCACTAGCACTGGAGCACTAGTCAACCTCTCCTTTAATTCCATGAAGCTCTGCTCACATCGGTCGGTCCAAGCAAAAGGTTGATCCTTGCGGGTCAGCTGTGTTAAGGGAGCCACTACCTTGGAAAAGTCCTCAATAAACCTCCGATAGTAGCCCGCCAACCCCACAAAGCTCCTTATCTCGGTGACTGTCTTAGGACGTTCCCACTGCAGCACTGCCTCCACTTTGGCTGGATCAACCGAGATCCCCTGGGCAGATATCACATGTCCCAAGAAGTTGACTTCCCTCAGCCAGAACTCACACTTCGAGAATTTGGCATAGAGCTGCTTCTCCCTCAGTATCTCCAATACTGTCCTCAGGTGTTCTTCATGCTCTTCCTCGGTCCTTGAGTAAATGAGTATGTCGTCTATGAAGACCACCACAAACTTATCCAAGAAAGGGCGAAAAATCCTATTCATGTAGTCCATGAACAGGGCTGGAGCATTTGTGACCCCAAACGGCATCACCACATACTCATAATGCCCATACCGAGACCTAAAAGCTGTCTTTTGCACATCATCAGCTTTAACCAAAATTTGGTGGTACCCCGATCTCAGGTCAATCTTGGAGAACACCGAGGCTCCATGTATTTGATCCATCAAATCATCAATCCTAGGTAGGGGGTACTTGTTCTTGATGGTCAACTTGTTCAACTGCCTGTAATCTATACACAGCCGAGACCCTCCATCCTTCTTCTTGACTAGGAGCACTGGAGCTCCCCATGGAGATACACTGGGTCTGATGAATTGCTTCTCCAGCAACTCTTCCACTTGTTTCTTTAACTCCACTAACTCGGCTGGTGCCATCCTGTAAGGTGCCATTGACACTAGTCCAGCTCCAGGTACCAAGTCAATAGAGAATTCCACTTCCCTCTTAGGGGGTAACCCAGGTACTTCTTCTGGGAATACATCCGTGAAATCCTTCACCACGGGTATTCTGCTTACGTCCCCTTTATTCTCCACCTCCGACCGAGCGAGTATCACGAAGCACCTCGCCCCTTCTTCCAACTCTGACTGCCCTTGCTGAGCAGAAAATTACATCTGATCCTTGGAGGTCTGGAAACGCAATCTTCTGACTACCGCAGTCAATGAGAACGTGATTGGCAGCTAACCAATCCATTCCCAGGATAACATCTAGGTCCTGAAGAGGTAGGCAGATCAAGTTCACCTTGAATCTGCATCCCTCTACAATCACTGGACATTCGGGGCATACTGTAGAGGTCATCACCTGTCCTGACGCAGGTGTAGAGACCAACAGTTCGAAAGGCAACTCCTTCACTAGAAGGCCCAACTTGGCTACACACAGGCTTGACACAAAGGAGTGTGTCGCTCCAGAATCATACAAGGCTTTTACACCCCTACCAGCTATAAAACATATACTCTGCACGAGGTTACCTGACTGAGATGCTTCTGCTCCAGACATGGCAAACACTCTCCCTGTCGCCTGAGTTCTGCTGCCTTCGTTTCTCCTCTGCTGGGAGCCACTGGGTTGGGTCGCCCCATTCCTGCTAGGGCATTCTCTAGCAACGTGCCCTGTCTTTTGGCAGGTAAAACACCTTCTCTCTGAAGGCTGCTTAGGGCACACGTTGGGCGTGTGTGGTCCACCACAATGGAAACACTTGGGTTTCCAATGTTGCTGCTGCTGAAACTGGGGAGGCGCTGCTCCTGCCCGATGTGGTGGAGGTCTCGCATAGGGCTTGCTCTGTGGGTGCTGTGCCTTAGCTTTCCCACTGGAAGAACCTCCTGGGTGCGACCTGATCACCCGAGAATCACCCCTCTCCAGGGTCTCCACCATCTTCGCCTTTTCTACTAAGGCGTGAAATTCCCTGATGCACATCGGGGCTATGGTCTTCTTCAGTCCATGCTTCAGCCCCTCTTCGAACTTCCTACACCTCCAGGCCTCAGAGGTCGCCTGGGTATAGAACCGGGCGAGGTACTCAAAACGAGCAGCATAGGCGTTTACTGACATATCCCCCTGCTCCAACTTCAGGAACTCAGCTTCCCTCGCAAATCTTGCGCTGTCTGGGAAGTATTTCTCCAAGAACTTCACCCTGAAGCTCTCCCAATCCAAAACATCCCCTCAGGCATCCATCATCTGCTGAGCTCCCATCCACCAGAACTCAGCTTCTCCTGATAGCAGATAAGTGGCGAACAGCAATTTCTTCTCTTCAGGGCAGGAGGTCGCCCTAAAGATTTTCTCCAGCTCTCTGACCCACTGATCTGCTTGATCAGGGGTAGCATTCCCACTAAACTTGGGTGGGTTGTGCCTCATGAACTCGGTCAGTCCCATCTGTTCTTGAGGCTGACCGCCGTGGGAGTTTGTCTCAGCTGACCGAGCAGTTTCCCAGTGGTGCATTGTAGCTTGATGGTTCTGAGCCATCGCTGCATTCTGCTGCTGGATGGCAGTTGCCATCATCTCGATAGCCTTAGCAATCTGGCTCATCTCCGAAGAAGATTGGGGAGGGGTAGAAGGTCTACGTGCCATCTCTCTTCGTTTCAGAGTTGAAACTACAGGTTTCTATATTCCCTACAACTACAAGAATGAGATCGATCAGAAATCAATTCATTCAGGAGGTAACATATAGACCTTACAAAGGTCAGCATCTCAAATTCATTAAGAATTTGAGCTCATCAACAGAATCGTGATACTTATAACATCAAGCATAACACCAGAACAACTACTGGTATGCAGTCATCAATCCAATCAACCATTTTCAATCCATTACAAAGACACTCAAGAAAATGAAATAGCTCACACCAGAATTCAATATATGCTAAACATCAAACCTTTGGAATTAAGGTTGAGACTCATCCCGATCCAGTTATGAGTGTGCACCCTCACTACTTTATCAAGACCTTCTCATTCTTAATACTAAGATTTTCAGTTAGAGCATATATTCACCAAAGCACACACAAAATTTCAATACAAAAACGTTTGAAAACCTTTCACTATAGTTGTTATTTTAAAATCAAATAAACTTTATGAGCAGAAGAAACACAATGGATCCACAGCCCTCAGGTCATCCTAAGGACGAACTGCTCTGATACCATTAATGTAACATCCCGCCAAATTACTTTGAAAATAAATATAAAACGAAAATAAAGGTGACAAATAGATTGAAGTGAGCAAATTCTTTATATAAAATAAATAAGTTTCTCCTCGCAGGGAGTTTAATACAAACGATCACTTCTCCATTAAAAACGTAAACGAAATACAATACAAAAGACCGATAGGCGATCTCCTGGTAAAAAGGGCGATCTCCTATAAGAAGGGCGATCTCCTTTCCCAAAGGCGATCTCCTATTATAAAGCAGCAAGAGGGGCGATCACCCAACAGAAAAGAAAACAGGCGATCTCCTTCCAGCGACAATTTTCTAAAGAGCTCTACTTCCTGCAACATCATCTGCTCCCGTGTAAATTATACACGATCATTACAGGTTTAAGACAAGGCCACAACACAAACGAAAACACAGGGTAAGCTAGGCATTTTAAAGAGAGTTTAAATAAGGGTACTTAAAATAAAAATCAAGGTAAACAATTTCAAGATATTCACGTAAAGTTATCAAGTTTCTCATACTCTTCACCTGATCACCCAGAAATCACACATTTCACAATATTTTCCAGAGTCATTCTATTTCACAACTGTATCAAGTGTCTATCAATTTCAAGTTCCTCATTTCACATGTCAGACCACCACTGACCCAGCACACAAGACACTTGACCTACTTCCGGAAGACTCGTGCATTGACTAGACTCAGAGATTCTGCACCTGTCATACAAAGCTGTAATGTTTACCAGCTATGCGCATCAACACAGTCTCAATCTCAAGTTCACCATTCTCACAGTATGACAGGGTTAATCCATATGACAGGTCGAGCTCGTTCTGTTTCACACGACTCACCCATGCATATGAACCTCCTTCGACTCTCAACGCCTGAATAACCTCATCTATATGAATCCATTATCTCAGGAGAGTCAGGATAATCCCATTATAGACATCACCGATCAATGCACATCCTAACGATCTTACACGGTATTTTCTTTCCTGAAAATACTATGCCTCGATCCCACATTCACAGCATTCAAGACATCAACCCACACTCAAATAAATGATTCAAATTATAGCAATAATCATTTCAAAGGTTCAGATTTTCGAATATCTCATTTAAATCTCAAACAGTTTCAAAGCAATACCCAAAAACAGGGAGTTCGTAAAACAGCGCCAAAACCGGCGATCTAGTTCAAAACGGGGTATTTCGAAGTCTGCATTTAAAACCGGCGACCACGTCGCCCAACACATAGTACAGAGCATTTTACAAGGATGAAAACGAAAACCGGCGACCACGTCGCCCTCACTTCAGAAATAGCTAAACTACGGCTTGTATTGAAAATGAGGTCTAGCTTCCCTTACCTGGACTTGCGCAAACACCTAGAGTTCCGAAACCCAACAAAGCTTGAAGAACGCCTTGGCTCTGTTTTTGCGTCTGGTTGAAGGACTTGCAGAGAACTGCCCAGGTGCTCTAATGGTGGCTGTCGCTCGTCGTACTCTCGTGTGAAGGTGCTAGGATCGCAGCGCGAAGGAGGCAACTGGAGGAGAAGGGAGGTAACTCACTCTTTCTCTCTTTGAAGGCTGCGACGTTTCTTGTTTCTCTCAGCAGTGGGTCTCTGCATCTTAAACCAACTCACCCATCAGAAGCAGCTGCCACACCCACTCTGCAGAGAAGTCTGAGAACCACTGCCCTGAACAGTACTACCACTGTTGTCGCTTGTGCATGCCAGCCACTGCTCTGAACAGTACTGCCACTGTTGTCGCTTGTGCATGCCAGCCACTGCTCTGAACAGTACGACCGCGAGTGTCTCCTGCGCATGCCAACATTCTGATGTCACCACTCTGAATCATCCTTTTTGCCTACGTGGCGCGCGTGCAGGATGTCTCATGCTGAGAGTCTGGGTCCCACTTTATCTGTGTGAGGCTCGCCATCGCGACAACTTTCCAACGCTGACTCATCCTGGCGAACGACCGATGTCTCCTTCGCCCTGGAAGACGACCGATGTCCTTCCCCTGGGAGACGACCGATGTCCTTCCTCTGGGAGACGACCGATGTCTTCCTCTGGGAGACGACCGATGTCTTCCTTGGCGACGCCCTCATAACTCTCGCGCCTTGGCCACGTCTACATGCCTCGCGCCCTGGCAATGCCCGCATGCCTCTCGCGCCCGCGCGATGCCTGCATACCTCGCGCCCTGGCGACGTCTTCGCGCCTTGGCGACGTCCTCGCGCCCTGGCGACGTCCTCGCGCCCTGGCGACGTCCTCGCGCCCTGGCGATCTCATACCCTTCTAAACTTAACTTTTCTTCCTTTTTATTTTAAGTAAAACATACATAGAATTCCTTTGAAATATAACCCTTTTTATTCCAATTCAATTTTACAGGTCCTTACAGGAACAACGTCATCCCAGTTTCAGCAGCAGCAACCTTGGAAACCCAAGTGTTACCATTGTGGTGGACCACACACCTCTAACGCGTGCTTCAAGAGGTGTTCAGAGAAAAGGTGCTACACCTGCCAAAAGACGGGGCACGTTGCTAGAGAGTGCCCTAACCGGAATGGGGCGACCCAACCCAGTGGCTCTCAGCAGACGAGAAACGAAGGCAGCAGACCTCAGGCAACAGGGAGAGTGTTTGCCATGTCTGGAGCAGAAGCATCTCAGTCAGGTAACCTCATGCAAGGTGTTTGTTTTATAGCTGGTAGAGGTGTAAAAGCTTTGTTTGATTCTGGAGCGACACACTCCTTTGTGTCAAGCCTGTGTGTAGCCGAGTTGGGCCTTCTAGAGAAGGAGTTACCTTTCGAACTGTTGGTCTCTACACCTGCGTCAGGACAGGTGTTGACCTCTACAGTTTGCCCTGAATGTCCAGTGATTGTAGAGGGACGCAGATTCAAGGTGAACTTGATCTGCCTACCTCTTCAGGACCTAGATGTTATCCTGGGAATGGATTGGTTAGCTGCCAATCACATTCTCATTGACTGCGGTAGTCAGAGGATTGCGTTTCCAGACCTCCAAGGATCAGATGTAATATCTGCTCAGCAAGGGCAGTCAGAGTTGGAAGAAGGGGCGAGGTGCTTCGTGATGTTGGCTCGGTTGGAAGTGAAGAATGTAGGGGACGTAAGCAGAATCCATGTGGTGAAAGATTTCGGGGATGTATTTCCAGAAGAAGTACCTGGGTTACCCCCTAAGAGAGAAGTGGAATTCTCTATTGATTTAGTACCTGGGGCTGGACCAGTGTCAATGGCGCCCTACAGGATGGCACCAGCCGAGTTGGTGGAATTAAAGAAGCAAGTAGAAGAGTTGCTGGAGAAACAATTCATCAGACCCAGTGTATCTCCATGGGGAGCTCCAGTACTCCTAGTTAAGAAGAAGGATGGAGGGTCTCGGCTGTGTATAGATTACAGGCAGTTGAACAAGTTGACCATCAAGAACAAGTACCCTCTACCCAGAATTGATGATTTGATGGATCAAATACATGGGGCCTCGGTGTTCTCCAAGATTGACCTGAGATCGGGGTACCACCAGATTTTGGTAAAAGCTGAAGATGTCCAAAAGACAGCTTTTAGGTCTCGGTATGGGCACTATGAGTATGTGGTGATGCCGTTTGGAGTAACCAATGCTCCAGCTCTGTTCATGGACTACATGAATAGGATTTTTCGCCCTTTCTTGGATAAGTTTGTGGTGGTCTTCATAGACGACATCCTCATCTATTCAAGGACCGAGGATCAACATGAAGAACACCTGAGGACGGTATTGGAGATACTGAGGGAGAAGCAACTCTATGCCAAGTTCACGAAGTGTGAGTTTTGGCTGAAGGAAGTAAACTTCTTGGGACACGTGATATCTGCCCAGGGGATCTCGGTGGATCCAGCCAAGGTAGAGGCAGTGCTGCAGTGGGAACGTCCAAAGACAGTCATCGAGATAAGGAGCTTTGTGGGGTTGGCGGGCTACTATCGGAGGTTTATTGAGGACTTTTCCAAGGTAGTGGCTCCCTTAACACAGCTGACCCGCAAGGATCAACCTTTTGCTTGGACCGACCGATGTGAGCAGAGCTTCATGGGATTAAAGGAGAGGTTGACTAGTGCTCCAGTGCTAGTGATCCCCGAGGTAGGAAGACCTTTTGATGTCTTCTGTGACGCTTCACATCAGGGCTTGGGATGTGTTTTGATGCAAGAGAAGAGAGTGGTTGCATATGCCTCAAGGCAACTCAAGATTCATGAGAGAAACTACCCCACGCATGATTTGGAGTTGGCGGCTGTGGTATTTGCCTTGAAGATCTGGAGGCACTATTTATATGGAGCTCGGTTCCAGGTGTTCAATGACCATAAGAGCCTGAAATATCTGTTCGATCAGAAGGAACTAAACATGAGACAAAGAAGGTGGATGGAGTTTCTAAAGGACTACGATTTCCAACTCATGTATCATCCAGGGAAGGCCAATGTAGTGGCTGATGCTTTGAGTAGGAAATCAATACAAGTCGCCACCATGTTGATGGAAGAGCAGAAACTGATCGAGCAGTTCAGAGACTTAAACCTTGGAATAGAATTTCACGTGAATCACATTAGTTGTAGTAAGCTGGCTATAACTAATGACTTCCTTGGGATGTTAAGGGATAAGCAGTTGGAGGACCCTATTCTAAAGCGTACCGTGGAGTCACTAGGGACAGATCAGGCGAGAGACTTTGCGATGGGCGATGATGGGATCTTGAGATTTAATGGCAGAATTTGCATCCCTGCAAATGAAGAGTTGAAGAAGATGATCCTAGAAGAAGGTCATAAGAGTCGCCTTAACCTTCATCCAGGCATGAACAAGATGTACCATGACTTGAAGGAGTCATTTTGGTGGTCGGGCATGAAGAGAGACATCGCCCAGTATGTTGCAACCTGCTTAACGTGTCAGAAGGCGAAGGTAGAGCATCAAAGACCTGGCGGGCTGTTGCAGCAACTGGGTATCCCTGAGTGGAAATGGGACAGCATCGCCATGGATTTTGTCACCCATTTACCCAGATCGGTAAAGGGTCATGATGCAATCTGGGTTATCATTGATAGGCTGACGAAGAGTGCCCACTTCCTTCCAGTGAATATGAAGATGCCTATGGCCAAGCTGGCACAGTTATACATCCAAGAAATAGTGAGGTTGCATGGAGTGCCTTCCAGCATCGTTTCAGATAGAGATCCCAGGTTCACTTCACGGTTTTGGCAGACCTTGCAAGAGTGCTTGGGAACTAAGTTGAGGATGAGCTCTGCATATCATCCCCAAACAGATGGTCAGTCAGAGAGAACGATCCAATCCTTGGAAGATCTGCTGAGGACGTGCGTCTTGGATCAATTGGGAAGTTGGGACGAGGTGTTGCCACTGGTGGAGTTTACCTATAATAATAGCTACCACGCCAGTATTGGGATGGCACCATATGAAGCCCTGTATGGGAGGAAATGCAGAACTCCCTTATGTTGGTACCAGGAGGGCGAGGCAGTCTTGGTTGGGCCAGAGTTGATTCAGCAGACGACCGAGAAGGTGAAACAGATACAAAGCAGAATGAAAGCTTCCCAGAGTAGGCAGAAGTCCTATGCTGATCAGAGGAGAAAGCCTTTGGAGTTTGCTGCTGGAGACCACGTGTTCATGAAAGTGACGCCAACCAAGGGTGTAGGACGGGCGATCAGACCAAAGAAGTTGTCCCCTAAGTTCGTGGGACCATATCAGATCTTAAGGAGGATTGGCCCAGTAGCTTATGAGATCGCCCTGCCTCCCCATTTAGCGAATCTGCACAATGTCTTTCACGTTTCACAGCTAAGGAAGTACATGGCAGACCCTAGTCATGTGCTGGAGGTGGACAACGTGCAGATCAGGGATGACTTGTCCTTTGAAGCGAGACCAGTCAGGATTGACGATCGTCAAAGTAAACAGCTCAGAGGCAAGACCATCAACATGGTGAAAGTGGTGTGGGATGAGCGATCGGGTGATTCAACTTGGGAGGTAGAAGAACCTATGAGAGAGGCTTATCCATACCTCTTTTCCTTGTAATTCAATTTTCGAGGACGAAAATTTTTATTGTTGGGGAGAATGTAAGGACCTGTAAAATTTTATTGGAATAAAATGGGTTATATTTTAAATGAATTCTATGTATGTTCTATTTAAAATAAAAAGGAAGGAAAGTTAAGTTTAGAAGGCTATGAGATCGCCGGTCGCCTGCTACACATGGTCGCCAGGGCGCGAGGCATGCGGGCATCGCGCGGGCGCGCGAGGCATGCAGGCATCGCGCGGGCGCGAGGCATGCGGGCATCGCGCGGGCGCGCGAGGCATGCGGGCATTGCCAGGGCGCGAGGCATGCGGGCATCGGGCGGGCGCGCGAGGCATGCAGGCATCGCGCGGGCGCGAGGCATGCGGGCATTTTCCAGGGCGCGAGAGGCATGCGGGCATCGCCAGGGCGCGAGGCATGCGGGCTTTGTCAGGGCGCGAGAGGCATGCGGGCATCGCCAGGGCGCGAGGCATGAGGGCGTCGCCAGGGATAGGCATCGGTCGTCGCCCAGAGAGAGTCATCGGTCGTCTTCCAGGGTGAGGGAGACATCGGTCGTTCACCAAGATGAGTCAGCAGTGGAAAGTTATCGCGCGACGTCGAGTTTCACACAGAGTAAGGTGGGACCCAGGCTCCCAGCATGAAACGTCCTGCATGCGCGACACGTAGACAAAAAGAGTGGTTCAGGCTAGTGACCTCAGAGTGTTAGCCTGCGCAGAGGCACGCTTAGTCGTACTAATCAGTGAAGCGTACACGCAAACTTCCCTGCAGAGTGGGTGGTGGCAGCGGTTTTTGTGGAGAAGTCAGCTTAAGATACAAAAACCCATTTCTGAGAGAGAAAGAAAGAAACGTCGCAGTTGTTCAAGAGCGAAAGAGTGAGTTCACCTCCCTTCTCCTCCATTCTCTCCTTCGCACTGCGATTCTAGCACCTTCACACAAGAGTACGACGAACGACGACCACCATTAGAGCACCTGGGAGGTTCTCTGCAAGTCCTTCAAACCAGACGCAAAAACAGAGCCAAGTCATTCTTTAAGCTTCGTTGGGTTTCGGAGCTCCTGGTGTTTTGCGCAAGTCCAGGTAAGGGAAGCTAGCCTTCGTTTTCAATACAAGCCATAGTTTTGCTGTTTCTGAAGTGAGGGCGACGTGGTCGCCGATTCTCTGTTTCTTTTCGAAATGCTCTGTTCTATGTGGTTGGGCGACGTGGTCGCCGGTTTTAAATACGGGTTTCGAACTCCCCTGTGTTTGACGTTGATTGAAGCTGTTTGGGATTTAAATACAATATATATGTGATATTCGAAAGTTTGAAACATTGAAAAGATTGTTGCTGTGATTTGAAATATTCCTTTGCATGGTATGATGTCTTGAATGCTGTGAATGTGGGATCGAGGCATAGTATTTTCAGGAAAGGAAATACCGTGTAAGATCTGTATAGGTGTATTGACTAGGGGCTTGTCTAGAAGGAGATATCCTGACTCTGCTGATATAATGGAATCACGTAGATGAAGTTATTCAGTTGTGGAGAGTCGGAGGAGGTTCATATGAATGGGTGACTCGTGTGAAAAAGAACGAGCTCGGCCTGTTATATGAATTAACCTTGTCATACCGGGAGAGTGATGATATGAGACTTTATATGGGCATGGCTGTGTGGATTCACAGCGACCCTGTGTGGATTTCATAGTGGTATGGTATGACAGGTGCAGATCTCTGAGCCTGAGTCAACGCACGAGTCAATCCGGAAGTAGTGTCATGTGTCTATGCATTGTGAGTCAGTGGAAAGTCTGACGTGTGAATCTTGAATACTGAAAGTAGCAAATGGACACTTGACCGTATGTGGAATATGGATATGTTGATGGTTGAAAATTGATATGGATCATGAATGGTGTGAAGTTTTATGTTTACGATTGATTTACAAGTTTTTAAACCATCTAGCTTACCCCTTTTCTTTTGTATTGCTCTGTGGTTATTTTCTCTTAAACTGTGATGATCGTGTATTTTTACACGGGAGCAGATGATCTTCCAGGGAGTAGAGCTCCTTAGAGAGTGGTCGCCGGAAGGAGATCGCCTGTTTCCGTCTCTATCGGGTGATCGCCTGTTTCTGCCTCTATCGGGTGATCGCCTGTTTTTCTGTTCTGGTAGCAGATCGGCTGTTTTGGGTCCTCTGATAGGAGATCGGTCTCTTCCGATAGGAGATTGCCTGCTTTGTTTTTTTTACTGTATTTTATTATGTTTCTAGAAAATTTGACCGAATTTGTATTAAACTCCCTGTGAGGAGAAACTACATTTCATATATATAATATTTTGTTCACTTCAATCTATTTGTTACCTTTATTTTCATTATATACATTTGTATAGTATTTTGGCGGGATGTTACAATCTCCGACTTCTCTGGGACATAATCGCCTGTCGCCTAGGGGAGACATGACCGCCAATCGCCTATGGTGTACGTGATCGACGGGAGTGCACGTAGTATGTGGTCAAGATGCTGGATTAACCATAGTGGGTTCCAAAAACCACGCGTATCAAGATGTGGGTTAAGCCTTAGATACGCTGTGCATGCGAAGCTCTATGCTTGAGCATAAGAGATCGTCCTTAGTGTTGCATGCATGGGCGCAAGAGGAGTGGTGCTGATCTACTCTTGGAAATGTGAAGCTACCGACGTCACCAAGCCATGTGGAGGTGATACCTTGGACGTAACATAGTGGGATGAAGAACCTTCAGCAAGGTGTGACGATGTGACATCGGTGAGTAGAGTAAGGCGATGTGTTCTCGTCACACACAAGGGCGATAAGAGATCGCCAACAGGATGAGAGGAACATCGGTCATCAACCAGGATGAGAGACACATCGGTGGTCTGCCAGGTTGAGACATCGGTTGTCTGCCAGGGTGAGATATCGGTGGTCCTCCAAGGTGAGACATCGGTTGTCTGCCAGGATGAGGAATCAGTCATCACCGGGATGAGGCACATCAGTCATCGCCGGTATGAGAGTCACATCGGTCATCTCCCCGGGAGAGACATCGGTCGTCCTCCAGGATGAGGCCTCGGTGGTTAGTCATCGCGCGAGCGGTCATCAGTGGAAGGTTATCGCGCGGTGTCAAGTTTCACACAGATAAGGTGGGACCCAGGCTCTCAGCATCAGACGTACTGCACGCGCGACACGTAGACAAAAAGGGTGGTTCAGAATAGTGACATCAGAAAGTTGGCATGCGCAAGAGACACTCGCGGTTGTACTGTTCAGGGAAGTGGTTGGCATGCGCAAGAGACAACCGTGGCCGTACTGTTCAGTGAAACGTACACTCTGGCTTTCCTGCAGAGGGGGTGGTGGCAGCAGCATGCGTGGACAAGTAGGCTTGGATTCAAAAACCCACTGCAGGGAGGCAAAGAACGTGGCAGTGACTCAAGAGTGAAATAGTGAGTGCATCTTCATCCCTCTCTTTTCTCTCCTTCGCGCTGCGATTCAGGCAACCTCAAGCACTAGTATGACGAGCGACGACTGCCCTTGGACACTTGGGAGGTTCTCTGCAAGTTCTCCAGACCGGGACACTAAAACAGAGTGAAAGCATCTTTAAGCTTCGTTGGGTTTCGGAGTTCTTGGAGTTTTGCGCAAGTCCAGGTAAGGGAAGCTAGTACTCTACATTTATAAAAACGTTAGGCGAGTAAGTTCTGAAGTGAGGGCGACGTGGTCGCCGGTTTTCATATTTCTTTTCACAATGCGCTGTTTTTATGTGTGGGGTGACGTGATCGCCGGTTTTAACTTTGTTTTCGAAATCCCCTGCTTTTGAATGAGATCGCCGGTTTTGGCGTTGTTTTTCGAACTCCCCTGTTTTTGGTGTTGTTTGAAACTGTTTGAGATTTAAATGTGAAATACATGTGATATTTGAAAATCTGAACCGTGGAATGAATGTTGCTGTGACTGAATCGTTCATTCAGTGTTGTATGATGTATTGATTGTTGTGAATGTGGGATCAAGGCATAGTATTTTCAGGAAAGAAAATACCGTGTAAGATCGTGTGTAATGTGTATGGACTAGGGGCTTGTCTAGAAGGAGATATCCTGACTCTGCTGATATAATGGAATCACATAGATGAAGTTATTCAGTTGTGGAGAGTGTAAGGACCTGTAAAATTAAATTGGAATAAAAGGAATATATTTTAAATGAACTCTAAGTATGTTTTTATTTAAAATAAAAAGGAAGGAAAGTGTAGCTTAGAAGACTATGAGATCGCCTGGTTAGTACATAATCGCCGGTCGCCTACTACACATGATCGCCAGGGCGCGAGAGACATGCGGACATCGCCAGGGCGCGAGGCATGTGGACGTCGCCAGGGCGCGAGAGGCATGCGGGCAACGCCGGGGCGCGAGGCATTCAGGCAACGCTGGGGCGCGAGAGGCATGCGGGCGTCGTCGGGGCGCGAGGCATGCAGGCATCGCCAGGAAGCGAGAGGCATGCTGGCGTCGCCAGGGATAGACATCGGTCGTCTCCCAGAGAGAGACATCGGTCGTCTTCCAGGACGAGACATCGGTCGTTCGCCAGGATGAGTCAGCGGTGAAAAGTTGTCGCGCGATGTCGTGTTTCACACAGATAAAGTGGGACCCAGACTCCCAGCATGGCACGTCCTGCACGCGCGCCACGTGGACAAAAAGGGTGGTTCAGAATAGTGACATCAGAAAGTTGGCATGCGCAAGAGACACTCGCGGTCGTACTGTTCAGGGAAGTGGTTGGCATGCGCAAGAGACAACTGTGGCCGTACTGTTCAGTGAAACGTACACTCTGATTTTTCTTGCAGAGGGGGTGGTGGCAGCAGCATGCGTGGACAAGTAGGCTTGGATTCAAAAACCCAATGCGAGGAGGCAAAGAAGGTTACAGAGACTCAAGAGTGAAAGAGTGAGTGCATCTTAATCCCTCCCTTTTCTCTCCTTCGTGCGGCGATTCAGGCATCCTCAAGCACCAGTGCGACAAACGACGACTGCCCTTGGACACTTGGGAGGCTCTCTGCAAGTTCTCCAGACCGGGACACTAAAACAGAGTGAAAGCATCTTAAAGCTTCGTTGGGTTTCGGAGCTCTGAGAGTTTTGCGCTAGTCCAGGTAAGGGAAGCTAGCTTTATTTTCAACGAAAACCTTATAGTAGATGTTTGAGATGATGGGGCGACGTGGTCGCCGATTTTCAACTGTTATTGTATAATCCCCTGTTTTTGAACGAGATCGCCGGTTTTGGCGTTGTTTTTCGAACTTCCCTGTTTTTGGTGTTGTTTGAAACTGTTTGAGATTTAAATGTGATATTCGAAAATCTGAACCTTGGCATGAGTTTTTCTGTGACTGGAATCGTTCATTAAGTGTTGTATGACATGTTGAATGTTGTGAATGTGAGATCAAGGCATAGTATTTTCAGGAAAGAAAATACCGTGTAAGATCGTGTAGGATGTGCATTGATCGGTGATTTCTATAATGAGATATCCTGACTCTGCTGAGATAATGGAATCACATAGAGGAAGTTATTCAGTTGGTGAGAGTCGAAGGAGGTTCATATGAATGGGTGAGTCGTGTGAAAAAGAACGAGCTCGGCCTGTTATATGGATTAACCCTGTCATACTGTGAGAGTGATGAAATTGAGATCGAGATTATGTTGATGCGCATAGCTGTGGAAACATTACAGCAGTTTAGTATGACAGGTGCAGATCTCTGAGTCTAGTCAATGCACGAGTCTTCCGGAAGTAGGGTCAAGTGTCTTGTGTGATGAGTCAGTGGAAGTCTGACGTGAGAAATGAGGAACATTGAAATTGATAGACACTTGATGCATTATGTGAAATAGAATGACTCTTGAGAATATTGTGAAATGTGTGATTTCTTGGTGGTCATGTGAAGGGAACGAGAAAATTGATAGTTTTTACGTGGGTGTCTTTAATTTGTTTCATCTTGATTTTAAAGTTTCATATCTAACTCTTTTTCAAATGTCTAGCTTACCCTGTGATTTTTGGTGTTGTGTTTGGCTTTTCTTAAACCTGTGATGATCGTGTATAATTTACACGGGAGCAGATGATGTTGCAGGAAGTAGAGCTCCTCAGTGAGTGGTCGCCGGAAGGAGATCGCCTGTTCCTATTTCTGTTAGGCGATCACCCTTTTTCTATTTTCTGATAGGAGATCGCCGTTCTCTGATAGGAGATCGCCTTTTTACTGTTAGAAGATCGCCTGTATTCATATTTTACTGTATTTTGTTCACGTTTTCTGGAAAAGTGACCGAATTTGTATTAAACTCCCTGTGAGGAGAAACTTCATTACATATATATAATTTTGTTCACTTCAATCTATTTGTCACCTTTATTTTCATTATATAAATATGAATAGTATTTTGGCGGGATGTTACAGAGAGTCGAAGGAGGTTCATATGAATGGGTGAGTCGTGTGAAAAAGAACGAGCTCGGCCTGTTATATGAATTAACCCTGTCATACCGGGAGAGTGATGATATTGAGACTATGTATGCGCATGGCTGTGTGGATTTCACAGCGACCCTGTGTGGATTTCACAGTGGTATGGTATGACAGGTGCAGATCTCTGAGCCTGAGTCAACGCACGAGTCTTCCGGAAGTGGAGTCATGTGTCTATATGTTATGAGTCAGTGGAAAGTCTGACATGTGAACCATGAGTATCGAATGTTTTGGATAGGCACTTGACGAGTTTGTGGAATATGGGAATGTTGATGGTTGGAATTGATATGGGTTATGAATGGTGTGAAGATTTATGTTTTCTGTCGATTTAAAGTTTCATATTTGAAGTTTTTAAAACATCTAGCTTACCCTTCTATCTGGTATTGTGATTGTTTTCTTAAACCTGTGATGATCGTGTATTTTTACACGGGAACAGACGAGGTTGCAGGTAGTAGAGCTCCTCAGTGAGTGGTCGCCGGAAGGAGATCGCCCGATTCTATTTCCGTTAGGCGATCACCCTTTTTCGGTTTTCTAATAGGAGATCGCCGTTCTCTGATAGGAGATCGCCTTTTGCTGATAGGAGATCGCCTGTCTTTCTAGTTTACTGTAATTTTGTTTATGTTTTTGGAAATTGACCTGATCCGGTCGGTCATCGGTAGTCGATGACATCAGCAGCAGTTGACCACGTGGACCATTCACAGAGTAACACGTGGTAGAGGAAAGCAGGCGAAGCAGAGAAGCGATCACTCAGAATGATAATCGCCTATCGCCTGTGATGTTGAGTAATCGCCTATCGGCTTGAGATGAGTAATCGCCTATCGCCTTGAGGATGAGTAATCGCCTATCGCCTTGAGGTGAGTAATCGCCTATCGGCTGAGGATGAGTAATCGGTCATCGCCGGTATGGATGAGTAATCGCCCAGATTGCACATGATCGCCATGTGTTAAGGTTAGGAGATCAGGTGGTCAGCAAGTCGCCGAAAGAGCACATCGCCGGGTGTTTGAGAAGACTTGGCAAGCACTTGTTGTATGGTCTAAGTACAGAGGATAAGTGGCATATCTGCCACCATGTGTAGTGCGAGCTGCAATGCCCAGAGTAGCCTGCGTACTAAGCTACTCCCTGTGTGGATAACTTAGTCGCAGGGGCACAGTGGAAGTAACGTTTCAGCTGCAGACACTCCAGATGATGACACGTGTACGACCAGATGTTATCCACGTGTCAGGAGGAATAACCGTCAGGAGAGAGAAAGACTCAGGTATATATACAAACTCTTAACGAAATTAGTGGGAGGCTTTTACAGATTCTCACTACTTACACACTTGAGAGTTTCAGTCACACACGGGTCTCACAGAGAGATTCAGATATAGTTTTGGTGTTCCTGTTGCCTGACTTGAGCGTCGGAGCTACAACGGCCGCTAGAGGCGCCGTTTGTGTGTTTTGTAGGCAGCGTTTGGAGTTCCGGCGGTGGTTCTTGGAGCGTTCCTGCAGAACAGAGGGCTAGACGAAGGAGTGACGAGGCAGTCCTCCACGTTCGAGTCAAGCGGCAGGATCATCAGGCGCCCACCGTGGGGCCCGTGTAAATCTGGTTCCCATCCACGTCGCAGTTTCTTGAGGTTTCTTGGAGCTCCTTGATCATTTCGTCGAAGTGAAGTTACGTCGAAGTGCAGAGGAGATGAGTAGAAGAACCAGGCAAACCTCACCTGCGTCATCTGCTGAAGAAGGAGCCGTTACCATGGCGCAGGTAGTGGAGATGATGCGCGCGCTGCAAGATAGCGTCGCGGAATCGAGAGTTGAGCAAGAGAGGATGCGTGCAGAGCTGACTGCATCGCAGGGAAGAAACGAAGAGTTGAACCGTATGAATGAAGAGCTGCGTAGGGAATTGCAGGCGCAGAGGAAGCGCGCAGCTGAAGAGAGGACGTCAACGCCACCGTCGCCTCCGCGAGCATTCCCTATGCCTTTCTCCCCCGAAATCATGAACACGGTGGTGCCTCCCAATCTGGTGGGACTGAAAGCGTCGTTCACGGGGGCGGAAGATCCAGAAGCACACCTGACAGCCTTCCACACTCAGATGATGCTGACTGGAGGTTCAGATGCTGTGTACTGCAAGATGTTCATGAGCACGCTGAGCGGAGTGGCTATGGAGTGGTTCGTGAGCCTGCCAGAGGGCCACGTCACTTCCTTCCATCAGTTCGCGAAGCTGTTCACGGAGCAGTACATCGTTAACCGACCTGCGCCAGTAGTGTCCGACGACCTGTTTAACGTACGCCAGTATCAGGGGGAGCCGTTGAGGGACTACCTCAATCGCTTTGGGGCGCAGGTGGTGAGATTGCCCAGCAAGGACAAGGACATGCTGGTGCATGCGTTCAAGAGAGGTGTCCTCCCTGGTCCTTTCAGTGAATCGCTCATCAGGAGCCACCCTGCCACCTTCACCGAGATACGGCGACGTGCGGTGGTACACATAGTAGCAGAGACCGAGGTCTCTGAGAAGAGAGGAAGTGCTGCACCGTCGAAGCCACGTGGAGGTCAGGGGAATCAACAGCAACAGGCGCGGGTGCATGAGGTCAAGGAAGGGAGGAAGGAGCAGAGAAGGTCTCGCCCTTATGCACCAAGGAAGGACCAGACCAGGGGGCGTGCAAGCAACGCACCCCCCAGGTATGATTTCATGATAAGTTTGGTAGAGCTGATCGCCATCCCTGCTGTGGCAGCAAGACTCCATGTGCCAGAGAAAACCGACAGGGTACTTGGAGGGAGGAAGGATGAGTGGTGTGAATTCCATCAAGCTTATGGACATACACTCTATAACTGCCTGGCGTTGGGGCGTCAGCTTGCTGAGTTGGTGGAGACAGGGTTCCTGACCGATTACCTGCAGAAGACACAAGGTGATCGTGCTTCGGGGTCCCAGGAAGGCGACCAGCAGCATGAACTCCCTGTGTTTGGGGAGGTGAGGTGATGGAAGAGGATACACTAGGGGGGCTCCCAGAGCTGAAGCGGAAGGCATGATCGCCCCACGTGTGTGCATCGCCAGGGCGGTCATCGCCAGTTAAAGGAGATCCCATCCAGAGTGGTTGAGATGTTGAAGAATGGAGCTTGTCGGCTGGCGACTCTGGACGTAACGACTATTCCCAGAACCCAGGACGCTACACGCTTCTTTCCTGCTTTCGTTAAGTTGTAAAGTAGATGCGCTATCGCGCTGTACACACACTTAGTGTATTAAATAGTTGAGCAGATCAGGGGCACTCTTTTTTAACGATGCCACCCAATAAAAGATTTTCAGTACATAAAGTGTGCGAGTGTTCCCAGTTTAAAGTTCTCCTTGCCCCAGGTGCAAGACCAGGTGATCGGTGGTGAGTTACCAAGTGGCCACCACCCGTAGATCAGCCCCTAGATAAGCGCTGGGATGTAGAGCGCGATCAGCCATCAGTGCATGCAGACCACGATCAGCCGTCGGTGCATGTAGAGAGTGAGTACTCGGTCGGTGCAGGCTCATCGGTGTCTTGCTAACACGTGTTAAGCTGGGACCCAAGTTCCCAGCGAGAGCGTTAAGCATGCACCTCGTATGATTCCAGAAGAAGAGGTCCTCGCCGGTCGGGACGTCGGTGAACGCGCGATGAGGCAATGCAGGTAGGGCGTGCCCAGTGTGTGCGCTTAGACAGCCACGCCTGGCGCCCCCCTGGGAGCGTGCACCCACGAGAAAGTCCTCACCTCTGCTTTATACAGCGAGGTTGAGGCGAGAGAAAGTCCTCTTGCTCTGCTTTATACAGCAAGGTTGAGGCGAGAGAAAGTCCTCTTCCTCTGCTTTATACACCAAGGTTGAGGCAAGAGAAAGACCTCTTCCTTTGCTTTTTACAGCAAGGTTGAGGCAACAGAGAAAGTCCTCTTCCTCTGCTTTATACAGCAAGGTTGAGGCAAGAGAAAGTCCTCTTCCTCTGCTTTATACAGCGAGGTTGAGGCAAGAGGAAGTCCTCCTTGCCTTTGAGCAAGTGCAGGCACCAGAGGAAGACCTCCTTGCCTTTGAGCAAGTGCAGGCGAGAACAGAGGAATACCTCCTTGCCTTTGAGCAAGTGCAGGCACCAGAGGAAGTCCTCCTTGCCTTTGAGCAAGTGCAGGCACCAGAGGAAGACCTCCTTGCCTTTGAGCAAGTGCAGGCACCAGAGGAAGTCCTCCTTGACTTTGAGCAAGTGCAGGCGAGAACAGAGGAAGACCTCCTTGCCTTTGAGCAAGTGCAGGCACCAGAGGAAGTCCTCCTTGCCCTTGAGCAAGTGTAAGGACCTGTAAAATTAAATTGGAATAAGAGAGATATATTTTAAATGAATTCTAAGTATGTCTTTATTTAAAATGAAAAGGAAGGAAAGTGTAGTTTGGAAGACTCTGAGATCGCCTAGTAGTACATGATCGCCGGTCGCCTGCTACACATGGGCGCCAGGGCGCGAGGCATGCAGGCATCGCGCGGGCGCGAGGAATGTGGACGTCGCCAGGGCGCGAGGCATGCAGGCATCGCGCGGGTGAGAGGCATGCGGGCATTTGCCAGGGGGAGACATCGGTCGTTCGCCAGCGAGAGGTCATCGGTGGATTGTCTTCGCGCGAGAGGTCCTCAGTGGATAGTCTACGCGCGAGAGGTCATCGGTGGATTGTCTTCGCGCGAGAGGTCATCGGTGGATAGCCTTCGCGCGATAGGTCATCGGTGGATGGCCTTCGCACGAGAGGTCATCGGTGGATAGCCTTCGCGGGAGAGGTCATCGGTGGATAGACTTCGCGCCTGTGGTCATCGGTGAGAGGTCATCGCGCGACGTCGAGTTACACACAGAGAAGGTGGGACCCAGACTTCCAGCATGGAACGTGCTGCACGCGCGCCACGTAGACAAGAAGAGTGGTTCAGAATAGTGACCTCAGAGTGTTAGCCTGCGCAGAGGCACGCTCAGTAGTACTGTTCAGGGAGTGGTTGGCCTGCGCAAGAGACAACTGTAGTCGTACTGTTCAGGGAAACGTACACTCAGACTTCTCTGCAGAGTGGGTGGTGGCAGCTGCTTTTGGTGGATAAGTTGGTTTAAGATGCAGAAAACCCACTGCTGAGAAAAAGAAACGTTGCAGCCTTCAAAGAGAGAAAGAGTGAGTTACCTCCCTTCTCCTCCAGTTGTCTCCTTCGCGCTGCGATTCTAGCACCTTCACACGAGAGTACGACGAGCGACAGCCACCATTAGAGCACCTGGGCAGTTCTCTGCAAGTCCTTCAACCAGACGCAAAAACAGAGCCAAGGCGTTCTTCAAGCTTTGTTGGGTTTCGGAACTCTAGGTGTTTGCGCAAGTCCAGGTAAGGGAAGCTAGACTTCATTTTTCAATACAAGCCATAGTTTAGCTATTTCTGAAGTGAGGGCGACGTGGTCGCCGGTTTTCATTTTCATCTTTGTAAAATGCTCTGTGCTATGTGTTTGGGCGACGTGGTCGCCGGTTTTAAATACAGACTTCGAAATACCCTGTTTTTGAACCAGGTCGTCGGTTTGGGCGATGTTTGCGAACTCCCTGTTTTTGGTGTTACTTTGAACTGTTGAAGCTTAAATGTGATCTTCGAAAATCTGAATCTTTGAAACGATCGTTGCTGTGACTTGAATCATTTATTTAAGGGCGGTATGATGTGTTGAATGTTGTGAATGTGGATCGAGGCATAGTATTTTCAGGAAAGGAAATACCGTGTAAGATCGTGTAGGATGTGCATTGATCGGTGATTCCTAAGGGGATATCCTGACTCTGCTGAGATAATGGAATCACATAGAGGAAGTTACTCAGTTGGTGAGAGTCGAAGGAGGTTCATATGAATGGGCGTCTCGTGTGAAAAAGAACGAGCTCCGCCTGTTCTATGGATTAACCCTGTCATACCGGGAGAACTATTGACATTGAGATTATATATGCGCATGCTGTGTGGATTCACAGCGACCCTATGTGGATTTCACAGTGGTATGGTATGACAGGTGCAGATCTCTGAGTCTAATCAATGCATGAGTCTTCCGGAAGTAGTGTCAAGTGTCTTGTGTGCTGAGTCAGTGGTGGTCTGACATGTGAAATGAGGAACTTGAAATTGATAGACACTTGATACAGTTGTGAAATAGAATGACTCTGGAGAATATTGCGAAATGTGTGATTTCTGGGCGATCAGGTGAAGAGTATGAGAAACTTGATAACTTTACGTGAATATCTTGAAATTGTTTACCTTGATTTTATTTTAAGTATCCTTATTTAAACTCTCTTTAAAATATCTAGCTTACCCTGCGTGTTCTGCTCGTTGGCTGTTTTTCTCTTAAAACTGTGATGATCGTGTATAACTTACACGGGAGCAGATGATCTTCCAGGAAGTAGAGCTCCTTAGTGAGTGGTCGCCGAGGAAGAGATCGCCGATTTTCTATCTCTTGGTGGTGATCGCCGGATTTATGTCCTGCTGCAGATCGCCTGTTTTGGGCCTTCTGTTACCAGATCCCCGGTTCATGAATGGAGATCGCCGGTCTTGTTGTATTTGGTTGAATTTCGTTTTAAATTTTGAAAACATTTGACTGGTTATGTATTAAACTCCCTAAGAGGAGCAACTTCATTTCTTATATATATAATATCATGTACTCTTCAGTATTATTTGTTTACCTTTATTTTCATTATACATGTATGTATGGTTTTATTTTGCGGGATGTTACATTAATGGTATCAGAGCAGTTCGTCCTTAGGATGACCTGAGGGCTGTGGATCCATTGTGTTTCTTCTGCTCATAAAATCTATTTGAGTTTTAAATAACAACTATAGTGAAAGGTTTTCAAAACGTTTTTGGTATTGAAATTTTGTGTGTGCTTTAGTGAATGTATGCTCTAATTGAAAATCTTGGTATTAAGAATGAGAAGATCCTGATAAAGTAATGAGGGTGCACACTCATAACTGGATCGAGATGATTCTTAATCTTAATTCCAAAGGTTTGATGTTTAGCCTACATTGAATTCTGGTGTGATTTATTTGGTGTTCTTGTAATTGACTGAGAGTGGTCGTTTGGATTGATGTCTGCACACCAGTAATTGTTCTGGTGTTTTGTTTGAAGTTATAAGTGTTATAATCCTGTTGATGAACTCAAATTCTTAATGACTTTGAGATGCTGACCTCTGTAAGGTCTAGATGGTACATCCTGAATGAATTGATTTCTGATCGATCTCATTCTTGTAGTTGTAGGGAATATAAAAACCAATAGATTCAGAATCCAAAACGAAGAAGATGGCACGTAGACCTTCTACCCCACCCCAACCCTCCTCAGAGATGAGCCAGATTGCCAAGGCCATCGAGATGATGGCAACTGCCATTCAGCAGCAGAATGCAGCGATGGCTCAGAACCATCAAGCTACAATGCAACACTGGGAAACTGCTCGATCTGCGGAGACAAACTCTCACGTCGGTCAGCCTCAAGAACAGATGGGACTGACCGAGTTCATGCGGCACAACCCACCCAAGTTCAGTGGGAATGCTACCCCTGACCAGGCAGATCAGTGGGTCAGAGAGTTGGAGAAAATCTTTAGGGCGACCTCCTGCCCTGAAGAGAAGAAATTGCTGTTCGCCACTTATCTGCTATCAGGAGAAGCTGAGTTCTGGTGGATGGGAGCTCAGCAGATGATGGAGGCCCGAGGGGATGTATTGGATTGGGAGAGCTTCAGGGTGAAGTTCTTGGAGAAATACTTCCCTGACAGCGCCAAGTTTGCGAGGGAAGCTGAGTTCCTGAAGTTGGAGCAGGGGGATATGTCAGTGAACGCCTATGCTGCTCGTTTTGAGTACCTCGCCCGGTTCTATACCCAGGCGACCTCCGAGGCCTGGAGGTGTAGGAAATTCGAAGAGGGGCTGAAGCATGGACTGAAGAGGACTATAGCCCCGATGTGCATCAGGGAATTTCACGCCTTAGTGGAGAAGGCGAAGATGGTGGAGACCCTGGAAAAGGGTGATTCTCGGGTAATCAGGTCACACCAAGGAGGTTCTTCCAGTGGGAAGGCGAAGGTGCAACACCCACGCAGCAAGCCATATGCGAGACCTCCACCACATCGGGTGGGAGCAGCGCCTCCCCAGTTTCAGCAGCAGCAACATTGGAAACCCAAGTGTCTCCATTGTGGTGGACCACACGCCTCCAATGCATGCTTCAAGAAGACTTCTGAGAGGAGATGTTTTGCCTGCCAAAAGACAGGGCACGTTGCTAGAGAATGCCCTAGCAGGAATGGGGCGACCCAACCCAGTGGCTCCCAGCAGATGAGAAACGAAGGCAGCAGACCTCAGGCGACAGGGAGAGTGTTTGCCATGTCTGGAGCAGAAGCATCTCAGTCAGGTAACCTCATACAAGGTGTTTGTTTTATTGCTGGTAGAGGTGTAAAAGCTTTGTTTGATTCTGAAGCGACACACTCCTTTGTGTCAAGCCTGTGTGTAGCCGAGTTGGGCCTCCTAGTGAAGGAGTTACCTTTCGAACTGTTGGTCTCTACACCTGCGTCAGGACAGGTGTCGACCTCTACAGTATGCCCCGAATGTCCAGTGATTGTAGAGGGACGCAGATTCAAGGTGAACTTGATCTGCCTACCTCTTCAGGACTTAGATGTTATCCTGGGAATGGATTGGTTAGCTGCCAATCACGTTATCATTGACTGCGGTAGTCAGAGGATTGCGTTTCCAGACCTCCAAGGATCAGAGGTGATATCTGCTCAGCAAGGGCAGACGGAATTGGAAGAAGGGGCGAGGTGCTTCGTGATGCTAGCCCGGTTGGAAGTGGAGAATGAAGGGGACGTAAGCAGAATACCCGTGGTGAAAGATTTCACGGACGTATTCCCAGAAGAAGTACCTGGGTTACCCCCTAAGAGAGAAGTGGAATTCTCTATTGACTTGGTACCTGGAGCTGGACCAGTGTCAATGGCACCTTACAGGATGGCACCAGCCGAGTTAGTGGAGTTAAAGAAGCAAGTGGAAGAGTTGCTGGAGAAGCAATTCATCAGACCCAGTGTATCTCCATGGGGAGCTCCAGTGCTCCTAGTCAAGAAGAAGGATGGAGGGTCTCGGCTGTGTATAGATTACAGGCAGTTGAACAAGTTGACCATCAAGAACAAGTACCCCCTACCTAGGATTGATGATTTGATGGACTAAATTCATGGGGCCTCGGTGTTCTCCAAGATTGATCTGAGATCGGGGTACCACCAAATTTTGGTAAAAGCTGAGGATGTTCAAAAGACAGCTTTTAGGTCTCGGTATGGGCACTATGAGTATGTAGTGATGCCGTTTGGAGTCACCAATGCCCCAGCCCTGTTCATGGACTACATGAATAGGATTTTTCGCCCTTTCTTGGATAAGTTTGTGGTGGTCTTCATAGACGACATCCTCATTTATTCAAGGACCGAGGAAGAGCATGAGGAACACCTGAGGACAGTATTGGAGATCCTGAGGGAGAAGCAACTCTATGCCAAGTTCTCTAAGTGTGAGTTCTGGCTGAGGGAAGTCAACTTCTTAGGACACGTGATATCTGCCCAGGGGATCTCGGTGGATCCAGCCAAGGTAGAGGCAGTGCTGCAGTGGGAACGTCCTAAGACAGTCACCGAGATAAGGAGCTTTGTGGGGTTGGCGGGCTACTATCGGAGATTTATTGAGGATTTTTCCAAGGTAGTGGCTCCTTTAACACAACTGACCCGCAAGGATCAACCTTTTGCTTGGACCGACCGATGTGAGCAGAGCTTCATGGAACTAAAGGAGAGGTTGACCAGTGCTCCAGTGCTGGTGATCCCCGAGGTAGGAAGACCTTTTGATGTCTTCTGTGACGCTTCACATCAAGGCTTGGGATGTGTTTTAATGCAAGAGAAGAGAGTGGTTGCATATGCTTCAAGGCAACTCAAGGTTCATGAGAGAAACTACCCTACGCATGACTTGGAGTTGGCGGCTGTGGTATTTGCCTTGAAAATCTGGAGGCACTATTTATATGGAGCTCAGTTCCAAGTGTTCAGTGACCATAAGAGCCTGAAATACCTGTTCGATCAGAAGGAACTAAACATGAGACAAAGAAGGTGCATGGAGTTCCTAAAGGACTACGATTTTCAACTCAGGTATCACCCAGGGAAGGCCAATGTAGTGGCAGATGCCTTGAGTAGGAAGTCTATACAAGTCGCCACCATGATGATGGAAGAGCAGAAACTGATCGAGCAGTTCAGAGACTTAAACCTTGGAGTAGAATTTCACGTGAATCACATTAGTTGTAGTAAGCTGACTATAACTAATGACTTCCTTGGGATGTTAAGGGATAAGCAGTTAGAGGACCCTAGCCTGGCGCGTACTGTGGAGTCACTAGGGACAGATCAGGCGAGAGACTTTGAGATGGGCGATGATGGGATCTTGAGATTTAAAGGCAGAATTTGCATACCTGCAAAAGAAGAGTTCAAGAAAATGATCCTAGAGGAAGGTCATAAGAGTCGCCTTAATCTTCACCCAGGCATGAACAAGATGTACCATGACTTGAAGGAGTCATTTTGGTGGTCGGGCATGAAGAGAGACATCGCCCAGTATGTTGCAACCTGCTTAACGTGTCAGAAGGCAAAGGTAGAACACCAAAGACCTGGCGGGTTGTTGCAGCAACTGGATATCCCTGAATGGAAATGGGACAGCATCGCCATGGATTTTGTCACCCATTTACCCAGATCGGTAAAGGGTCATGATGCAATCTGGGTTATCATTGATAGGCTGACGAAGAGTGCCCACTTCCTTCCAGTGAATATGAAGATGCCTATGGCCAAGCTGGCACAGTTATACATCCAAGGAATAGTGAGGTTGCATGGAGTGCCTTCCAGCATCGTTTCAAATAGAGATCCCAGGTTCACTTCACGGTTTTGGCAGACCTTACAAGAGTGCTTGGGAACTAAGTTGAGGATGAGCTCTGCATACCATCCCCAAACAGATGGTCAGTCAGAGAGAACGATACAATCCTTGGAAGATCTGCTGAGGGCGTGCGTCTTGGATCAATTGGGAAGTTGGGACGAGGTGTTGCCACTAGTGGAGTTTACCTATAATAATAGCTACCACGCCAGTACTGGGATGGCACCTTATGAAGCCCTTTATGGGAGAAAATGCAGAACCCCCTTATGTTGGTACCAGGAGGGCGAGGCAGTCTTGGTTGGGCCAGAGTTGATTCAGCAGACGACCGAGAAAGTGCAACAGATACAAAGCAGGATGAAAGCTTCTCAAAGTAGGCAGAAGTCCTATGCAGATCAGAGGAGAAAGCCTTTGGAGTTTGCTGCTGGAGACCACGTGTTCATGAAAGTTACACCAACCAAGGGTGTAGGACGGGCGATCAGGTCAAAGAAGTTGTCTCCTAAATTCGTGGGACCATATCAGATCTTAAGAAGGATTGGTCCAGTGGCTTATGAGATCGCCCTACCTCCCCATCTGGCGAATCTGCACAATGTCTTTCACGTGTCACAGCTGAGGAAGTACATGGCAGACCCTAGTCATGTGCTGGATGTAGACGATGTGCAGATCAGGGATGACTTGTCCTTTGAAGCAAAACCAGTCAGGATTGACGATCGGCAAAGTAAACAGCTCAGAGGCAAGACCATCAACATGGTGAAAGTGGTGTGTGTAACATCCCGCCAAAATACTATACAAATGTATATAATGAAAATAAAGGTAACAAATAGATTGAAGTGAACAAAATATTATATATATGAAAATGGTAGTTTCTCCTCACAGGGAGTTTAATACAAATTCGGTCAAATTTTCCAGAAACATAAACAAAATTCAATACAATAGAAAGACAGGCGATCTCCTGACAGAAAGGGCGATCTCCTGCTAGGAGGGCGATCGCCTATCAGAAAGGTGATCTCCTATCAGAAAGCAGCAAAAGGGTGATCGCCTATCGGGAATAGGAAACAGGCGATCTCCTTCCAGAGACAATTCACTAAGGAGCTCTACAACCTGCAACATCATCTGCTCCCGTGTAAATTATACACGATCATTACAGGTTTAAGAAGAGGCCACAACACAAAAGAAAACACAGGGTAAGCTAGACATTTAAAAAGAGTTGGATATGAACTTTAAAATCAAGGTAAAACAACTTCAAGATACCCACGTGAACCATCAACTAAACACATATTGCACGATTCCTCAAAGGTCATTAAAATCTCAACATTCATCAAGTGTCTATCAATTCAAAGTTTCTCATTCTCATGTCAGACTTCCACTGACTCATCACACAAGACACTTGACACTACTTCCGGATTGACTCGTGCGTTGACTCAGGCCCAGAGATCTGCACCTGTCATACCATACCACTGTGAAATCCACACAGGGTCGCTGTGAAATCCACACAGCCATGCGCATATAGTCTCAATGTCAATAACTCCCCCGGTATGACAAGGTTAATTCATATAACAGGTCGAGCTCGTTCCCTTTTGAACAACTCACCCATACGTATGAACCTCCTTCGACTCTCCACAACTGAATAACTTCATCTACGTGATTCCATTATATCAGCAGAGTCAGGATATCTCCTTCTAGACAAGCCCCAGGTCAATACACATTACATACGATCTTACACGGTATTTCCTTTCCTGAAAATACTATGCCTCGATCCCACATTCACAGCATTCAACACATCACATAACACTTAAAGGAATGATTTCAATCACAGCAAAAACTCAATCCAAGGTTCTTATTTTCGAATATCTCATTTAAATCTCAAACAGTTTCAAAGCAACATCAAAAACAGGGAGTTCGCAAATAACGTCAAAACCGGCGATCTGGTTCAAAAACAAGGTATTTCGAAGTCTGTATATAAAACCGGCGACCACGTCGCCCAAACACATAGAAACAGAGCATTCACGAAGATGAAAACGAAACCGGCGACCACGTCGCCCTCACTTCAGAAACAGCTAATCTATGGCTTGTACTGAAAATGAAGTCTAGCTTCCCTTACCTGGACTTGCGTAAAAAAATACCGCGAGCTCAAAACCCTCCGAGCCTGAAGGATGCCTTAGCTCTGTTTTCAGCGCCTGGTCTGTAGAACTTGCAGAGAACCTCTTAGGTGCTCTAAGGGCAACGTTGCTTGTCGCACTGATGCTGGAGGTTGCCTGAGTCTCAACGCAAGGAAGGGAAGAAGGGAGGGAGGAAGTTTGCACTCACTCTAACACTCTTGAGTCTGTAACGTTCTTTGCCTTCCCGCAGTGGCTTTTGAATCCCAACTTACCTGTCCACGCATGCTGCTGCTGCCACCCCTTCTGCAGGAAAGCCTGAGAACCACTGCCCTGAACAGTACGACCACTGTTGTCGCTTGTGCATGCCAACCATTGCTCTGAACAGTACGACCGCGAGTGTCTCCTGCGCATGCCAACATTCTGATGTCACCACTCTAAACCACCCTTTTTGTCTACGTGGCGCGTGTGCAGGACGTTTCATGCTGGGAGTCTGGGTCCCACTTTACTCTGTGTGAAACTCGACGTCGCGCGATAACTTTCCACTGTTGACTCATCCTGGCGAACGACCGATGTCTCCTTCGCCCTGGAAGACGACCGATGTCTTCCCTGGCGACGCCCTCATAACTCTCGCGCCCTGGCCACGTCCACATGCCTCGCGCCCTGGCAAAGCCCGCATGCCTCTCGCGCCTTGGCCACGTCCACATGCCTCGCACCCTGGCAATGCCCGCATGCCTCGCGCCCGCGCGATGCTCGCATGCCTCTCGCGCCCGCGCGATGCCTGCATGCCTCGCGCCCTGGCGACGTCCACATGCATCGCGTCCTGGTGATGCCCGCATGCCTCTCGCGCCTTGGCCACGTCCACATGCCTCGCGCCCTGGCAAAGCCCGCATGCCTCTCGTGCCTTGGCCACGTCCACATGCCTCGCGCCCTGGCAATGCCCGCATGCCTCGCGCCCGCGCGATGCTCGCATGCCTCTCGCGCCCGCGCGATGCCTGCATGCCTCGCGCCCTGGCGACGTCCACCTGGCGCTCATGTGTAGCAGGCGACCGGCGATCTCATAGCCTTCTAAACTTAACTTTTCCTCCCTTTTTATTTTAAATAAAACATACATAGAATTCTTTTAAAATATAACCCTTTTTATTCCAATTCAATTTTACAGGTCCTTACATTCTCCCCAACAAGAAAAATTTTCGTCCTCAAAAATTGAATCACAAGGAAAAGAGGTAGGGATAGGCTTCTCTCATGGTTCCTTCTAATTCCCAAGTTGTATCACCCGATCTCTCATCCCACACCACTTTCACCATACTGATGGTCTTGCCTCTGAGCTGCCTAGGACATCTGTCGACTTTGAGAAGCTTTCATTCTGCCTTGCATCAGTTTCACCTTCTCGGTTGTCTGTTGAACCAACTCTTACTACTCCAATACTTCATCAAATTCCATTCTCCATCCCTGCATATGGAGTATGCTGCTCCATTAAGCGCCAACTCTAGTACTCACACTCTACTTCCAACCCTGAAGACTTGGTCGAGCAAGTCCAGAACTAAGCCCTTAACAGAACCAGGACTAGCCCCCTGTAGAGAAAAGTGAGCAAGATCCCTTCATCGGAAGGAAAGAGGACCGCTGACTACTGCTCATGTCCCCCAGCCAATTCAAACTAGGATCCGAAATATCCTTCTAGGAATCAACTTCCGCATCTTGATCAAAACCATCCATCGACTTCCCAACTGCTGATCTAATTCTCACGCTCCCTAAAGGAACACCTTTGGTTCACCACTATACCACATAATTCTGCACCTTATAAAGACAAAGTTCTTGTTGCTGTTACTTTCTAAATCATCATCATGACTTCTTTTGCCAACTCGGCTTCCTGTTCCCATCATTTCCTCCTTGTTCAATGTATACATTGGATGCATTGATTTGGGTTCAGGTGCCTATCTGAAAAGGTATACAAGAACGAACGCACCATATATCTCAACCACAACCATGTAAGTAGTGGAGCCGATTGGAAAATTTCCTCTGCATCCAGGATTTTCTTTCTTAAGGACAACTCTATTCCTCTTCTCCAAGATACAACAGACTATTGCCACCCACATTCCCTTCCACACCTGATTCTACTTGGATGACATACATATAAGATAAAAGTTCTCAAGGTGGGACCTCAAATCCTTATGTCGAACAAATAAAACACTTATCCACTTGAAGCACATAGACCAGCCACGTTGCTTTAAAGTTAAAGTTAGTGGCCCACGCATCCTCCTGAAATCTCACATCCCCTCCGCCTCCAACTTTCCAAACAATGACTTTTTGGAACTAACCATCATCTTCACCCTCCTCGCACACCTTACGTACATCTCTCCACCACCACGATTGATATTTCGAATGAGCTCGGCTTCCCCCAAGTTCCGAGTCATATTTGGATACAAGAATATCTTTCCATTTCCCTTTCTCATCACTCCTCATCCACCATTTCCATACTCATCTTCCAAATCACGATCCACAAAATAGCATCCATTCTGCGTGAAGCTTTCTCTCTTCTCCCAGTAACTTCTCTACTTGGTATTTTTCAGCAAATTTCTCTATCTAATAGAACTTTAGACATAAATACAATATCTCCTCTTTCCTTTTATGCTTGTGGTTAAGCTAGAGTCATCTCATGCTGTTTCATCGACATAAACATCTCCCAAGCTTCAAATAAAAGAAAATTCATTCTTTCATTTTTGGAACTTAACCCCGGTACTTCCTATGGATACACATGCTTAAGTCTTTAAACCCTCAACATTCTGCTTATATACTCTCCATAACTTATATGTAGCTGAAACTAAACCTTGGTATACTAAATCTAACTTACACTTCCTTCTTTAATTCCATCAACTCAGCTGGAGCCATTGCCACTGGTCCAGCTCCAGGTACCAAAACAATAGAGAGTTCCACCTCTCTCTTAGGAGGTAATCCAGGTATCTCTTCTGGAAATACATCCATGAAATCTTTCACCAAGGTATCTTGCTTACGTCCTCTTCATTTTTCACTTCCAACCGAGCTAGCATCACGAAGCACCTCGCCATCTGGCTCTTGGAGATCTGGAAACGCTAACTTCTGATTACCGCAGACTATGAGAACGTGATTGGCAGCTAGCCAATCCATTCCCAGGATAACATCCAGATCCTGAAGAGGTAGGCAGATCAAGTTCACTTTGAATCTGCGCCCCTCTACTATCACTGGACATTCGGGGCAAACTGTAGAGGTCAACACCTGTCCTGACGCAGGTGTAGAGACCAACAGTTCAAACGGTCACTCCTTCACTAGAAGGCCCAACTCGGCTACACACAAGCTTGACACAAAAGAGTGTGTCGCTCCGGAATCAAACAAAACTCTAACGTATCTACCGGCTATAAAGCAACACTCTGTACTAAGTTACCTGACTGAGAGGCCTCCGCTCCAGACATGGCAAACACTCTCCCTGTTGCCTGAGGTCTGCTGCCTTCGCTCCTCAACTGCTGAGAGCCACTAGGTTGAGTCGCCCCATTCCTGCTTGGGCAATCTCTAGCAACGTGCCCCGTCCTTTGGCAGACAAAACACCTTCTCTCAAAAGCCTTCTTGGGGCACACATGGGACGTGTGAGGTCCACCACAATGGAAACACTTGGGTTTCCAAGGTTGTTGCTGCTGAAACTGGGATGGCGCTGCTTCCGCCTGACGTGGTGGAGGTCTCGTATAAGGCTTGCCTTGTGGGTGCTGCACCTTAGCCTTCCCACTGGAAGAACTCCCTGGGTGTGACCTGATCACCCGAGAATCACCCTTTTCCAGGGTCTCAACCATCTTCGCCTTCTCTACCAAGGCGTGAAATTCCCTGATGCACATCGGGGCTATGGTCCTCTTCAGCCCATGCTTCAGTCCCTCTTCAAACTTCCTACACCTCCAAGCCTCAGAGGTCGCCTGGGTGTAGAATCTGGCGAGATACTCAAACCGAGCAGCATAGGCGTTCACAGACATATCCCCCTGCTCCAACTTTAGGAATTCAGCTTCCCTCGCAAACCTTGCGCTGTCTGGGAAGTATTTCTCCAGGAACTTCACCCTGAAGCTCTCCCAGTCCAACACATCCTCTCGGGCCTCCATCATCTGCTGAGCTCCCATCCACCAGAACTCAGCTTCCCCAGATAGCAAAAAGGTTGCGAACACCAATTTCTTCTCTTCAGGGCAGGAGGTCGCCCTAAAGATTTTCTCCAGCTCTCTGACCCACTGATCTGCCTGATCAGGGGTAGCATTCCCACTAAACTTGGGTGGGTTGTGCCTCATGAACTCAGTCAGTCCCATCTGTTCTTGAGGCTGACCGCCGTGGGAGTTTGTCTCAGCTGACCGAGCAGTTTCCCAGTGGTGCATTGTAGCTTGATGGTTCTGAGCCATCGCTGCATTCTGTTGTTGGATGGCAGTTGCCATCATCTCGATAGCTTTAGCAATCTGGCTCATCTCCGAAGAAGATTGGGGAGGGGTAGAAGGTCTACGTGCCATCTCTCTTCGTTTCAGAGTTGAAACTACAGGTTTCTATATTCCCTACAACTACAAGAATGAGATCGATAAGAAATCAATTCATTCAGGAGGTAACATCTTGACCTTACAAAGGTCAGCATCTCAAAGTCATTAAGAATTTGAGCTCATCAACAGAATCATAATGCTTATAACATCAAGCATAATACCAGAACAACTACTGGTATGCAGTCATCAATCCAATCAACCATTTTCAATCAATTACAAAGACACTCAAGAGAATGAAATAGTTCACACCAGAATTCAATATATGCTAAACATCAAACCTTTGGAATTAAGATTGAGACTCATCTCGATCCAGTTATGAGTGTGCACCCTCACTACTTTATCAAGACCTTCTCATTCTTAATACTAAGATTTTCAGTTAGAACATATATTCACCAAAGCACACACAAACTTTCAATACAAAAACGTTTGAAAACCCTTCACTATAGTTGTTATTTTAAACTCAAATAACTTTCATGAGCAGAAGAAACACAATGGATCCACAGCCTTCAGGTCATCCTAAGGACGAACTGCTCTGATACCATTAATGTAACATCCCGCCAAAATACTATACAAATGTATATAATGAAAATAAAGGTAACAAATAGATTGAAGTGAACAAAATATTATATATATGAAAATGGTAGTTTCTCCTCACAGGGAGTTTAATACAAATTCGGTCAAATTTTCCAGAAACATAAACAAAATTCAATACAATAGAAAGACAGGCGATCTCCTGACAGAAAGGGCGATCTCCTGCTAGGAGGGCGATCGCCTATCAGAAAGGTGATCTCCTATCAGAAAGCAGCAAAAGGGTGATCGCCTATCGGGAATAGGAAACAGGCGATCTCCTTCCAGAGACAATTCACTAAGGAGCTCTACAACCTGCAACATCATCTGCTCCCGTGTAAATTATACACGATCATTACAGGTTTAAGAAGAGGCCACAACACAAAAGAAAACACAGGGTAAGCTAGACATTTAAAAAGAGTTGGATATGAACTTTAAAATCAAGGTAAAACAACTTCAAGATACCTACGTGAACCATCAACTAAACACATATTGCACGATTCCTCAAAGGTCATTAAAATCTCAACATTCATCAAGTGTCTATCAATTCAAAGTTTCTCATTCTCATGTCAGACTTCCACTGACTCATCACATAAGACACTTGACACTACTTCCGGATTGACTCGTGCGTTGACTCAGGCCCAGAGATCTGCACCTGTCATACCATACCACTGTGAAATCCACACAGGGTCGCTGTGAAATCCACACAGCCATGCGCATATAGTCTCAATGTCAATAACTCCCCCGGTATGACAAGGTTAATTCATATAACAGGCCGAGCTCGTTCCCTTTTGAACAACTCACCCATACGTATGAACCTCCTTCGACTCTCCACAACTGAATAACTTCATCTACGTGATTCCATTATATCAGCAGAGTCAGGATATCTCCTTCTAGACAAGCCCCAGGTCAATACACATTACATACGATCTTACACGGTATTTCCTTTCCTGAAAATACTATGCCTCGATCCCACATTCACAGCATTCAACACATCACATAACACTTAAAGGAATGATTTCAATCACAGCAAAAACTCAATCCAAGGTTCTTATTTTCGAATATCTCATTTAAATCTCAAACAGTTTCAAAGCAACATCAAAAACAGGGAGTTCGCAAATAACGCCAAAACCGGCGATCTGGTTCAAAAACAAGGTATTTCGAAGTCTGTATATAAAACCGGCGACCACGTCGCCCAAACACATAGAAACAGAGCATTCACGAAGATGAAAACGAAACCGGCGACCACGTCGCCCTCACTTCAGAAACAGCTAATCTATGGCTTGTACTGAAAATGAAGTCTAGCTTCCCTTACCTGGACTTGCGTAAAAAAATACCGCGAGCTCAAAACCCTCCGAGCCTGAAGGATGCCTTAGCTCTGTTTTCAGCGCCTGGTCTGTAGAACTTGCAGAGAACCTCTTAGGTGCTCTAAGGGCAACGTCGCTTGTCGCACTGATGCTGGAGGTTGCCTGAGTCTCAACGCAAGGAAGGGAAGAAGGGAGGGAGGAAGTTTGCACTCACTTTAACACTCTTGAGTCTGTAACGTTCTTTGCCTTCCCGCAGTGGCTTTTGAATCCCAACTTACCTGTCCACGCATGCTGCTGCTGCCACCCCTTCTGCAGGAAAGCCTGAGAACCACTGCCCTGAACAGTACGACCACTGTTGTCTCTAGTGCATGCCAACCACTGCTCTGAACAGTACTACCGCTGTTGTCGCTTGTGCATGCCAACCATTGCTCTGAACAGTACGACCGCGAGTGTCTCCTGCGCATGCCAACATTCTGATGTCACCACTCTAAACCACCCTTTTTGTCTACGTGGCGCGTGTGCAGGACGTTTCATGCTGGGAGTCTGGGTCCCACTTTACTCTGTGTGAAACTCGACGTCGCGCGATAACTTTCCACTGTTGACTCATCCTGGCGAACGACCGATGTCTCCTTCGCCCTGGAAGACGACCGATGTCTTCCTCTGGGAGACGACCGATGTCTTCCCTGGCGACGCCCTCATAACTCTCGCGCCCTGGCCACGTCCACATGCCTCGCGCCCTGGCAAAGCCCGCATGCCTCTCGCGCCTTGGCCACGTCCACATGCCTCGCGCCCTGGCAATGCCCGCATGCCTCGCGCCCGCGCGATGCTCGCATGCCTCTCGCGCCCGCGCGATGCCTGCATGCCTCGCGCCCTGGCGACGTCCACATGCATCGTGTCCTGGTGATGCCCGCATGCCTCTCGCGCCTTGGCCACGTCCACATGCCTCGCGCCCTGGCAAAGCCCGCATGCCTCTCGCGCCTTGGCCACGTCCACATGCCTCGCGCCCTGGCAATGCCCGCATGCCTCGCGCCCGCGCGATGCTCGCATGCCTCTCGCGCCTGTGCGATGCCTGCATGCCTCGCGCCCTGGCGACGTCCACCTGGCGCTCATGTGTAGCAGGCGACCGGCGATCTCATAGCCTTCTAAACTTAACTTTTCCTCCCTTTTTATTTTAAATAAAACATACATAGAATTCTTTTAAAATATAACCCTTTTTATTCCAATTCAATTTTATAGGTCCTTACAGTGTGGGATGAGAGATCGGGGGATTCAACTTGGGAGTTAGAAGAACCCATGAGGGAGGCTTATCCATACCTCTTTTCCTTGTAATTCAATTTTCAGGGACGAAAATTTTTCTTGATGGGGAGAATGTAAGGACCTGTAAAATTAAATTGGAATAAGAGAGATATATTTTAAATGAATTCTAAGTATGTCTTTATTTAAAATGAAAAGGAAGGAAAGTGTAGTTTGGAAGACTCTGAGATCGCCTAGTAGTACATGATCGTCGGTCGCCTGCTACACATGGGCGCCAGGGCGCGAGGCATGCAGGCATCGCACGGGCGCGAGGCATGTGGACGTCGCCAGGGCGCGAGGCATGCAGGCATCGCGCGGGTGAGAGGCATGCGGGCATTTGCCAGGGGGAGACATCGGTCGTTCGCCAGCGAGAGGTCATCGGTGGATTGTCTTCGCGCGAGAGGTCCTCAGTGGATAGTCTTCGCGCGAGAGGTCATCGGTGGATTGTCTTCGCGCGAGAGGTCATCGGTGGATAGCCTTCGCGCGATAGGTCATCGGTGGATGGCCTTCGCACGAGAGGTCATCGGTGGATAGCCTTCGCGGGAGAGGTCATCGGTGGATAGACTTCGCGCCTGTGGTCATCGGTGAGAGGTCATCGCGCGACGTCGAGTTACACACAGAGAAGGTGGGACCCAGACTTCTAGCATGGAACGTGCTGCACGCGCGCCACGTAGACAAGAAGAGTGGTTCAGAATAGTGACCTCAGAGTGTTAGCCTGCGCAGAGGCACGCTCAGTAGTACTGTTCAGGGAGTGGTTGGCCTGCGCAAGAGACAACTGTAGTCGTACTGTTCAGGGAAACGTACACTCAGACTTCTCTGCAGAGTGGGTGGTGGCAGCTGCTTTTGGTGGATAAGTTGGTTTAAGATGCAGAAAACCCACTGCTGAGAAAAAGAAACGTTGCAGCCTTCAAAGAGAGAAAGAGTGAGTTACCTCCCTTCTCCTCCAGTTGTCTCCTTCGCGCTGCGATTCTAGCACCTTCACACGAGAGTACGACGAGCGACAGCCACCATTAGAGCACTTGGGCAGTTCTCTGCAAGTCCTTCAACCAGACGCAAAAACAGAGCCAAGGCGTTCTTCAAGCTTTGTTGGGTTTCGGAACTCTAGGTGTTTGCGCAAGTCCAGGTAAGGGAAGCTAGACTTCATTTTCAATACAAGCCATAGTTTAGCTATTTCTGAAGTGAGGGCGACGTGGTCGCCGGTTTTCGTTTTCATCTTTGTAAAATGCTCTGTGCTATGTGTTTGGGCGACGTGGTCGCCGGTTTTAAATACAGACTTCGAAATACCCTGTTTTTGAACCAGGTCGCCGGTTTGGGCGATGTTTGCGAACTCCCTGTTTTTGGTGTTACTTTGAACTGTTGAAGCTTAAATGTGATCTTCGAAAATCTGAATCTTTGAAACGATCGTTGCTGTGACTTGAATCATTTATTTAAGGGCGGTATGATGTGTTGAATGTTGTGAATGTGGATCGAGGCATAGTATTTTCAGGAAAGGAAATACCGTGTAAGATCGTGTAGGATGTGCATTGATCGGTGATTCCTAAGGGGATATCCTGACTCTGCTGAGATAATGGAATCACATAGAGGAAGTTACTCAGTGGGTGAGAGTCGAAGGAGGTTCATATGAATGGGCGTCTCGTGTGAAAAAGAACGAGCTCCGCCTGTTCTATGGATTAACCCTGTCATACCGGGAGAACTATTGACATTGAGATTATATATGCGCATGCTGTGTGGATTCACAGCGACCCTGTGTGGATTTCACAGTGGTATGGTATGACAGGTGCAGATCTCTGAGTCTAATCAATGCATGAGTCTTCCGGAAGTAGTGTCAAGTGTCTTGTGTGCTGAGTCAGTGGTGGTCTGACATGTGAAATGAGGAACTTGAAATTGATAGACACTTGATACAGTTGTGAAATAGAATGACTCTGGAGAATATTGCGAAATGTGTGATTTCTGGGCGATCAGGTGAAGAGTATGAGAAACTTGATAACTTTACGTGAATATCTTGAAATTGTTTACCTTGATTTTATTTTAAGTATCCTTATTTAAACTCTCTTTAAAATATCTAGCTTACCCTGCGTGTTCTGCTCGTTGGCTGTTTTTCTCTTAAAACTGTGATGATCGTGTATAACTTACACGGGAGCAGATGATCTTCCAGGAAGTAGAGCTCCTTAGTGAGTGGTCGCCGAGGAAGAGATTGCCGATTTTCTATCTCTTGGTGGTGATCGCCGGATTTATGTCCTGCTGCAGATCGCCTGTTTTGGGCCTTCTGTTACCAGATCGCCGGTTCATGAATGGAGATCGCCGGTCTTGTTGTATTTGGTTGAATTTCGTTTTAAATTTTGAAAACATTTGACTGGTTATGTATTAAACTCCCTAAGAGGAGCAACTTCATTTCTTATATATATAATATCATGTACTCTTCAGTATTATTTGTTTACCTTTATTTTCATTATACATGTATGTATGGTTTTATTTTACGGGTGTTACAGCAAGTGCAGGCGAGAAAGAAGAAAGTCCTCCCTCGACTTTGTACAGCGAGGTGCAGGCGAGTGAAAGTCCTCACCTCGACTTTGTACAGCGAGGCTGAGGCAAGAGAGAAAGTCCTCTCCCTTTGCTTCTTACAGCAAGGTTGAGGCGAGAGAACCAAGTGCTCACCTCGACTTTGTACAGCGAGGCTGAGGCATGAGGAAAAGTCCTCTTCCCTTTGCTTTTTACAGCAAGGTTGAGGCAAGAGAACCAAGTCCCTTCCCTCTGCTTTTTACAGCGACGCTGAGGTGAGAGAAGCAAGACCTCACCCACGACTTCTTACAGCAAGGTTGGGACAAGAGGGGTCATCGAGAAGTGTAAGGACCTAGAAACTTTAATTGGAATAAAAGTGTTATATTTAAATAATTTCAGAAGATGTTATTATTTAAAATACAAAGAGTTGGTAATTGAAGTTTCGTAGTAGTCGGACCTCGGACGTCGCCCAAGATCTGGGGTCAGCTGGTAGAGGTCGGTCGGATGACGTGTGGATCGAGAAGAGTAAAGGAAGAAAAGTGTAGTTAAGAAGTCTTCTACGAGATCGCCGTTATTGAAGACGGAGGCGATCTCCGACTTCTCTGGGACATAATCGCCTGTCGCCTAGAGGAGACATGACCGCCAATCGCCTATGGTGTACGTGATCGACGGGAGTGCACGTAGTACGTAGTCAAGATACTGGATCAACCAGTGTGGGTTCCACAAAACCACACGTATCAAGGTGTGGGTTAAGCCTTAGATACGCTGTGCATGCAAAGCTCTATGCTTGAGCATAAGAAGTCATCCTTAGTGTTGCATGCATGGGAGCACGAGGAGTACTGCTGATCTACTCTTGGAAATGTGAAGCTACCGACGTCACCAAGTCATCTGGAGGTGATACCTTGGACGTAACATGATGGGAAGATGAACCTTCAGCAAGGTGTGACGATGTGACATCGGTGAGCAGAGTAAGGCGATGTGTCCTCGTCACACACAAGGGCGATAAGAGAACGCCAACAGCATGAGAGGAACATCGGTTATCAACCAGGATGGGAGGGACATCGGTGGTCTGCCAGGATGAGACATCGGTGATCCTCCAGGGTGGGACATCGGTTGTCTGCCAGTGTGAGACATCGGTGGTCCTCCAGGGTGGACATCGGTTGTCTGCCAGTGTGAGACATCGGTGGTCCTCCAGGGTGGACATCGGTTGTCTGCCAGTGTGAGACATTGGTGGTCCTCCAGGGTGACACATCGGTCGTCCTCCAGAATGTGGCCTCGATGGATAGTCATCGCGAGCGGTCATCGGTGGAAGGTTATCGCGCGATGTCAAGTTTCACGCAGATAAGGTGGGACCCAGGCTCGCAGCATCAGACGTACTGCACGCGCGACACGTAGACAAAAAGGGTGGTCCAGAATAGTGACATCAGAAAGTTGGCATGCGCAAGAGACACTCGCGGTCGTACTGTTCAGGGAAGTGGTTGGCATGCACAAGAAGACAACCGTGGCCGTACTGTTCAGTGAAACGTACACTCTGGCTTTCTTGCAGAGGGGGTGGTGTCAGCAGCATGCGTAGACAAGTAGGCTTGGATTCAAAAACCCACTGCGAGGAGGCAAAGAACGTGGCAGTGACTCAAGAGTGAAAGAGGGAGTGCATCTTCATCCTTCTCTTTTCTCTCCTTCGCGCTGCGATTCAGGCATCCTCAAGCACCAATGCAACGAGCGACGACTGCCCTTGGAGCACCTGGGAGGTTCTTTGCAAGTTCTACAAACCAGACGCAAAAACAAAGCTAAGGCACCTTTAAGCTTCGGTGGGTTTTGGGGCTCTTAGTGTTTTGCGCAAGTCCAGGTAAGGGAAGCTAGCCTTATTGCCAACGAAAATCCTTATATTCGATGATTAAGATGATGGGGGCGACGTGGTCGCCGGTTTTTCAACTGTTATTGTACAATCCTCTGTTTTTGAACGAGATCGCCGGTTTTGGCGTTGTTTTTCGAACTCTCCTGTTTTGTGTTGTTTTGAAGCTGTTTGAGATCTAAATGTGATATTCGGAAATATGAACCATGAAATGATTGTTGTTGTGATTGGAATTATTCATTTAAGTGTTATATGATGGGTGGAATGTCGTGAATGTGGGATCAAGACATAGTATTTTCAGGAAAGGAAATACCGTGTTGAGATTTGGTTATGAAGTGTATTGATCTGTGAGTATCCTATGAATGAGGCGATCCTGACTCTGCTGAGATAATGGAATCACATAAAGGAAGTTATCCAGTTGGTGAGAGTCGAAGGAGGTTCATATGAATGGGTGAGTCGTGTGAAAAAGAACGAGCTCGGCCTGTTATATGGATTAACCCTGTCATACTGTGAGAGTGATGAATTGAGAACGAGTTCGTGTTGATGCGCATGGCTGTGGAAACATTACAGCAATGAAGTATGACAGGTGCATGTCTCTGGATGCTAAGTTCAATGCACGAGTATTCCGGAAGTAGTGTCAAGTGTCTTGTGTGATGAGTCAGTGGAAGTCTGACGTGTGAAATGAGAAACATTGTATTGATAGACACTTGATGAATTTTGTGATTTTAGCGACCTTTGAGGAATTGTGCATTATGTGTTTTAGTTGATGGTTTACATGGGTGTCTTTAGTTTGTTTCATCTTGATTTTAAAGTATAATATCTAAACTCTTTTTTCAAATGTCTAGCTTACCCTGTGGTGTTTCTTTTGGTGTTGTGTTTGGCTCTTTCTTAAACCTGTGATGATCGTGTATAATTTACACGGGAGCAGATGATGTTGCAGGAAGCAGAGCTCCTCAGTGAGTGGTCGCCGGAAGGAGATCGCCTGTTTCTACTTCTGTTAGGCGATCACCCTTTTGCTGTCCTCTGATAGGAGATCGCCCTCTTCTGATAGGAGATCGCCTGCCTTGCTATTTTACTGTATTTTATTCGAGTTTAAGTTTTTTTGGAAAATTTGACCGATTATGTATTAAACTCCCTGTGAGGAGAAAACCTCATTACATATATATAATTATATTCATTTCAAAATATTTGTTTACCTTTATTTCGTTTTATAATTATTCCAAAGTATTTGGAGGGATGTTACAAGAAGCACTTTTCTTCCCCAAAACACAGGCGTCATAGTTGGTGTTCAGACCCTCTATGCACTCAGCGCTGGTGTGGCAGAGAAGTGCAGCGAAGCCAGAAGCGCGATGACTGATCGGTGGTGCGCTAACACGCTAGTCGGTGGTCGGTGGTAGAAGCAAGTTCTGCTGCGTGAAGCCGAAGCGTTTAGGCCCGTTAAGTCAGTCATCCAGCGCAAAGTTATGTTGAAGGCAATGCTAAGGCAACAGTTAGCCGCGATCAAGTCAGAGGCCAAGTTTGAGGGGTTGCAGTTAGATCGCGCTAAAGCCTAAGCTAGTTAACAGTTAGTCACATGCAGAGAGTTAAAGAGATGAAACGCAGCGAACTCCAGCGCGTTAGAGAAGAAGAAAACAGAGAAGGTGAATCTCTAGATGATCCAGAGAGATGCTTTGAATGTTTGAAGGCGAAGAAGAAGGAATGAAACAGTGTTAAGTATCAGAGTGTGCGCTCTTGTAGACCATTAGAAGACGATTTCTTAGTCTCTTCGCTGAGAACAAGTTCACAGCTCGAGACTGGGGGGCTTGTGATCCGGTCGGTCATCGGTAGTCGATGACATCAGCAACAGTTGACCACGTGGACCATTCACAGAGTAACACGTGGTAGAGGAAAGCAGGCGAAGCAGAGAGGCGATCACTCAGAATGATAATCGCCTGTCGCCTGTGATGTTGAGTAATCGCCTATCGCCTTGAGGTGAGTAATCGCCTATCGGCTGAGGATGAGTAATCGGTCATCGCCGGTATGGATGAGTAATCGCCCAGATTGCACATGATCGCCATGTGTTAAGGTTAGGAGATTAGGTGGTCAGCAAGTCGCCGAAAGAGCACATCGCCGGGTGTTTGAGAAGACTTGGCAAGCACTTGTTGTATGGTCTAAGTACAGAGGATAAGTGGCATATCTGCCACCATGTGTAGTGCGAGCTGCAATGCCCAGAGTAGCCTGCGTACTAAGCTACTCCCTGTGTGGATAACTTAGTCGCAGGGGCACAGCGGAAGTAACGTTTCAGCTGCAGACACTCCAGATGATGACACGTGTACGACCAGATGTTATCCACGTGTCAGGAGGAATAACCGTCAGGAGAGAGAAAGACTCAGGTATATATACAAACTCTTAACGAAATTAGTGGGAGGTTTTTACAGATTCTCACTGCTTACACACTTGAGAGTTTCAGTCACACACGGGTCTCACAGAGAGATTCAGATATAGTTTTGGTGTTCCTGTTGCCTGACTTGAGCGTCGGAGCTACAATGGCCGCTAGAGGCGCCGTCTGTGTGTTTTGTAGGCAGCGTTTGGAGTTCCGGCGGTGGTTCTTGGAGCGTTCCTGTAGAACAGAGGGCTAGACGAAGGAGTGACGAGGCAGTCCTCCACGTTCGAGTCAAGCGGCAGGATCATGACCAAATTTGTATTAAACTCCCTGTGAGGAGAAACTTCATTACATATATACAATTTTGTTCACTTCAATATATTTGTTTACCTTTATTTTCATTATATAAATATGAATAGTATTTTGGCGGGATGTTACAGTATGTGGTTAGGGTACTGGATCAACCAGAGTGGGTTCCACAAAACCACACGTATCAAGGTGTGGGTTAAGCCTTAGATACGCTGTGCATGCAAAGCTCTATGCTTGAGCATAAGAAATCGTCCTTAGTGTTGCATGCATGGGCGCACGAGGAGTAGTGCTGACCTACTCTTGGAAATGTGAAGCTACCGACGTCACCAAGTCACGATGATACCTTGGACGTAACATAGTGGGATGAAGAACCTTCAGCAAGGTGTGGCGATGTGTCGTCGGGCATCGCCGGGCGCGAGGCATACGGGCATCGCCGGGCGCGGGGCATGCGGGCATCGCCAGGGCGCGAGGCATGCGGGCATCGCCGGGCGCGAGGCTTGCGGGCATCGCCAGGGCGCGAGACTTGCGGGCATCGCCAGGGCGCGAGGCATGCGGTCATCGCCAGGGCGAGACATCGGTCGTCTCCCAGGGAGACACATCGGTCGTCCGCCAGGATGAGGCATCGGTGGTTAGTCATCGCACGAGCGGTCATCGGTAGAAGGTTATCGCGCGATGTCGAGTTTCACACAGATAAGGTGGGACCCAGGCTCTCAGCATCAGACGTACTGCACGCGCGACACGTAGACAAAAAGGGTGGTTCAGAATAGTGACATCAGAGTGTTGGCCTGCGCAGAGGCACGCGTATTCGTACTGTTCAGGGAAGCGTACACGCAAACTTCCCTGCAGAGTGGGTGGTGGCAGCGGCTTTTGTGGACAAGTTGGTTTAGATTCAAAAACCCACTTCTGAGAGGCGAAGAACGTTGGAGTGGTTCAAGAGTGAAAGAGTGAGTCTACCTTCATCCTTCTCTTTTCTCTCCTTCGCGCTGCGATTCAGGCATCCTCAAGCACCAGTGCGACGAGCGACGACTGCCCTTAGAGCACCTAGGAGGTTCTCTGCAAGTTCTACAAACCAGACGCAAAAACAGAGCTAAGGCACCTTTAAGCTTCAGTGGGTTTTGGAGCTCTTAGTGTTTTGCGCAAGTCCAGGTAAGGGAAGCTAGCCTTATTTCCAACGAAAACCTTATATTAGATGATTGAGATGATGGGGCGACGTGGTCGCCGGTTTTCAACTATTATTGCATAAATCCCCTGTTTTTGGACGAGATCACCGGTTTTGGCGTTGTTTTTCGAACTCCCCTGTTTTTGTGTGGTTTGAAACTGTTTGAGATTTAAATGTGATATTCGAAAATCTGAACCAGGGGATGATTGTTGTTGTGATTGGAATCATTCATTTAAGTGTTATATGATGTGTTGAATGTTGTGAATGTGGGATCAAGACATAGTATTTTCAGGAAAGGAAATACCGTGTTGAGATTGGTTATGAGGTGTATTGATCAGTGAGTATCCTGTGAATGAGACGATCCTGACTCTGCTGATATGATGGAGTCACATAGATGAAGTCATTCAGTTGGTGAGAGTCGAAGGAGGTCCATATGTATAGGTAAGTCGTTTGAAAGATAACTGACTTGACCTGTTATATGGATTAACCCTGTCATACTGTGAGAGTGATGAAATTGAGATCGAGATTGTGTTGATGCGCATGGCTGTGGAAACATTACAGCAATGAAGTATGACAGGTGCAGGTCTCTGGATGCTAAGTTCAACGCATGAGTCTTCCGGAAGTAGTGTCAAGTGTCTTATGTGATGAGTCAGTGGAGGTCTGACGTGAGAAATGAGAAACATTGAATTGATAGACACTTGATGAATTATGTGAATTAAACGACTCTTGAGGAATTGTGTAATATGTGATTTCTTGATGGTCACGTGAAGGGAATGAGAAAGTTGATGGTTTTTACGTGGGTGTCTTAAAATTTGTTTTATCTTGATTTTAAAGTTCATATCTAAACTCTCTTTCAAATATCTAGCTTACCCTGTGTTTTTGGTGTTGTGTTTGGCTTTTTCTTAAACCTGTGATGATCGTGTATAATTTACACGGGAGCAGATGATGTTGCAGGAAGTAGAGCTCCTCAGTGAGTGGTCGCCGGAAGGAGATCGCCTGTTTCTGTTTCTGTTAGGCGATCACCCTTTTTCTGTTGTCTGATAGGAGATCGCCCTTTTCTGATAGGAGATGGCCTTTTTCTGTTAGGAGATCGCCTGTTTTTTTTTTTTATTTTGCTGTATTTTGTTTACGTTTTTGGAAACTGACCGATTATGTATTAAACTCCCTGTGAGGAGAAAACTTCATTACATATATATAATTATGTTCACTTCGATATATTTGTTCCACCTTTATTTTATTACATAAATATGAAAAGCAATTTGGCGGGATGTTACATTCATGACAAAGCACTCCAGTTACTGCTACAAGGTAAATGCCCTTTGGTTTGAAAAATGCAGGAGCCACATACCAGAGGCTGATGGATAGAATACTCGCCCCTATGGTTGGGCGAAACGTGCAGGAATATGTAGACGACATGGTCATCACCTCTCAGGAGAAAGACCAGCATGTGGCTGACCCTGAGGAACTCTTCAGTACCATTTCCTGGTATAATCTTAAGTTGAACCCTGAAAAATGTGTGTTTGGGGTAGAAGCAGGAAAATTCTTGGGGTTCTTGCTGATCGAGTGTGGAATAGAGGCCAACCTAGAAAAGTGCGCAGCCATAGTGAAGATGACGACCCCGACTTTCGTGAAAGAGGTACAACAGCTGACAGGTCGGCTAGCCGCCCTGTCACGTTTTGTTTCAGTAGGGGGCGAGAAGGGCTACCCTTACTTCCAGTGTTTGAAAAGGAACAACAGGTTTGTATGGACTGCTGAGTATGAAAAGTCTTTCCTCAAGTTAAAAGAGTATCTAGCCAGTCCTCTAGTGTTGCGCAAGCCGCAGCCGGATCTCCCACTTCATTTATACTTCGCCATCACAGAAAGGGCGATCAACTCGGTCCTCGTCCAAGAACAAGACCATGTGCAGTGATCAATATATTTTTTCAGCAAGGTCTTGCAGGGGCCCGAGGCACGTTATCAGGCCATCGAGAAGGTGGCACTAGCCATGGTATTCTCAGCAAGGAGGCTCCGTCACTATTTCCACAGCTTTATGATCATTGTGATGACGGACCTCCCCATTCGAAAGGTCCTGCAGAAACCAGATGTTGCAGGAAGAATGGTTCGTTGGGTAGTGATCCCGTCGCGGACTCGAGCATGGGGAAAGTGCCTCGTCACTCCTTCGTTTAGCCTTCTAACTGCTGTGCGTTCTGCAAGGAGGCTCCAGGAACCTTCGCCGGAACTCCAAATGATGCCTGCAAAACACACAGACGGTGCCTCTAGCGGTCGTTGTAGCTCCGACGCTCAAGTCAGGCAGCGGGAACACCAAAACTCTCTCTCGGATCTATCTGTGTGAGACTCGTGTGTGTGCCCCCAGTCCTCTTTGATTCGAAAACTGAGTGTTCTCGGTTTGTGTTGTGTATTGTGTGGCAAAAAATTGCGTACCTGGTTCAGCGTTCTTCTTCCTCATATAATCTCGTGTCGCCCCCTACTGGCTACCTCTAAGGCCACTTGAATACTCTGCACCGCCGTTATCCAACCCCCAGGGCTACCTTGCGTGCAGGCCTTCCTCACTTGAGTGCAAAGTCTGACAGGGAAGGCCGTGTGGGTACCTCTGTACCCCTCAATTTCTGTGCCCATCTGCCCTACCTAATCTCTAGGAACACCTTCACGGTCCACGTGGCATGCATGCAACCTCACTGGGAGACTCTAACCTTGATCGGTTCTTGTCCCAGCAGGATTCTGCACCTAACTGCGTCTTCCCATCTTCATGCATGGTCATCTCGCGACTAAGGCCACTCCCTGTCTCTGGGCGCTTTACTGATCACTGGTCGCGTTGTTCACATCGCCGCAGCCGATGTCACCTCGACACATACCGATGACCAAGGTGTCTCTCATCCTGACCAATGGCCGATGTCTCATCCTGGCCGGTGATCGATGTGTCACCCTGACCGATGACCGATGGCGCTTCTTTACGTTGTCGTGCTTTGCTTATGGAATCAGGCGTGGTCCTTGGGTAACATTCTCACTGGAGCCTGGGTCCCAGTTTAACACGCGTTGGCAAGGAACCCTCAATGACTGATCGCTCTGCATGCACCGATGACTGATCGGTGCTTCATCACTTCTCGCGCTCTGCTTCCAGGCACTCATGTAGGAACTGATCTGCTGATGGTGGTCACTCGGTAACTGACCACTGATCGCCGTTCTTGAACGATCTCCACTCTGATTCATCCGCTATCTCATGCCACACGTCACCCTGTGACTGGCCCACGTGGTCATCTGCTGCTGACGTCATCGACTATCGATGACCGACCGGATCACAAGCCCCCCAGTCTCGAGCTGTGAACTTGTTCTCAGCGAAGAGACTAAGTGGTCTTCCTTGCCAAAGAGAAGAAGGAGCTCGAAGCCGATGTACCTGAGACCATGGCTGCTGGTGTCGAGGCTCTGATAGATGGGTTCCATGGGCTTGCAGCAAGTTCACTGCGTCCTGCCAGACTTGGACTCTACCCAACCTAGCCTCCACCATTCAGTGGTCGATGGCAAGCTCATTCCTCCTCCTTGAGCTTCTTCCCTTGCGACTTCTCCTTTTGTGTAATTTCTCTTTCTGCTACAAACTTGTGTATAAACCTTTTATGCATAAATTCATGTTGGATGACTGACCTGATGGTGTCTAAATGCTTCGACTGATCGCCCAAGAGCTTGTTTGGGGAAGCTTTCATACTCAGAGCCTTACTACCGACCACCGACTAGCATGTTAGCGCACCACCGATCCGTCATCGCGCTTCAGGTTTTGCATTACTTCTGTGTCACTCTAGCGCTAGGTGCATAGAGGGCCCGAACGCCAAAGATGACGCTTGTGTTTTGGGGAATGCTTCTCGATGACCCCTCTTGCCTCAGCCTCGCTGTAAGAAGTCGAGGTGAGGTCTTTCTCCTCTCGCCTCAGCCTCGCTGTACAAAGTCAAGGAGAGGACTTTTTATCTCGCCTCAGCCTCGCTCTATAAAGTCGAGGTGAGGACTTTTTTCACTCGCCTCAACCTTGCTATAAAAAGCAGAGGGAAAAGACTTGGTTCTCTTGCCTCAACCTTGCTGTAAGAAGCAGAGGAAGAGGACTTTTCTCTCGCCTCAACCTTGCTGTAAAAAGCAGAGGAAGAGGACTTTCTCGACCTGCACCTCGCTGTACAAAGTCGAGGGTGAGGACTTTCTTCTCTGGCCCATGCCTCGCTGTACAAAGTCGAGGGAAAGGACTTTCTCTCGCCTGCACCTCGCTGTACAAAGTCGAGGGTGAGGACTTTCTTCTCTGGCCCATGCCTCGTTGTACAAAGTCGAGGGAGAGGACTTTCTCTCGCCTGCAACCCGCTGTACAAAGTCGAGGGTGAGGACTTTCTCTCGCCTCAACCTTGCTGTAAAAAGCAGAGGAAGAGGACTTTCTTTGCCTGCACCCCGCTGTACAAAGTCGAGGGTGAGGACTTTCTTCTCTGAGTGGGTGCATGCTCCCAGGGGAGCACCAGGGGTGGCTGTCTAAGCGCACTCACCAGGCGCATCCCTGCCTGCATGGTCTCACCACACGCCCTTTGAGTGGGCAACTCCTTTTCTTCTGGTTTGGAATCATGAGAGGTGCATGCGTAACGCTCTCGCTGGGAGCCTGGGTCCCAGCTTAACACGTGTTGGCAAGACCCCGATGACCATGCACCGATGAGTGCTTTGCTTCTGGAATCATGCGAGGTGCATGCGTAACTCTCTCGCTGGGAGCCTGGGTCCCAGCTTAACACGTGTTGGCAAGACCCCGATGACCATGCACCAATGAGTGCTTGCTTCTGGAATCATGCGAGGTGCATGCGTAACGCTCTCGTTGGGAACTTGGGTCCCAGCTTAACACGTGTTAGCAAGACCCCGATGACCATGCACCGACCGAGTGCTCACTCCCGACATGCACCGACGGCTGATCTTGGTCTGCATGTACTGATGGCTGATCGCGCTCTACATCCAAGCGCTTATCTAGGGGCTGATCTGTGGGTGGTGGCCACTCGGTAACTGACCACCGATCACCTGTACTTGCACCTGGGGCAAGGAGAACTTTAAACTGGGAACACTTGCACACTTTATGTACTTAAGTGTGCAGCGTTCTACATCCTGGGAATAGCTGCTCCATCCAGAGTCTCCAGCCAATAAGCTCCACTCTCCAACACCTCAACTACTCTAGACGGGTCTCCTTTCTTCGGCGATGACCGCCCTGGCTACGCCTGACTCATGAGGGGTGATCATGCCCTCTGCTTCAGCTCCCACCTGGGCTACCTGGGAGCCCCCCAGCGTAGCATCTTCCATCATCTCACGTCCCCATGCACAGGGACTTCGTGTTGCTGATCACCTGCCTGGGACCTTGAAGCGCGATCACCTGGCGCCTCTCTTCTTAGAGACCTCTGCCTCTGCTACTATGTGTGCCACCGCGCGTCGCCGGATCTCAGCAAAGGTGGCAGGGTGGCTCCTGATGAGCGATTCGCTGAAAGGGCCAGGTAGTGAGCCTTTCTTGAATGCATGCACCAGCATGTTCTCGTCTTTGCTGGGCGATCTCACCACCTGTGCACCGAAACGGTTGAGGAAGTCCTTCAGCGACTCCCCCTGGTACTGGCGCACGTCGAACAGGTCGTAGGATACCACCGGTGGCCCTCTGTTGACAATATACTGCTCCATGAACAGCTTCGCAAACTGATGGAAGGAGGTGATGTGGCCCTCTGGCAGGCTCACGAACCACTCCATAGCTGTTCCGCTCAGTGTGCTCACGAAGATCTTGCAGTACACAGCGTCTGAGCCTCCAGACAGCATCATCTGAGTGTTGAAGGCCGTCAGATGTGCTTCCGGGTCCTCCATCCCCGTGAACGACACCTTCACTCCCACTAGGTTGGGAGGCACCGCCGTGTTCAGGATTTCGGGGGAGAAGGGCATGGGAAAGGCCCTTGGGGCCGTCGACGGAGCCTGGTCCTCTCCCACGCAGTCCCCAGCTTGCTGCATGTGACGCAGACTCAAACGTAGTTCTTCGTTGGTCCTGTGCAGCTCCTCATTTCTGGCCTGGGATGCGGCCAAGTCTGCCTGCATGCGCTCCTGGTGGGCTTTGGACTCTGCCACCGTTTCTTGGAGCGCGTGCATCGTCTCCATGAGTTGCTGCAGGGTAACGCCTTCGCCTCCATTCTGTGGGATAGATCCTTGTCTGGTATTCCTCATCTGTGCGATTTCTACTCTCGTTCTTGTGTATGGGGGCTTCGTTTTACTTCGTGCCCCACGGTGGGCGCCAAATGATCCCGCCGCGGACTCGAGCGTGGGGAAAGTGCCTCGTCACTCCTTCGTCTAGCCTTCTAACTGCTGCGCGTTCTGCAAAGAGGCTCCAGGAACCTTCACCGGAACTCCAAATGATGCCTGTAAGAACCTAGAAGTTTATATTGGAATAAAAGTGTTATATTATAAATAAATTCGAAGCACGTGTTTATTTAAATATAAAGGAAGGAATGTATAGCTGAGAAGCCTACGAGATCGCCGTTATTAAGCGGGTAGGCGATCTCCAACTTCTCTGGCACTTGAACGCCTATCGCCTAGCTTATGCTTGAACGCCTATCGCCTAGCTTATGCTTGAACGCCTATCGCCTGTGTGTACCTAGTAGCCTGTCGCCTAGAGTACACCTAATCGCCGAAACTACACTTAGTGTGTAGCCAAAATGTTGGATCAACCCTGGTACGTCCCAAAAGCCACGCGTATCAAGGTGTGGGTTAAACCTTGGATACGCTGGGCAGGCGAAGCTCTATACTTGAGCATAAGAGAATCATCCTTAACGTTACACGCTTGGGCGCACGAGGACTTGTGCTAATCAACTCTTGGAAGTGTGAAGCTACCGACGTCACCAAGCCTTGTGGAGAGAATACCTTGGATGTAACATAGTGGAATGAAGAACCTCCAGGGGGGAGTGGCGAGTGTCATCGGGCATCGCAGGGCGCGAGGCATGCTGCGGGGTGTGTCTTCGCGCGAGGGGTCATCGGTCGAGAGTCTTCGCGCGAGAGGTCATCGGTCGAGAGTCTTCGCGCGAGAGGTCATCGGTCGAGAGTCTTCGCGCGAGAGGTCATCGGTCGAGAGTCTTCGCGCGAGAGGTCATAGCGCGACGTTGAGTACACACAGAGAACGTGGGACCCAGATTTCCAGCATGAGACGCGCGGCACGCGAGATACGTAGGCAAAAAGCGTTGGTTCAGAACAGTGACATCAGAATGTTGGCATGCGCAGGAAACACTCGCGGTCGTACTGTTCAGATCAGCCGTTGGCGTGCACAAGAGACAACAGTGGTAGTACTGTTCAGAGCAGTGGGTTTGCATGCACAAAAGACAACCGAGGTCGTACTGTTCAGAGGAACGTACGCCCAGGCTTTTGCAGAAAAGGGGGAGGGCAGCAGTATACGAGGACAGGTATGGTTGGGATCAAAACCCACTGAGAGGAGGCAAAGAGCGTTACAAGTGACCCAAGAGTGAAAGAGCGAGACTATCTTCATCCTCCTCCTTTTCTCCCCTTCACGCTGCGTTTTCCAGGCATCCTCAAGCACCAGTTCGACGTTTGCCCTTAGAGCACCTGGGGAATTCTCTGCAAGAGCTTAAGGCATCCTCGAAGCTCGTGGAATTGGAGCTCTTAGTAAGGTTGCGCAAGTCCAGGTAAGGGAAGCTAGACCTCTTTTCCATACAAGCCATAGTGTAGCTTTTTCTGAAGTGTGGGCGACGTGGTCGCCGTTTTCGCTTTTGTCTTCGTGAAATGCTTGGTTTGTGTGCTTGGGCGACGTGGTCGCCGGTTTTAAACATAGCCTTTGAAATACCATGTTTTTGAACTAGATCGCCGGTTTTGGCGCTGTTTTACGAACTCCTCTGTTTTTGATACTGTTTTGAAACTACTTGAGATTTACATGAGATATTCGAAGATCTGAAGCTTTGAAATGGTTGTTGATGTGATTTGAATGATTTATTTGAATGGTATGATGTGTTGGATGTGGTGAGTGTGAGGTCGAGGCATAGTATTTTCAGGAAAGAAAATACCGTGTAAGATCTTGTAGTAGGTGCATTGATCGGTGATTAAGAACGAGATATCCTGACTCTGCTGAGGTAATGGACTCACGTAGAGGAAGTTACTCAGTTGTTGAAAGTCGAAGGAGGTTCACCTGTATGGGTGGGTTGTTTGAAAGAGAACAAACCGACCTGTTTTGCGTGGATTAACCCTGTCATGCTGTATGGTGATGTGTGAGATTCATTATACGCTTGTGAATGTGAGAGATTTCACGGCGACCCTGTGGATGTGTGAGATTCCACAGTGGGCAATATGACAGGTGCAGATCTCTGAGTCTAATCAACGCACGAGTCAATCCGGAAGTAGTGTCTTGTGTTGTGAGTCAGTGGAAAGTCTGACATGTGAAATGAGAAACTTGAATATTGATAGACACTTGATGCTGTATTGTGAAATAGAATGATTCTGAGGAATGTTGTGAAGTTTATGATTTTTGGGCGATCAGGTGAAGGGATGAGCAGCTCTACGTTTTACATGGATAATCTTGAAACTTGTTTTACCTTAATTTTAATGTTCCTATTTAAACTCTCTTTAAAATGTCTAGCTTACCCTGTGGTGTTTTCTTTGGTGTTGTGCTTGGTTCTCTTTAAAAACTGTGATGATCGTGTAATTGTTACACGGGAGCAGATGATCTTCCAGGAAGGAGAGCTCCTTAGTGAGTGGTCGCCGAGGGAGAGATCGCCGGTTTCTACCTCTCGGTGGTGATCGCCGGTTTTCGTGTCCTGATAGAAGATCGCCCGTTTTGAGGTCTTCTGTTAGAGATCGCCGTTTTAAAGTTGGAGATCGCCGTTTTCTTTTGAGACCGCCTGTCTTACTGCATTTCTTTTATTTTCGTAAAATCTTGCAAACATTTGATTTGGGTATGTATTAAACTCCCTAAGAGGAGTAACTTCATTTCTGATATATATATATAAATACATATTATTTTGCACTCTTCAATATTATTTGGTTACACTTAATTTCAATTATACATGGATGTATGTATTATTTTGGCGGGATGTTACATTAATGGTATCAGAGCAGTTCGTCCTTAGGATGACCTGAGGGTTGTGGATCCATTGTGTTTCTTCTGCTCATGAAAGTTAGTTGAGTTTAAACTAATAACTATAGTGAAAGGTTTTCAAACGTTTTTGTATTGAAATTTTGTGTGTGCTTGGTGAATATATGTTCTAATTGAAAATCTTAGTATTAAGAATGAGAAGGTCTTGATAAAGTAGTGAGGGTGCACACTCATAACTGGATCGAGATGAGTCTCAATCTTAATTCCAAAGGTTTGATGTTTAGCATATATTAAATTCTGGTGTGAGCTATCTCATTCTCTTGAGTGTCTTTGTAATTGATTGAAGATGGTTGATTGGATTGGTGACTGCATACCAGTAGTTGTGCTGGTGTTATGCTTGATGTTATAAGCATTATGATCCTGTTGATGAGCTCAAAATCTTAATGATTTTGAGATGCTGACCTTTGTAAGGTCTAGCTGTTACCCCCCTTGAATGAATTGATTTCTTATCGATCTCATTCTTGTAGTTGTAGGGAATATAGGAATCTTATAATTTCAGAATCTGAAAACGAAGGAGATGGCACGTAGACCTTCTACCCCTCCCCAATCTTCTTCGGAGATGAGCCAGATTGCTAAGGCTATCGAGATGATGGCAACTGCCATCCAACAGCAGAATACGGTAATGGCCCAGATTCATCTGGCTGTAATGAATCATTTGGGAACTGCTGGATCGGCTGCAACAGCTTCCCAGGTCAATCAGCCTCGGGAGCAGGTAGGGATGACCGAGTTCATGATGCACAACCCACCCAAGCTCAGTGGGAGTGCTACCCCTAATCAAGCAGATCCGTGGACCAGGGAGTTGCATGCCTTAGTAAGGAAGGCAAAGGTAGTGGAGACCCTGGAGAGGAATGATTCCAGGATAATCAGATCACACCCAGGGGGTCCCTCCAGTGGGAAGGCCAAGGTGCAGCACCCACAAAGCAAGCCTTATGCGAGACCTCCACCACGTCGGGCAGGAGCAGTTCCGCTCCAGTTTCAGCGGCAACAACCATGGAAACCAAAGTGTTTCCGTTGTGGTGGGTTACATAACGTCAAGGTGTGCTCCAAGAGGAATTCAGAGAGAGGGTGTTTTACATGCCAAGAAATGGGGCACATTTCTAGAGATTGTCCTAACAGAAAAAGGATGACTCAACCCAGTGGTTCTCGGCAGTTGAGGAATGAAGGCAGCAGACCTCAGGCAACAGGGAGAATGTTTGCCATGTCAGGAGCAGAGGCGTCTCAGTCAGGTAACCTCGTGCAGAGTATATGTTTTATAGCTGGTAGGAGTGTAAAAGTTTTGTTTGATTCTGGAGCGACACACTCCTTTGTGTCAAGCCTGTGTGTAGCCGAGTTGGGCCTTCTAGTGAAGGAGTTACCTTTCGAACTGTTGGTCTCTACACCTGCGTCAGGGCAGGTGATGACCTCTACAGTTTGCCCCGAATGTCCAGTGATAGTAGAGGGACACAGATTCAAGGTGAACTTGATCTGCCTACCTCTTCGGGACCTAGATGTTATCCTGGGAATGGATTGGTTAGCTGCCAATCACGTTCTCATTGACTGCGGTGGTCAGAGGATTGCATTTCCAGACCTCCAAGGATCAGATGTAATATCTGCTCAGCAAGGGCAGTCAGCGTTAGAAGAAGGGGCGAGGTGCTTCGTGATACTCGCTCGGTCGGAGGTGGAGAATAAAGGGGACATAAGCAGAATACCCGTGGTGAAAGATTTCACGGATGTATTTCCAGAAGAGGTACCTGGGTTACCTCCTAAGAGAGAGGTGGGACTCTCTATTGTTTTGGTACCTGGAACTGGACCAGTGTCAACGGCCCCAGCTGAGTTGATGGAATTAGAGAAGGAAGTGTAAGTTAGATTTAGTGTACCAAGGTGTAGGTTCAGCTACATATAAGTTATGGAGAGTATGTAAGCAGGATGTTGAGAGTTTAAAGACTTAAGCATGTGTATCCATGGGAAGTACTGGAGTTAAGTTCCAAGATGAAAGTAGGAATCTTTCTTTGATCCGGAGCTTGGTGATGACCTCTAGCTGGACACAAGGCTTGAAATGGAAATTTGAGATTTGGTAGAGAATAAGTTTACAAGATGATTATATCATCTTGAAATGTATCAACGATTTTGGGAAAGAGGAAAGATGAAATATCTTAATTGTGTTTAAAGTTACAGTTAGGCAAAGAAAATTGTTGAAAAGCAACAGGCGGAGAAATTGCTTGGATGAGAGAGAAAGTCTCACGTGGGATGGATGTTGTTTAATTAATTTGGATTTGAAAGCTGTATGTGATTCGAATTTGGACACTAGTTTATGTTGAGTATGTAGGAGATGAATTGGATGTTATTCCAGAAAAGGGATTAGTGACCTGTCAATCACGTTTCCAAAGGTTAAGCTCAACGAAAGATAGTGTTTCCAAAGTTCAGCCGAGTTGATTAAATTGAAGAAAATAAGTGGAAGAGTTGTTAGAGGCGCAGTTAGTCAAGCCCAATATATCTCCTTGGAATTTCCAGCATTGTTGGTTAAAAAGGAAGAGGAAGGACCTCAACTGTGTAGGGATTACAGGAAGTTGAATAAGTTGACCATCCAGGACAACTACCCTCTACCCGTAATTGATGAGTGGGGGATCAGTTAGATGGAACTTCAGTGTCCTTAAAGTTTTACCGGAAATCTGGATAAAACCAGATTTTGCTAAGACAGAAGATGTGCAGAAGACAAGCCTTTTGAGGTTTAGTATGATGCCTCACATCAAAGTTTGAATTGTGTCTGGATACAAGAGAAGACAGGAGTTGCATATGTTCAATGCAACTCAAATTTCATGAGGGGAATTATTCTACTTATGATTTAGAATCGGCAGTGGTAGTGTTGTTATGGAGATTTGAAGACAGTAATTGTATGAAGCTTTGTATGGGAAGAAATGCAGAATTCCCTTATTGTTGGAACCGGAGGGCGAATCAGTTTTGATTGAACAGTGAGAGGATCCTAGTCTAAAACGTATTGTGGAATTTGCTAGGCACCGATCAGGCTAAAGGCTTTGTAACGGGTAAAGATGGAATATTGAGATTAATGGCAGAATCTGCATACCAGCAGATGGAGAATGGAAATTGATGAAGTATTGGAGTAGTAAGAGTTTGTTCAACAGACAACCGAGAAGGTGAAACTGATGCAAGGCAGAATGAAAGCTTCTGAAAGTCGGCAGATGTCCTCGGCAGATCAGAGGAGAAGACCTTTGGAGTTTGTTGCTGGGGATCATGTCTTTATGAGGGAAGCAACAGCCAAGGGTGTAGGACGAGCTATCAGATCAAAGAAGCTGTCCCCTAAGTTGGTTGGGCCATGTCAGACCCAAGGGGGATCAGTCCAGTGGCTTATGAGATCACGCCACCTCCCCAATTAGCAAACCTGCATAATGTGTTTCACGTATCACAGCTAAGGAAGTATCTTGCAGACCCTAGTCACGTGTTGGAAGTGGACGATGTGCAGATCGGGTGATTCAACGTGGGAGTTAGAAGAACCCATGAGGGAAGCCTACCCATACCTCTTTTCCTTGTAATTCATTTTCGGGGACGAAAATTTTTCTTGTTGGGGAGATTGTAAGAACCTAGAAGTTTATATTGGAATAAAAGTGTTATATTATAAATAAATTCGAAGCACGTGTTTATTTAAATATAAAGGAAGGAATGTATAGCTGAGAAGCCTACGAGATCGCCGTTATTAAGCGGGTAGGCGATCTCCAACTTCTCTGGCACTTGAACGCCTATCGCCTAGCTTATGCTTGAACGCCTATCGCCTAGCTTATGCTTGAACGCCTATCGCCTGTGTGTACCTAGTAGCCTGTCGCCTAGAGTACACCTAATCGCCGAAACTACACTTAGTGTGTAGCCAAAATGTTGGATCAACCCTGGTACGTCCCAAAAGCCACGCGTATCAAGGTGTGGGTTAAACCTTGGATACGCTGGGCAGGCGAAGCTCTATACTTGAGCATAAGAGAATCATCCTTAACGTTACACGCTTGGGCGCACGAGGACTTGTGCTAATCAACTCTTGGAAGTGTGAAGCTACCGACGTCACCAAGCCTTGTGGAGAGAATACCTTGGATGTAACATAGTGGAATGAAGAACCTCCAGGGGGGAGTGGCGAGTGTCATCGGGCATCGCAGGGCGCGAGGCATGCTGCGGGGTGTGTCTTCGCGCGAGGGGTCATCGGTCGAGAGTCTTCGCGCGAGAGGTCATCGGTCGAGAGTCTTCGCGCGAGAGGTCATCGGTCGAGAGTCTTCGCGCGAGAGGTCATCGGTCGAGAGTCTTCGCGCGAGAGGTCATCGGTCGAGAGTCTTCGCGCGAGAGGTCATAGCGCGACGTTGAGTACACACAGAGAACGTGGGACCCAGATTTCCAGCATGAGACGCGCGGCACGCGAGATACGTAGGCAAAAAGCGTTGGTTCAGAACAGTGACATCAGAATGTTGGCATGCGCAGGAAACACTCGCGGTCGTACTGTTCAGATCAGCCGTTGGCGTGCACAAGAGACAACAGTGGTAGTACTGTTCAGAGCAGTGGTTTGCATGCACAAAAGACAACCGAGGTCGTACTGTTCAGAGGAACGTACGCCCAGGCTTTTGCAGAAAAGGGGGAGGGCAGCAGTATACGAGGACAGGTATGGTTGGGATCAAAACCCACTGAGAGGAGGCAAAGAGCGTTACAAGTGACCCAAGAGTGAAAGAGCGAGACTATCTTCATCCTCCTCCTTTTCTCCCCTTCACGCTGCGTTTTCCAGGCATCCTCAAGCACCAGTTCGACGTTTGCCCTTAGAGCACCTGGGGAATTCTCTGCAAGAGCTTAAGGCATCCTCGAAGCTCGTGGAATTGGAGCTCTTAGTAAGGTTGCGCAAGTCCAGGTAAGGGAAGCTAGACCTCTTTTCCATACAAGCCATAGTGTAGCTTTTTCTGAAGTGTGGGCGACGTGGTCGCCGTTTTCGCTTTTGTCTTCGTGAAATGCTTGGTTTGTGTGCTTGGGCGACGTGGTCGCCGGTTTTAAACATAGCCTTTGAAATACCATGTTTTTGAACTAGATCGCCGGTTTTGGCGCTGTTTTACGAACTCCTCTGTTTTTGATACTGTTTTGAAACTACTTGAGATTTACATGAGATATTCGAAGATCTGAAGCTTTGAAATGGTTGTTGATGTGATTTGAATGATTTATTTGAATGGTATGATGTGTTGGATGTGGTGAGTGTGAGGTCGAGGCATAGTATTTTCAGGAAAGAAAATACCGTGTAAGATCTTGTAGTAGGTGCATTGATCGGTGATTAAGAACGAGATATCCTGACTCTGCTGAGGTAATGGACTCACGTAGAGGAAGTTACTCAGTTGTTGAAAGTCGAAGGAGGTTCACCTGTATGGGTGGGTTGTTTGAAAGAGAACAAACCGACCTGTTTTGCGTGGATTAACCCTGTCATGCTGTATGGTGATGTGTGAGATTCATTATACGCTTGTGAATGTGAGAGATTTCACGGCGACCCTGTGGATGTGTGAGATTCCACAGTGGGCAATATGACAGGTGCAGATCTCTGAGTCTAATCAACGCACGAGTCAATCCGGAAGTAGTGTCAAGTGTCTTGTGTTGTGAGTCAGTGGAAAGTCTGACATGTGAAATGAGAAACTTGAATATTGATAGACACTTGATGCTGTATTGTGAAATAGAATGATTCTGAGGAATGTTGTGAAGTTTATGATTTTTGGGCGATCAGGTGAAGGGATGAGCAGCTCTACGTTTTACATGGATAATCTTGAAACTTGTTTTACCTTAATTTTAATGTTCCTATTTAAACTCTCTTTAAAATGTCTAGCTTACCCTGTGGTGTTTTCTTTGGTGTTGTGCTTGGTTCTCTTTAAAAACTGTGATGATCGTGTAATTGTTACACGGGAGCAGATGATCTTCCAGGAAGGAGAGCTCCTTAGTGAGTGGTCGCCGAGGGAGAGATCGCCGGTTTCTACCTCTCGGTGGTGATCGCCGATTTTCGTGTCCTGATAGAAGATCGCCCGTTTTGAGGTCTTCTGTTAGAGATCGCCGTTTTAAAGTTGGAGATCGCCGTTTTCTTTTGAGACCGCCTGTCTTACTGCATTTCTTTTATTTTCGTAAAATCTTGCAAACATTTGATTTGGGTATGTATTAAACTCCCTAAGAGGAGTAACTTCATTTCTGATATATATATATAAATACATATTATTTTGCACTCTTCAATATTATTTGGTTACACTTAATTTCAATTATACATGGATGTATGTATTATTTTGGCGGGATGTTACAATGCCTGCAAAACACACAGACGGCGCCTCTAGCGGCCGTTGTAGCTCTGACGCTCAAGTCAAGCAACGGGAACACCAAAACTCTCTCTCGGATCTATCTGTGTGAGACTCGTGTGTGTGCCCTCAGTCCTCTTTGATTCGAAAACTGAGTGTTCTCGGTTTGTGTTGTGTATTGTGTGGCAAAAAATTGCGTACCTGGTTCAGCGTTCTTCTTCCTGATATAATCCCGTGTCACCCCCTACTGGCTACCTCTAGGGCCACTTGATTACTCTACACCGCCGTTATCCACCCCCCAGGGCTACCTTGCGTGCAGGCCTTCCTCACTTGAGTGCAAAGTCTGACAGGGAAGGCCGCGTGGGTACCTCTGTACCCCTCAATTTCTGTGCCCATCTGCCCTACCTAATCTCTAGGAACACCTTCACGGTCCACGTGGCATGCATGCAACCTCACTGGGAGACTCTAACCTTGATCGGTTCTTGTCCCAGCAGGATTCTGCACCTAATTGCGTCTTCCCATCTTCATGCATGGTCGTCTCGCGACTAAGGCCACTCCCTGCCTCTGGGCGCTTTACTGATCACTGGTCACATTGTTCACATCGCCGCGGCCGATGTCACCTCGACACATACCGATGACCGAGGCGTCTCTCATCCTGACCGATGGCCGATGTCTCATCCTGGCCGGTGATCGATGTGTCACCCTGACCGATGACCGATGGCGCTTCTTTACGTTGTCGTGCACTGCTTATGGAATCAGGCGTGGTCCTTGGGTAACGTTCTCGCTGGGAGCCTAGGTCCCAGTTTAACACGCGTTGGCAAGGAACCCCCGACGACTGATCGCTCTGCATGCACCGATGACTGATCGGTGCTTCATCACTTCTCGCGCTCTGCTTCCAGGCGCTCATGTAGGAACTGATCTGCTGATGGTGGTCACTCGGTAACTGACCACTGATCGCCGTTCTGGAACGATCTCCACCCTGATTCATCTACTATCTCATGCCATGCGTCACCCTGTGACTGGCCCACGTGGTCATCTGCTGCTGACGTCATCGACTACCGATGACAGACCGGATCAGGTAGTATAACTATCTGAGTTTGATGTGCAGTATGAACCGTGAGGGCCCATCAAGGGTCAGGTTTATGCAGATTTTGTGGCAGAGCTCTCCGCAGAGGCCACTAAGCAGGGAGTGGTAGGTTTCAGGTGGGTCCTCTCAATGGATGGATCGTCAAACCAGCAGGGTAGTGGGGCTGGAGTGATCTTGGAAGGACCAGGAGGGGTCCTTATAGAGTAGGCACTGCGTTTTACCTTTAAAGCAAGTAACAACCAGGCAGAATACAAGGCTTTGATCGCAGGGATGCTGCTAGCTAATGAGATGGGTGCAGAATGTTTACTGGCCAAGAGCGATTCGCTGTTGATCACGGGGTAGGTAACAGGTGAATACCAGGCTAAGGATCCAGAGATGGCCGCTTACCTTGAGGACGTAGAGCTTTTGAAGAGGACCTTTGTTGAGTTCGAGTTGCTGCATGTCCCTCGAGAGCAGAATGCCAGAGCTGACTTACTGGCAAAGCTCGCCAGCTCAGGCAAGGGGGGCAGGCAGAGGACAGTCATTCAGGAAACTCTGAGAGCACCTCGAACAGCCACAGAAGGTGGCATTGATGTACAGATGGTAAATGTCTCAAATGCAGGAACAAGAAGCCATAAGTCTCTTACCCAGGAGACGTTGAAGACGCCCCGCATAAGCTCGTATGGTCCACCAGGGGAGAGGTCATCACAGGTTCATTTGGTTGAAGAAAGGGAAACATGGATGATGCCCTACAAACGATACTTTGCTGAAGGGACACTTCCCATGGACCCAACAGAGGCCAGGATCATAAAGAAAAATGCAGCTCGCTATACTCTGATCGACGACAATTTGTTTAGGCATGGTTACACCCATCCTATCTTGACCTGTGTAAGTGGGGCACAGTGCATCCGCATCATCGTTGAGCTCCATGAAGGCATATGTGGAAGTCACATCGACGGCCGAGCTCTGTCAGCCAAGGCCGTTCGGGCAGGGTATTATTGGCCAACGATGAGAGATGATTGCATAAGGTACACACAACAGTGCAAAAAATGCCAACAGCATGCAGACTGGCATAACGCACCCCCAAAAGAGCTGAGATCCCTCCATAGTCCATGGCCTTTCCATACCTGGGGAATCGATATTCTGGGACCATTTCCCTTGGCAATCAGGCAGATAAAGTACCTCGTGGTGGCCATCGAATATTTTACTAAATGGATCGAGGTTGAACCAGTAGCACAGATCACGGCGCACAAAGTACAACATTTTATGTGAAAGAATACAGTGTGTCATTTTGGAATACCAAAGCATCTGGTGTCGGACAATGGCACTCAGTTTGCAAGCCAGCAGCTGGGAAAGTTGTGCACAAAGCTCGGCATCAAATAGGTTTTTACATCAGTCGAGCACCCTCAGACCAATGTGCAGGTCGAATCCGCTAACAGAGTCCTACTAAGGGGTTTAAAAAGGAGATTGGAAAAGGCTAAGGGAACTTGGGTGGAAGAGGTTCCCAGGATTGTGTGGGCATATCATACCACCCCGCAGTCTACTACTAAGGAAACACCCTTTAGTTTGGTATATGGGTCAGACGCCATGATTCCAATAGAAATTCAGGAAAGCTCGCCACGCTTCCAGAACTTCGGGGTTGAGGAATCTAATGAGGAAAAAAGGGTGAACTTAGATCTACTGGATGAGGTCAGAGAAGAAGCCCGCATCAGGTCTGAAGCTTTAAAAAGGAGGGTGGAATGCCTGTACAAGTCTAAGTTGAAACCTCAATAGTTCCAGGTAGCAAACTTGGTGATGTGAAAGGCCCATCCATACTAGTTAGAAAACAAGTTATCTCCCAAGTGGACTGGCCCATTTCGTGTAACTGAGGCCCTTGGGAATGGAGCATACAGGTTAAAGACCCTGGAAGGAGGGGCAATCCCATGAACATGGAACGCTGCCAACCTCAAGTTTTATTTCAGTTAATTACTTTGTGATTTTGTTTTAGCTAATTACTTTGTATTCAACACAGTTGTATTATTCAGCGAAGGGGACACTCTTTTTCCCTACGGAGTTTTTTTAACAAGGTCACACAATAAAAGAAAAGAATTGAGAAAAATATATTTGTGTTGAACACCAGAGAAGTCCTCTGTGGCCTAAGCAGCCAAGGTTGAGGCACGCAAGTGAACCTCTCCTACCTTGTTAAAGAAAGGGGGAGAATAGTATGGTTCCTAGAGAAGTCCTCCGTGGCCTAAGCAGCCAAGGTTGAGGCACGCAAGTGAACCTCTCCTACCTTGTTAAAGAAAGGGGGAGAATAGTATGGTTCCTAGAGAAGTCCTCCGCGGCTAAAGCAGCCAAGGTTGAGGCACGCAAGTGAACCTCTCCTACCTTGTTAAAAAGAAAGGGGGAGAATAGTATGGTTCCAAGAGAAGTTCTCCGTGGCTTAAACAGCCAAGGTAGAGGCAACGACGTCTTCCTTGGCTTATCAATCAAGGTCGACCCTAGATGAGGTCTTCCTTGGCTTATCAGTCGAGGTCGACCAAGATGAGGTCTTCCTTGGCTTATCAGTCGAGGTCAACCAAGATGAGGTCTTCCTTGGCTTATCAGTTGAGGTCGACCAAGATGAGGTCTTCCTTGGCTTATCAGTTGAGGTCAACAGAGATGAGGTCTTCCTTAACTTATCAACCAAGGTAAAAAAAAATAAGTTTTTCTCTAGCATGTCAACCAATGTCAACCAAAGATGATTGGGCTTGTCAAACAAACCAAGAGCCATGCCAGGGAATCCTCTTCTGCGACTCACGTGGAGAATTAGAGATGCAGGTTGACAGGTACTGCGCCATCAGGGTTGTTTAGAGAGGATATTTGGGAAGCGGATGTTGGAGTAAAGAGTTACAGGTTAGGCTGGTAGAGGTTTGCAAGATCATCATCGAGGCATATTAAAAGTTAAGAGAGCGAGATATGCAGAAAAAAGACAACAACAATGTCAAGAAAGAGCTAGAGCGGCCAAATTATATGCAGAATAGGATGCATCAGCTGTTAAAACGAAAGCGTCAAGTATGCATTAAACAGAATATACAAGTATTTATACAAGGTACAATGATGAAAACCAAGCCCACAAGGTGATGATCAAGGATGCTAAAGAATATAAAGAGAAGTCACCTCAAAGTAGAGACCTTACCAGATGGAGAATGGGACAAAGACCACAGAGCACCTAAAGTTCTTCCTGTTGGTCTTCTTAATGATTAGAAAATATTGTAAATAATTTGGGCTCACTTTGGGGGTCCAAATAGCAAATATAGGCTAGAATAAGGTGCCTTTAGTATAATAGGGAGTGTAGTTAGCATTTTAGGATGTTATTGGCCCTTTTGGAAGGCTTTTTGACCTAGTTTCTAGAAGGACAAGCCAAGGATGCGAGTTTGACTTAGTCAAACCCTAAGGCTGCCCATTATTTCACTCTTCCCATCCCACCCCTTATGCTTGCTCTCCAAGGCTCATTCACCTATAAATAAGGAGGCCTACCTCATGTATTTTCATGTTGAATTAGAGTAAAGTTACTATTCTTGCTGGTTGACTCGCCTGTCAGTTGACTCCACGACACTCACACGCCTCCTTCCTCACATTGATATGTGCTTGATTCTTGCGAAGCAATCTGCACCAGCAAAAGAGAAAGGGGCGCCCTAGAGGCTGTTTGCACTCCGACGCTCAAGTCAAGATGGGGCAAAAAACACCAAGTGTATTGAGTCTCTCTGTGTTTAGGTCTAGAAACTGCATACCTTTGTGAAGTATTTTACTGTGCCTTATATAGTCTAGGGTTTACTGCGCCGCTAGCCCTAATTAGGGTTCACTGCGCTGCTAGCCATATTCAGGGTTTACTGGAATACCCTTGCGCCGCTATCACCCAACCTTAGGGTAATCTAGCACATAAGGTTTCCTTCTCTGGAGTGCAAACTCTAACAGGGTGACCACCTGGGTGCCTCCTTGTGCACCTAGTCTCTGGGGCCACCTATTCTGGGAGTGCCTTCACTGTTCTCGTGTCATGCATGTAGCTTTACTGGGAAACCCTAGTTCTGATGAGTACTCGACCCCTCAGGACTCTGCACCTAACTGTGCTCTCCCTGCTACCCGCATAGGCTCTTCGTGATTCAGGCCTCTCCCTACCTCTGGGTACTTAACTGGTAATTGGCCCACTCTGGGAACCAATCTTAGCTGTTCTGGTTACATTGTTCAAATCACCCAAGACCGATGTCACCTCGTCACACTCTGTTGCCGAGGACTGATCACCCTGCGGAGTGACGAGGGCACATCAGTCCCTTCTGGTGATCATCACAGCAATGACTAATCACCCTTCTCTGTGGGGACCCGCTGATGACTAATCACCCTTCTCTCTGGGGACACGCTGATGACTAATGACCCTTTTCTGTGGGGACCAGCTGATGACTAATCACCCTTCTCTCTGGGGACATGCTGATGACTAATCACCCGCTAATCAATACCACCTGCGGGGTCCATTCCACGTGGCTTTGGCCCAAGCTGTGGGACCCAGCTAACGTGATTCACCCTTTACTATCTGTCCTCGGTGTTCGAGGACTGGTCGGTACAGTTACTATACACAATTTGTGTTAGAGTTTGTGAGCTTTGTCTCCTTACACCATTGTCTTATCTTGTGAGAATTAGAGAGCTCTCAAGTGGAGGCATACCTCACTCATCTTGGAGCAAACCACCATCCAAGTAGCGTGATCCTTCTCTAGCTTCATCCTCCTAAGCTTCCTTTTCCTTGATCTTTTCCTTCCATTATTGTTCTTGCCGGTTGACTCGCCTGTCAGTTGACTCCACGACACTCACACACCTCCTTCCTCACGTTGATACGTGCTTGATTCTTGCGAAACAATCTGCACCTGCAAAAGAGAAAAGGGCGTCCTAGAGGCCGTTTGCACTCCGACGCTCAAGTCAATAGTGGGCAAGAAACACCAAGTGTATTGAGTCTCTCTGTGTTTAGGTCTAGAAACTGCGTACCTTTGTGAAGTACTTTACTGTCCCTTATATAGTCTACGGTTTACTGCGCCGTTAGCCCTAATTAGGGTTCATTGCGCTGCTAGCCATATTCAGGGTTTACTGGAATACCCTTGCGCCGCTATCACCCAATCTTAGGGTAATCTAGCACATAAGGTTTCCTTCTCTGGAGTGCAAACTCTCACAGGGTGACCACCTGGGTGCCTCCTTGTGCACCTAATCTCTGGGGCCACCTGTTTTGGGAGTGCCTTCACTGTTCATGTGCCATGCATGTAGCTTAACTGGGTTTAGGTCTGATGAGTACTCGACCCCTTAGGATTCTGCATCTCACTGTGCTCTCCGTGCTACCCGCATAGGCTCTTCGTGATTCAGGCCTCTCCCTACCTCTGGGTATTTAACTGGTTATTGGCCCACTCTGGGGACCAACCTTAGCTATTCTGGTTACGCTGTTCAAATCACCCAAGACCGATGTCACCTCGTCACACTCTATTGCCGAGGACTCCTCGACCTGCGGAGTGACGAAGACACATCAGCCCTTTCTAGTGATCGTCACGCTGATGACTAACCACCCTTCTCTGTGGGCTGATGACTAATCACCGCTCTCTGTTGGCTGATGACTAATCACCCCTCTCTGTGGGCTGATGACTAATCACCCCTCTCTGTGGGCTGATGACTAATCACCCCTCTCTGTGGGCTGATGACTAATCACCTCTCTCTGTGGGCTGATGACTAATCACCCCTCTCTGTGGGATGATGACTAATCACCCCTCTCTGTGGGAACATGCTGATGACTAATCACCCTCTAATCAATACCACCTGCGGGGTCCATTCCACGTGGCTTTGACCCATGCTGTGGGACCCAGTTGACGTGGTTCCCCCCTTTACAAGCTGTCCTCAGCGTCCGAGGACTGGTCAGTACACAAGCCCCCCAGTCTCAAGCTGTTAACTTGTTTCAGTGAAGAGACTAAGTCATGGGTGAGGACTGGTCAGTACACGGGGAGGACTGGTTGGTACACAAGCCCCCCTAGTCTCAAGCTGCTAACTTGTTTCAGCGAAGAGACTAAGTCATCGGCTCGAGAGATTTACGTGGCTCTGCACGTAAGTACATGAACAGTGCGCTGAAGGGACACTTCACCAACCCCCTTTCATCTGTTAACACGTGGCTGCATCAACGGTCTGGGATTCATAACGTTTCCGCTCCCTAGGGCTACGTTAAACCTCTTCAAAACCCCGCGCCACTTCACTGTTCCATCACTTTGCATTCTCACCTTCTACAAACTCTATCTTCCAGTGCGTGCTTTCTTCCTCTCACCAGGCTTTTCAACCTCCTTCGTCCTCGCTCAACCAAAGGTATGATTTTTATGTCTTCTTCCCCCTTCATAACATAATCTCGATCATCCATGTTGCATGCTGTAACTGTTCTAGGCTTGTTTTTGATTTGTGCATTCTAGGGTTTTTGTTCTTCTTTTCTGGGTTCGTCTACCTTTGAGTCTTCGTCCACCATTGTTTTCTTCTAAGCCTCTTTGATGGAGGAGGGCCAAGCACATCTAGCCAAGGAAGCCAAGGCCCAAACCAAGAAGACCGTCTAGACCAAGAGGAGCGTCTAGCTCCAGGAAGTGAGCGTCTAGAACGTGAAGGAGGGAGGCTATCCATGGAGCTAGACCGTCTAGGACCTCTCACAAGATCCATGGCTAAACATATCCAAGCACACATAGAAGAAGCCACGGATGGAAGAGAGAGATCCTTGTACATGTTTCATAAAGGCCCAAAGGGGGAGGGGGTGCTTAGTAGATTAGTGTAGTGTAGAAAGCAAAACTTGCTCACTTAGGGGTGTGCTATCAAAAAGGTGCCCTTAGCAATAGAAGGAGGGGTGTGCTAGAAAATAGGTGCCTTTAGCAAAAGAAGGAGGGGTGTACTATCAAATGTTGCATTTTTGACCTATCTTCTAGAATATTAGGATGATGGTGTGGTTTGACTAAAGTCAATACCCTAGGCAGCCCCACTTTTTGTATTTCCATCCCTACCCTTTAAGCTTGCTCACCAAGGCTCCTAAATCTATAAATAAGGAGGCCTACCTCATGTATTTTCAAGTTTATTTTGAGTAATGTTATGCTGCCATTTTTTGTGCACAAGCTTTACTCCTCCTAGAAATCTAGGCTATAAACTTCAATCCTTTCACCTTCTCCCTTGAGCTGGCCGAAGCACTCAACCCATACTCACCATGCACCTTCAAGACCAACACAACTCCTAGGAGGGTCTTGTTTCACTCATCCATTGCTTCCGCTCCATCTATTTCTACTTTGATTCAAGAAGAACACATGAAAATGCCATCATTTGGTATCATGAGCTTTTGGTTCTTCAAGATGAGTAGCTTGTCTTTTTAAATTTTCAGTTCTTCTTTATTTTCATCTTGTCATTTCAATTCCATAATTGTCTTGCTGTTTTTTACATTTTAAATTGTTCTTGGTGTGCTTATGGAAGATCCAACCGAAGCACATGTGTTCAATTGATCTTGAACATTTTCTTGTGCAATTGTGATAGGATTCCTTACACATTGAGTGGCTGTTTTCTTTTAGGAATTTGAGTCTTTATTGCTTTCTTATAATTGCTTCATTTTATGCTTTGAGTCTTTATTTTCTGAATCTATAAATGTTGTGTCAAGTCATGTGAATCCATAATTGTCATCAATTCTTAGTAGTCCTATTTTTTTGGCTTGATTGTTTCTTGTTTTTGGGTCTCTTTAAGTTGCCTTAATCTGCTGTTATTTTTGATCCTTTGCTGCCTTTTTAATTTTAGCTTGAGTTCATATTTGTGTTTTAGTTCTACACAAATTCATTTACATCATTTTCCTTTGTGTCTTTTGGTATATCTTGCTGTTTTTCCAATTTACACAGAATCCCCTGTTTTACATCAATCTGTGCTGGCTGTTTTTGCTTGGGAAAATTATTTTTCCAGATAGGAAAATTTTGATTCTCTGGAATATGCAAGATTGAGGTGTTATAGAAAAGACAAAAAAAGAATCAGGTCAAAAAAAGAAATAGAAAAAAAATGATAAATATTTTAAAAACAGTGTGCAAATCTGGGCGCTCCAGCTGGCGTAACTGAACACTGATTTTGCAAAATTTATTAAAAACAAATGGCTCATGCGTTTTGGGTGAAATCTGTCCCAGAATTTATTTGAGATCTTGAAATATTTGCATATCAATTTTCAGAGGCAAATCTGTAAAGGACAGCTCAGCATAAATTGGGGAAAATCACGTTTTCTGGCCACAACAGTTTTTCAGTGGTGCTGTTTTTTATTTTGAAATCAATTCTAGTGCTATTCTTAGGATTCACTTTGTGTGCCTACCTTTCTTTGAATACCTTTATTTGCTTGTTTTATATTTCTTTGGAACTCTTTCTAGTTGTCACAATTTAACTCCATTTGGTGGTTCTGTTTTTCTAATTAATTTGTTTCTTGCTTTAATCCTTTGGCCTCTAAATTTGGTGCTGGAATTATTTCTCAATTGGTGCCTATTTGAGTAGAAATTTAACTTGAGTGAGGTCTAGCTTGTGTGATAGGTGCTGGATTGGAGAATTAATTTTCTAATTCTAAGAGGAGCCAAAGCAAGGGCAGCAAACAAAGATTACTCAAAAACACGACAAACACTTGGAGGGCCCAACAAAGAAAAGACAACCAAGGGAGTGCCAATAGCAAAACAAGGATAAACAAAGGGGGTTTTCTTAATCTTCTTTGTAACTTAACCTTGTTAATTACTCTTTAACTACGTGATTAGACGGTGAGTGTGTCTTCAAGGGCTCCAAGTGTTCAAGAAGCCTCACCTAGGGCCGACTAGTGTAGACCTTACTTGTTTTAGCATGTGTTAATTGTTTTAATTGCTTTCCTTGCTTAATTAGTTACGTTTGGTAATTGTTTTGTTTTGTTTAAGTTCGTTAATTCTTTTGCTTGGTTAATTAGCTAGTTTGCATTGTTTTCTTGCATCAAAATTTGATTTCTTCAACCTAATTGTGTTTTAAGTGGTTTACTAAGAGAAAGCTTTGTGTGAAGACATTGAGGGATAGTCTTTGGCTAAGGCAAGGCTTGGTATTTAAGTAGTCCATTGTGACTCACCTCCCTTACCTGGAAGACTACCTTCTTTGACTTCCCTAAATTTTCTCAAGGTAAAATATTTCTATACACAAAGGTCTAGTCATGTCTTCTCATTCCTTTAAATCTCTTAAAAGTGAGGTGAAATCCTTGAAATCTCTTTTGGAACAACTTTCCAAGAATATTCAATCAATTTCATCTAAACAATTGGAGAATGAGGCCAAAACTAATGAATTGACTAAATCAAAGGATGAGAAGTCTCACATTTCAAAAAAATTACCTTCTCATGCATCTATCTCTAAAAAGCATGATTCTTTTGGGGAGGGAAGACATAGAAGAGATAGAAAAGAACAAGAAAGCCCAAGAGAGGTTAGGGTAGACCTACCCCATTCCCATGGAAAAGAAAATATAGAAACTTGCCTAGATTGGGAAATGAGGGTAGAAAAATTGTTTGCTTCCCATAAAGAAAGAAAGGAAAGAAAGATACAAAAGAAAAGAGAGGAAGCCGAAAGGGAAGCTAAAATATACACTTTCCTTCCTTTTTATTTTAAATAAACACATACTTAGAATTCATTTAAAATATAACTCTTTTTATTCCAATTCACTTTTACAGGTCCTTACATTCTCCCCAACAAGAAAAATTTTCGTCCTCGAAAATTGAATTACAAGGAAAAGAGGTATGGATAGGCTTCTCTCATGGGTTCTTCTAACTCCCAAGTTGAATCACCCGATCGCTCATCCCACACCACTTTCACCATGTCGATGGTCTTGCCTCTGAGCTGTTTACTTTGACGATCGTCAATCCTGACTGGTTTCGCCTCAAAGGACAAGTCATCCCTGATCTGCACGTCGTCCACTTCCAGCACATGACCAGGGTCTGCCATGTACTTCCTCAGCTGTGATACGTGAAAGACATTGTGCAAATTCGCTAAATGGGGAGGCAGGGCGATCTCATAAGCTACTGGGCCAATCCTCCTTAAGATCTGATATGGTCCCACGAACTTAGGGGACAACTTCTTCGGTCTGATCGCCCGTCCTACACCCTTGGTTGGTGTCAGTTTCATGAACACATGGTCTCCAGCAGCAAACTCCAAAGGCTTTCTCCTCTGGTCTGCATATGACTTCTGCCTACTTTGAGAAGCCTTCATTCTGCTTTGTATCTGTTGCACCTTCTCGGTCGTCTGCTGAATCAACTCTGGCCCAACCAAGACTGCTTCGCCCTCCTGGTACCAACATAAGGGAGTTCTGCATTTCCTCCCATACAGGGCTTCATATGGTGCCATCCCAATACTAGCGTGATAACTGTTATTATAGGTAAACTCCACCAGTGGCAACACCTCGTCCCAATTCCCCAATTGATCCAAGACACACGTCCTCAGCAGATCTTCCAAGGACTGGATCGTTCTCTCTGACTGACCATCTGTTTAGGGATGATATGCAGAGCTCATCCTCAACTTAGTTCCTAAGCAATCTTGTAAGGTTTGCCAAAATCGTGAAGTGAACCTGGGATCCCTATCCGAAACAATGCTGGAGGGCACTCCATGCAACCTCACTATTTCTTTGATGTACAACTGTGCCAGCTTGGTCATAGGCATCCTCATGTTCACTGGGAGAAAGTGAGCACTCTTCGTCAGCCGATCAGTGATGACCCAGATTGCATCATGGCCCTTTACCGATCTGGGTAAATGGGTGACAAAATCCATGGCAATGCTGTCCCATTTCCACTCAGGGATATCCAATGGCTGTAACAACCCGCCAGGCCTTTGATGTTCTACCTTTGCCTTCTGACACGTCAAACAGGTAGTAACATACTGGGCGATGTCTCTCTTCATGCCTGACCACCAAAATGACTCCTTCAAGTCATGGTACATCTTGGTCATGCCTGGATGTAGGCTAAGGCGACTCTTGTGACCTTCCTCTAGGACCATCTTCTTCAACTCTTCATTTGCAGGTATGCAAATCCTGCCCTCAAATCTCAAGATCCCATCATTGCCCATCACAAAGCCTTTAGCCTGGTCGGTCCCTAGTGACTCCACAGTACGCTTCAGACTAGGGTCCTCCAACTGCTTGTCCCTTACCATTCCAAGGAAGTCATTAGTTATAGCCAGCTTACTATAACTAATGTGATTTACGTGGAATTCTACCCCAAGGTTTAAGTCTCTGAATTGCTCGATCAGTTTCTACTCTTCCATCATCATGGTGGCTACTTGTACTGATTTTCTACTCAAGGCATCTGCCACTACATTGGCCTTCCCTGGATGATACATGAGTTGAAAATCGTAGTCCTTTAGAAACTCCATCCACCTTCTTTGTCTCATGTTTAGTTCCTTCTAATCGAACAGGTATTTCAGGCTCTTATGGTCACTGAACACCTGGAACCGAGCTCCATATAAATAGTGCCTCCAGATCTTCAAGGCAAACACCACAGCCGCCAACTCCAAATCATGCGTAGGGTAGTTCCTCTCATGGACCTTGAGTTGCCTTGAAGCATATGCAACCACTATTTTCTCTTGCATCAAAACACATCCCAAACCCTGATGTGAAGCATCACAGTAGACCTCAAAAGGTCTTCCTACCTCTGGGATCACCAGCACTGGAGCACTAGTCAACCTTTCCTTTAGTTCCTTGAAGCTCTGCTCACATCGGTCGGTCCAAGCAAAAGGTTGATCCTTGCGGGTCAGTTGTGTTAAAGGAGCCACTACCTTGGAAAAGTCCTCAATAAACCGCCGATAGTAGCCAGCTAGGCCCACAAAACTCCTTATTTCAGTAACTGTCTTAGGACGTTCCCATTGAAGCACTGCCTCCACTTTGGCTGGATCCACCGAGATCCCCTGGGCAGATATCACATGTCCTAAGAAGTTGACTTCCCTCAGCCAGAACTCACACTTAGAGAACTTGGCATAGAGCTGCTTCTCCCTCAGAATCTCCAATACTGTCCTCAGATGTTCTTCATGTTCTTCCTCGGTCCTTGAGTAAATGAGTATGTCGTCTATGAAGACTACCACAAACTTATCCAAGAAAGGGCGAAAAATCCTATTCATGTAGTCCATGAACAGGGCTGGAGCATTTGTGACTCCAAACGGCATCACCACATACTCATAGTGCCCATACTGAGACCTAAAAGCTGTCTTTTGCACATCTTCAGTTTTAACCAAAATTTGGTGGTACCCCGATAGAACACCGAGGCTCCATGTATTTGATCCATCAAATCATCAATCCTAGGTAAGGGGTACTTGTTCTTGATGGTCAACTTGTTCAACTGCCTATAATCTATACACAGCCGAGACCCTCCATCCTTCTTCTTAACTATGAGCACTGGAGCCCCCCATGGAGATACACTGGGTCTGATGAATTGTTTCTCCAACAATTCTTCCACTTGCTTCTTTAATTCCACCAACTTGGCTGGTGCCATCCTGTAAGGTGCCATTGACACTGGTCCAGCTCCAGGCACTAAATCAATGGAGAATTCCACTTCTCTCTTAGGGGGTAGCCCAGGTACTTCTTCTGGAAATACGTCCATGAATTCTTTCACCACACGGATTCTGCTTACGTCCCCTTCATTCTTCACTTCCAACCGAGCTAGCATCACGAAGCACCTCGCCCCTCTTTCCAACTCCGACAACCCGTGCTGAGCTGATATCACATCTGGCTCTTGGAGGTCTGGAAACGCTATCTTCTGATTACCGCAGTCTATGAGAACGTGATTGGCAGCTAGCCAATCCATTCCCAAGATAATATCCAGGTCCTGAAGAGGTAGACAGATCAAGTTCACTTTGAATCTGCGTCCCTCTACTATCACCGGACATTCAGGGCAAACTATAGAGGTCAACACCTGTCCTGACGCAGGTGTAGAGACCAACAGTTCGAAAGGTAACTCCTTCACTAGAAGGCCCAACTCGGTTACACACATGCTTGACACAAAGGAGTGTGTCGCTCCAGAATCAAACAAGGATTTTACACCTCTACCAGCTATAAAACAAACACCTTGTACGAGGTTACCTGTCTGAGACGCTTCTGCTCCTGTCATGGCGAACACTCTCCCTGTTGCCTGAGGTCTGCTGCCTTCGTTCCTCAACTGCTGAGAGCCACTGGGTTGAGTCGCCCCATTCCTGCTTGGGCAATCTCTAGCAACGTGCCCCGTCCTTTGGCAGACAAAACACCTTCTTTCAGAAGCCTTCTTGGGGCACGCATTGGACGCGTGAGGTCCACCACAATGGAAACACTTGAGTTTCCAAGGTTGTTGCTGCTGAAACTGGGATGGCGCTGCTTCCGCCCGACGTGGTGGAGGTCTCGTATAAGGCTTGCTTTGTGGGTGCTGCACCTTAGCCTTCCCACTGGAAGAACTCCCTGGGTGTGACCTGATCACCCGAGAATCACCCTTTTCCAGGGTCTCAACCATCTTCGCCTTCTCTACCAAGGCGTGAAATTCCCTGATGCACATCGGGGCTATGGTCCTCTTCAGTCCATGCCTCAGTCCCTCTTCAAACTTCCTACACCTCCAAGCCTCAGAGGTCGCCTGGGTGTAGAATCGGGCGAGATACTCAAACCGAGCAGCATAGGCGTTCACAGACATATCCCCCTGTTCCAACTTTAGGAACTCAGCTTCCCTCGCAAACCTTGTGCTGTCTGGGAAGTATTTCTCCAGGAACTTCACCCTGAAGCTCTCCCAGTCCAACACATCCTCTCGGGCCTCCATCATCTGCTGAGCTCCCATCCACCAGAACTCAGCTTCTCCAGACAGCAAAAAGGTGGCGAACACCAATTTCTTCTCTTCAGGGCAGGAGGTCGCCCTAAAGATTTTCTCCAACTCTCTGACCCACTATAGTTGTTATTTTAAACTCAAATAAATTTTATGAGCAGAAGAAACACAATGGATCCACAACCCTCAGGTCATCCTAAGGACGAACTGCTCTGATACCATTAATGTAACATCCCGCCAAAATACTATTCATATTTATATAATGAAAATAAAAGTAACAAATAGATTGAAGTGAATAAAATTATATATATGTAAATAGAGTTTCTCCTCACAGGGAGTTTAATACAAATACGATCACTTTTCCATTAAAACATAAACAAAATACAATACAATAGAAAGATAGGCGATCTCCTGACAGAAGGGCGATCTCCTATTAGAAGGGCGATCTCCATTCATAAAGGCGATCTCCTATCAGAAAGCAGCAAAAGGGGTGATCGCCCAACAGAACTAGAAAACAGGCGATCTCCTTCCAGCGACAATTCACTAAGGAGCTCTATTTCCTGCAACATCATCTGCTCCCGTGTAAATTATACACGATCATTACAGGTTTAAGAAGAGGCCAAACACAACACAAAAGAAAACACAGGGTAAGCTAGACATTTAAAAAGAGTTAGATATGAACTTTAAAATCCAGGTAAAACAAATTCAAGATACCCACGTAAACCATCAACTAAACACATATTGCACGATTCCTCGAAGGTCATTAAAATCTCAACATTCATCAAGTGTCTATCAATTCAAAGTTTCTCATTCTCACGTCAGACTTCCACTGACTCATCACACAAGACACTTGACACTACTTCCGGATTGACTCGTGCGTTGACTCAGGCTCAGAGATCTGCACCTGTCATACCATACCACTGTGAAATCCACACAGGGTCGCTGTGAAATCCACACAGCCATGCGCATATAATCTCAATGTCATTAACTCTCCCGGTATTGTAAGGACCCAGATAATTGTATTGGAATAAAAAGGGGTTATATTTTAAAGGAATTCTGTGTATGTTTTACTTAAAATAAAAAGGAAGAAAAGTTAAGTTTAGAAGGGTATGAGAACGCCAGGGCGCGAGGACGTCGCCAGGGCGCGAAGACGTCGCCAGGGCGCGAAGACGTCGCCAGGGCGCGAGGTATGCAGGCATCGCGCGGGCGCGAGGCATGCGGGCATCGCGCGGGCACGAGAGGCATGCGGGCATTGCCAGGGCGCGAGGCATGTGGACGTGGCCAAGGCGCGAGAGTTAGGAGGGCGTCGCCAGGGAAGACATTGGTCGTCTCCCAGAGGAAGGACATCGGTCGTCTCCCAGAGGAAGACATCGGTCGTCTCCCAGAGGAAGACATCGGTCGTCTCCCAGAGGAAGACATCGGTCGTCTCCCAGAGGAAGGACATCGGTCGTCTCCCAGAGGAAGACATCGGTCGTCTTCCAGGGCGAAGGAGACATCGGTCGTTCGACAGGATGAGTCAGCGTTGGAAAGTTGTCGCGATGGCGAGCCTCACACAGATAAAGTGGGACCCAGACTCTCAGCATGAGACGTCCTGCACGCGCGCCACGTAGGCAAAAAGGATGATTCAGAGTGGTGACATCAGAATGTTGGCATGCGCAGGAGACACTCGCGGTCGTACTGTTCAGAGCAGTGGCTGGCATGCACAAGCGACAACAGTGGCAGTACTGTTCAGAGCAGTGGTTGGCATGCACCAGAGACAACAGTGGTCGTACTGTTCAGGGCAGTGGTTCTCAGACTTCTCTGCAGAGTGGGTGGTGGCAGCTACTTTTGGTGGATAAGTTGGTTTAAGATGCAGAAAACCCACTGCTGAGAGGAAGAAACGTTGCCGCCTTCAAAGAGAGAAAGAGTGAGTTACCTCCCTTCTCCTCCAGTTGCCTCCTTCGCGCTGCGATCCTAGCACCTTCACACGAGAGTACGACGAGCGACAGCCACCATTAGAGCACCTGGGCAGTTCTCTGCAAGTCCTTCAACCAGACGCAAAAACAGAGCCAAGGCGTTCTTCAAGTTTTGTTGGGTTTCGGAACTCTAGGTGGTTGCTCAAGTCCAGGTAAGGGAAGCTAGACTTCACTTTCAATACAAGCCATAGTTTAGCTATTTCTGAAGTGAGGGCGACGTGGTCGCCGGGTTTTCGTTTCATCTTTGTAAAATGCTCTGTTCTTATGTGTTTGGGCGACGTGGTCGCCGGTTTTATATACAGACTTCGAAAATACCCTGTTTTGAACCAGGTCGCCGGTTTTGGCGTTGTTTGCGAACTCCCTGTTTTGGTGTTGCGTTGAAACTGTTTGAGGCTTAAATGTGATATTCGAAAATCTGAACCTTTGAAATGATTGTTGCTGTGATTGAATCATTTATTTGAGTGGAATGAATGTCTTGAATGCTGTGAATGTGAGATCAAAGCATAGTATTTTCAGGAAAGAAAATACCGTGTAAGATCGTATGTAATGTGTATTGACCTGGGGCTTGTCTAGAAGGAGATATCCTGACTCTGCTGATATAATGGAATCACGTAGATGAAGTTATTCAGTTGTGGAGAGTCGAAGGAGGTTCATACGTATGGGTGAGTGGTTCAAAAGGGAACGAGCTCAACCTGTTGTGTGGATTAACCCTGTCATGCTTGGATGGTGATGGTATTGAGATTATTTTATGCGCATAGCTGTGTGGATTCACAGCGACCCTGTGTGGATTTCACAGGGGTATGGTATGACAGGTGCAAATCTCTGGGCCTGAGTCAACGCACGAGTAAATCCGGAAGTAGTGTCAAGTGTCTTGTGTGATGAGTCAGTAGAAGTCTGACGTGTGAATGAGGAACATTGAAATTTGTTAGACACTTGATGCTTTATGTGAAAATGAATGACTCTGGAAAATATTGTGAACTGTATGATTTCTTGGTGGTCATATGAAGGGAACGAGGAACTGATAGTTGTTACGTGGGTGATTTTGATTTGTTTCATCTTTATGATTTTTAAGTTTCCTATCTAACTCTTTTTAAATGTCTGGCTTACCCTGTGTTTTTCTGTTGTATTGTGGCCTTTTCTTAAACCTGTAATGATCGTGTATAATTTACACGGGAGCAGATGATGTTGCAGGAAGTAGAGCTCTTTAGAAAATTGTCGCTGGAAGGAGATCGCCTGTTTTCTTTTCTGTTGGGTGATCGCCCCTCTTGCTGCTTTATAATAGGAGATCGCCTTTGGGAAAGGAGATCGCCCTTCTTATAGGAGATCGCCCTTTTTGCCAGGAGATCGCCTATCGGTCTTTTGTATTGTATTTCGTTTACGTTTTTAATGGAGAAGTGATCGTTTGTATTAAACTCCCTGCGAGGAGAAACTTATTTATTTTATATAAAGAATTTGCTCACTTCAATCTATTTGTCACCTTTATTTTCGTTTTATATTTATTTTCAAAGTATTTTGGTGGGATGTTACAGGTATGACAGGGTTAATTCATAGAACAGGCCGAGCTCGTTCTTTTTCACACTACTCGCCCATTCATATGAACCTCCTCCGACTCTCCACAACTGAATAACTTCATCTACGTGATTCCATTATATCAGTAGAGTCAGGATATCTCCTTCTAGACAAGCCCCTAGTCAATACACCTACACACGATCTTACACGGTATTTCCTTTCCTGAAAATACTATGCCTTGATCCCACATCCACAACATTCAAAACATCATACCACTCAAATGAATGATTCAAATCACAGCAACAGTCATTACAAAGGTTCAGATTTTCGAATATCACATGCATTCCACCTTTAAATCTCAAACAGCTTCTAACAACACAAAAACAGGGGAGTTCGAAATCTGTATTTAAAACCGGCGACCACGTCGTCCAACCACATAGAACAGAGCATTGCGAAAAGAAACATGAAACCGGCGACCACGTCGCCCTCACTTCAGCAACAGCTAATCTATGACTTGTATTGAAAATGAAGGCTAGCTTCCCTTACCTGGACTTGCGCAAAACACCAAGAGCTCCAAAATCCACCGAGCTTAAAGGATGCCTTAGCTCTGCTTTCAGTGCCTGGTTTGTAGAACTTGCAGAGAAACTCCCAGGTGTTCTAAGGGCAACGTCGCTTGTCGTACTGATGCTTGAGGTTGCCTGAGTCACAACACAAACGAGAGAGGAAGGGAGGGAGGAAGTTTGCACTCACTCTAACACTCTTGAGTCTGTAACGCTCTTTGCCTTCCCGCAGTGGCTTTTGAATCCCAGCTTACCTGTCCACGTATGCTGCTGCTGCCACCCCTTCTGCAGGAAAGCCTGAGAACCACTGCCCTGAACAGTACGACCACTGTTGTCGCTTGTGCATGCCAACCACTGCTCTGAACAGTACGACCACTGTTGTCGCTTGTGCATGCCAACCACTGCACTGCTCTGAACAGTACGACCGCGAGTGTCTCCTGCGCATGCCAACATTCTGATGTCACCACTCTGAACCACCCTTTTTGTCTACGTGGCGCGCGTGTAGGACGCTTCGTGCTGGGAGTCTGGGTCCCACTTTATCTGTGTGAAGCTCGCCATCGCGCGACAACTTTCCACCGCTGACTCATCCTGGAGAACGACCGATGTCTCCCTCGCCCTGGAAGACGACCGATGTCTCCCTCGCCCTGGAAGACGACCGATGTCTCCCTCGCCCTGGAAGACGACCGATGTCTCCCTCGCCCTGGAAGACGACCGATGTCTCCCTCGCCCTGGAAGACGACCGATGTCTCCTTCTGGGAGACGACCGATGTCTATCCCTGGCGACGCCCGCATGCCTCGCGCCCTGGCGATGCCCGCATGCCTCTCGCCCGCGCGATGCCTGCATGCCTCGCGCCCTAGCGCTCATGTGTAGCAGGCGACCGGCGATCATGTACTACTAGGCGATCTCATAGAGTTCCAAACTACACTTTCCTTCCTTTTTATTTTAAATAAACACATACTTAGAATTCATTTAAAATATAACTCTTTTTATTCCAATTCACTTTTACAGGTCCTTACACTTCTCCTGCCCGAGGGCAGCTCAGTACTCAATCCTTACGTGCCTAAGCATGCAACACTAAGGTAAATCCCTTATGTCCAAGCGTAAAGTCCCGTAGTTATTCTGCATGCATGGCGCTCCTAAGGTTCAAATCACACCTCCCTACATGTGATTTCTGGAACCCACTATGGTCCACCGACCGACCTCTACCACGCCGCCCTCAGACCTTGGGCGACATCCGAGGTTTGACCACCATGAAATTTCCATTACAAGCTCTTTTCGTTTTAATTAATAACATATTCAGAATTCATTAAAATTATACTTCTTCTATTCCAAATAATTATCTAGATCCTTACAGGTCTTCTGAGCAATTGTAATTAATGGCTGAACATCTTGTAATCACCCTCCTTTATAATGTAATTACTTTATTTGTTTCCAATCTTCTACGCTTTACACAGCACCTTGCTTGCCTTTGTATTCCTGCTGCTGTTTATTTGTTTGACATGCTTCATGTTTTGTGGAACTCACTACTTAGCATTCAGACCACAAATAACGCACCTACCAAAATGAACTTTAGGTAGCACGATTTTCTGCTGATTTCACTAGTGAACCCTTCCTTCAAGTTGGGAGTTCTCACTCGGAGGGGAGGTGTTTCTTGCGAACCTTCCTCCCTACTCACGAGACTTCTAACCCCAACTGATGGGCTCTGACTGACCTCACATCGCTCACAGGCGAGGGAGGATTTAACTGGGCGAACCCTTCTTTCACGTTGGAAGTTCTCACTCGAAGGGGAGGTGTTCTCTACGAACCTACCTCTCCGCTTACGAGACCTCTAACTCCAAGTGACAGGTTCTAACTGACCTCACATCGCTCATAGGCGAGGGAGGATTTCTCTGGGCGAACCCTTCTTTCACATTGGAAGTTCTCACTCGAAGGGGAGGTGTTCTCTACGAACCTACCTCTCCGCTTACGAGACCTCTAACTCCAAGTGACAGGTTCTAACTGACCTCACATGGCTCATAGGTGAGGGAGGATTTCTCTGGGCGAACCCTTCTTTCACATTGGAAGTTCTCACTCGAAGGGGAGGTGTTCTCTACGAACCTACCTCTCTGCTTACGAGACCTCTAACTCCAAGTGACAGGTTCTAACTGCATTGTACAAACACATAAAAATATATATCTTTAACTGAAAATTTTATTGGGTGACCTCATTAAAAACCCTTAAAAAGGGAAAAAAGAGTGTCCCCTGCATTGTGTAGTGTACAACATTACATGGCTTTAACTGAAATAAAACTTCAGGTGAGTCGCATTCCATGTTCGAAGAATCGGACCACCTTCTAAAGTCTCAAGCCTATACGCTCCATTCCCTAGGGCCTCTGTCACTCTGAAAGGACCAGTCCACTTAGGAGATAACTTGTTCTCTATCTGGTATGGAGACGCCTTGCGCATGACAAGGTCAGCCACCTGGAACTGCCGAGCTCTCAACTTAGAACTGTGTTTGAGCTCGACTCTCCTCTTCAGCGCCTGGGCCTTGATTCCTGCCTCTTCCCTAACTTCATCCAAGAGATCGAGATTCACCTTCCTTTCTTCATTGGACTCTTCACCCACAATGTTCTGGAAACGTGGCGAGTTCTCCTGGATCTCCACAGGGATCATGGCGTCTGAACCATACACCAAACTGAAGGGAGTCTCCTTGGTAGTGGACTGGGGAGTAGTATGGTAAGCCCATACTATTCTGGGAACCTCCTAAGCCCACCTTCCCTTTGCTTTCTCCAACCTTCTCTTCAGTCCTCTGAGCAGGACTCGGTTGGCCGACTCGACCTGCCCATTGGTCTGTGGGTGCTCGACTGACGCAAACACCTGCTTGATCCCCAACATAGCTTCCCCAATTGTTGGCTTGCGAACTGCATGCCATTGTCAGACACCAAATGTTTTGGCACCCCGAAGCGGCATACTATATTCTTCCACACGAAGTGTTGGATCTTCTGTGCTGTGATCTGTGCTACTGTCTCAGCCTCGATCCACTTCGTGAAATATTCTATGGCGACCACGAGGTACTTCATCTGTCTTACTGCCAAAGGGAAAGGCCCCAAGATGTCGATTCCCCATGTGTGAAATGGCCAAGGGCTGTATATCGACCTGAGCTCCTCTGGTGGCGCCTTAGGCCAATCAGCATGTAACTGGCATTGCTTGCACTGCTGCGCATACCTAGTGCAATCTTCCCTCATGTTCGACCAGTAATATCCTGCTCGAATGGCCTTAGAGGCCAAAGCTCGACCTCCGATGTGACTACCACAGATGCCTTCATGGAGCTCTGCCATTATTCTCACACACTGCTCGCCATGCACGCAGACTAGGATGGGGTGGGTAAACCCATGTCTATACAACTCGCCTTCAATGAGCGTGTACTTGGCCGAGTTCTTCTTTATCCTCCTTGCTTCCATCGGCTCTACTGGGAGCATCCCATCAGCTATGTAGCGCTTATAGGGCATCATCCATGTCTCTCCACTCTATAGCAGGCAGACTTGCGATGACCCTACCTCCATTAGCATGCATGCATTGACTCGTGGTTTCTTCAGAGTTTCTTGAGTCAACGAGCGATGACTCCTCTTCTCATCGTCTGACTGGCTAATCTGATGGACTCCCACCAAGTTGTCAGCTGTATAAGTACGAGGCGCCCTCAGGGTCTGCTGGATGACTGTCCTCTGCCTGCCCCCCTTGCTTGAGCTGGCGAGTTTGGCCAACAAGTCAGCTCTGGCATTCTACTCCCTGGGCACATGCACTAGTTCGAATGTTTCAAACGAACTCTTCAATCGTTGGACATACTCCAAGTAAGAGGCCATCTGAGGGTCTTTGGCCTGGTACTCTCCTGCCACTTGACCAGTGACCAACAGTGAGTCACTCTTCTCCATAAGGCTCTGCGCTCCCATCTCCTTAGCCAACAACATGCCAGCAATCAAAGCCTCATACTCTGCTTGGTTATTGCTGGCTTTGAAGGCGAACTGCAGGGCCTGCTCTATCAACAACCCCTTGGGTCCTTCAAGGATCACCCCCGCTCCGCTACCTTGCTAATTCGAGGACCCGTCTACTGACAATACCCACTTGAAGATGGGTTCCTCTTTGTGGGCTGATGACTAATCACCCCTCTCTGTGGGCTGATGACTAATCACCCCTCTCTGTGGGAACATGCTGATGACTAATCACCCTCTAATCAATACCACCTGCGGGGTCCATTCCACGTGGCTTTGACCCATGCTATGGGACCCAGCTGACGTGGTTCCCCCCTTTACAAGCTGTCCTCAGCGTCCGAGGACTGGTCGGTACACAAGCCCCCCAGTCTCAAGCTGTTAACTTGTTTCAGCGAAGAGACTAAGTCATGGGTGAGGACTGGTCGGTGTAACGCCCCTAAAATCTTATTCATATTTATATCATAAAATAAACATAAAACAATAATATCAAAATTAACATTCATATATATATATAATAAAATACATCCCTTCCATACAATGTGTTCTTCAAAAGGAACATCCCTCCTCGCAGGGAGTTAAATTTATACATCAAAAGTTTTCCAAAATAAGAAATTCAAATATAAAACGATCCTTTTCTCCATCTGCTCACTGAGGAGCTCTACCACCTCCAACATCAGCTGCTCCCGTGTAAATTAACACGATCATCACAGGTTTAAGAAAACCAACACAAAACAAAACACAGGGGTAAGCTAGCTATTTTAAAAACTTTAAATATGAAACTTTAAATTCAACATAACCAGCTTTTAAACACCCACATAAATCCATCACTTTCTCATTCATTTCACATAACCATCAAATATTCACACATTTCACAATTTCCTCAAGTATCAATAATTCCACAAAAATCCATCAAGTGTCTATCACATTTCAATATTTCTCTTTCTCACGTCAGACTTCCACTGACCCATCACACATAGACACTTGACACTACTTCCGGAAGACTCGTGCGTTGAACTTAGCATCTAGAGACCTGCACCTGTCATACCACACCACTGTGAAATCCACACAGGGTCGCTGTGAAATCCACACAGCCATGCGCATAAACATAATCTCAATATCATCACTCTCCCGGTATGACAGGGTTAATTCATATAACAGGTCAAGTTTGTTATCTTTCAAACAACTTACCCATACATATGAACCTCCTTCGACTCTCACCACCTGAATAACTTCATCTATGTGATTCCATTATATCAGTAGAGTCAGGATACTCACAGATCAATACACCTCATAACCAATCTCAACACGGTATTTCCTTTCCTGAAAATACTATGTCTTGATCACAATTTCACATTCATCCAGTACATCATACCACACGTAAAAGCACAACTGCATCATATAATATTTTGAATCTTTTCTTAAACAATCCCAATCACAGAAACAATCATACCAAAGTTCAGATTTTCGAATATCATATGCATTTCACCTTTCAATCTCAAACAATTTCCAAACGACACTAAAACAGGGGATTTCGAAATTTGCATTAAAACCTGCAATCACGTCACCCAAACATCAGAATCTTCTAGCTTAAGGTTTTTATTGGAAATAAAGCTAGCTTCCCTTACCTGGACTAGCGTAAAATCTCACTAAGAGCTCCAAACCCACGGAGACTTAAGGATACCTTAACTCTGTTTCACGGCTTTGATCAGAAAACTTGCAGGGCACAACGTCAGGAATCCAGGGGCAGTCGCCGATCTTCAACTGGTTCGCTAGGACGTCTGAACGCAGGGAGAAGGAGAGGAAAGAAACAGGGAACCAAAGTTAACTCACTCAATCACTCTCGAACCACAGCAACGTCCACTGCCTCTCAGGAGTGAGTTTTGAATCTAAACCAACTTGCCCAGAAATGCCGCTGCTACCACCCACTCTGCAGGAAAGCTTGCGTGCACACTTCCTTGAACAGTACGACCACGTGGGTTTCTGCGCATACCAACTCTGGGTCACTTTCCATACCAACTCTCTGATGCTAACTATTCTGAAACACCCTTTTTGTCTACGTGTCGCGCATGCAGAACGCTCATGCTGGGAGCCTGGGTCCCACCTTATCTCTGTGAAACACGACATCGCGCGATAACCATTCACCAATGACTGCTCGCGCGATGACCATGCCTCTCATACCGGCGATGACCGATGCCTCTCATACTGGCGATGACTGATTCCTCTTCCTGACGGACGACTGATTCCTCACCCTGCAGACCACCGATGTCTCACCCTGGCAGACCACCGATGTGTCTCCCATCCTGGTTGATGACCGATGTTCCTCTCATCCTGTTGGTGATCTCTTATCGCCCTAGTGTGTGACGAGGACACATCGCCTCACTCTGGTCACCGATGTCACATCATCACACCTTGCTGAAGGTTCATCCTCCCATTCCTCTAAGTCTGGGGTATCACGGCTCACACTACTCATGGTGGCAGATATGCCACCTGTCTTCTATATCACTCATCTTCTATATTTAGACCACATACTAAGTGCTTACCAAGTCTTTTCGAATACTCGGCGATGTGCTCTTTTCGGCGATCATGTACACCATAGGCGATTGGCGATTATGTACGCCATAGGCGATTAGCGATTATGTACGCCATAGGCAATTGGCGATTATGTACACCATAGGCGATTACTGATTTCATACGGGGGAAGTTGGAGGCTGCCGCCTTCTTCAACAAACGGCGATCTCATCGACTTCTAAGCTACACCTTCCTTTTTCTTATCCTTCTTGATTCACGTGCCCCCTCCCTTCAAGCACGCCCACGTGATTACCTCACGATAAAGTCATCGCAGCTGACTACTTGGTTAGTACAATGGTCAACCGATTGCCCTCTACCAGCTGATCCCAGACCTTGGGCGACGTCCGAGGTCTGACCACTATGAGATTTGCTATTTTTATGTCCTTTTTATTTTAAATAATAACATACTCAGAAATCATTTAAAATATATCACTTTATTCCAAATAAATTTATAGGTCCTTATAGTCGGTACACGGTGAGGACTAGTCGGTACAATTATCATTCCATCTATTCATAAACATGTTCTTATTTTGTTTCATTATGTCTATTCGGTTTTTATATGTTGCTCTTGTTTTCCTTATGTAATTCCACACCATAACTTGTCATCATCATCACCTTATAATTGTGTTTTCCTTTTGCCTTTGTGAAATGAACCTTCACATCTACTTAACCACTTGGTTAAGTTAATGTCCAGTGGGGATTTTCCTTAGGTTCTCACCTTAATCATCCTAAAATCTCAATCCTAATTAAAGTGCCACCATAAAATGCTAAATCATAAAATCAACTCACATCATGTGGTTATCAGAGCTTAGGTTCTTATGCTTAATTTTTTGAGTTGATTTGGCACTTTACATTCAAGGAATTTAAATTCTAGCACCTTTAAATTCAAGTACCTTTAATTTCTTGTCATTTATTTTCTTGCCTTTATTTTCCAGCCCTTTATTTAGTGCAGATTTTTTTTTCCAGCACCTTATATTCATAGCATTTTTTATTTTGAATATGTTCCTTCTTATACCTTTCTTTGATCTTGCTTTTTACTTTGAGTCTTATGTTCATTAGTGTTCTAGGTGTCCTTGTTTTTACTTCTACTTACTTGCTTTTAATTTTGAAAGTTTGCAAAGTCTTTAGATATTTGTTTTAGTAGAGGTTGATTTAGAGTTCCAAACATATGATTTCAAGTGTTCAATTATATTGAATCCACCACCAAAAGTTTTGTGCAAATTGAATGTTCTTCAAAATTGTTCATGATGCATCCTATGGATCTTTCTTTCCATATTTCCATTTAGTATAAAAAATAAAGGAAAACAGCAACTAAAAACAACAAGCAATTTTAAAACTGCACCTATATCTTTCAATTGCACATAAAATTCCTTTTCCAAACTTGGATTCAACTTGATTGGCAAATTGTTATTGTTCTTGCCGGTTGACTCGCCTGTCAGTTGACTCCACGACACTCACACACCTCCTTCCTCACGTTGATATGTGCTTGATTCTTGCGAAACAATCTGCACCTGCAAAAAAGAAAGGGGGCGCCCTAGAGGCCGTTTGCACTCCGACGCTTAAGTCAAGATTGGGCAAGCAACACCAATGTATTCAGTTTCTATGTGTTTAGGTCTAGAAACTGCGTCCCTTTGTGAAGTATTTTACTGACCCTTATATAGTCTAGGGTTTATTGCGCCGCTAGCCCTAATTAGGGTTCGCTGCGCTGCTAGCCATATTCAGGGTTTACTGGAATACCCTTGCGCCGCTATCACCCAATCTTAGGGTAATCTAGCACATAAGTGATGGATATCAAGGAAGAGAGGATTTCACTAATGGAGGAAGAGGCCATCCACCAAAACATTTAAAGTTTTTCTTATTAGTCTTTTTAAAAGAGGAGGCCCAAGCCCAAAGCCCAAGCCCAAAAAGGCCAAGCCCTAGAAGCCCAAGTCCAACCCATGAGAAGCAAGGCCAAGCATTAATAAAAGAGCATCATTTGTATTTCTTTTGTATAAGTTGTAAGAGGTGTGGATATTAAATATAGTAGTGTGAATATGTAAAATAAAGTCATATTGTACATGTGACTTAGGAGAGTAGGTGTAAGTGTAGTTTTTAGGAGGTGTCATAGTAGAAAAAGGTCACACCTCCCACGTGACTTGTTTTGGTGGGAATTTCAAAGGAGTTTCTTTTGAATTTTCCCACCTATTTTTCAGCACCTAAAAACTATAAATAGAGGTGTTGCCCCTTGTATATGGAGATTGGAAATTATTAGTAAGAAAACTCTACTCATTTTTTTGAGAGCATTTGTGAGCTCTTGTGTGTCTCTTCTTCCTTGCTTCATCTTGAGAGCTCTTGGAACTCAAGTGGCAGCATCACACTCTTATCTTGAAGCAATCCAACCTTCAAGTGGTGAGATCATCTCCAAGTCTCCTCTTCATAAGTCTTCTAATCCATTCTCCATTCCATTTCCTATTTTGTTCTTATCTTGCAATTCTATTCGGTGTTTTTTGTTCCTATTTTCAAATCTGTCCAGCATTTTTTCATTTTCCAGCACCTATGTTCTGTTTCTTTTCCTTTTTCTTGTATTTCAATCGGTTCAATTTGACAATAGATGGAACGTCTAATTGAGATTGTTTTTTGGCATTAGTTTTGGTGAGTTCTTGTCTTAGAACATTGATCCAATTCTAAGAGAAAGTGCCTCTCATATGACCAACTCAAGATGTCTCCTAAGAATGTCAAGAACTTTTCATATTATGTTCTTGAATTCACATCAATAAGGTTTCCTTCTATGGAGTGCAAACTCTAACAGGGTGACTGTAACATCCCGCCAAAATAATACATACATACATGTATTATGAAATTAAGTGTAACCAAATAATATTGAAGAGTACAAGATAATATGTATATATATATCAGAAATGAAGTTACTCCTCTTAGGGAGTTTAATACATAACCAAATCAAATGTTTTCAAGGTTTAACGAAAAAAAATGAAATACAGTAAGACCGGCGGTCTCAAAAAAAACGGCGATCTCCAACATAAAACGGCGATCCCAAACAGAAGACCTCAAAACGGGCGATCTTCTATCAGGACACGAAAACCGGCGATCACCACCGAGAGGTGGAAATAGGCGATCTCTTTCCCCGGCGACCACTCACTAGAGAGCTCTTCTTCCTGGAAGATCATCTGCTCCCGTGTAACAATTACACGATCATCACAGTTTTGAGAAAACAACCACAATAACAGATAAAAGGGTAAGCTAGATAATTTAAAAGAAGTTTAAATCAAGAACATGAAAATCCAAGTAAACCAAGTTCCAAAATATCCATGTAAAACGTAGAGCTGCTCATAGCATTCAGCTGATCGCCCAAAATCACAAATTTCACAACATTCACCCATAGTCATTCCATTTCACAATACAGCATCAAGTGTCTATCAATATTCAAGTTTCTCATTTCACATGTCAGACTTTCCACTGACTCACCACACAAGACACTTGACACTACTTCCGGATTGACTCGTGCGTTGATTAGACTCAGAGATCTGCACCTGTCATACCACACCACTGTGAAATCCACACAGGGTCGCTGTGAATCCACACAGCATGCGCATATATCATCTCAATGTTACCATAGTTCTCCTGGTATGACAGGGTTAATCCATAGGACAGACGGAGCTCGTTCTTTTTCACACGAGACGCCCATCATATAGACCTCCTTCGACTCTCAACAACTGAGTAACTTCCTCTACGTGATTCCATTACCTCAGCAGAGTCAGGATATCCCCTTAGGAATCACCGATCAATGCACCTACCACAAGATCTTACACGGTATTTTCTTTCCTGAAAATACTATGCCTCGATCCCACATTCACAGCATTCAAAGACATCATGCCACACTTAAAAGAATGATTTCAATCACAGCAATAGCCATTTCAAAGGATTCATATTTTCGAATATCTCATGTAAATCTCAAGCAGTTCTCAAAACAACATCAAACACAAGGAGTTCGCAAAACAGCGCCAAAACCGGCGATCTAGTTCAAAATATGGTATTTCGAAGGCTGTATATTAAAACAGGCGACCACGTCGCCCAAGCACACAACACAGAGCATTTCACGAAGACGAAAGCGAAAACGGCGACCACGTCGCCCACACTTCAGAAATGGTTCAACTATGGCTCGTAGTAAAGATGAAGGCTAGCTTCCCTTACCTGGACTTGCGCAACCACCAGGAGCTTCGAAATCCAACGAAGCTTGCAGAATACCTTGGCTCTGTTTTTCGCGTCTGGTCTGAAGAACTTGCAGAGGACTACCCAAGTGCTCCAATGGTGTTGCTTCTCGTCGTACTCTTGTGTGGAGAGGCTGAAATCGCAACGCGGAGGAGGGAACTCACTCTTTCTCTCTTCGACTACAACAACGTTTTCTTCCTCTTCAGTAGTGGATTTCAGTAACTTAAACCAACTTATCCCTCCAAAAGCAGCTGCCACCACCCACTCTGCAGGGAAGTTTGCGTGTACGCTTCCCTGCACAGTACTACTAAGCATGCCTCTGCGCAGGCTACGCTATGAGGTCACTATTCTGAACCACCTTTTCGTCTACGTGGCGCGCGTGCAGAACGTCTCTTGCTGGGAGTCTAGGTCCTACGTTCTCGGTGTGTAACTAAGCGCCGCGCGATGACCTTTCGCCGATGGCTACCAGCGCGAAGACGAACCACCGATGACCTCGCACGAAGACAAACCACCGATGACCTCTCGCGCGATGACAAACCGCTGATGACCTCTCGCGCGAGGACAAACCACTGATGACCTCTCGCGCGAAGACAAACCGCTGATGACCTCTCGCGCGAGGACAAACCACTGATGACCTCTCGCGCGAAGACAAACCGCTGATGACCTCTCGCGCGAGGACAAACCACTGATGACCTCTTCCTGGCGAACGACCGATGTCTCACCCCCCCCCTGATGATGCCCGCATGCATCGCGCCCTGGCGACGCCTGCATGCCTCGCGCCCAGGCGATGACGTGTAGTCTAGGCGACCGGCGATGATGTATAAACAAGGAACTCTGATAGTTTTTTCTAGACTACACTTTCCTTCCTTTTTAACTTAGATAAAACATACTTAGAATTTACTTAAAACATACTCTTTCATTCCAATAAATTTCAGGTCCTTACAGTGACCACCTGGATGCCTCCTTGTGCACCTAGTCTCTGGGGCCACCTGTTCTGGAAGTGCCCTTGCTGTTCACGTGCCATGCATATAGCCTTTACTGGGAAACCCTAGTTCCGATGAGTACTCGACCCTCAGGACTCTGCACCTAACTGTGCTCTCCCTGCTACCCGCATAGGCTCTTCGTGATTCAGGCCTCTCCCTACCTCTAGGTATTTAATTGGTCATTGGCCCACATTGGGAACCAATTTTAACTATTCTGTCTACGCTGTTCAAATCACCCAAGTCCGATGTCACCTCGTCACACTCTGTTGCCGAGGACTGATCACCCTGCGGAGTGACGAGGACACATCAGCCCTTTCTGGTGATCGTCACGCTGATGACTAATCACCCTTCTCTGTGGGAACATGCTGATGACTAATCACCCGTCTCTGTGGGAACATGCTGATGACTAATCACCCTTCTCTGTGGGAACATGCTGATGACTAATCACCCTTCTCTGAGGGGACACACCGATGATTGATCACCCTTCTCTGAGGGGACACACCGATGACTGATCACCCTTCTCTAAGGAAACACACCGATGACTGATCACCCTCTAATCCAAGCTGCCTGCAGGGTCCACTCCACGTGGCTTTGGCCCATGCTGTGGGACCCAGCTGACGTGGTTCGCCCTTTACTACCTCTTCTCGGTGTCCGAGGACTGGTCGGTACAGTTATAAACTTTGTGGAATTTTTTATCCTTTTGCTTTTACAAGTTCTAAAGAAAACATAAAACTTCTTGGTTAAAAGTTTAGTAAGTTTCTTAGAGTCTTCTTTTGTGCTTTTCTTGCTTGTCTTCCTTTCTTAAGTTTTGTCATAATCTCTTTTCCACCTTTGGTTTAGCTCTTTCTTGTTTACACCTTTTCTTCTTTTCCCTCAAAGTTTTATGGTGTTTTTTTGGTTTGGATTGGGTGTTGAAGGCTTTGACCTTTTTCACTTGAGAATTTCTCATCCACAAGAAAGAACTTGGTTAAGGGAAGAAAAAAAAATTTCTTTGAGTGGTTTAGTGTTTTTCTTCATATTGCTGCAAGACTTCTTATCTTACTAACTTGTTTTCTTTAATTGTTTGTTCTTTGTGTTTTGTGGTTTTTGTTTTGTTATGGATCATCTTTTAAGTGGTGAATCATCTCTAGCTTCTCTAGCTTCATTCTCCTAAGTTTCCTTTCACTCATCTTTTTCCATTCCATTTCCATTCCAAATTTCAATTCCGAAATCTATGTCTTGTTCTTGTTTTAATGCTTTGTTTCCTATTCTGTTTCCTTCATTATGTTTAGATTCCTCTTTTTAATTTCAGCACCTTTACTTGTCATCATCTTCACCATAATTGTGTTTTCCTTTTGCCTTTGTGAAATGAACCTTCACATCTACTTAACCACTTTGTTAAGTTCATGTCCAGTGGGGATTTTCCTTAGGTTCTCACCTTAATCATCCTAAAATCTCAATCCTAATTAAAGTGCCACCATAAAATGCTAAATCATAAAATCAACTCACATCATGTGGTTATCAGAGCTTAGGTTCTTATGCTTAATTTTTTGAGTTGATTTGGCACTTTACATTCAAGCAATTTAAATTCTAGCACCTTTAAATTCAAGTACCTTTAATTTCTTGTCATTTATTTTCTTGCTTTTATTTTCCAGCCCTTTATTTAGTGCAGATTTTTTTTTCCAGCACCTTATATTCATAGCATTTTTTATTTTGAATATGTTCCTTCTTATACCTTTCTTTGATCTTGCATTTTACTTTGAGTCTTATGTTCATTAGTGTTCTAGGTGTCCTTGTTTTTGCTTCTACTTACTTGCTTTTAATTTTGAAAGTTTGCAAAGTCTTTAGATATTTGTTTTAGTAGAGTTTGATTTAGAGTTCCAAACATATGATTTCAAGTGTTCAATTATATTGAATCCACCACAAAACTTTTTGTGCAAATTGAATGTTCTTTAAAATTGTCATGATGCAATCTATGGATCTTTCTTTCCATAATTCAATTTAAGTATAAAAAAAAAAAAAGCAAAACAGTACCAAAAATAGTATAAAACAGATTGGTACTGCACCTATACCTCTCATTTGCACATTAAATTCACCTTCAAACTTGGATTCAACTTGATTGGCAAATTGTTATCAACTTTGTGGAATTTTTTATCCTTTTGCTTTTACAAGTTCTAAAGAAAACATAAAATTTCTTGGTTAAAAGTTTAGTAAGTTTCTTAGAGTCTTCTTTTATGCTTTTCTTGCTTGTCTTCCTTTCTTAAGTTTTGTCATAATCTCTTTTCCACCTTTGGTTTAGCTCTTTCTTGTTTACACCTTTTCTTGGTTGTCTTTTCTTCTTTTCCCTTAAAGTTTTGTGGTGTTTTTTTTGCTTTGGATTGAGTGTTGAAGGCTTTCACCTTTTTCACTTGAGAATTTCTCATCCACAAGAAAGAACTTGGTTAAGGGAAGAAAAAAAAAAATTCTTTGAGTGGTTTAGTGTTTTTCTTCATATTGCCGCAAGACTTCTTGTCTTACTAACTTGTTTTCTTTAATTGTTTGTTCTTTATGTTTTGTGGTTTTTGTTTTGTTATGGATCATCTTTCAAGTGGTGAATCATCTAAGCCCAATTCTCCTCAAAAGGCTTTCCTTATTGGAGAATTGAAGGAGGCTAAGCACACCATTGCACAAAAAAAGGAAAAGATGTGGCAAATGGTGGAAAGACTTCAAAGTCTAGAATTGGCCTATGAAAGACCCCACCGAGGAAGAAGACATCATCAAAGGCATGAATCAAGAAGTTACCAAATCTATGGTAGCCATGAAGAAGAAGACGAATGGAGAGTGCACAATTTTGAAGAAAGGCGCCGAAATGTGGCAAAGCCTTATTTACCCTTTGTAAAATTGCCTAGTTTTAGTGGGGAAGGTGATCCCAATGTGTATTTAGGTTGGGAGGCTAAAGTAGAACAAATTTTTAATGTACATGAGATCCAAGATGACCAAAGAGTTAGGTTAGCCTCCTTAGAATTTTTGGATTATGCCATGCAATGGTGGCACAAGACTGTAATGGACATTGGGCTAAACAAGAGGCCAGCCGTGGTCTCTTGGGAGGATTTGAAGTTGTGCATGCGCGCTAGATTTGTACCTCCACACTATAGGAAAGAGCTCTTGTTGAAGCTCCAAAGGCTTCAACAAGGAATACAAAGTGTGGATGCTTATTTTAAAGAACTTGAAACCATATTAACTAAAATTGACATGCATGAAAGTGAGGAGTCCAAAATGGCTCACTTTGTAAGTGGCTTAAGAAGAGACATACAAGATGTGGTAGAACTTTATGAATACTCCTCTTTAGAAAAATTGGTTCACCTAGCCATCAAGGTAGAATCCCAAATTTCAACGAAAAACTCTTTCAAAAATTCTCATAATGATGACTTCTACCACTCATCTTGGAAAAACAAAGACAAATCTTCTTCAACTTTTCCCTCCAATTTTCTAAAGGAGTCCACTTACAAACCGAGGGATTCTAAACCCTCAACTTCAACCCCTAAATCTCCTACCAAAACCTCAAGTAAAAAGTGTTTTAAATGTTTAGGTTTTGGGCACATAGCGGCCGATTGTCCAACAAAGCGAACCATGATGGTTAAGGGGGGGCAAGTAGTAAGTGACCATAGTGATGCATCTTCTAGGTCTAACTCCCCTTCCCCATCAAAATCTCCTTGTGAAAATGAATGTGAAATACCTTGTGAAGGTGACTTGTTGGTCATAAGGCGAATGCTGGGTACAATTCCAAAACCTGTGGATGACACCCAAAGAGAAAATATTTTCCACACCCGCTGCCTTATCAACAACAAGTTATGTTCCATGATAATTGATGGGGGTAGTTGCACTAATGTGGCAAGTACAAGAGTGGTGGACAAGCTTGGAATACCCACCATCTCTCATACAAAGCCCTACAAGCTTCAATGGCTTAGTCAAGAGGGTGAAATCATGGTTAATCAACAAGTCCTCATAACTTTTGCTATAGGCAAGTACAAAGATGAGGTTTTATGTGATGTTGTGCCCATGGAAGCAACCCATATTCTATTGGGAAGGCCTTGGCAATATGATAGACATGTTCTACATGATGGCCTAACCAACAAAATGATTTTTACCTTCCAAGGGCATAAGGTTACCTTAAAACCCCTCTCTCCCAAAGAGGTTCATGAGGACCAAATCAAAATGAAAACCAAAAGAGAAAATGAAAAGGAGAAAGCAAGAAAAGATAACCCAAGTCACAAAGTTTCCTCTTATACAACTAAATCAATCATGTTGACTCGACCCATGCTACAAACTGCACCTCCAAGGTGTCCTTCTTCCTTATCTTTTTCATTATCAACGGTTTCTATCTACACACCATCTTTGTTAAAGAATGTTAGGAATGACTTTCCATCCCCTCCTAAAGGTTTCCACCTTCTAAGAGGATTTTCTTCACATAACTTTGTCATTCCCACACACTCTTTTCAACCTTGGTCTATATATCGTATCCCTTCTTTTGAACTCCCCGAGCTTCAAGACTATATGTCAAGTTCACATCTGACTTCCTGCCCTATTTTGTATGTGAACACACTGACTATGTTATATGCAGGGGTTCTGAATTCGTGGTCGAATTCTCTCCAACCTGGGGGGCATGATGAAAACCAAGCCCACAAGGTGATGATCAAGGATGCTAAAGAATATAAAGAGAAGTCACCTCAAAGTAGAGACCTCACCAGATGGAGAATGGGACAAAGACCAGAACACCTAAAGTTCTTCTTGCTGGTCTTCTTAATGATTAGAAAATATTGTAAATAATTTGGGCTCACTTTGGGGGTCCAAATAGCAAATATAGGCTAGAATAAGGTGCCTTTAGTATAATAGGGAGTGTAGTTAGCATTTTAGGATGTTATTGGCCCTTTTGGAAGGCTTTTTGACCTAGTTTCTAGAAGGACAAGCCAAGGATGCGGGTTTGACTTAGTCAAACCCTAAGGCTACCCATTCTTTCACTCTTCCCATCCTACCCCTTATGCTTGCTCTCCAAGGCTCCTTCACCTATAAATAAGGAGGCCTACCTCATGTATTTTCATGTTGAATTTAGAGTAAAGTTACTATACACAATTTGTGTTATGTGAGCTTTGTCTCCTTACACCATTGTCTTATCTTGTAAGAATTAGAGAGCTCTCAAGTGGCAGCATTCCTCACTCATTTTGGAGCAAACCACCATCCAAGTGGCGTGATCACTTCTCTAGCTTCATTCTCCTAAGTTTCCTTTCACTCATCTTTTTCCATTCCATTTCCATTCCAAATTTCAATTCTAAAATCTATGTCTTGTTCTTGTTTTAATGCTTTGTTTCCTATTCAGTTTCCTTCATTATGTTTAGTTTCCTCTTTTTCATTTCAGCACCTTTACTTGTCATCATCTTCACCATAATTGTGTTTTCCTTTTGCCTTTGTGAAATGAACCTTCACATCTACTTAACCACTTGGTTAAGTTAATGTCCAGTGGGGATTTTCCTTAGGTTCTCACCTTAATCATCCTAAAATCTCAATCCTAATTAAAGTGCCACCATAAAATGCTAAATCATAAAATCAACTCACATCACATGGCCAGGCGGAAGTCATCGCACTTGGAGTGTAAGCAAAGGGCCTTTTGGGACTTTGAAAACAGGAGGTCCCTCACCTCCTTGTCAGACTTCCGCAATTCAGCAACCTCAAGGGTGAGACTAGTTAGGTGGCGCTTCGACCCCACAGAAGTAGAGGCTCTGTGCTTGGCGTCCAGCTACGCCTTCTACATTTTCTTGAAGAGAAGGCTGGATCCGCCAAGCGCCTTCCCAAAGCTTAGGGCCACCTGCTCTATCAGAGGCCCCACCTCCATGTCTTCCATGTCTTCAGTTTCTTGGGAAGACTTCATGGTGTGTTGAAGGAAGGGGGTTAGGCCGGCGGGGCTACTCCTCCGCGTCTCTCTAGGGGTGCACTCTCCCCGGCCCTCGGGTTCAATAGTAGAAGGGGTAGAAGAGGTGCTTGGAGGGCACGCCTGGTAGTCTTGGGGGCTTTCCCCTTCTGATTCAGAGGCAAGGGGCAGGGCAGCCCCAGCCTTGCGTTTACGCTTGAAGACTAGCCCAGAGTGGGTGTCCTCGTCATCTGATGGGAGGGGCCCAACTTTCACCATTGCACCTTGGGGCTGGGGGGCAGGGAGCTGAGTTAGGGCTGCGGTAGCAAGAGTAGCGGCGACAAGAGCGACAGGGGTTTAGTCGTTGCTGGTGGAAGGGTTGGCTTGGACTAACTGGGAAAGGCTTGCAGCACCCTTCTTGGCGGCACGGGCCCCCAACTGCTTCCTTTTCTTAGCGCCGATGGTCATTTTTGCCACAAATGGGAAAACAAAAGACACACCAGGTTAGCAGCAGATGAACATGCAAAGGTACACAAGCATAAACAAAGACATGAAGGCAAGCAGAGTCAAAGTGAAAGCAAGTACCTATGTACCCTCGTAGGGTTTTGGGGTGGTACTTGTTTTTTATGACCTCGACACTGCTGAACACCGCTTCGAGGCCAGACAGGAACTCACACACCTCCCTGTTTTGAGGGTGCAAGTCTGTTAAGGCCCGGGCTTTGGCCAGGTTAGGGTTTTCTACCCAGTAAAGGGGAAACCTATCCAAGACAGTGGGGTCGGTGGCGTGACAGCAAATCTTGAAAAATTTGACCTTGAACGCTTTATAGGATTGTTGGAAGAGGGTTAAGAGTGCTCTTCCAGCGACCCTATTGATGCTGACCCAGAAGTTTTTCCCCGGACTCTTGGCCTTGAAGAAGTACAGGAAAGAATCTACAGAAGGTAGGCCCTAGGACTATTTGGCGAGCGGGGGGCTGGGAAGAAGCTAAATCAACTCCGGAGTGGGAGGAGGTAGAGTGATCCATTTGAAAGTAATGAAGGCTAAAACAAGAAAAGAAAAAGGGAGAAGACAGGCTCAGAAGTGGGATGGAGTAAGCGTATATCGCGAGGAGAAAATAGGGCACGATGAGATGAGTTGAGCAGAAAATGTAAACAGACCCAAGCAGTTATAAATGCATGAAAAAGAAAGCCATAAATGATGAAAAGAATGTACCTTTAACAGATCGCGAGTGAAGTTGATGCGCGCAGGCAACCTGGGCAAGGGCGTCATCAAATCCTGCACCGTAGGCTTCAGCTGCCTCATCGGTCAGTTCCTCCTTGGCCTTCTGGTGGAGCTCCTCCCTACGAGCCATTTCTGCCCTCATCTCCGTGGAGGATTCATTCGTTTCCCTCTTTAGCTGATCCAACTCCTGCTTCATTTGTGCCATCTCCGCTTCCCGTCATGCCAAGTCATCAACGCGACGACCTAGCTCCTCCTTGAGGTCTGCAGCGTCTTCTTCTTTGCGCTGCAGCTCCTCTTTGAGGTCTGCAGCGTCTTCTTCTTTGCGCTGCAGCTCACCCTTGAGGTCTTCCACCGTGAGGCAGAAGTCGTTGCATTTGGAGTGAAGACGGAGGGCCTCCTGAGACTTTGAGAACAGGAGGTCCCTCACCTCCTTGTCGTACTTTTACAGCTCAGCAACCTGAAGGGTGAGGCTGGTCAAACGACGCTCCGACCCCACTGAAGCAGAGGCCCGGTGCTCGGCATCCAGCTGCGCCTTTCGCATTTTCTTAAAAAGAAGGCTGGATCTGCCAAGCACCTTCCCAAAGCTTAGGGCCACCTGCTCCATGAGAGGCCTCACCTCCATGTCTTCCATATCTTCAATTTCTTGGGAAGACTTCATGGTGCGTTGGAGGAAGGGGGCCAGACCGGCAGGGGGGCTCGGCCGCACCTCCTCAGGGGTGCTTTCTCCCTTTCCTTCAGGTTCTGTGATGTTCAGGGGAGAGGAAGCACTTGGAGGGTTATCCCTGAGGGAAGGGACACCCTCATCCTCAGTGTTAGAGGCCACTTAGATAGCCTTCCTCTTCCTCTTGAAGACCAACCCTGAGTGGGTGCCCTCGTCATCGGATTGGGGAGGTCTGACCGCCTCCAGTGCACTTTGGGTTTGGGGAGCGGGGGCTGCGGCAGCAAGGGGAGTGGCGGCGAGGGCGGCAGTGTTGGGCTCACCACCGTTGGAAGGGTTGGCTTGGACTGATTGGGAGGTGTCTGCTGCACCCTTCTTGGCAGCACGAGCCGCCAGTTGTTTCCTCCTCTTAGCGCCAATGGTTATCTCTGCCATAGATGGAAAATAGGAATATATCAAGTAAGCAGCAGATTAACATACAAATAGATAAGAACAAGTGCTACCAGGTAAGCAGAAACAAAGAAAACCGCAGATACCTATATACCCCCGCAGGGTTTTAGGGTGATACTTGTTTTTGATGACCTTGACGTTGTTGGATACTGCTTCGAGGCCAGACAAGAACTCTCACACCTCTCTGTCCTGGGGTGCAAGTCTATCAAGGCCCGGGGTTTGGCCAGGTTGGGGGTTTCCACCTAGTAAAGGGGAAACCCGTCCAGGAGTGTAGGGTTTATGGCGCGGCTGCAAATCTTGAAGAACTTGCCCTTGAACCCCTTATAAGATTGCTGGAACAGGGTCAGCAGCTGATGGAGATCAAGTAGAAGAGGATTTCACTAATGGAGGAAGAGGCCATCCACCCAAGCATTTAAAATTCTTCTTACTAGTCTTCTTAAAAAGTAGAACATTTTGGGTTCTCTTGAAAATTCAAAAGATAGTAGTATAAATAAATCTTTGTAAATACTCTTGTATAAATTTTTAAATAATATAGAAATAGTCTTAGGAGTATGCCAAAGAGGAAAACCAAAAAGAAACCTCTAAACGTAAGGCATTTTAGGCACTTTCTTTAGGAAAAAGTGGAAAAAGTGACTCTTTTACTCCTTTCTCTCTTAGGCACTAGAAGGAGCTAGAAGAGTGACTCTTCCCACTCCTTCCCCTTTGTAACATGTCCAGCCTTCCTTATTATAAATAGGAGTGCTTGGTTCTTAATAATAAAAAGTTGAAAGTTAGAAGTAAAGAAACTATCTTGAAATTGAGAGAGAGTGAGTTTGTGAGACTTGTCTCTTCTTCTCCTCCATGTCTTATCTTGTTAGCTTTGGAGAGTCTCAAGTGGCAGCACCACCCACTCATCTTGGAAGAACCACCCTCCAAGTGGCGTGAATCACATCTCCAAAAGGCTACAACCACATAAGTCATTTCTATTCATCTTCTAAAAATATCCATTTGTGTTTTCTTGTAGTTTTTCCATTTTTAATCGGTTCAATCTTTTCCATGAGTTGTTTCCTTTTATTTGCTGCCATTGTTCTGCACTTTGTTTGGTTTATTTCCTTGTTTTCTTGCTGTTTTAATTTCGTCCAAACCATGGGTTTCCATATACATGTGTTGTTCTTGTTTTCCATCCATGGTTTTTGTTCTTTGATGAGTTTCTTTGTGATTTTCTAATTCCTATTGAATTTCAATCAGTATTTTCACTTGTTCTTGGTGTTCTTATGTTATACTTGTGTTTCCTTTGAAGTTTGGTACTGTTCTTGAATTACCCATTCATATTCCATTGTTATCTTACACTACAAGTTACTTATTCATGTGTGTTTAGTATGAACCTTTGTTTTCTTGAGTAGAAACTCTATTAATTGTTCTTGATCCGGTCGGTCATCAGTAGTTGATGATGTCAGCAGCAGGTCACCACGTGGACCATGCACAGGGTGGCACGTGGTAGAAAGAGCAAGTGAATCAGGGAGGAGATTACCTACAACGGTCATCGGTAGTCAGATACCAAGTGGCCGCCACCCCTAGAGCGGTGCCTAGATAAGCGCCTGGAAGCACCGCACGGTCATCGGTGGATATGCATGAGGCACCGCAAGGTTATCGGTGGATAGGCATGAGGCACCGCCCGGTCATCAGGGGGAAGTTATGAGGCACCGGTCGGTCGTAAGCGCATGCATAGGGCGATCGGTCATCGGGGTTCTTGCCAACGCGTGTTAAGCTGAGACCAAGGTTCCCAGCGAGAACTGATCCGGTCGGTCATCGGTAGTCGATGACTTCAGCAATAGATTGCCACGTGGACCAATCACAGGGTGCCACGTGGAACGGCATGGCAGGAGAATACATGGATCAAGAAGAGCAAGAGAAAAGAGAATGTAGCTTAGAAGTTGAGGGAATCGCCGTTTGTTGAAGAAGGCGGCGATCTCCTACTTCTCTCGTATGTAATAAGTAAACACCTAGATTGCACGTGATCGCCGAAAGAGGACATCGCCAAAAGAGGACATCGCCGGGTATTAGAGAAGACTTGGTAAACGTTTATTACATGGTCTAGATACAGGAGATAAGTGGTATATTTGCCCGTGTGCTCTGAGAACCGTGATAACCAGTGTTAACCAGCTTTAAGGCTGTGCCTAGAGTAGCCGGCGTACTAAGTTACTCCCTGTGTGGATAACTTAGTCGCAGGAGTAAAGGGAAAGTAACGTTTCAGTTGCAGGTACTCCAGATGGTGACACGTGTACGACCAGATGCGGTCCACGTGTCAAGAGGAATAACCGTCAGGAGAGAGAAAAACACAGGTATATATAGAATTCCTAACGGTATTCAGGAGGAGGTTTTTCATTGGTAACAACTCACTTGCACGGTTCCTAGTTTTCTCTAAGAGAATTTGTTGATTCGACCACTGACTTGAGCGTTGGAGCTACACTGGCTGCAGAGGCACCTTTCTGTTCTTTCAGGTTTCTTGGAAGGTTTGGAGCTGGAGAGGAGGAGTGTTGACGTTCGAGTCAAGCGGCAGGATCATCTGGCGCCCACCGTGGGGCCGTGTAAACTGTGATTCCCATCCACTGTTGAGTTTGTGAGGTTTTCGGTGGCTTCTGTTCGATTGCTTGCTGTCGCAATCGGTTTTTGGAGGTTTTAACCATTTGAGTTGCGTTTAATCGGTGAAGAATTGTTTCTGGAGGTTTCTACCGATTGATTACTGAATCGATCGTTGTGCGAAGGAAGTTGAAGCGTTTCTTGAGCACTGTTGCGAGATAACTTTCGCGTGCTGAAAGGTAGCTGTGTGAAGGTAGTAGAAGTTTCTTGAGGAAGATGAGGACAACCAGATCAAGTTCAGTCGCGGCGCAGTCTAGAGAGAACACCGTGACGATGGCGCAAATGCTGGAGATAATGTGCAATTTGCAAGAAAATGTGGCAGCGTCGCGTGTCGAGCAGACGAAGATGCACGATGACCTGGTCGCTTCTCAGGCCAGGAACGAAGAGCTGAGCAAGGTTAATGAAGAGTTACGCAAGGCTCTTCGCGAGCAAAGGGAGAGTGCTGCGACTAGTGGAGGTGCGCCACCGTCTCCACCACGAGTTTTTCCAATGCCATTTTCGCAGGTGATCATGGACGCTGCGATTCCTACAAATGTCGCAGTGGTGAAGGCCTCTTTCACTGGAGTGGAAGATCCAGAGGCTCACCTTACTGCGTTCCATACGCAGATGATGCTGTCGGGAGGATCGGATGCGGCCTATTGTAAGATGTTTATGAGCACCCTCCACAGCACCGCGTTGGATTGGTTTGTGAGCCTACCTACTGGATACATTTCCAGTTTCCAACAATTCTCCAAGCTGTTCGTCGATCAGTACATTGTGAATAAGGCGCCGCCTATGGTGTCGTATGACCTATTCGATGTGAGGCAGTTTCAGGGGGAATCTTTGAAGGACTACTTGAATAGATTTGGAGCTCAGATAGTCCGACTGCCAGGTAAAGATGAGGAGATGTTTGTGCACGCCTTTAAGAAGGGCGTGCTGCCTGGACCCTTCAGCGAGTCATTGATCAGGAGCCACCCTGCAACGTTTGCAGAGATTCGGCGACGTGCTATGGCTCACATCGCCGCCGAGAATGAAGTGATAGAGAAGAGAGGGAATACGGCTCCTGCAAAACCACGCGCCCAAACCAAACCTCAGCCTCAGAGGGTATTGGAGACGGCGACGGTGAAGAAGGATGAAAGGACATACCGTCCTTATGACCTAAAGAAAAACAAAGGCGATGGCAATAGTAGAGGAAAAGTGCCAGGTCACCAGAGGGATTTCAAGCGCCCTCCAAGGCATGAGTTCGTTATGGGATTGGCGGACCTGATCGCCATTCCCAATATAGCTGCCAAGCTGAAGGTGCCTGAGAAGGTGTCGGATAAGGTGTTGGGGCCAAAGCCAGACGCGTGGTGTGAATTCCACAAAAGTTTTGGTCACGCCCTTGACTCCTGCCTGTTGTTGGGATACCAACTGGACGAGCTGGTGAAAAGTGGATTTCTGAAAGACTATTTGCTGAAGAAGAAGGCAGCAAGTACGTCGATCTCCCAGCCGGCGAGCAGTGAGAGCCAACAACACGAAGTGCCCATTCACGGGGAAATCCACACTATAGCTGGGGGTTTCTCAGGAGGTGGGTGCACCGCATCACAGCGCAAGAAATATGCTCGGTCCGTGATGGCAGTGGAAGCGTTTGAGGATCACTCGCCCGATGTGGACATCACGTTTACCAAAGAAGACCGAAGGGATGTTGTACCGCATGACAACGATCCTATAGTGGTTTCTCTTGTCACGGCAGGAAGGAAGATCCATCGGGTGCTGGTTGATCAGGGAAGTTCGGCCGATGTAATGTTCTGGCCAACTTTCAACAAGTTGCAGTTACCCCTTGATCAGTTGAGACCTTATGGAGGATGCTTGTATGGTTTCACCGGCGATTAGGTGGAGGTCAGGGGGTATATTGAGTTGAGAACCACCTTCACGGATGAGGCAGCTTCAAGAACAGAGAAAATCAAATACCTTGTCGTGAATGCCCCCTCAGCATACAACATCCTGTTAGGGAGGCCAACTCTCAACCGGATAGGGGCGGTGCCTTCAACAAGGCACATGAAGGTCAAGCTCCCTTCAATGGAAGGTGTTGTAATAACCCTGCGGTCTGATCAAAAGGAGGCAAAGAAGTGTTACGAAAACAGCCTCAAGAATAAGCGATCAATAAGCTACATCTCAACCACACCGCCTCCTGGCGTGGAGTCTAGGCGACAAGGGGGGGAAGCAGTTGATGTTGCGATGGAGGTGATCGCCGAAGGGAATGCACACGTGGCAGATGTTGGGAAAGGAGTTAGTAATGCCGATCGCCCAGAAGAGGCTAAGGCTATAGGGATCGCCAAAGCGGTGATCGCCAGTGAAAGGAGGCCTCAACCAGTGGAGGAGTGGGTTGAGAGGAAAATACAAGGCCAGGTCTTCAAGCTGGGATCTCTGAATCATGAAGCACAAGACCAGATCGTCGGGGTGATAGAAAGGCATTTGGACGCGTTTGCATGGTTTGCTTTGGATATGCCTGGTATCGACCCTGACTTCTTGTGCCACCACCTGGCGATGGACCCCCAGATTAGACCAGTGCGACAAAGGAGAAGAAAGTTCAACGAGGAGAAGAGGCAGGCGATTAGAGATGAAACGCAGAAGCTCCTCGCCGCAGGTCACATTCGGGAAATCCAGTACCCCGAGTGGGTCGCTAACGTTGTACTGGTTAAGAAGAGCAGCGGGAAATGGCGCATGTGCGTCGATTTCACGGATTTGAACAAGGCTTGTCCAAAGGACTCATATCCTTTGCCAAGTATAGACGCCCTGGTTGACAGTGCAGCAGGGTGCAAGTTGTTGAGCTTTCTGGATGCCTTCTCGGGGTATAATCAGATCAAGATGTATCCTATGGATGAAGAAAAGACTGCCTTCATGACAGAGAGATCGTGTTTTTGCTATAAAGTAATGCCGTTTGGGCTGAAGAATGCTGGGGCCACGTACCAAAGGTTAATGGATAAGGTACTTGCACCGATGCTGGGAAGGAATGTGCAGGCCTATGTTGATGATATGGTGGTGACCTCCCTGGAGAGGAGCAGGCACGTCTTGGACTTGGAAGAGTTGTTTGTAACGATAGCCAAGTATAAGCTGAAACTGAACCCAGAGAAGTGCATTTTTGGCGTGGAAGCAGGAAAATTTTTAGGTTTTCTTTTGATTGAGAGAGGAATAGAGGCAAATCCTGACAAGTGTGCTGCTATTATGGCGATGAGAAGCCCAGCTACGGTGAAGGAGGTGCAGCAGTTAACAGGTCGGATGGCTGCTCTCTCACGCTTTGTGTCAGCTAGCGGCGAGAAGGGCCACCCATATTTTCAATGTTTAAAGAGAAACAATAGGTTTGTCTGGACCCAGGAGTGTGAAGAAGCTTTCGTGAAGCTTAAGGCATATTTAGCAAGCCCGCCGGTTCTGTGCAAACCGTTAGTAGGAGTGCCTCTCAGGTTGTATTATGCTGTAACTGAGAGAGCGGTGAGTGCTGTGCTTGTTCAAGACCAAAACCAGGTCCAGAAGCCTATTTATTTTGTGAGTAAAGTGCTACAAGGTCCCGAAGTGAGGTATCAGGCCTTGGAGAAAGCTGCTCTAGTGTAACGCCCCTCAAAATATTGGTCATATTTATATAATAAAATAAAGGTGAAACAATAATATCAAAATTGAACATAGATATATACATAATATAATTCATCCATTAGTGCAAATGTGCCTCAAAATAATATCCCTTTTTGAGGAAGTTTTAATACATCTCCATACAGGAGTTTTCAAAATAAAATAAAACCATAGCATTCAAAACCGGCGATCTCCTAACAGAAACCAGAAAACGGGCGATCGCCTAACAGAAACAGAAACAGGCGATCTCCTTCCGGCAACCACTCACAGAGGAGCTCTACTACCTGCAACCTCGTCTGCTCCCGTGCAAATATACACGATCATCACAGGTTTAAGAAAAACAACCACGATACAAGATAAAAGGGTAAGCTAGATATTTTTAAAAACTTTAAATATGAAACTTTATATCAATAGAAAACATAAATCTTCACACCATTCATAATCTATATCAATTTCAACCATCAACATCCCCATATTCCACAAACTCGTCAAAGTGTCTATTCAATACATTCAATATTCATGGTTCGCACGTCAGACTTTCCACTAACTCATAACATATAGACACATGACTCTACTTCCGGAAGACTCGTGCGTTGACTCAGACTCAGAGATCTGCACCCGTCATACTACACCACTGTGAAATCCACACAGGGTCACTGTGAAATCCACACAGCCATGCGCATACATAATCTCAATATCATCACTCTCCCGGTATGACAGGGTTAATTCATATAACAGGTCAAGTCAGTTATCTTTCAAACAACTTACCCATACATATGAACCTCCTCCGACTCTCCAACACTGAATAACTTCATCTATGTGATTCCATTATATCAGCAGAGTCAGGATATCTCCTTCTAGACAAGTCCCTAGTCAATGCACATTACACACGATCTTACACGGTATTTTCTTTCCTGAAAATACTATGCCTTGATCCCACATTCACAACATTCAATGCATCATACAACACGTAAAAGCATAATTCCATCATATAATATTTTGAATCTTTTCTTAAACAATCCCAATCACAAAAACAATCATTCCAAGGTTCAGATTTTCGAATATCACATTTCAATCTCAAACAGTTTCAAACGACACTAAAACAGGGGAGTTCGAAATCAACATTTAAAACCGGCGATCACGTCGCCCCACACATAAAAACAGAGCATTGTGAAAAAGAATATGAAAACCGACGACCACGTCGCCCTCACTTCAGAACGTACTCGCCTAACATTTTTATAAACGAAAATGCTAGCTTCCCTTACCTGAACTTGCGCAAAACACCAAGAGCTCCAAAACCCACCGAAGCTTAAAGATGCCTTAACTCTGTTCTAGCGTCCTGACGGAAAACTCGCAGAGAACTCCCCAGGTATCCAAAGGCAGTCATCGCTCGTCATACTGGTGCTTGACGATGCCTGAATCGCAACGCGACGGAGAGAAAAGAGAAGGATGAAGGTAAACTCACTCTGTCACTCTTGAACCACAGTAGCGTTCTTTGCCTCGCAGAAGTGAGTTTTTGAATCTAAACCAACTTGTCCATAATTGCCGCTGCCACCACCCACTCTACAGGATAGCTTGCGTGCACGCTTCCCTGAACAGTACGGCCACGTGTGTCTCTGCGCATGCCAACTCTCTGATGTCACTATTCTGAACCACCCTTTTTGTCTACGTGTCGCGCGTGCAGGACGTCTCATGCTGGGAGCCTGGGTCCCACCTTATCTGTGTGAAACACGACATCGCGCGATAACCTTCCACCGATGACCGCTCGCGCGATGACTATCCACTGATGTCTCATCCTGGCGGACGACCGATGTCTCTCCCTGGAAGATGACCAATGTCTCGCCCAGGCGATGCCCGCATGCCTCGCGCCCTGGCGATGTCTGCATGTCTCGCGCCCTGGCGATGCCCGCATGTCTCGCGCCCTGGCGATGCCCGCATGCCTCGCACCCTGGCAAAGCCCACATGCCTTGCGCCCTGGCGATGCCTGCATGCCTCGCGCCCTTGCAAAGCCCGCATGCCTCGTGCCCTGGCGATGCCCGACGACACATCGCCACGCCTTGCTGAAGGTTCTTCATCCCACTATGTTACATCCAAGGTATCATCTCCACATGACTTGGTGACGTCGATAGCTTCACATTTCCAAGAGTAGATCAGCACTACTCCTCGTGCGCCTATGCATGCAACACTAAGGACGATTTCTTATGCTCAAGCATAGAGCTTCGCATGCACAGCGTATCTAAGGCTTAACCCACACCTTGATACGCGTGGTTTTTGGAACCCACTATGGTTGATCCAGTATCCTGACCACATACTGAGTGCACTTTCGGCGATCATGTGCACCATAGGCGATTGGCGATCATGTACACTACAGGCGATTGGCGATCATGTGTAGTCTAGGCGACAGGCGATTATGTACTAACCAGGCGATCTCATAGTCTTCTAAACTACACTTTCCTTCCTTTTTATTTTAAATAAAAACATACTTCGAATTCATTTAAAATATATTCCTTTTATTCCAATTTAATTTTACAGGTCCTTACATCTAGCGGTGGTATTTTCGGTGAGGAGGTTGCGTCATTACTTTCAGAGCTTCACCGTCCTGATAATGACCGATTTGCCAATTCAGAAGGTCCTGAAGAAACCTGATGTCGCTGGAAGAATGGTGAAGTGGGCGGTAGAGTTGTCAGAGTTCGACATTAACTTTGAACCCTGAGGGCCAATTAAGGGGCAGGTTTTCACTGATTTTCTTGTCGAGCTCTCGCCAGAGGCAACTCATGTTGAAGAAAATGGCTTTCGTTTGGTCCTTTCGGTAGATGGATCGTCGAACCAGCAGGGTAGCGGTGCTGGAGTCATTCTGGAGGGGCCCAACGGCGTGCTGATAGAACAGTCCCTGAGGTTTGCTTTCAAAGCCAGCAACAATCAGGCAGAGTATGAGGCATTGATTGCAGGTATCCTGTTGGCAAAGGAGATGGGAGCTAAAGTGTTGGTGGCCAAAAGTGACTCAATGCTGGTCACAGGGCAAGTAGTTGGCGAGTTCCAGGCCAAGGACCCGCAGATGGCGGCTTACTTGGCATATGTGCAGGAGTTGAAGAGTTCTTTTACCTCATTTGAGGTGGTGCACATACCAAGGGAGCAAAATGCCCGAGCTGACTTGCTTGCCAAGCTCGCCAGTTCAGGCAAGGGGGGTAGGCAGAGGACTGTTATTCAAGAAACATTAAAGACACCAAGGGCGTTCGTGGCAGATCACCAGGTGTTTCAGGTGACCAAGTCGACGGGGGGAACGGCGAGGAGTCACAGGTCTTTGACTCAGGAGACCTTGAGAACGCCAAGGATAAGGGCATTCCTTGTGGTGGGAGTGAACGTCGCACAGGTCTGTGCCACACATAAACCAGATACGTGGATTACACAATACCAGCGTTACTTAGCCGATGGCGTGCTTCCAATAGATCCAGCAGAGTCCAGGAAGATCAAGAAGAACTCTACCAGGTTCACCCTGATAGATGGTGAGTTGTACAGGTTCGGGTTCACACACCCACTCCTGGTATGTATACACGGGGAGGAATGCACAAGGATTATGGCTGAGCTCCATGAAGGTATATGCGGAAGTCACATCGGGGGTCGAGCTCTAGCCGCTAGAACTCTTCGTGCAGGATATTATTGGCCGTCAATGAGAGAGGATTGCAAGAAGTACGCCCAGTGCTGCAAGCAGTGCCAGTTTGGGGTGCCTAAGCGTCTAGTATAGGATAATGGGACTCAGTTTACAAGCCACCTGTTGAAGAGGCTGTGTGAGGATGTGGGAATTCAACAAGTGTTTGCATCCGTGGAGCACCCACAGACGAATGGCCAGGTAGAATCCGCTAATCGGGTTCTGTTGAGAGGTTTGAAGAAGAGGTTAGAGAAAGCTAAAGGATCGTGGGCTGATGAGGTACCTCGCATAATTTGGGCGTACCACACAACTGAGCAGTCAGGTACCCACGAAACTCCTTTAAGTTTAGTGTATGGCTGTGACGCAATGATTCCAGTTGAGATCCAGGAGAGCTCGCCGAGATTTCAACACTTTGTAGCAGAAGAATCAAATGAAGAGAGAAGAATGAACCTGGATTTACTAGATGAGGTCAGAGAGGAAGCAAGAGTGAAAGCTGAAGCAGTGAAAAGAAGAATTGAACAAAGATACAATTCTAGAGTAATACAGAGGCAGTTATGAGGCACCGGTCGGTCGTAAGCGCATGCAGAGGGCGATCGGTCATCGGGGTTCTTGCCAACGCGTGTTAAGCTGAGACCAAGGTTCCCAGCGAGAACTAATCCGGTCGGTCATCGGTAGTCGATGACTTCAGCAGTAGATTGCCACGTGGACCAATCACAGGGTGCCACGTGGAACGGCATGGCAGGAGAATACATGGATCAAGAAGAGCAAGAGAAAAGAGAATGTAACTTAGAAGTTGAGGGAATCGCCGTTTGTTGAAGAAGGCGGCGATCTCCTACTTCTCTCGTATGTAATAAGTAAACGCCTAGATTGCACGTGATCGCCGAAAGAGGACATCGCCGAAAGAGGACATCACCGAAAGAGGACATCACCGAAAGAGGACATCGCCGAAAGAGGACATCGCTGGGTATTAGAGAAGACTTGGTAAACGTTTATTACATGGTCTAGATACAGGAGATAAGTGGTATATTTGCCCGTGTGCTCTGAGAACCGTGATAACCAGTGTTAACCAGCTTTAAGGCTGTGCCCAGAGTAGCCGGCGTACTAAGTTACTCCCTGTGTGGATAACTTAGTCGCAGGAGTAAAGGGAAAGTAACGTTTCATTTGTAGGTACTCCAGATGCTGACACGTGTACGACCAGATGCGGTCCACGTGTCGAGAGGAATAACCGTCAGGAGAGAGAAAAACACAGGTATATATAGAATTCCTAATGGTATTCAGGAGGAGGTTTTTCATTGGTAACAACTCACTTGCACGGTTCCTAGTTTTCTCTGAGAGAATTTGTTGATTCGACCACTGACTTGAGCGTCGGAGCTACACTGGCCGTAGAGGCGCCTTTCTGTTCTTTCAGGTTTCTTGGAAGGTTTGGAGCTGGAGAGGAGGAGTGTTGACGTTCGAGTCAAGCTGCAGGATCTGTTCTTTAGAATTTTTGAAATCAGTTTTGGAAATATCCAATTTTTCTTCCAAGATTCTGACTCTTTCATTTAACCTGTTGTTATCAAGTTTCAACTGGTTGTTTAAAAGGGTTAATCTATGAGCTTCTTCATAACTCTCTTGAAAAGCTTCAAGCAATTGAGAATAACTTTCACTTTTATTGGAAGAGGATGCACTTACTTGGCTTGATTCAGATTCTTCTTTTGCCATATGGCATACCCATATCTTGGTTTATGCAAAAGATGATCCAGTGGAAGATTCTTCCTTGTCCAGCACGTCACCTCTTGTATTCTTGTGACATTTCTCAAGAGTGTCCCAGATTTCTTTTGCTGAGATACACTCTGAAACTTTGAGCAGTTCATCAAAATCAAGTGCAGAGACAATTACATTTTTTGCTATACAATGAAGATGCTCTCTTTCCTTTTTTGTTAATGCAGAGTTATTTTCAGGCATATGCATGAAGGCATTGTTTGAAATAGCATTCCAGATTTCTTTATCTAGTGACTTAATAAAGAACTTCATTCTTATACACCAAAGCTAATAGTTTTCACAACAAAACAGAGGTGGTTTATTCAAAGTGGCACTTTCCCCAAAACACCACTTGTAAGCCATGTTTGAAAAGGTTTTCAAGAAAATCAGAAACATCAATATTTTTCAAGAACCTAGCTCTTGATGCCAATTGTTTGAATTGATGGCTTAAAACAAGAGGGGGGGTGAATTGTTTTCAAAAGATTTTCGTAAATATTTGATTAAGAATGAATCTTTATCTGTTCTCGCCAGTTGACTCAACTGTCGTTGACTTAGAGGCAGATGGTGGCTCCTCTTATCTTCATGGTGGTTCTCCAACGTATGGCTCCATTTAAATAGAGAGGGCCCTACCTGTGACTACACTCCGACCTCAAGTCAATACAGGGCAAGAAAACATCAAACAAGATAAAGTGCTTAAGCTTATGTGTGTGTGTAAAAACTATGTCTTGCATAGAAGACAACATGTCTTTACCTTGGGGTTTACCCCCCTTATATAATTGTTTCTAGGTTAACCTACCACTGACATTCTCTTGCCAAAGCCTTGCCTCTAGCAAATTTAGGATTACCTTTTCGAGATACTATCGCACAGTCTTAGTGCAACTCCCGTGGCAACATTCCTTTCTTAGAGTGCAACTCTCGTGGCAACATTGCTTTTTTGGAGTGCGTATCTAATGGTATGGCCGCCAGGGTTACAACGTGTGTACCAGCGCCGTGAGACCAATCCATTCTTGTAAGTGCCCTAATTTCTCACGTACCTTGCATGCAGCTCTCTTTGAGAACCCTAACGCTCTTGTGCATTGGTGCCCCTAGGGGTAATCTGCTTGTGCCAAACCTTAATGTCTCATATACATTCCACATGCAAGGTATCTCTGTGAATCAGGCTTTCACTAATGTAACACTTTGCTGTCCCGACCTCTGCCACGTCGACCTCTACTGTACACTACCGACGTCCGAGGTCTGGCCACTATGCATGTATTCTCTGAGGGGTCCCTCTGTGGTCCTACTTTGTTGACCTTTGCCACATCGACCTTCACTGTACACTGCCGACGTCCGAGGTCTGGCCACTACACAAGCCCCCCAGGCTTAAGCTGGAGCTTGCTTCAGTTAAAAGCCTAACTACTCTTCCTAGCGACGTATGTGGCACTGATGTGGCTCTGAGTGATTGGACACACACAGTACCTTGAGTCGATGTCGCACCACACTTTTTTTGGAGCGTACACGTGGCAATCTTAACAGTTGGGGAGCGTTGTCGCTTCGTGCTTCCCCTATAAGTTAAACCCTTTGCCCCATACACCCTTCACTATTTCATTCCCTCTCTTGCTCATCTTTCAAATGTTTTTTCTTCTCGAGCGCTCTGCTTCTGTTCTCGATACCTCATCCTCCACAACCAGAATCACTTAAAGGTACATTCCTTTTGGCATTTCTGTCTTCATTTCTACTATTGTGATGTCTTTTAATCTACTATAACTGCCTGGGACTGTTCACGATTCTCGCATTTTATGCTCCCCCGTTCTTTATTTTTCTGTATCGCTGTGTTCTTCGAAACATACGCGCTCTACCCATTCTGAACCTTGTATTTCTTTTTCTTTTCTCTAATTTAGTCATTTCTTCATTTAATGGATCAGTCTAACTCTCCCTAACCCATGGATGAATCCAACTCACCCCAACCTTCGATTCCACCAACAACCCTAGCTCTTCCTCCTGCTCATTACCACACGTTGTACCCTTGGGCTTCCAGTGGGCTTTTGAAGGAGGTCTCCGTGTTCACTCCCTCCAAAATCATAGTGGACTATAGGAAGAGTGAGACCTGTCACCCATTCTGCATCTTTGCGAAAGAGCATGACAAGTTCGTGTGGGTGACTCCCTGTAAGGTAGGTGAGCCCGTTTGCTGCGACGAGGTGTTTGGCCAAGAGGGTCCATTCTGCTTCATCTACTCAACAATCTTCAAGAAGGTCCTCCTGCACCTTCCTCTTACTGGCTTTGAGCAGGCACTGTTAACTGAGATGAACGTCGCCTTTGCTCAATTCCATCCCAATGGTTGGGCCTTTGTCAGGGCCTTTGCCATCTTGTGCGAGCACTTTGGCCACCTTTCCTCTGTGGACGCCTTCCTATACTTCTTCGAGGCCAAGAGTCCAGGGAAGAACTTATGGGTGAGCATCAATGGGGTTGTTAGGAGAGCACTGCTGACTCTCTTCTAGCAATCCTACAAGAGCTTCAAGGGAAAATTCTTCAAGGTTCGCTGCAACAAATGCAACCCCACCCTCTTGAATGGGTTTCCCCTGTACTGGGTGGAGAAGCCCACACTGGCAAAGCCTAAGGGTCTCCCAGACTTGCACCCCAAAGATCGTGAGGTGTGCGAGTTCTTTTCTAGCCTCTAAACTGTATTCAGCACTGCTGAACTGATAAGGAAGGAATACAGCCCTAAGGCCTTGAAGGGTTATATCGGTACCTTTCTTCTTGCTTTGATTATCCTTGTTTGTTTTCTGCATACTTCTGCTTTTGTTTACCCTTTACCTGTTGTTAACTGAGTCTTCCTATTTTGTTGTAGGCATGGCGATCGGTGTCGATAGGAAGAGGCGCCTGGCTGCCCTGGCTGCAAAGAAGGGTGGCGCTGGGCCCTCCACTGCCGCTCTAGGTGATGCTGCTGCTGCTGGCTCCCCTATCGCTGCCCTCGCCCTCCTACCTGTTCCAAGTCATCCCCATGCCACTAGATCCCAGGGCATGGCCGTGGGCGCTGAAGCCACTCCCTTTGAAGACGAGGACACTTGCTCTGGCTTGGTCTTCAAGAGGAAGAAAATAATGCCAAAGCTGCCATCCCAGTGGCTTCAGGCTCAGGAAACGGGGTACCCCTTCCTTTAGGGAATGCCCACCAAGCGCCTCTTCTCCCCCTAATACTGAAGAGGGTCGGGGGGAGAACGCCCTAAGGGCAGATCCTGGGGTCCTCCCATAGCCCTCTTTCCATTCCTCTAGTGGGTATTAGAGTCTACACAAGCTCGAGAGGACCTAGAGAGCATGGAGGTGGGCTTTCTCATGGAACAGGTGGCCAAGAGCTTCGGGGAGGCTCTTGTTGGGTCCAACCTCTTTCTCACCAAGGTGCGAGGGGTCCAAGAAGAGGCCGAATGGAAAGTGCTCGCGGCTGCTAGGGCGGAGCGTCGCCTAACGGGGCTCACCTTGGAGGTGGCCGAGCTCCGGAAGGCTGACAAAGAAACCAAGGATTTCTTGTTTGTGAAATTGCAAGAGGCCCTTCGGTTATATGCAAGGAATAATGACCTCCGCCTCTTCGTGGAGGACCTGAAGAAGGAGCTGGGTGGCAAAGATGAGGCCATGGCCCAGGCTGTCGAGGAGCTGGAGTGGAGCAAAGAAGACCTGGCCCAAAGGGAGGTGGAGTTGGCTAGGCTGCGAGAGGAAATGGGCTAGCTGAAGAAGGAGATGGCCCACAAGGAAGAGCTCTTTCAGAAGGCCACTGATGATCTCACCAACAAGGCAGCTAAAGCCTATGGTGAAGGGTTTAGGGATGCCATCGCCCAGGTTCCCTGCGCGCATCCTGGGGTGGATTTTTCCCAAACTGGCCTAACTAAGGTCATCGTCAATGGGCAACTGGTGGAGGCCCCTACAGATTCTTGATTTCCCTCTCTTCTGTAAAACTTTAATAATTATCTGTACATTCCACTTCTAATGAATTCTGATCCCGCCGCGGACTCGAGCGTGGATGGGCTCCGCGTTCCTCCCGCGTCCGTGTCTGTTCCTCCGGTTGGCTTCCCTTCGAACGAAGCGAACGGTTCTTGCAAACACATAGGGGCGCCCTAGCAGCCAGTGTAGCTCCGACGCTCAAGTCAGTTTGGGCAAGGAACACCAAGAATTCTCTTTGTCTAATTTCTGGGTTACGTATTGCATACCTGGTTTGGTGTTCTTCTTCCTCATATAAACCCGCGTCGCCCCCTACTGGCTACCTCTAGGGCCACTTGATTACTCTCCACCGCCGTTTCTACCCTCCAGGGCTACCTTGCGAGCAGACCTTCTTCACTTGAGTGCAAAGTCTGACAGGGGAGGCTGCGTGGGTACCTCTGTACCCCTCGATTTCTGTGCCTATCTGCCCTGCCTATTCTCTGGGAACATCTTCACGGTCCACGTGGCAGGCATGCAACCTCACTGGGAGACTCTAACCTTGAGGGGTTCTTGTCCTAGCAGGATTCTGCACCTAACTGCGTCTTCTCATCTTCATGCATGGTCGTCTCGCGACTAAGGCCACTCCCTGCCTCTGGGCGCTTTACTGATCACTGGTCACGTTGTTTACATCGCGCGGCCGATGTCACCTCGACACACACCGATGACCGAGGTATCTCTAATCCTGGCCGATGGCCAATGGCGCTTCTTCACGTTGTCGTGCTCTGCTTATGGAATCAAGCGAGGTCCTTGAGTAACGTTCTCGCTGGGAGCCTGGGTCCCAGTTTAACACGTGTTGGCAAGGAACCCCCGACGACTAATCACTCTGCATGCACCGATGACTGATCACTCTGCATGCACCGATGACTGATCACTCTGAATGCACCGATGACTGATCGGTGCTTCATCACTTCTCGCGCTCTGCTTCCAGGCGCTCATGTAGGAACTGATCTACTGGTGGAGGTCACCCGGTAACTGGCCACTGATCGCCGTTCTTGAACGATCTCCACCCTGGTTCATCTGCTATCTCATGCCATGCGTCACTCTGTGACTGGCCCACGTAGTCATCTGCTGCTGACGTCATCGACTACCGATGACCGACCGGATCAAATTCATTCTTCAATGTCTCAACTTTCCCTGTTTAACTTTTATGTTTCTATGTATGAGTAAACATAAATGCTTTTTCCTTTACCATTGTCTCTGTGTCTGTGTTGCCTTCTTGAATCGTGATGGACTTGCACTAACTTGTACATGTTATTCCTCGCTTTCTCACATCTATTTCTGAGGCAACCTTGCCAACTCGAACGTACCCCATAACTGCTTTTGCTTAGACATCATAACGTCTGCTGTTCTTGCCGGTTGATTGTTCTATTAGTTGACTCTACGACGATCACATGCCTGCTTTCCTCACCTTGAATTATGCTTTTTTTTTCTCGAAACAACCTGCACCTGCAAGATAGAAAGGGGCACCCTAGAGGCCGTTTGCACTTCGACGCTCAAGTCAAAAACTAGGGCAAGCACACCAAGTGTTTTGAGTATCTGTGTTTAGGTCTAGAAACTGCGTACCTTTGTAAAGTGTTTTACTACCATTTATATAGTCTAGGATTTCCTCTGCGCCACTACCCTTTATATAGTCTAGGGTTTACTAGAATACCCTCGCGCCGCAATCACCCAAACTTAGGGTAATCTAGCATGTAAGGTTTCCTTAACTGGAGTGCAAATTCTAACAGGATGGCCACCTGGATGCCCCCTCGTGCACCTAGTCTTTGGGGCCACCTGTCCTGGGAGCGCCTTCACTCTTTACGTGCCATGGATGTAGCTTTACTGGGAAACCCTAATCCTGATGAGTACTCGACCCTTCAGGACTCTGCACCTAACTATGCTTTCCCTGCCACACGCATGGGCACTTCGTGACTTAGGCTTCTCCCTGCCTCTGGACATTTTACTGATAACTGGTCTTCTTTCAGGACCCATACTAGATGCTCTAGTCTTGTTGTTCAAAACACCCAAGACCGATGTCACATCGTCCTACTCTGTTGCCGAGGACTCATCATCTTGCTTAGTGACGAGGACACATCAATCCACTCTGGTGATCGACCCACTGATGACTAATCATCCCACTAGTCCATTCTAACTGTGGGGTCCATCCCACGTGGCTTTGGCCCATACTGTGGGACCCATTTGACGTGGCTCACTATTACTAGATGTTCTTGGTGTCCGAGGACTAGTCGATACATAAGCCCCCCGGTCTCGAGCTGTTAACTTGTTCAGCAAAGAGACTAAGTCATCGGCTCGGGCGACCTACGTGGCATTGAGCAAAAGGACATGAACAACGCGCTGAAGGGACGTCTCACCAACCCCCCCTTAATTTGCGGACACATGGTTAGATCAACGGTTGAGGCTTCTTAACGTTTGCGCTGCCTTGCCTACGTTAAACCCCTTCAAAACCTCGCGCCTCTACACTGTTTCATCACTTTTTACTCAAGCCTCCATAATTTCTAACTTCTCTCGAACGCTTCTACTCCCTCTCCTACTCTCGCAACTTTTCGTCTTTGCTTACACCAAGGTATGATTTTTATCCTCCTTTTTTGCCTTCGTTTTATGATTCTGCTTCCCTTTACATGCTATAATTGCTCTAGGCCTGTTTATGATTTCTGCATTTTAGGGTTTCTGTTATTCTTTCTTATTTTCGTTCTTCTTCTGCGAGTCTTTGTCCGCCTTTTTTTCATGCCATCACTCTCTTCTGAACCCTGTTTTCCTTCTCCCTGCCTCTCATTTGTTTTAGATTCGAGATGGCCAGAACCAAAACCACCTCCAACCCTCCTCCTGCCATTGACTACAGGGCCCTCTACTCCTAGGCTTCTAAAGGACTTCTAGCTGAAACCTCCAAACTCACGACCTGTGAAGACCTGAGAAAAAACAGGGACGATGAGAACGAGATCAAGGGGCGCGTCTTTGGCAGGGAGAGTGACGCGTATATCTCGGTTCGACCCTGCAGAGAGGGCGAACCCGTATTCGCTGACGATCGCTGCAGCGACGGGGAGCCCTTCTTCTTTCTGTACGCCACCATTTTCAAACGGGTTAAGGTTCGCCTGCCCTTCACTGGATTCGAGAGAGCTCTGCTCACCGAGCTGAATGTGGCGCCTGCCCAACTGCACCCCAACAGCTGGGCCTTCATCAGGGCGTTCTCGATTCTCTGCAACAACCTAGGGTTCACTCCCTCGATGGACGTATTCCTATACTTCTTCGAGGTGAAGAGCCCTGGGAAGAGGCTTTGGGTAAGCCTCAATGGGGTGGCGGGGAGGGTTCTGCTAACCCTATTCTCACAGTCCTACAAAGGCTTCAAGGGGAAGTTCTTTCGGGTCTGTTGCAGCTCATACGACTCCACCATGCTCGACGGGTTCCCATTATACTGGGTGGAGAAGTTGAAGTTCAAGAAACCCCGAGGACTCGAGGAGCTGACACCCTTTGACCGCAACGTGTGCCAACTCCTCTCCAGCTGGGGAGTGGTGTTCGACACCACCCAGCTGATCAGGCACGAATACGATGCTGAAACCCTCAGCGTCTGTATTGGTATAAATGCCTTCATCTTGTATCTGTCAGCATTTATGTTTTTTGTGTGCCACTTCTTACTCTCTACTTGTTGTTTATCGCAGGTATCGTATTGGACGTCGAGAAGAAGAAAAGTCTGGTAGCCCTGCTGGATCATTGCATAGCAGGTGGCTTTCGCTCATAGGCGAGGCAGGATTTAACTGATGAACCCTTCTGTTCAACTTGGTGTTCTCACTCGAAGAGGAGGTGTTCTCAATGAACCTACCTTCCTACTTACGAGACCTCTAACCCCAGGTGACAGGCTCGATCTGAGCTCACATCGTTCATAGGTGAGGGAGGATTTAACTGACGAACCCTTTTGTTCGACTTGGTGTTCTCACTCAAAGAGGAGGTGTTCTCAACGAACCTACCTTCCTACTTACGAGACCTCTAACCCCAAGTGACAGGCTTGATCTGACCTCACATCGTTCATAGGTGAAGGATGATTTCACTGGCGAACCTTTCTGTTCAAATTGAGAGTTCTCACTCGAAGAGGAGGTGTTCTCAACGAACCTACCTTCCTACTTACGAGACCTCTAACCCCAAGTGACAGGCTCGATCTGACCTCACATCGCTCATAGGCGAAGGAGGATTTCACTGGCGAACCTTTCTGTTCAAATTGGGAGTTCTCATTTGAAGAGGTGTTCTCAACAAACCTACCTTCCTACTTACGAGACCTCTAACCCCGAATGACAGGTTCTAACTGCATTGTACAAACACACTCAAGAATGTATCTTAACTGAAAATTTTATTGGGTGACCTCATTAAAAACCCTTAGAAGGGAAAAAAGAGTGTCCCCTAAACTGTGTACAACGTTACATCTTAGTCTTAACTAAAATAAAATTTAAGGTTAGTCGCATTCCATGTACGAGGAATCAGACCACCTTCTAAAGTCTTAAGCCTGTATGCTCCATTCCCCAGGGCCTCTATCACTCTAAAGGGATCAGTCCACTTGGGGGACAGCTTGTTCTCTATTTGGTAGGGAGATGCCTTCCACATGACTAGGTCGGCTACCTGGAACTGCCGAGCTCTCAACTTGGAACTGTGCTTGAGTTCAACCCTTCTCTTTAATGCTTCGGCTTTGATTCCTGCCTCTTCCCTAATGTCATCTAAGAGATCTAAATTCACCTTCCTATCCTCGTTGGACTCCTCAGCCACGAAGTTCTGGAAACGTGGCTAGCTCTCCTGGATCTCTACAGGGATCATGGCGTCTGAACCGTACACCAAGTTGAAAAGGGTCTCCTTGGTGGTGGACTGAGGAGTGGTATGGTAGGCCCACACAATTCTAGGAACCTCCTCAGCCTAAGTTCCCTTGGCCTTGTCCAACCTTCTCTTCAGTCCTCTAAGTAGGACTCGGTTGGCTAACTCGACCTGCCCATTAGTCTGAGGATGTTCGACTGATGCGACCACCTGCTTGATTCCCAACTCGGTACATAACTTCCCCAGCTGTTGGCTTGCAAACTGGGTGCCATTATCAAACACCAAGCGCTTGGGTACGCCAAAATGACATACTATGTTCTTCCAAACGAAATGCTGGATCTTATGGGCTGTGATTTGTGCTACAGGCTCAGCCTTAATCCACTTCTTGAAGTATTCTATGGTGACCACAAGATACTTCATCTGCCGCACAACCAAAGGAAAGGGCCCTAGGATATCAATTCTCCATGTGTGGAATGGCCAAGGGCTGTATATAGACCTGAGCTCCTCTGGAGGCGCCTTGTGCCAATCTGTGTGTAGCTGACACTGTCTGCATTGCTGCGCGTACTTCGTGCAATCTTCCCTCATGGTTGGCCAGTAATACCCTGCTCGAATGGCTTTAGATGCCAATGCACGACCTCCTATATGGCTCCCACATATTCCTTCATGGAGCTCTGTCATTATCCGTACGCACTGCTCACCATGCACGCACACTAGAATAGGGTGTGTGAACCCGTGCCTGTACAATTCCCCATCAATGAGTATGTACTTGGTCGAATTCTTCTTTACTCTCCTCGCCTCCATTGGCTCCATTGACAACATCCCATCAGCTAAGTAGTGCTTATAGGGCATCATCCACGTCTCCCCACTTTGCAACAAACAGACTTGTGACGATGCCTCCTTCAACGCCACATATGCGTTGACCCTTGGCTTCTTCAAAGTTTCTTGGGTCAACGACCGATGACTCCTCCTCCCACAATCATACTGGCTGATCTGGTGGACTCTTACTAAGTTATCAATCGTGTAGGTACGAAGTGCCTTCAGGATCTTCTGGATGACCGTCCTCTGCCTGCCACCCTTCTCCGAGCTTGCAAGTTTTGCTAACAGGTCAGCTCGGGCATTCTGATCTCTGGGCACATGCACCAGCTCAAAAGTCGCAAAGGAACTCTTCAACACCTGGACATACCCCAGGTACGAGGCCATTTGAGGATCTTTGGCCTGGTACTCTCCCGCCTCTTGACCTGTGACCAATAGGGAGTCACTCTTTGCCAAAAGACTCTGTGCTCCCATCTCCTTAGCCAATAGCATTCCAGCAATCAAAGCCTCATACTCTGCCTGATTGTTGTTGGCCTTGAAGGCAAACTGCAGGGCTTGCTCAATCAATAGCCCCTTTGGTCCTTCCAGTATCACCCCAGCTCCACTACCTTGCTAATTAGAAGACCCATCTACTGAGAGCACCCATCTGAAGTCAGGTCCATCCTGCTGGGTTTCTAACGAGGACATCTCGGCTACGAAGTCAGCATAAACTTGGCCTTTGATTGGGCCTCTGGGCTCATACTGTATGTTGAACTTAGATAACTCCACTGCCCATCGCACCATCCTCCCTGCTACGTCGGGCTTCTGCAAGACCTTCCGGGTGGGTAGGTCTATCATCACCACCACTGTAAAGCTCTAGAAGTAGTGGCGAAGCCTACGTGTAGAGAACACCACGGCCAATGCTGCCTTCTCAATGGCCTGGTATCTTACCTCAGGCCCTTGCAGAACCTTGCTAACAAAGTAGATGGGCTTTTGAATTTGATCTTGCTCCTGCACTAAAACTGAACTCACTGCCTTCTCTGTGACTGCAAAGTACAAACGTAACGGGATGCCGATCTGAGGTTTGCACAACACCGATGACTGGACAAGTATTCTTTCAGCTTGAGGAATGCTTCCTCACACTCCTTGGTCCACGAGAACCTGTTGTTCCTCCTCAAGCATTGGAAATAAGGGTGGCCTTTATCCCCTCCAGCTGACACAAACCTGGACAGAGCAGCCATCCGACCTGTCAACTGTTGCACTTCTTTTACTGACGTCGGGATCCTCATAGCTAAGATCGCCGCGCACTTGTCTGGGTTGGCCTCAATCCTACATTCGGTGAGCAAGAAGCCGAGGAATTTTCCTGCTTCCACCCCAAAGACGCACTTCTCTGGATTCAGCTTCAACCCGTATTTAGCTATTGTAGTGAATAGATCCTCCAAATCAGTGACGTGCTGATCCCTCACCTGGGATGTCACCACCATATCATCTACGTAGGCTTGCACGTTGCGTACTATCATGGGTGCAAGGACCTTGTCCATCAGCCTTTGGTAGGTAGCGCCTGCATTTTTCAACCCAAATGGCATGACCATGTAGCAATAGCAGGACAACTCAGTCATAAATGCTATCTTGCACTCGTCCATTCGGTGCATCTTGATCTGGTTATAGCCAGGAAAAGCATCCAAAAAGCTGAGCAGCTTGTAGCCTGAGGCGCTATCTACCAACGCATCAATACTTGGCAAAGGATAAGAGTCCTTTGGACACACCTTATTGAGGTCGGTGAAGTCCACACACATCCTCCACTTCCCATTGGCCTTCTTCACCAATACCACATTCGCTAGCCACTCAAGATATTGGATTTCTTGTATATGGCTAGCCTTGAGCGGCTTTTGTGTCTCTTCCTTGATCACCTGTCTCCTTTCTTCATTGAATTTTCTCCTCCTCTGACGAACAGGTCTAACTTGGGGATTTAACGCAAGGCGATGACACAAAAAGTCAGGGTCAATGCCTGGCATATCTGAGGCAGACCAAGCAAAAGCATCCAAATGCCGCTCTATGACTCTTGCGACTTGGTCCTGTGTATCTTGGCATAGGGATTTCCCAAGCTTGAACATTTTGCCTCCAATCTCCCTCTCTACTACCTCCTCCACCGGTTCAGGTCATTTGTCTCGGGCGACCTCTGCTCGCGCAACCTCGACTTCCCCTCGGGGAAGGTCAGCATCAGTGTGCTCTCCACCTAGTGGTTGGGTGGTAACTGTGCACACTCCTCTTCTCGTTTTGAGGCTATTTTCATAGCACTTCTTAGCCTCCTTCTGATCTAACCTAATGGTGATCACCACACCTTCCATCGAGGGCAACTTCATCTTCATATGCCTCGTCAACGCCACCGCCCCCAGTCTATTCAAAGCTGACCTACCCAACAACATGTTATAAGCTGATGGGGCATTCACAACTAGATACTTGATGTTCTCAGTGCGGGAGGCCACTCCATCAGTGAAAGTGGTCCTCAGTTCTATATATTCCCGCACCTCGACCTGGTCTCCTGCGAACCCATACAGACAGCCAGTATAAGGCCTTAGCTGATCTGGAGACAATTGCAACTTGTTAAATGTTGACCAGAACATCACATCGGTCGAACTCCCTTGATCAACGAGGACCCGATGCACCCTCCTTCCCACAGTAACCACCGATATCACCACTGGATCATTGTCATGGGGAACAACGTCTCGCTGATCTGTCTTCGGGAATGTGAGGTTGACATCTGGGAAGTGGTCATCCTCACATGCTTCCACCGCCATCAGTGATCGTGCATACTTCTTGCGCTGCGACGAGGTGCACCCTCCTCTTGAGAACCCACCTGAAATGGTATGGATCTCGCCATGTATGGGCACCTCATGTGATGTGAGTCTCTTATGAACCTTTCTTGGTTTGGGTTGAGTTGATATAGATTTCATTGTATTCATGACACTTTCAAGAATTAGGATCAAAATTCTAAAGAGCAATTAATAGAGTTTCTACTCAAGAAAACAAAGGTTCATACTAAAAACACATGAATAGGTAACTTGTAGTGTAAGATAACAATGGAATATGAATGGGTAATTCAAGAACAGTACCAAACTTCAAAGGAAACACAAGAACAACATAAGAACACCAAGAAAAAGTGAAAATACTGATTGAAATTCAATAGGAATTAGAAAATCACAAAGAAACTCATCAAAGAACAAAAACCCATGGATGGAAAACAAGAACAACACATGTATATGGAAACCCATGGTTTGGACGAAATTAAAACAGCAAGAAAACAAGGAAATAAACCAAACAAAGTGCAGAACAATGGCAGCAAATGAAAGGAAACAACTCATGGAAAAGATTGAACCGATTAAAAATGGAAAAACTACAAGAAAACACAAATGGGTATTTTTAGAAGATGAATAGAAATGACTTATGTGGTTGTAGCCTTTTGGAGATGTGATTCACGGCACTTGGAGGGTGGTTCTTCCAAGATGAGTGGGTGGTGCCGCCACTTGAGAGTCTCCAAAGCTCACAAGATAAGACATGAAGGAGAAGAAGAGACAAGTCTCACAAACTCACTCTCTCTCAATTTCAAGATAGTTTCTTTTCTTCTAACTTTCAACTTTTTCTTTTTTATTAAGAACCAAGCACTCTTATTTATAATAAGGAGGGCTGGACATGTTACAAAGGGGAAGGAGTGGGAAGAGTCACTCTTCTAGCTCCTTCTAGTGCTTAAGTGAGAAAGGAGTAGAATAGTCACTTTTTCCACTTTTTCCTAAAGAAAGTGCCTAAAATGCCTTACATTTAGAGGTTTCTTTTGGTTTTCCTCTTTGGCATACTCCCAAGGCTATTTCTATATTATTTACAAATTTATACAAGACTATTTACAAAGATTTATTTATACTACTATCTTTTGAATTTTCAAGAGAACCCAAAATGTTCTACTTTTTAAGAAGACTAGTAAGAAGAATTTTAAATGCTTGGGTGGATGGCCTCTTCCTCCATTAGTTAAATCCTCTTCTACATGATCTCCATCATCATGCCCCTAATCAGCCCTTGGTGCCACCACCACCTCTCCCCCTTGTGACTCCCGCAGGTAATCATTCAAGAAGCCGCTCTTGACCAACTCATCTAGTTGATGCCTTAAGGCCAAGTAGTTTCGAATGGGATGGCCAAACACCTGATGGAACTCACACCATGCGCTCTTGTTGGGCCCTAGTCTCTTGTTCGTCTTCGGGGGCATCTTTAACCTTTCCACAACGTTGGGAATGGCAATCAACTCCTTCAGTTGTACTTGGAAGTCATGTCTGGGTGGCACATCCTCCTTAGCGCGTGCCCTAGTCTGGGGCTTCTTGGCTTCGTAGGGCTTCTGCTTTCCCTGGGTTCTCTTTTCCGTCGTCGCCTCATGTACCCGCATGGGCTGAGGGCGACTGGGCACTCGCGGTCGTGAAGGGGTCGCGCTTTAACGCTACTCATTGAGTTCTCTCTCGGCCGCGATGTGAGCAACGACACGACGCCTGATATCGCCAAAGGTCTTGGGGCGACTTCGGATAAGGGACTCACTGAAGGGTTCTGGTAGTATTCCCTTCCTGAAGGCATGCACCACCATATCGTCGTCTTTGGTATGCAGCCTCACCACCATCGCCTCGAATCGGTTAAGGTAATCTCTCAGGGACTCCCTCTGATATTGCCTCACATCAAAGAGATCATAAGACACTGGTGGGGGAGCCCGGTTGACGATATACTGTTCCCTGAACAACATGGAGAACTACACGAAGGACGTGATATGTTCCTCAGGCAGGCTAACAAACCACTCCAGCACTGTCTCAGTCAGCATGGTCATGAAGAGCTTGCAATGCACCGCATCTGATCCCCCTGATAGCATCATCTGTGTGTGAAACGCTATGAGGTGCGCTTCTGGATCCTCCACCCCTGTGAACACAGTCTTAGGGTCCACAAAGGTGGCTAGGACCACTGTGTCCATGATTGCTGCAAATTACGTAAATTCACACGCAATTCCTCATTCGCCTTGTGCAGCTCCTCATTCCTGGCCTGTGATACGGCCAGGTCTGTCTGCATACGCACCTGGTCTGCCCTAGATTTCGCCACCATCTCCTGGAGGGCACGCATTGTTTCCGTGAGTTGTTGCATGGTAACGCTCTCACCCCCATTTGGTGGTACAGATCCTTGCCCGGTATTACTCATGTCTCTGGTTTCTTCTCTTTTGCTTGTGTAAGGGACCTTGTTTTACTTCGGCCCCACGGTGGGGGCCAAATGTTCTTGCCGGATGACTCTCCTATGGGTTGACTCTACGATGATCACACGCCTGCTTTCCTCACCTTGAATTATGCTTTGTTGTCTCAAAACAACCTGCACTTGCAAGATAGAAAGGGGCGCCCTAAAGGCCGTTTGCACTTCGACACTCAAGTAAAAAACTAGGGCAAGCACACCAAGTGTATTGAGTATCTGTGTTTAGGTCTAGAAACTGTGTACCTTTGTGAAGTGTTTTACTACCCTTTATATAGTCTAAGGTTTCCTCTGCGCCGCTACCCATATTTAGGGTTTACTGGAATACCCTCACGGCGCTATCACCCTGACTTAGGGTAATCTAGCACGTAAGGTTTCCTTAACTGGAGTGCAAATTCTAACAAGATGGCCACCTGGATGCCCACTCGTGCACCTAGTCTCTGGGGCCACCTGTCCTGGGAGCGCCTTCACTGTTTACGTGCCATGCATGTAGCTTTACTGGGAAACCCTAATCTTGATGAGTACTCGACCCTTCAGGACTCTGCACCTAACTATGCTTTCCCTGCCACACGCATGGGCACTTCGTGACTGAGGCTTCTCCCTGCCTCTGGGCATTTTACTGATAACTAGTCTTCTTTCAGGACCCACATCAAATGCTCTAGTCCTGTTGTTCAAAACACCCAAGACCGATGTCACATCATCCCACTCTGTTGCCAAGGACTCATCATCCTGCTGAGTGACGAGGACACATCAGTCCACTCTGGTGATCGACCCGCTGATGACTAATTATCCCACTAGTCCATTCTACCTATGGGGTCCATCCCATTGGCTTTGGCCCATACTGTGGGACCCATCTGATGTGGCTCACCATTACTAGCTGTTCTCGGTGTCCGAGGACTGGTCGGTACATCTGCTTAACTCAATCTCGCGCACTGACCTCTGTCTTGGCGTGTTAGTCGTGGTAGGAAACTTCACTGATATCGACCTTGGTTGATGAGTCAAGGAAGACCTCTTTCTCGACTCGACTTTGCTGTACAAAGACAAGGAAGAGGGCTTTCTCTATGTCGACCTCGACTGCAAGTCAAGGAAGACTTCTTTCTCGCACCACCCTTGCTGTACAAAGACAAGGAAGAGGGCTTTCTCTGTGTCGACCTCGACTGAAAAGTCAAGGAATACCTCTCACTTGCCTCAACCTTGTTGTACAAAGACAATGAAGAGGTCTTTCATTGCGTCGACCTCGACTGACAAGCCAACGAAGACTTTCACTTGTCTCAACCTTGCTGTACAAAGACAAGGAAGAGGTCTTTCACTGCGTTGACCTCGACTGACAAGCCAAGGAAGACTTTCACTTGCCTCAACCTTGTTGTTCAAAGACAAGGAAGAGGTCTTTCATTGCGTCGACCTCAACTGACAAGCCAAGGAAGAATTTCACTTGCCTCAACCTTGTTGTACAAATACAAGGAAGAGGTCTTTCACAGCGTCGACCTCGACTGACAAGCCAAGGAAGACTTTCACTTGCCTCAACCTTGCTGTATAAAGAGAAGGAAGAGGTCTTTCACTGCGTCCACCTCGACTGAAAAGCCAAGGAAGACTTTCATTGTGGAACCATACTATTCTCGTCCTTGGCATATAAGGCAAGGGAGAGGTTCGCTTTCTGTTTAGCACAAACACATCCTTCTTAATTCTTTTTTCTTTTATTGGGTGATCTCGTTAAAAAACCCCTAGGGAAAAAGAGTATCCCCTTAACTGAATACATCAAAAATATAATTTAACTGAATGCAACTGAATGATATCTGAATACAATGTAATTAACTGAAATAGAATTTGAGGTTGGCACCATTCTGTAACATCCCGCCAAATGCTTTTCATATTTATATAATAAAAATAAAGGTAAACAACTATATTGAAGTGAACATAATTATATATATGTAATGAAGTTTCTCCTCACAGGGAGTTTAATACATAATCGGTCAAATTTTCCAAAAACGTAAACAAAATACAGTAAAATAGAAAGACAGGCGATTTCCTAACAGCAAAAAGGCGATCTCCTACCAGAAGACGGCGATCTCCTATCAGAAAACAAAAAAAAAGGTGATCGCCTAACAGAAGTAGAAACAGGCGATCTCCTTCCGGCGACCACTCACTGGGGAGCTCTACTTCCTGCAACATCATCTGCTCCCGTGTAAATTATACACGATCATCACAGTTTTAAGAAAAACAGCCACAGAACCAAACACAGGGTAAGCTAGATATTTGAAAGAGAGTTTAGATATGAACTTAAAAATCAAGATAAAATAAATTTAAGATACCCACATAAAACCATCAACTTTCTCATTCTCTTCACATGACCATCAAGCAAACACATATTTCACAATTCCTCAAGAGTCGTTCAAATCACATAATTCATCAAGTGTCTATCAATTCAATGTTTCTCATTTCTCACGTCAGACTTCCACTGACTCATCACACACAGACACTTGACACCACTTCCGGAAGACTCATGCATTGACTAGACTCAGAGATCTGCACCTATCATACTGCCCCACTGTTAAATCACACACATTCACAGGGTTGCCGTGAAATCACACACATTCACAAGCGTATAAATGAATCTCAATATCATCACTATCCTAGCATGACAGGGTTAATCCATACAACGGGTCAAGCTCGTTCTCTTTCAAACAACTCACCCATACGTATGAACCTCCTTCGACTCTCAACGCCTGAATAACTTCATCTATATGATTCCATTATATCAGGAGAGTCAGGATATCTCATAAAAACGAATCACCGGTCAATGCACATCCTACACGATCTTACACGGTATTTTCTTTCCTGAAAATACTATGCCTTGATCCCACATTCACAACATTCAACACATCATATAACACTTAAATGACCGATTCCAATCACAGCAAAACTCATTCCAAGGTTCAGATTTTCGAATATCACATTTAAATCTCAAACAGTTTTCAAACAACACCAAAAACAGGGGAGTTCGAAAAACAACGCCAAAACCGGCGATCTCGTCCAAAACAGGGGATTATACAATAATAGTTGAAAACCGGCGACCAAGTCGCCCCATCATCTCAATCATCTAATATAAGGTTTTCGTTGAAAATAAGGCTAGCTTCCCTTACCTGGACTTGCGCAAAACACCAAGAACTCCTAAACCCACCGAGCTTAAAGGATGCCTTAGCTCTGTTTTTGCGTCTGGTTTGTAGAACTTGCAGAGAACCTCCAGGTGCTCCAAGGGTAGTCGTCGCTCGTCGCACTGGTGCTTGAGGATGCCTGAATCGCAGCGCGAAGGAGAGAAAAGGAGAAGAATGAAGGTAAACTCACTCTTTCACTCTTGAACCACTGCAACGTCCTTTGCCTCTCAGAAGTGGGTTTTTGAATCTTAAACCAACTTGTCCACAAAAGCCGCTGCCACCACCCACTCTGCAGGGAAGTTTGCGTGTACGCTTCCCTGAACAGTACGACTACGCGTGCCTCTGCGCAGGCCAACACTCTGAGGTCACTATTCTGAACCACCCTTTTTGTCTACGTGTCGCGTGTGCAGTACGTCTGATGCTGAAAGCCTGGGTCCCACCTTATCTGTGTGAACTCGACATCGCGCGATAACCTTCCACCGATGACCGCTCGCGCGATGACTATCCACCGATGCCTCATCCTGGAGGACGACCGATGTCTCTCCCTGGGAGACGACCGATGTCTCGCCCTGGCGATGACCGCATGCCTCGCGCCCTGGCGATGCCCGCAAGTCTCGCGCCCCGGCGATGCCCGCATGCCTCGCGCCCTGGCGATCACGTGCAACCTAGGCGACAGGCGATCATGTACTAACTAGGCGATCTCATAGTCTTCTAAACTACACTTTCCTTCCTTTTTATTTTAAATAAAAACATACTTAGAATTCATTTAAAATATATCCCTTTTTATTCCAATTTAATTTTACAGGTCCTTACACATTCCATGTGCGAGGGATTGCGCCACCTTCCAAGGACTCCAAAATGGAAAACTATATTCTTCCACACAAAGTGTTGGACTTTGTGAGCTGTGATTTGTGCCACCGGCTTGGCCTCGATCCCCTTGGTAAAATATTCTATGGCCACCACTAGGTAGTTCATTTGTCGAATCGCTAAAGGAAAAGGCCTTAGGATTGATGGCTTAAAACAAGGGGGGGTGAATTGTTTTCAAAAGATTTTCGTAAATATTTGATTAAGAATGAATCTTTATCTGTTCTCGCCAATTGACTCAGTTGTTGTTGACTCTGAGGTAGATGGTGGCTCCTCTTATCTTCACGGTGGTTCTCCAAAGTATGGCTCCGTTGAAACAGAGGGGGCCCTACCTGTGACTGCACTCTGATGCTCAAGTCAATACAGGGCAAGAAAACATCAAACAGGCAAAAGTCCTTAAGCTTATGTGTGTGTGTAAAAACCATCTCTTGCATAGAAGACAACGTGTCTTTACCTTGCGATTAACCCCCCTTATATAATTATTTCTAGGTTAACCTACTGATCCTGCCGCTGACTCGAACGTGGAGGATATGCCTCGTCACTCCTTCGTCTAGCCTTCTGCAACTGCACGTTCTGTAAGAACGCTCCAAGAACCTTCACCGGAACTCCAAACGATGCTTGCAAAACACACAGACGGCGTCGCTAGCAGCCGTTGTAGCTCCGACGCTCAAGTCAGGCAACAGGAACACCAAAAACTATCATTGAATCTCTCTGTGAGACTCGTGTGTGCTCTGATCCACTTTCTCTCTCTGTGGCTCAATTCTGTTATCACTGTGCAATGTGTACAAATGTTCCCATAATGACTCAGAAACTGTGTGTAGTAAATCTGTGTAAACTTGTCTGTACCTGACATAAGGTGGAGTACCTTTATACTGGGCCGCGCCTCTCTCTCAGATGGTGACACGTGGAGGCATGCAGCTGACATCTAACCATACACGTGTCACATCTGAAGGGCTTCTGCGCTTTTCTCTGTGCGGCTAAGTTATCCTCTTGCGGAGTAACTTAGCGCGTTTCTTCTCTCTGAGTGAGTCGCATGCTTCCAGGAGAGCGCCAGGTGTGGCTGGTCTGAGCACACTCACCAGGCGCATCCTGCCTGCATGGTCTCACCGCACTTCCTCTGAGTGGGCATCATGCGAGGTGCATGCGTAACGCTCTCGCTGGGAACCTGGGTCCCAGCTTAACACGTGTTGGCAAGAACCCCGATGATCGATGCCCCGACAACCGTGCGATGCCTCATTACTTTCCACCGATGACCGTGCGGTGCCTCATTACCTTCCACCGATGACCGTGCGGTGCCTCATTACTTTCCACCGATGACCGTGCGGTGCCTCATTACCTTCCACCGATGACTGTGCAGTGCCTCATTACTTTCCACTGATGACCGTGCGGTGCCTCATTACTTTCCGTGCTCTGCTTCCAAGCATTTATCTAGGCACCGATCTGGTGGTGGCCACTTGGAAACTGACCACCGATCACCGTTCTAAGTGGTCTCCTCCCTGATTCACCTGCTATCTCATGCCACGTGTCACCCTGTGACTGGTCCACATGGTCATCTGCTGATGACGTTATCGACTATCGATGACCGATCGGATGACCTACCACTGGCATTCTCTTGCCAAAGCCTTGTCTCTAGCGAATTTAGGGTTACCTTTGTAGGATACTATTAACATGTGTTGGCAAGACCCCGATGACCATGCACCGACCGAGTGCTCTGCTTCTAGAATCATGTGAGGTGCATGCGTAACGCTCTCGCTGGGAGCCTGGGTCCCAGCTTAACACGTGTTGGCAAGACCCCGATGACCATGCATCAACCGAGTGCTCTGCTTCTGGAATCATGCGAGGTGCGTGCGTAAGCTCTCGCTGGGAGCCTGGGTCCCAGCTTAACACGTGTTGGCAAGACCCCGATGACCATGCATCGACCGAGTGCTCTGCTTCTGGAATCATGCGAGGTACGTGCGTAACGCTCTCGCTGGGAGCCTAGGTCCCAGCTTAACACGTGTTGGCAAGACCCGATGACCATGCACCAACCGAGTGCTCTGCTTCTGGAATCATGCGAGGTGCATGCGTAACGCTCTCGCTGGGAGCCTGGGTCCCAGCTTAACACGTGTTGGCAAGACCCGATGACCATGCACCGACCGAGTGCTCTTCTTGTGGAATCATGCGAGGTGCATGCGTAACGCTCTCGCTAGGAGCCTGGGTCCCAACTTAACACGTGTTGGCAAGACCCCGATGACCATGCACCGACCGAGTGCTCTGCTTCTGGAATCATGCGAGGTGCATGCGTAACGCTCTCGCTGGGAGCCTGGGTCCCAGCTTAACACGTGTTGGCAAGACCCCGATGACCATGAACCGACCAAGTGCTCGCGCTCTACATCCAGGCGCTCCTCTAGGCACTGATCTGTGGGTGGTGGCCACTTGGTAACTGACCACCGATCACCTGCACTTGCGCCTAGGGCAAGGAGAACTTTAAACTGGGAAACACTTGCACACTTTATGTACTGAAATCTTTTTTATTGGGTGGCCTTGTTAAAAAAGTGCCCCCTGATCTGCTCAACTGTTTGCAGTAGATATACTGAGGGTGTGTACAGCGCGAGAACGCATCTACTTTACAACTTAACTGAAGTAGAAACTTAAGTGTGTAGCGTTCCACATCCTGGGGATAGCTGCTCCATCCAGAGTCTCCAGCCGATAAGCTCCATTCTCCAACGCCTCAACCACTCTGTATGGACCCCTTCCTTTCATAGGCGATGACCGCCCTGGCGACGCCTGATTCACGAGGAGCGTCCTTCTGAGCTACCTGGGAGCTCCCCAGCGTTGCATCCTCCATCACCTCACGTCCCTATGCACAGGGATTTCGTGTTGCTGATCACCTGTCTGAGACCCCGAAGCGCGATCACCTTGCGCCTCCCGCAGGTAATCGGTCAGGAATCCTGTCTTCACCAACTCAGCAAGTTGATGCCCCAACGCCAGGCACGTGCGGAGCGTGTGTCCATAAGCCTGATGGAACTCACACCACTCGTCCTTCCTCCCTCCAAGTACCTTGTCAGTTTTCTCTGGTACTCGGAGTCTTACAGCCAGGGCAGGGATGAAAATCAGCTCCGCCAACTCCACTATGAAATCATACCTAGGGGGTGCATTGTTCTCCCTTGCATGCCCCCTGGTCTGGTCCTTCCTGGGCGCATAGGGACGAGGCCTTCCCTGCGCCTTCTTCCCTTCCTTGGCTTCATACACCCGCGCCTGCTGCTGCTGCTTCCCCTAACTTCCGCGTGGCTTCGACGGTGCAGCACCGCTTCTCTTCTCAGAGACCTCTGTCTCTGCTACTATGTGTGCCACCACGCGTCGCCGAATCTCAGCAAAGTGGGCAGGGTGGCTCCTGATGAGCGATTCACTGAAAAAGCCAAGCAGTACGCCTTTCTTGAATGCATGCACTAGCATGCTTTCGTCCTTGTTGGGCAACCTCACCACCTGCGCACCGAAACGGTTGAGGAAGTCCTTCAGCGACTCCCCCTGGTGCTGGCGCACATCGAACAGATCATAGGACACCACTGGTGGCGCTCTGTTGACGATGTACTGCTCCATGAACAACTTCGAAAACTGATGGAAAGAGGTGATGTGGCCCTCTGGCAGGCTCACGAACCACTCCATAGCTACTCCGCTCAGCGTGCTCATAAACATCTTGCAGTACACAGGATCTGAACCTCCAGACAGCATCATCTGAGTGTGGAAGGGTTGTCAGGTGTGCTCCTGGATCTTCCACCCCCGTGAACGATGCCTTCAGTCCCACCAGATTGGGAGGCACCGCTGTGTTCATGATTTCGGGGGAGAAAGGCATAGGAAATGCTCTAGGAGGCGACGGCGGCGTCGACGTCCTATCTTCGACTGCGCGCTCCTTCTACGCCTGCAACTCCCTACGCTATTCCTCGTTTATGCGGTTCATCTCCTCATTTCTGCCATACGATGCAGTCAGCTCTGCATGCATCTTCTCTTGCTCAGCTCTAGATGCCGCGACATTATCCTGCAGTGCGCGCATCATCTCCATGACCTACGCCATGGTAACAGCTCCTTCTTCCGCAGGTGGCGCATGTATGGTTTGTCTGGTTCTTCTACTCATCTTCTCAAGAACTTCAATGAAAGCTTCAAGAAACTGCAAGAACTGCGATGTGGATGGGAACAAGATTCACACGGGCCCCACGGTGGGCGCCAAATGATCCTGTCGCTAACTCGAACGTGCAGGATATGCCTCGTCACTCCTTCGTCTAGCCTTCTGCAACTGCACTTTCTGCAAGAACGCTCCAAGAACCTTCACCGGAACTCCAAACGATGCCTGCAAAACACACAGACGGCGCCGCTAGCGGCCGTTGTAGCTCCGACAGTCAAGTCAGGCAATAGGAACACCAAAAACTGTCACTGAATCTCTCTGTGAGACTCGTGTGTGCTCTGATCCACTTTCTCTCTCTGTAGCTCAATTCTGTTATCACTGTCCAATGTGTACAAACGTTCCCACAATGACTCAGAAACTGTGTGTAGTAAATATGTGTAAACTTGTAATCTGAAAAACTTGTCCGTACCTGACATAAGGCGGAGTACCTTTATACTGGGCCGCGCCTCTCTCTCAAATGGTGACACGTGGAAGCATGTAGCTGACATCTAACCGTACACGTGTCACATTTGAAGGGCTTCTGCGCTTTTCTCTGTGCGGCTAAGTTATCCTCTTGCGGAGTAACTTAGCGCGTTTCTTCTCTCTAAGTGAGTCGCATGCTTCCAGGAGAGCGCCAGGTGTGGCTGGTCTGAGCACACTCACCAGGCGCATCCTGCCTGCATGGTCTCACCGCACGTCCTCTGAGTGGGCATCATGCGAGGTGCATGCGTAACGCTCTCGTTGGGAACCTGGGTCCCAGCTTAACACGTGTTGGCAAGAACCCCGATGATCGATGCCCCGACGACTGTGCGGTGCCTCATTACTTTCCACCGATGACCGTGCGGTGCCTCATTACCTTCCACCGATGACCGAGCAATGCCTCATTACTTTCCACCGATGACCGTGCGGTGCCTCATTACCTTCCACCGATGACCGTGCGGTGCCTCATTACTTTCCACCGATGACCGTGCGGTGCCTCATTACCTTCCACCGATGACCATGCGGTGCCTCATTATTTTCCACCGATGACCGTGCGGTGCCTCATTACTTTCCGTGCTCTGCTTCCAGGCGCTTCTCTAGGCATCGATCTGGTGGTGGCCACTTGGTAACTGACCACCGATCAACGTTCTAAGTGGTCTCCTCCCTGATTCACCTGTTATCTCATGCCACGTGTCACCCTGTGACTGGTCCACGTGGTCATCTGCTGATGACGTCATCGACTACCGATGACCGACCGGATCACCTACCACTGACATTCTCTTGCCAATGCCTTGTCTCTAGCGAATTCAGGGTTACCTTTCCGGGATACTATTGCACAGTCTTAGTGCAACTCCCATGGCAACATTCCTTTCTTAGAGTGCAAATCTCGTGGCAACATTCCTTTTCTGGAGTGCGTATCTAACAGTGTGGCCGCTAGGGTTACAACATGTGTACCTGCCCCACGAGACCAATCCGTTCTTGTAAGTGCCCTAATTTCTCTTGTGCATTGCATGCAACTTTCTCTGAGAACCCTAACGCTCTTAGGCATTGGTGCCCCTAGGGGTAATCTGCTTGTGCCAGACCCAAATGTCTCATACACATTTCGCATGCAAGGTATCTCTGTGAATCAGGCTTTCACTAATGTAACACTTTACTATACCAACCTCTGCCACATCGACCTCTACTGTACACTGCCGACGTTTGAGGCCTGGCCACCACGCATGTATTCTCTGGTGGGTCCCTATGTGGGTTCTACTGTGTTGACCTCTGCGATGTCGACCTTCACTGTACACTGTCGACATCAAAGGTGTGGCCACTACATTATTAAACAATCATAGATACACAATTGTATCTACCAGTCCTCAAACATCGACGACCGCTAGCAGTAGTAGGCCACGTAAGCTGGGTCCCACAATCGGCGTGAGACAGTGTCCTTCAAGAAACATGAGCCAGCGTGCCAATTAGTGGTCGAAGATCGATCAGGAGCTATGCTGATGTGTACTTGGCAACTGAGTGAAGCCGATGTGACATCGGGCATCAGCAGTTCAAACAGCTAAACTGGGCCACGAGAGGTGGACCCCAGGAAATACACTAGTTATCAATGAAACGCCCTGAGTTAGGGGGAAGCCTGAGCCACAAGGTGCTCGTGCATGTGGTGTGAATGGCGCATTTGGGTGCAACTCCAGCAAAGGGCCCTGGGAACTCTAAGGCCCGTTAGGGTTAGGGTTTCCCAGAGGCAGTCTACATGCCTGGCACGTGAACAGTTAGGGCACCCCTAAAATGGATGGCCCTAGAGATTAGGTGCACAAGTTGGTACCCAGGTGGCCATACAGTGTGATGTGAGTTGATTTTAGGTTCATTATATTTGTGACACTTTCTTAGAATTAGGATCAAGATTCTTAGCAATTTAGAGTGAGTCACCTAAGGAAAATCCCCACTGGACATTAACTTAACAAGTGTTAAGTAGATGTGAAGGTTCATTTCCAAAGGTCCAAGGTTAAAACACAATTAATGGTGATGAATGAATGAAGAACAAGGTGCTGAACTCAAAAAAAGAATAGGTGCAGAATTTAAACACAAAAAAACAGAATGGAAACACAAATTGAAACAAAAGAACCGATTGAAATTCAAGAACAAGACATAGAGTCAAAACTACCGATTGAAATGACTATGGAAGATGAAAGAAGATGAAACTTATGTGGTTGTAGCCATGGATTGGGAATGGACACGCCACTTGGAGGTGATGATCCAAGATAAGTGCAGATTTGCCGCCACTTGAGAGCTCCCAAAACTCACAAGATGAGACTAGAAAGGAGAAAGCAATTCTCACACTCACACAAATTTGTGTATAGTAACTTTACTCTAAATTCAATCTTCTTTTACATGAGCATAGCACCTCTATTTATAGTGTGAGAGGGCTGAAATTAAAGTGGGAAAATTCAAATGAGAAGCATTTGAATTTGGAGCCAAAACACATGTCACAAGGGAGGTGTGACTTGATTTCTACTTTGGCACCTCCTAAAACTACACCTACACCTACTTTTTATGTCACATGGAAGGTGTGACTTGTTTTTGTACATTAGCACCCCTTATTTTAATATCTACACCTTCCTTTAATGTTCTACTAAAAACTACACAAAAGAAATTACAAAAGAGATACATCCATTCATGCTTATTTCCCAAAGCTTTGGCCTTGCTCCTATTGATGCTCATGGATTGGGCTTGGGCTTCTTGGGCTTGGGCCCTCTTTATTTATACTACTACTTGGATTCTTCAAGAGAACCCAATTATTTACAAAAATGTTCTACTCTTTAAGAAGACTAGTAAGAAGAACTTCAAGTGCTTTGGAATATGGCCCTTTCTTATTTTTGTGAAGTCTTCTTTTGATTGTTGAGATGACCCTTTATATATAGCATCTTTGGTCATCCTTAAGTGGTCTTGACTTGCATCATACCCCCCAAGTTGGAGAGAATTCGACCACGAATTCAGAATTCCTGCATATAACAAAGTCAACTTGCTCATAGATAAAAGAGGATAAGAAGTGATATTAGAAGTTGACTTATAATCTTGAAGCGCGGGAAGTTCATAGGAAGGTTTATTATCTGTATACCAACTTTGGAAAGAATGTTTAGGAATGATAAAACTTTGTGAAGAAAAGCCTCTTAGAAGGGGTAAACCTTTAGGAGGAATTGGAAAATCATTCCTAATATTCTTTAACAAAGAAAGCAAATAGGTAGAAACCTTAGGTAATGAAAAAGATAAGGAAGAATAACACCTTGGAGGTGCAAATTGTAGCATAGCCAGAGTCAACATGATTGATTTAGTTACATATGATGAGACTTGGAGACTCGGTTTCTCTTTTCTTTTATTCTCTTTTTCATTTTCTCTTTTGGTTTTCATTTTTAATTGGTCTTTATGGACCTCACTTGGAGAAAGAGATTTTAAAGTGATCCGATGCCCATGGAAGGTGTTCCTGCCGCTTGACTCGAACGTGGAGGACTGCCTCGTCACTCCTTCGTCTAGCCCTCTGTTCTGCAGGAACGCTCCAAGAACCACCGCCGGAACTCCAAACGCTGCCTGCAAAACACACAGACGGCGCCTCTAGCGGCCGTTGTAGCTCCGACGCTCAAGTCAGGCAACAAGAACACCAAAACTATATCTGAATCTCTCTGTGAGACCCGTGTGTGACTAAAACTCTCAAGTGTGTAAGCAGTGAGAATCTGTAAAAACCTCCCTCTAATTTCGTTAAGAGTTTGTATATATACCTGAGTCTTTCTCTCTCCTGACGGTTATTCCTCCTGACACGTGGATAACATCTGGTCGTACACGTGTCATCATCTGGAGTGTCTGCAACTGAAACGTTACTTCCACTGTGCCCCTGCGACTAAGTTATCCACACAGGGAGTAGCTTAGTACGCAGGCTACTCCGGACATTGCAGCTCGCACTACACATGGTGGCAGATATGCCACTTATCCTCTGTACTTAGACCATACAACCAGTGCTTGCCAAGTCTTCTCAAACACCCGGCGATGTGCTCTTTCGGCGACTTGCTGACCACCTGATCTCCTAACCTTAACACACGACGATCATGTGCAATCTCGGCGATTACTGATCCATACCGGCGATGACCGACTAGTCATCCTCAAGGCGATAGGCGATTACTCATCCTCAACGCGATAGGCGATTACTCACCTCAAGGCGATAGGCGATTACTCATCATCACAGGCAAGAGGCGATTACCATTCTGAGTGATCACCTCCCTGATTCGCCTGCTATCCTCTACCACGTGTTACTCTGTGAATGGTCCACGTGGTCAACTGTTGCTGATGTCATCGACTACCGATGACCGACCGGATCACAAGCCCCCCAGTCTCGAGCTGTGAACTTGTTCTCAGCGAAGAGACTAAGAAATCGTCTTCTAATGGTCTACAAGAGCGCACACTCTGATACTTAACACTGTTTCATTCCTTCTTCTTCGCCTTCAAACATTCAAAGCATCTCTCTGGATCATCTAGAGATTCACCTTCTCTGTTTTCTTCTTCTCTAACGCGCTGGAGTTCGCTGCGTTTCATCTCTTTAACTCTCTGCATGTGACTAACTGTTAACTAGCTTAGGCTTTAGCGCGATCTACCTGCAACCCCTCAAACTTGGCCTCTGACTTGATCGCGGCTAACTGTTGCCTTAGCATTGCCTTCAACATAACTTTGCACTGGATGACTGACTTAACGGGCCTAAACGCTTCGGCTTCACGCAGCAGAACTTGCTTCTACCACCGACCACCGACTAGCGTGTTAGCGCACCACCGATCAGTCATCGCGCTTCTGGCTTCGCTGCACTTCTCTGCCACACCAGCGCTGAGTGCATAGAGGGTCTGAACACCAACTATGATGCCTGTGTTTTGGGGAAGAAAAGTGCTTCTCGATGACCCCTCTTGTCCCAACCTTGCTGTAAGAAGTCGTGGGTGAGGTCTTGCTTCTCTCACCTCAGCGTCGCTGTAAAAAGCAGAGGGAAGGGACTTGGTTCTCTTGCCTCGACCTTGCTGTAAAAAGCAAAGGGAAGAGAACTTTTCCTCATGCCTCAGCCTCGCTGTACAAAGTCGAGGTGAGGACTTGGTTCTCTCGCCTCAACCTTGCTGTAAGAAGCAAAGGGAGAGGACTTTCTCTCTTGCCTCAGCCTCGCTGTACAAAGTCAAGGTGAGGACTTGGTTCTCTCGCCTCAACCTTGCTGTAAGAAGCAAAGGGAGAGGACTTTCTCTCTTGCCTCAGCCTCGCTGTACAAAGTCGAGGTGAGGACTTTCACTCGCCTGCACCTCGCTGTACAAAGTTGAGGGAGGACTTTCTTCTTTCTCGCCTGCACTCGCTCAAAGGCAAGGAGGTCTTCCTCTGTTGCCTACACTTGCTCAAAGGCAAGGAGGACTTCCTCTGTTCTCACCTGCACTTGCTCAAGGGCAAGGAGGACTTCCTCTGGTGCCTGCACTTGCTCAAAGGCAAGGAGGACATCCTCTGGTGCCTGCACTTGCTCAAAGGCAAGGAGGTCTTCCTCTGTTGCCTACACTTGCTCAAAGGCAAGGAGGACTTCTTCTGGTGCCTGCACTTGCTCAAAGGCAAGGACGACTTCCTCTGGTGCCTGCACTTGCTCAAAGGCAAGGAAGACTTCCTCTGTTCTCGCCTGCACTTGCTCAAGGGCAAGGAGGACTTCCTCTGTTCTCGCCTGCACTTGCTCAAGGGCAAGGAGGACTTCCTCTGGTGCCTGCACTTGCTCAAAGGCAAGGAGGACTTCCTCTGGTGCCTGCACTTGCTCAAAGGCAAGGAGGACTTCCTCTGTTCTTGCCTGCACTTGCTCAAGGGCAAGGAGGACTTCCTCTGTTCTCGCCTGCACTTGCTCAAGGGCAAGGAGGACTTCCTCTGGTGCCTGTACTTGCTCAAAGGCAAGGAGGACTTCCTCTGGTGCCTGCACTTGCTCAAAGGCAAGGAGGACTTCCTCTGTTGCCTACACTTGCTCAAAGGCAAGGAGGACTTCCTCTGTTCTCGCCTGCACTTGCTCAAAGGCAAGGAGGACTTCCTCTGGTGCCTGCACTTGCTTGAAGGCAAGGAGGACTTCCTCTGGTGCCTGCACTTGCTCAAAGGCAAGGAGGACTGTCTCTGTTCTCGCCTGCACTTGCTCAAGGGCAAGGAGGTCTTCCTCTTGCCTCAACCTCGCTGTATAAAGCAGAGGAAGAGGACTTTCTCTTGCCTTAACCTTGCTGTATAAAGCAGAGGAAGAGGTCTTTCTCTTGCCTCAACCTTGCTGTATAAAGCAGAGGAAGAGGACTTTCTCTGTTGCCTCAACCTTGCTGTGAAAAGCAAAGGAAGAGGTCTTTCTCTTGCCTCAACCTTGCTGTATAAAGCAGAGGAAGAGGACTTTCTCTTGCCTCAACCTTGCTGTATAAAGCAGAGGAAGAGGTCTTTCTCTTGCCTCAACCTTGCTGTATAAAGCAGAGGAAGAGGACTTTCTCTGTGGGTGCACGCTCCCAGGGGGGCGCCAGGCGTGGCTGTCTAAGCGCACACACTGGGCGCGCCCTACCTGCATTGCCTCATCGCGCGTTCACCGACGTCCCGACCGGCGAGGACTTCTTCTTCTGGAATCATACGAGGTGCATGCTTAACGCTCTCGCTGGGAACTTGGGTCCCAGCTTAACACGTGTTAGCAAGACACCGATGACCGTGAACCGACCGAGTACTCACTCTCTACATGCACCAACAGCTGATCGCGGTCTGCATGCACTGATGGTTGATCGCGCTCTACATCCCAGCGCTTATCTAGGGGCTGATCTGCGGGTGTTGGCCACTTGGTAACTCACCACCGATCACCTAGTCTTGCACCTGGGGCAAGGAGAACTTTAAACTGGGAACACTCGCACACTTTATGTACTGAAAATCTTTTATTGGGTGGCATCGTTAAAAAGAGTGCCCCTGATCTGCTCAACTGTTTAATACACTAAGCATGTGTACAACGCGATAGCGCATCTACTTTACAACTTAACGAAAGCAAGAAAGAAGCGTGTGGCGTCCTGGGTTCTGGGAATAGTCGTTACGTCCAGAGTCGCCAGCCGACAAGCTCCATTCTCCAACGTCTCAACCACTCTGGATGGGGTCTCCTTTAACCGGCGATGACCGCCCTGGCGATGCACACACGTGGGGCGATCATGCCTTCCGCTTCAGCTCTGGGAGCCCCCCAGTGTAGCCTCTTCCATCACCTCAGCTCCCCAAACACAGGGAGCTCATGCTGCTGGTCGCCTTCCTGGGACCCCGAAGCGCGATCACCTTGTGTCTTCTGCAGGTAATCGATCAGGAACCCTGTCTCCACCAACTCAGCAAGCTGACGCCCCAACGCTAGGCAGTTACGGAGTGTATGTCCATAAGCTTGATGGAATTCACACCACTCATCCTTCCTCCCTCCAAGTACCCTGTCGGTCTTCTCTGGCACATGGAGTCTTGCTGCCACAGCAGGGATGGCGATCAGCTCTACCAAACTTATTATGAAATCATACCTGGGGGGTGCGTTGCTTGCACGCCCCCTGGTCTGGTCCTTCCTTGGTGCATAAGGGCGAGACCTTCTCTGCTCCTTCCTCCCTTCCTTGAACTCATGCACCCGCGCCTGTTGCTGTTGATTCCCCTGACCTCCACGTGGCTTCGACAGTGCAGCACTTCCTCTCTTCTCAGAGACCTCGGTCTCTGCTACTATGTGTGCCACCGCACGTTGCCATATCTCGGTGAAGGTGGCAGGGTGGCTCCTGATGAGCGATTCACTGAAAGGACCAGGGAGGACACCTCTCTTGAACGCATGCACCAGCATGTCCTCGTCCTTGCTGGGCAATCTCACCACCTGCGCCCCAAAGCGATTGAGGTAGTCCCTCAACGGCTCCCCCTGATACTGGCACACGTCAAACAGGTCGTAGGACACTACTAGCGCAGGTCGGTTAATGATGTATTGCTCCGTGAACAGCTTCGTGAACTGATGGAAGGAAGTGACGTGGCCCTCTGGCAGGCTCACGAACCACTCCATAGCCACTCCGCTCAGCGTGCTCATGAACATCTTGCAGTACACAGCATCTGAACCTCCAGTCAACATCATCTGAGAGTGGAAGGCTGTCAGGTGTGCTTCTGGATCTTCCGCCCCCGTGAACGACGCTTTCAGTCCCACCAGATTGGGAGGCACCACCGTGTTCATGATTTTGGGGGAGAAAGGCATAGGGAATGCTCGCGGAGGCGACGGTGGCGTCGACGTCCTCTCTTCAGCTGCGCGCTCCCTCTGCGCCTACAATTCCCTACGCAGCTCTTCATTCATACGGTTCAACTCTTCGTTTCTTCTCTGCGATGCAGCCAGCTCTGCACGCATCCTCTCTTGCTCAACTCTCGATTCCGCGACGCTATCTTGCAGCACGCGCATCATCTCCACTACCTGCGCCATGGTAACAGCTCCTTCTTCAGTAGATGACGCAGGTGAGGTTTGCATGGTTCTTCTACTCATCTCCTCTGCACTTCGACGTAACTTCAAGAAACCTCGACGAAATGATTAAGAAGCTCCAAGAAACCTCAAGAAACTTCAAGAACTGCGACGTGGATGGGAACCAGATTTACACGGGCCCCACGGTGGGCGCCTAATGTTCCTGCCGCTTGACTCGAACGTGGAGGACTGCCTCGTCACTCCTTCGTCTAGCCCTCTGTTCTGCAGGAACGCTCCAAGAACCACCGCCGGAACTCCAAATGCTGCCTGCAAAACACACAGACGGCGCCTCTAGCGGCCGTTGTAGCTCCGACGCTCAAGTCAGGCAACAAGAACACCAAAACTATATCTGAATCTCTCTGTGAGACCCGTGTGTGACTAAAACTCTCAAGTGTGTAAGCAGTGAGAATCTGTAAAAACCTCCCTCTAATTTCGTTAAGAGTTTGTATATATACCTGAGTCTTTCTCTCTCCTGACGGTTATTCCTCCTGATACGTGGATAACATCTGGTCGTACACGTGTCATCATCTGGAGTGTCTGCAGCTGAAACGTTACTTCCACTGTGCCCCTGCGACTAAGTTATCCACACAGGGAGTAGCTTAGTACGCAGGCTACTCTGGGCATTGCAGCTCGCACTACACATGGTGGCAGATATGCCACTTATCCTCTGTACTTAGACCATACAACTAGTGCTTGCCAAGTCTTCTCAAACACCCGGCGATGTGCTCTTTCGGCGACTTGCTGACCACCTGATCTCCTAACCTTAACACACGACGATCATGTGCAATCTCGGCGATTACTGATCCATACCGGCGATGACCGACTAGTCATCCTCAAGGCGATAGGCGATTACTCATCCTCAATGCGATAGGCGATTACTCACCTCAAGGCGATAGGCGATTACTCATCATCACAGGCGAGAGGCGATTACCATTCTGAGTGATCACCTCCCTGATTCGCCTGCTATCCTCTACCACGTGTTACTCTGTGAATGGTCCACGTGGTCAACTGCTGCTGATGTCATCGACTACCGATGACCGACCGGATCAGAAGGTAAAAGAAATGTTGTTGGTAAGGCCATCATGTAAAGTTTTCCTATCAAATTGCCATGGCCTACCTAAAAGAATATGAGTTGCTTCCATAGGGACAACATCACATAAGACCGCATCTTTATATTTGCCAATTGAAAAAGAAATGAGGACTTGTTTATTTACAATAATTTCCCCTTTGTTACTTAACCATTGGAGTTTATATGGTTTAGCATGAGAGATAGTAGATAATCCAAGCCTATCTACTACTCTTGTGCTTACCACATTTGTACAACTTCCTCCATCAATAATTAAGGAACACAAATTGTTATTGATAAGGCACCTTGTGTGAAAGATATTTTCTCTTTGAGTTTCATCAAAAGGTTTTTGAATTTGACCAAGGAATCTCCTTATCACTAACAAGTCACCTTCACATGGAATCTCACATTCATGGTCACTAGGGAAAGGGGAAGGGGAATTAGACTTTGAAGAATTATCACTATGTTCGCTTACAATTTCCCCATTATCAAGCATCATCATATTTCTCTTTGAAGAACAATTAGCCGCTATATGACCATAGCCTAAACATTTAAAGCACTTTTTACTTGAAGATTTAGTGGGTGATTTAGGAGTAGAAGGTGAGGCTTGAGAATCTCTAGATTTGGAAGTAGATTCTTTAGAAGGAGATTTTGAAAAGGATTTGTTTTTGTTTTTCCAAGAAGAGTGGTAATAGCCATCATTATGAGTATTTTTAAAAGAATTTTTCCTTGCAAGTTGAGATTCTACCTTGATGGCAAGGTGAACCAAATTTTCTAAAGAAGAATACTCATTAAGTTCCACAACATCTTGGATATCCCTTCTAAGACCACTAACAAATCTAGCCATTTTAGCTTCATCATTCTCATGCATATTGGCTCTAGTTAAAAGCGTTTCAAGTTCTTTATAATAAGCATCCATACTTAGCGTGCCTTGGTGAAGCCGTTGGAGCTTCAACAATAGGTCTTTCCTAAAGTGTGGAGGCACAAATCTAGCGCGCATGCAAGCTTTTAAATCATCCCAAGAGACCACGGGCGGCCTCTTGTTTAGCCCAATGTCCATGAGAGTTTTGTGCCACCATTGCATGGCATAGTCCATAAATTCTAGGGAGGCTAGCTTAATCTTTTGGTCTTCTTGGACCTCATGTACAAAAAATATTTGCTCTACCTTAGCCTCCCATCCTAAATACACATTAGGATCTCCTTCACCACTAAAACTAGGTAATTTTACATAAGGCATAAAAGGCTTAGCCACATTTTGGCGCCTATCTTCATGATTGTGATGCATCCTCCAATTGGTTTCTTCATGATATCCATAAGAACTTTGAGAAGACCTTGAGGTATGCCTATGATGATGATGGTGTCTTCTCTCATGGTTGTGATGATGATCTTTGTAACATCCCGCCAAAATAATACATACATCCATGTATAATTGAAATTAAGTGTAACCAAATAATATTGAAGAGTGCAAAATAATATGTATTTATATATATATATCAGAAATGAAGTTACTCCTCTTAGGGAGTTTAATACATACCCAAATCAAATGTTTGCAAGATTTTACGAAAATAAAAGAAATGCAGTAAGACAGGCGGTCTCAAAAGAAAACGGCGATCTCCAACTTTAAAACGGCGATCTCTAACAGAAGACCTCAAAACGGGCGATCTTCTATCAGGACACGAAAACCGGCGATCACCACCGAGAGGTAGAAACCGGCGATCTCTCCCTCGGCGACCACTCACTAAGGAGCTCTCCTTCCTGGAAGATCATCTGCTCCCGTGTAACAATTACACGATCATCACAGTTTTTAAAGAGAACCAAGCACAACACCAAAGAAAACACCACAGGGTAAGCTAGACATTTTAAAGAGAGTTTAAATAGGGACATTAAAATTAAGGTAAAACAAGTTTCAAGATTATCCATGTAAAACGTAGAGCTGCTCATCCCTTCACCTGATCGCCCAAAAATCATAAACTTCACAACATTCCTCAGAATCATTCTATTTCACAAACTGCATCAAGTGTCTATCAATATTCAAGTTTCTCATTTCACATGTCAGACTTTCCACTGACTCACAACACAAGACACTTGACACTACTTCCGGATTGACTCGTGCGTTGATTAGACTCAGAGATCTGCACCTGTCATATTGCCCACTGTGGAATCTCACACATCCACAGGGTCGCCGTGAAATCTCTCACATTCACAAGCGTATAATGAATCTCACACATCACCATACAGCATGACAGGGTTAATCCACGCAAAACAGGTCGGTTTGTTCTCTTTCAAACAACCCACCCATACAGGTGAACCTCCTTCGACTCTCAACAACTGAGTAACTTCCTCTACGTGAGTCCATTACCTCAGCAGAGTCAGGATATCTCGTTCTTAATCACCGATCAATGCACCTACTACAAGATCTTACACGGTATTTTCTTTCCTGAAAATACTATGCCTCGACCTCACACTCACCACATCCAACACATCATACCATTCAAATAAATCATTCAAATCACATCAACAACCATTTCAAAGCTTCAGATCTTCGAATATCTCATGTAAATCTCAAGTAGTTTCAAAACAGTATCAAAAACAGAGGAGTTCGTAAAACAGCGCCAAAACCGGCGACCTGGTTCAAAAACAGAGTGTTTCGAAGATTATGTTTAAAACCGGCGACCACGTCGCCCAAGCAGACAACATAGGGCATTTCACACAGATACAAACGAAAATGGCGACCGCGTCGCCCTCACTTCAGAAAGACTACGCTATGACTCGTATGGAAAAAGGGGTCTAGCTTCCCTTACCTGGACTTGCGCAACCTTACTAAGAGCTCCAATTCCACGAGCTTCGAGGATGCCTTAAGCTCTTGCAGAGAATTCCCCAGGTGCTCTAAGGGCAAACGTCGAACTGGTGCTTGAGGATGCCTGGAAAACGCAGCGTGAAGGGGAGAAAGGAGGAGGATGAAGATAGTCTCGCTCTTTCACTCTTGGGTCACTTGTAACGCTCTTTGCCTCCTCTCAGTGGGTTTTGATCCCAACCATACCTGTCCTCGTATACTGCTGCCCTCCCCCTTTTCTGCAAAAGCCTGGGCGTACGTTCCTCTGAACAGTACGACCTCGGTTGTCTTTTGTGCATGCAAACCACTGCTCTGAACAGTACTACCACTGTTGTCTCTTGTGCACGCCAACGGCTGATCTGAACAGTACGACCGCGAGTGTTTCCTGCGCATGCCAACATTCTGATGTCACTGTTCTGAACCAACGCTTTTTGCCTACGTGTCTCGCGTGCCGCGCGTCTCATGCTGGAAATCTGGGTCCCACGTTCTCTGTGTGTACTCAACGTCGCGCTATGACCTCTCGCGCGAAGACTCTCGACCGATGACCTCTCGCGCGAAGACTCTCGACCGATGACCCCTCGCGCGAAGACACACCCCGCAGCATGCCTCGCGCCCTGCGATGCCCGATGACACTCGCCACTCCCCCCTGGAGGTTCTTCATTCCACTATGTTACATCCAAGGTATTCTCTCCACAAGGCTTGGTGACGTCGGTAGCTTCACACTTCCAAGAGTTGATTAGCACAAGTCCTCGTGCGCCCAAGCGTGTAACGTTAAGGATGATTCTCTTATGCTCAAGTATAGAGCTTCGCCTGCCCAGCGTATCCAAGGTTTAACCCACACCTTGATACGCGTGGCTTTTGGGACGTACCAGGGTTGATCCAACATTTTGGCTACACACTAAGTGTAGTTTCGGCGATTAGGTGTACTCTAGGCGACAGGCTACTAGGTACACACAGGCGATAGGCGTTCAAGCATAAGCTAGGCGATAGGCGTTCAAGCATAAGCTAGGCGATAGGCGTTCAAGCATAAGCTAGGCGATAGGCGTTCAAGCATAAGCTAGGCGATAGGCGTTCAAGTGCCAGAGAAGTTGGAGATCGCCTACCCGCTTAATAACGGCGATCTCGTAGGCTTCTCAGCTATACATTCCTTCCTTTATATTTAAATAAACACGTGCTTCGAATTTATTTATAATATAACACTTTTATTCCAATATAAACTTCTAGGTTCTTACAATCTTCACGGTCCAACTCCAATCTTTGGAGCCTTGCCTCCATTTGTCTTAATGCCTCATCTTTTTGTGCAATTGTTAGTTTAGCATCCTTTAATTCACCAATTAGGTATGCTTTTTGAGGTGAGTGAGGCTTAGATGATTCTCCACTAGAAAGATTAGCCATGATAAAATGAAACACAAAAACACAAAGAGGAAACTATTATAGAAAACAAAGTTAGAAAAACAAGGTGAAAAACAAATATAGCTTGCGGAAATGATGTAAAATCTCTCAAACCACTCCAAGAAAATATATCCTTCCTTTACCAAGCCTCTCTTGTGGATTGGATGAGCCTCAAGTGAAAGATGCCAAAGCAAACCACACTTAGTCAAAGAACAATTCACCACAAAACTAGAGGAAACAAGAAAGACAAGCAAGAAAAGGTATAAGCAAGAAAAGCTAAACCAAAGTGGAAGTAAAGATATGACAAAACTTTGGAAAAGAATATTGAATAAAAATGACAAGCAAAGAAAATAAGGCACTCAATAAAAGGTAGTACACAAATAGAACCTAGAGAATGGTACTAGAATTGGATTAACAAAACCAAAACAGTACTACAGAATATTAAGGTGTCAAAATGCGTGACTTAAACAAATTATGCTGAGCTGGATAATTCAAACTTGAATTTGAAATTTAAACCACAGAAATTTCAAGATCTTAGATCAAATTTGGCGCTGGAATCACACCAAAATGATGCACCAATAAATTGTGATAATTTTTCCAAATCTGATGCCACTTCACCGTTTTTTTCGCGCCAGAATTGCACACTGATTGTATTTGATTTATCATTTTTTTTCTCTTTTGAATTTTTCTTCACTTTTTTTTTTCACTTTTTTCTAACACATCAATCTGTTCAGATCCAGAATTTTAGAATTTTTCATAAACGGAATTAAATTCTGTAAACAAAAACAGCCAGCACAGTTTCAACAAAAACAGAGGAAGCCTAATTTGGAATTAAAACAATATTAAGAAACTTCAAAGACACAATAGAATTGATGTATGTGAACTTGTATGGATCTATCACACAAGCATGAACTCAAATCTAAAATTAAAATGCACCAAAGGCTCAACAAAACAGATTAGAAACTGCACTCAAAATTAAAAGCAATCAACCAAAAATTATCAAGAAAAGTACTACATAGAAGTGATGACAATTTAGGAGAAACATGACTTGACAAAACTTGTATGGATTCAAAAAGCAAAATGACTCAAACACAATTAATTTGCACCAATTAAAACAGCAAGGAAAGACTCAAATTAAAGCAAAAACAGAATAGCTAACACAACAAGGAACCTAAAAAAAATAATTATGCACAAAAATAAAATGCTGGAAAATGGAAATTGCTTGAATAGAAAGTGTCAATTCAACTCAACAAGAACAAAACATCACCATAGCTCATGATACCACATGATGTGAGTTGATTTTAGGTTCATTATATTTGTGACACTTTCTTAGAATTAGGATCAATATTCTTAGCAATTTAGAGTGAGTCACCTAAGGAAAATCCCCACTGGACATTAACTTAACAAGTGTTAAGTAGATGTGAAGGTTCATTTCCAAAGGTCCAAGGTTAAAACACAATTAATGGTGATGAATGAATGAAGAACAAGGTGCTGAACTCAAAAAAAGAATAGGTGCAGAATTTAAACACAAAAAACAGAATGGAAACACAAATTGAAACAAAAGAACCGATTGAAATTCAAGAACAAGACATAGAATCAAAACTACCGATTGAAATGACTATGGAAGATGAAAGAAGATGAAACTTATGTGGTTGTAGCCATGGATTGGGAATGGACACGCCACTTGGAGGTGATGATCCAAGATAAGTGCAGATTTGCCGCCACTTGAGAGCTCCCAAAACTCACAAGATGAGACTAGAAAGGAGAAAGCAATTCTCACACTCACACAAATTTGTGTATAGTAACTTTACTCTAAATTCAATCTTCTTTTACATGAGCATAGCACCTCTATTTATAGTGTGAGAGGGCTGAAATTAAAGTGGGAAAATTCAAATGAGAAGCATTTGAATTTGGAGCCAAAACACATGTCACAAGGGAGGTGTGACTTGATTTCTACTTTGGCACCTCCTAAAACTACACCTACACCTACTTTTTATGTCACATGGAAGGTGTGACTTGTTTTTGTACATTAGCACCCCTTATTTTAATATCTACACCTTCCTTTAATGTTCTACTAAAAACTACACAAAAGAAATTACAAAAGAGATACATCCATTCATGCTTATTTCCCAAAGCTTTGGCCTTGCTCCTATTGATGCTCATGGATTGGGCTTGGGCCCCACTTGACTTGGGCTTCTTGGCTTGGGCTTCTTGGGCTTGGGCTTCTTGGGCTTGGGCCCTCTTTATTTATACTACTACTTGGATTCTTCAAGAGAACCCAATTATTTACAAAAATGTTCTACTCTTTAAGAAGACTAGTAAGAAGAACTTCAAGTGCTTTGGAATATGGCCCTTTCTTATTTTTGTGAAGTCTTCTTTTGATTGTTGAGATGACCCTTTATATATAGCATCTTTGGTCATCCTTAAGTGGTCTTGACTTGCATCACAGTGAGAGGTTGCACTCCAGCAAGGGAAGCCCTACGCGCTAAATTACACTAAGACTGGGTAATAGTGGCGCAACGGTATTTCTGCAGAAACCCTAAATGCGGGTAACAGAGACAGGGGAAACCCTAGACTATATAAACAACAATAAGAAACCCTACAAAGGTACGCAGCTCTTGAGACTAGTATTGTTACACACATACACACTGTTTCTTAGCCCTAGTATTGACTTGAGAGTCGGAGTGCAAATAGCCACTAGGGCGCCCCCTTGTCTTTCCAAGTACAGAGTGTTTCGATCCAGTGAAGCAGCAACCTGAGAAGGAAGAAGAGGGTGCAAGACTGTTGTAGAGTCAACCGACAGGAGAGTCAACCGGCAAGAACAACAATCAAAGAATCAATCAAACAATGAACACAGAAACTGTTATAGAATTATAACCGGTTAAAATATCAATTTGATCAATTGTTCTTATGACAGCAGAAGCAATTTATATCAAATAGTTTCAAATGAAGGCAGAGATAGAGAGATACGAACACAGAGAGTAATACTGGTTCACTCACACATTGAGCTACATCTAGTTATCAGAAAACTATCTGAGTTCCACTAGTAATCAACTTGATTACAATCACACACCCATCAAAGAAGTGATCTTGACTCACACAAGAACACCCACTTCTCTTGGCTTAACCACACCACAGATTAGAACAATCCTCTGACTCTGTGAACCACAATTCTTTACAGATTTATCAAACACAAGAACTATACAAGGATAGAAAACACCTGAAGATTACAGCAGGAAATCCTAAGACAAATCTTGAAAAACTCAGCAAAGCTTGGTAGCAATCTTGCTCCTTTCAAAAATTGTTATCTCTCTTTTGATCTCAAAAATCTCTTTCGTAAAATTTTTATTTTCTTTTTGAAAGAAGGGCTATATTTATATTCATTTAATTTGTAACACTTTGTTAAGAATTGGATCAAGATTCTTAGAGCAATTAGGGTGAGTCACCTAGAGAAAATCCCCACTGGACATTAACTTAGCAAGTGCTAAGTAGATGTGAAGGTTCATTTCTAAAGGTCCAAGAGAAAAACACATGAATAAGTGACTTTTATGATGAACAATGGGTAAAACCGAAATGGGTAATTACAAGAACAGCAACAAATACTCAATAAGAACACAAGAACAACACAAGAATACAAGAATTAAAACAAGAACACAACAAAAATTGAAACTATCAATAGAAACATAACAAGGAACAAAACCCACTGAAGGAAACTCAAGAATTCAACATGAAAATGGGTATGAATGGAAGCCGAACCAAAACAGCCATATATATCATGTTTGAACTGATTAAAATTGCTATTAAGTGCAGAAAACGAAGGAAGACATCAAAGGGAAGAGGTTGAACCGATTGAAAATGAAAACAAACAAGTAGAACACAAATGGGTGATTATGGAAGATGAAAGAAAATGGAATTATGTTGTTGTAGCCATGGAAGAGAGTGCTTCACGCCACTTGGAGGGTGGTTCTTCCAAGATGAGTGATGAGTGCCGCCACTTGAGAGTCCTCAAAGCTCACAAGATAAGACATGGAAGAGGAGAAAAAGAGACAAGTCTCACACAACTCTCTCATAATTTCAAGATAGTTTCCTTACTTCAATTTTCAACTTGTATTGCAAGGAACCAAATACTCCTATTTATAATAAGGAGGACCGATCAAGTTACAAGGGAGAAGGAGTGGGAAGAGTCACTCTTCTAGCTCCTTCCAACGCCTAAGAGAGAAAGGAGTAGGAAGAGTCACTTCTTCCACTTTCTTCTAAAAATTGCACCTAAATGCCTTACAATGATAGGTGTCTTTTGATTTTCCTCTTTTGGAATTTTCCTAAGGCTATTTCTATATTATTTACAAAATTTATACAAGGGTAATTACAAAAAGAGATGGCATTTGATGCTCTTTATCAAAAACTTTAGCCTTACTCCTTGTGATCCTTTGAGGTATGAAGGATTTTGAGCTAGTTTGTCCTTGACCTTCTTGGGCTTGAACCTCACTTTCCTCTTCTACTTGATCTCCATCATGCTCCCCAGGTTGGAGAGAATTCGTCCATAAATTTTGAAAACCTGCAGAAAAGGGAGTTAGATCACTAATATTAAAAGTATGACTACCAAGAAATGTATCAGTCATATCTAACTCATAGGCATTATCATTAATCCTCTTGATGACCTGAAAAGGACCATCTCCACGAGGCATAAGTTTTGACTTTCTTTGAGTTGGGAATCTATCCTTTCTCAAATGGAGCCAAACCCAATCACCAGGTTCAAAGATTAATGCCTTTCTCCTTTTGTTGTCATTTTCAGCATACTTGCCAACTTTCTTCTCAATTTGTAGCTTAATGTGATTATGCAAGTCTTTTATAAAAGAAGCTTTTTCAAATCCATCCTTGCATAAATCATCATCAAGTACAGGAATTGGAAGAAGATCTAGAGGTGTTAAGGGATTGAAACCATAAACAACCTCCAAAGGAGAGTGGGATGTGGTAGAATTTACTACTCTATTATAAGAAAACTCAATTTGAGGCAGTAAATTTTCCCACACCCTAGGGTTCCTAGAAATAAAGCATCTCAACATTTGACCCAAAGTTCTATTAACTACCTCAGTTTGACCATCAGTTTGGGGGTGGCAAGTAGTAGAAAACAAGATTTTTGTGCCAAGTTTGCCCCATAAGGTCCTCCAAAAGTGGCTTACGAACTTAGAGTCTCTATCAGAAACAATGCTTCTAAGAATGCCATGTAATCTAACAACTTCCTTAAAGAAGAGATTTGCAATATAACAAGCATCATTAACTTTTTGGCATGGTATAAAATGAGCCATTTTGGAAAATCTATCCACAACCATAAAGATAGAATCCATTCCTTTTGATGTTTTGGGAAGACCTAAGATAAAATCCATTGAAATATCTACCCAAGGCATTGTAGGAATTAGAAGAGGGGTATACAAGTCATGGGGTTGCATTTTAGACTTAGCCTCTCTACATGCTATACACTTATTACAAAAGCTATGTACGAATTTTCTCATGTGTGGCCAAAAGAAATGCCCATGCAATGTATCTAATGTTTTGGCTACCCCAAAATGCCCCATTAATCCACCTTCATGTGCTTCTCTAACAAGAGATTGTCTAATAGAACCATGTGGAACACAAAGTCGTTTGCCATTAAAGAGAAATCCATCTTGGATAAAAAAATCTTTGTGTCCACCTTTAGAACACTCTTGATAGATGAGAGAAAAATCAAGGTCATCATGATAAAGTTCCTTTATGTGATCAAAACCAAGAAATTGAACATCTAAAAGATTTAACAAGGTATATCTTCTTGAAAGAGCATCTGCCACAACATTTATTTTACCTTGTTTGTGTTTGATCACATAAGGAAATTGCTCAATGAATTGCACCAATTTAGCATCCCTCTTATTAAGCTTGCTTTGGCCTTTCAAATATTTAAGAGATTCATGATCACTATGTATCACAAATTCTTTAGGAAAAAGATAGTGTTGCCAATTGTGCAAAGCTCTAACAAGTTTATATAACTCTTTATCATAAGTGGAATAGTTGAGATGACTTCCTTTCAATTTCTCACTAAAATAAGCTATGGGGTGGCCCTCTTGAAGGAGAACAGCCCCAATGCCTATATTAGAAGCATCACATTCAATCTCAAATGTTTTAGCAAAGTTAGGAAGGGCTAAGATGGGAGCTTTAGTCAATTTTTCCTTCAAAGTTTCAAAAGCTTTTTGTTGCTCTTCTCCCCACTTAAAAACCACATCCTTCTTTACTATTGCATTGAGTGGTGCGGCAATTGTACTAAAGTCTTTTACAAACCTTCTATAGAAAGAAGAAAGGCCATGAAAGCTTCATACTTCATTCACATTGGTGGGTGTAGGCCAATGTTGAATTGCTACAACCTTTGATTGATCTACATGCACCCCTTGATAACTTACAACAAACCCTAGGAATTCTATATGATCAAGCCCAAACATACATTTAGCAAGGTTAGCATACAAATGTTCCTTCCTAAGGGTTTCAAGAACTTCCCTAACATGCAACTCGTGTTATTCCAAAGACAAGCTATATATGAGGATATCATCAAAATAAACTACAACAAACTTGCCAATGAATGCTCTTAAAACATGATGCATGAGTCGCATGAAGGTACTAGGAGCATTAGTCAAGCCAAATGGCATAACTAACCACTCATATAAACCAAATTTGGTCTTAAAAGCGGTTTTCCATTCATCTTCTTGTTTTATCCGAATTTGATTATACTCACTTTTGAGATCAATTTTGGTAAATATTTTAGACCCATACAATTCATCCAACAAGTCATCTAGCCTAGGAATGGGATGTCTATATTTCATGGTAATGTTGTTTATGGCCCTACAATCCGTACACATCCTCCATGAGCCATCCTTTTTAGGGACAAGTATCACAGGCATAGCACATGGGCTCATACTATCTTGCACCCAACTCTTAGCAAGTAACTCCTCAACTTGTTGTTAGATTGCTTTTGTTTTGGTTGGGTTGGTCCTATAAGCTGGACGATTTGGTAAGGAAGCCCCGAGTATAAAATCAATTTGGTGTCCAATGCCTCTTAGAGTTGGTAAGCCTTTAGGAGGGTCTTGAAACACATCTTGGAATTCCTTAACCATCCAAACATGTTGGACTAACCTTAGCCGTATCACATTCAAGAGACCTAAGCATAGCTAAAAAAAATAGGCTTTTGAGAAACTATTACCTTGTTGACCTCTTGGCTATAAATAAGAAGGCTTTGCATTGAAATTTTTTTTCTTTTTCATGCTCTCTATTTTTCCTCATTGTAACTAGGTCCTCATGGACTCTCTTTGGAGAGAGAGACTTTAATCTGACCTTGTGCCCATGGAAGTCAAAAGAAAGTTTGTTGGTAAAGCCATCATGAAAAACTTTTCTATCAAATTGCCATGGCCTACCTAAAAGAACATGTGTAGCTTCCATAGGTATCACACAAGACCTCATCTTTATATCTACCAATAGAGAATGTGTAACATCCCTCCAGAACCTTTTCCTATTTATATAATAGAATAAAGCGTAGATATTAAATTTATAAAATCAACATATGTATTAGATATTGAAAATACATCATCCCGTACATCGTATTCAAAAAGAGACGTCCCTCTTATAGGGTTTTAATACATTCCATCAATTGTTTCGAAATAAAAACCAAATACAGTATGAAAAGGACAAAACAGGCGATCTCCTATCAGAAGACCCAAAACAGCCGATCTGTTATCAGAACAGAAAACAGGCGATCACCACGTAGAGACAGAAACAGGCGATCTCCTCCCGGCGACCACTCACTGAGGAGATCTACTCCCTGGAAGATCATCTGCTCCCGTGTAAAATACACGATCATCATAGTTTTAAGAGAAAACAGCCACATAACAATACAAAGGGTAAGCTAGATATTTTTAAACTTTAAATTATGAACTGGCCAACCAACATAGATCAGCCTTTTTAAACATTCACAAAAGTCCATCACTTTCTCATTCATATCACACAGCCATCAAGTAATCACATATTTCACAATTTCCTCAAGGGTCGTTCAATTCACATAATTCCATCAAGTGTCTATCAATTTTCAATGTTTCTCATTTCTCACGTCAGACTTCCACTGACTCATCACACATGACACTTGACACTACTTCCGGAAGACTCGTGCGTTGAACTTAGCATCCAGAGACCTGCACCTGTCATACTACATCACCCACACAGGGTCGCTGTGAAACTCACACAGCCATGCGCATAAATGAATCTCAATATCTTCACTCTCCTAGTATGACAGGGTTAATTCATATAACAGGCCGAGCTCGTTCTTTTTCACACGACTCACCCATTCATATGAACCTCTTTCAACTCTCACCAACTGAATAACTTCCTCTATGTGATTCCATTATCTCAGCAGAGTCAGGATCGCCTCATTCACAGGATACTCACAGATCAATACACCCTCATAAATCTCCACACGGTATTTTCTTTCCTGAAAATACTATGCTTTGATCACTCTTTCACATTCATCCAATGCATCATTCAACACGTAAAAGCACAATACCATCATATAACATTTTGAATCTTTTCTCAAACAATCCCAATCACAGTAACAAGCATACCACCGATCAGGTTTTCGAATAGCATATACATTTTTCATTTCAATCTCTACAAGTTCAAAGCGACATTAAATAGGGGAGTTCGAAAAACAACGCCAAAACCGGCGATCACGTCGCCCAAACACATAAGAACAGAACATCATGAAAAAGGGGTTTAAAACCGGCGACCACGTCGCCCAAACACATAGAACAGAGCATCACGAAAAAGAATATGAAACCGGCGACCACATCGCCCTCACTTCAGAAACAGCAAATCTACGGCTTTTATTGAAAATAAAGCTAGCTTCCCTTACCTGGACTAGCGCAAAACTCCAAGAGCTCCGAAACCCAACGAAGCTTAAAGATGCTTTCACTCTGTTTTAGTGTCCCGGTCTGGAGAACTTGCAGAGAACCTCCCAAGTGTCCAAGGGCAGTCGTCGCTCGTTGTACTGGTGCTTGAGGTTGCCTGAATCGCAGCGCGAAGGAGAGAAAAGAGAGGGATGAAGATGCACTCACTCTTTCACTCGAGTCACTGCAACGTTCTTTGCCTCCTCGCAGTGGGTTTTTGAATCCAAGCCTACTTGTCCACGCATGCTGCTGCCTCCACCCCCTCTGCAAGAAAGCCAGAGTGTACGTTTCACTGAACAGTACGGCCACGGTTGTCTCTTGTGCATGCCAACCACTTCCCTGAACAGTACGACCGCGAGTGTCTCTTGCGCATGCAACCTTTCTGATGTCACTATTCTGAACCACCCTTTTTGTCCACGTGGCGCGCGTGCAGGACGTGTGATGTTGAGAGCCTGGGTCCCACCTTATCTGTGTGAAACTCGACATCGCGCGATAACCTTCCACCGATGACCGCTCACGCGATGACTATCCACCGAGGCCTCATCCTGGAGGACGACCGATGTCTCTCCCTGGAAAACGACCGATGTGTCCCTCATCCTGGCGATGACCGTCTATCTCTCATACCGGCGATGACTGACGTGCCTCATCCTGGTGATGACTGATTCCTCATCCTGGCAGACAACCGATGTGTCACCCTGGAGGACCACCGATGTCTCACCCTGGCAGACAACCGATGTGTCTCCCATCCTGGTTGATGACCGATGTTCCTCTCATCCTGTTGGCGATCTCTTATCGCCCTTGTGTGTGACGAGAACACATCGCCTTACTCTGCTCACCGATGTCATATCGTCACACCTTGCTGAAGGTTCTTCATCCCACTATGTTACGTCCAAGGTATCACCTCCACATGGCTTGGTGACGTCGGTAGCTTCACATTTCCAAGAGTAGATCAGCACCACTCCTCTTGCGCCCATGCATGCAACACTAAGGGCGATCTCTTATGCTCAAGCATAGAGCTTCGCATGCACAGCGTATCTAAGGCTTAACCCACACCTTGATACGCGTGGTTTTTGGAACCCACTATGGTTAATCCAGCATCTTGACCACATACTACGTGCACTCCCGTCGATCACGTACACCCTAGGCGATTGGCGATCATGTCTCCTCTAGGCGACAGGCGATTATGTGCCAGAGAAGTCGAAGATCGCCTCCGTCTTCAATAACGGCGATCTCGTAGAAGACTTCTTAACTACACTTTTCTTCCTTTACTCTTCTTGATCCACACGTCAGCCGACCGACCTCTACTAGCTGACCCCAGACCTTGGGCGACGTCCGATGTCCAACTACTACGAAACTTCATTTACCAGCTCTTTGTATTTTAAATAATAACATCCCCTGAAATTATTTAAATCTAACACTTTTATTCCAATTAAAGTTTCTAGGTCCTTACAGAATGCAATGAGAACTTGTTTGTTAACAATGATTTCACCTACCTCACTTAACCATTGTAATATATAGGGCTTGGCATGAGAAATAGTAGACAATCCAAGCTTATCTACTATAGTGGCTAGACCTCGGGCATCGACTACTGAGTGAGAGGTCGGCATAGTAGAGGTCGGTATGATGGGACCCATGGAGGGGCCCACGAAATTACACGTGTAAGAATATAAATCATATTCACGGATACATCACGCACACAGGGTTTCCATGTGACGTAAGGCTTTGGCATAGAGGATCTATCCCTAAAAGGAGGAAACAAATAAAAGGGCATGTGAGTATTTAACTTAAGACAGAAGATTTGGCCGTGCGGCGGTTACTGATGGCAGAGCCTCCAGCCATACACAACCACATAATAAGGAAGATAAAGACCTAGAGGTTATTTTGGGATTTACTTGTAAATATGGGTCTAATTGGGTTTTTGTTTCTTTTTGTAGGCCCAATCAAGAGGAGAACTCTAGGGTGAAGGAATGTACAAACATATCCAAGAAGACCTCCAAGTCATCAAAACATAAACTAAAGCTTTGGTCAGAAGAACACAAGAAGACTGAGTTCCTGCTGACTAGTCAACATTATTTTGGGCCAAGCTTTAGCTTAAATAAATTGTATAAAGTTGTTTAGGATTTCATGGGCCATGTATTGGGCCTAGTAGCATAAAATAATTGGACCAAATATTTGGGCCAAGTAGCATAGGTTTTTGGGCTTGTATTTGGGCCAATAGTAAAATATGACTAGTTAGGGTTAAAAGTGACTAGTTAGGGTAACAATTGGGCTTCTTTGAGCCCAATGTAAACCTAAAATGTCTAGGGTGTTTTGGAGGACGAAAATCACCTTGGCATGGAGCACATGGACGTCCACATGGCAACCTAGGAGTGGAGAGGATTTAGCATGGAAGGTGTGAGCTAAAACATGGAAAGCATGACTCCACATGGCACCTTCTCATTGGAGAGTTTTATTTTGAATTTTCAAATTTTGGCTCCAAAATGTCCAGCCCTCTCTCCTATATAATGAGGTGATTGGCTCATGTAAATTGAAGATTAATTTGAGTGAAATTGCTGCCAACTTTGTTCCAATTATCACTCTTGTCTCCTACCTCTAGGATAGACACGTTAGTCTTCATTCTTCATCTTTTCTAAGTGAGATGGCCTCACCACTTACTCTCCACACCTAACACTTCACCTTCAAGGTTTCCACAGCTCCTAGGAGTGCCTTGCACACTTCCAACCATTGCTTCCGCCACCTTCAAATTCATTTTTAGCTCATGGAAGAAAGCACTCAAGCTAGGCTACATCAGTTATAGTGTATGTCTAAGCGCCCACGCTGAAGTTAATCATTCCAGGAAAGGAAGGTTGCCACGAGAGTTGCACTCCAAGAATGGAAGGCTGCCGCGAGACACGTAGAGAAATTGTGTGATGGAATCCCAGAAAGGTAACCCTAAATTTGCTAGGAGCCAATGCAGGGACGCAAGGACAGGTGCGGTAGGAACCCTAAAAGGGCTATATAACAGGTAGCAAGGTATTCCCAAAGGTACGCAGCATTTGAGACTAGAACTCTTTGCTATACATTGGTGTTTCTTGCCCTAATTTTGACTTGAGCGTCGGAGTGCAAACGGCCGCTAGGGCGCCCATCTTTCTTTCTTTGCAGGTTCAGCTGTTTTAGCCCAAAGGGATGGGAGAAGGTGCAGGCATTCGTAGAAGTCAACTGACGGGAGAGTCAACCGATGAGAACATTTGGCGCCCACCGTGGGGCCCGTTAGAACTAGGTCCCATCCACAGTAGCAACCAGGAGAATCAATCAACATGAGGAGTACAAGGCAAGGTGGTTCTGGAAGAGATGAGGGTGATCATACGGCTACCATCTAGGAGCTCATGGAGACCATCCGCAACCTCCAGCAAGCATTCGCTACATCCCACGCTGACCAGGCCCTTAGGCTGGATCAGTTTAGGGCAGACTTGAACGCTTCATTGGCGGCCAATGAGGAGTTGCGAAGAGCTAACGAAGAGTTGAGAAAAGGGATAGGAGAGCAAACTACAGCGGAGCAAGGAGCCACACCCTTGGTCAGGGCCCATCCAATGCCTTTTTCGCGAGAAATCATGGAGACAACGATACCTGCATCTTTCATGATCCCAAAAATTACCTTCACAGGGGTCGAGGACCCAAAAGCCCACACAACAGCCTTCCACACCCAGATGATGATCTTGGGGGGCACAGACGCCATGCACTATAAGTTGTTCATGGGTACTTTTGTAGGAACGACATTAAACTGGTTCGTGGGGATCCCAGACGGGTACATCACGTCTTTTGAACAGTTTTTGGAGTTTTTCAAAAAGCAATTCATCATCAATCGGGCGCAGACCCCTGTTGCTTTCGACCTTTTCGATATGAAGCAATTCTAGGAGGAGCCGCTGAAAGACTTCCTCAACGGGTTTGGAGCATTAGTAGTGAAATTACAGACCAAAGACGAGGCCATGATTACGCATGCCTTTGAGAGAGGAATCCTTCCAGGACCCTTTAGTGACGCTCTGATACGGTGTCCCGTAAGGACATTCGATGAGATCTACACATCACAGCAGAAGAACGGGTGGCAGAGAAACGTGCGAGGATCGATATGTCCAAACCTCGCGTGATGGGACGTGCTCAACCCCCAAGGGTCCACGCCACTGCCGTTGAAAAGAAGGCGAGGACCGTGCCTTATGAGTCTAAGAGGCCCAAACCTACCAGGCACAGCTTCAGAATCAGGCTCAAGGAACTCATAGTGCTCCTAGAGGTGGCAGGCAGGTTAAAGGCTCCCCCAAAGACTGATAAGCAACTGGGCCCCTGCAAAAATCAGTGGTATGATTTCCATCAGGCACACGGTCACACCTTGAGCAATTGCCTCACCTTGGGGTATCAGCTGGATGATCTGGTAAGAAATGATTTCTTAACGCCTTACTTGCAGGAATCATAGGGAGATATGGTCATAGCAGCCCCAATAGGGGATCAAGGGCATGAAGTGCCCATCCATGGGGAAATCAACACCATTGTGGGAGGATTCTTAGGAGGAGGATGCACTGCCTCCGAGAGGAGAAGATATGCTAGGGAGGTCATGTTTGGAGGAAGTTGAGGCAGGACAGTTCCCAGAACCCGACCTGACCTTCACAAGGGCAGATCGTCTGGACGTGAAACCCCACGACAATGACCCAATTCTGATTTCTGTGGTCACTTTCGGTAGGAGGGTCCACCGCGTCCTTGTGGACCAGGGAAGTTCCGCAGATGTGATGTTTTGGTCCACCTTCCAAAAGCTGCAGTTATTCCTGATCAGCTGAGGCCGTACGACGGAGACCAGGTAGAGGTCAGGGGGCACATTGAGTTAAGGACGACGTTCACGGATGGTCAGAGATCTCGCACTATGGATATTAGGTACCTCGTAGTCAACGTTCCTTCAGCTTACAACATTCTGTTGGGTAGGCCAGCATTAAACAGGTTAGGAGCGGTACCCTCGTCGATGCACATGAAGATGAAGCTGCCCTCCCTTGAGGGAACAGTCATCGCCATCAAGTCTGACCAGAAAATAGCCAGGAAGTGTTACGAAAACAGCTTCAAAACAAAAAGGGGGGTATGCTCAGTAACGTTCCACTCACCCACTGGGAAGCACTTAGACTCGGAAGAGGTCGCCCCTGACAGAAGACCAAAGCCCGCGGGAGAGGTGTTGGAGCGGGTGATCGAAGGCAAGACCTTTAAGCTCGGCGAGGCATTGAGCTAGGAGGACCAGGACCAGATAGCAACTGTTCTGTCTCAACACCTGGGCTCCTTCGCATGGTCTGCAACTAACATGCCAGGGATTGATCCCGACTTCCTATGCCACCACCTCACTTTGGACCCCCAGGTCCGCCCGGTGCGCCAGAGACGTCGGAAGTTTAATGAAGAAAGACGGCAGGTCATCAGAGAAAAGACCCGAAAACTTCTAAAGGTGGGCTACATCAGGGAAATTCAGTACCCTAAGTGGCTGGCCAATGTGGTACTAGTGAAGAAGGCAAGCGGCAAGTGGAGAATTTGTGTTGATTTCATGGATCTCAATAAAGCCTGCCCCAAGGACTCATACCCTCTGCCTAGCATCGACTCATTGGTTGACAACGCGTCAGGCTGTAAGCTACTCAGCTTTCTGGACGCCTTCTCGGGGTACAACCAGATACGGATGCACCCCCGCGATGAGGAAAAAATAGCGTTCATGACAGAACTGTCCAGCTACTGCTACAAGGTGATGCCCTTTGGACTGAAAAATGCAGGGGCGATGTAAGGACCTAGAAACTTTAATTGGAATAAAAGTGTTAGATTTAAATAATTTCAGAGGATGTTATTATTTAAAATACAAAGAGTTGGTAATAGAAGTTTCGTAGTAGTCAGACATCGGACGTCGCCCAAGGTCTGGGGTCAGCTGGTAGAGGTCGGTCGGCTGACATGTGGATCAAGAAGAGTAAAGGAAGAAAAGTGTAGCTAAGAAGTCTTCTACGAGATCGCCGTTATTGAAGACGGAGGCGATCTCCGACTTCTCTGGCACATAATCGCCTATGGTGTACATGATCGCCGAATGTGCACTTAGTATGTGGTCAAGGTGCTGGATTAACCATAGTGGGTTCCAAAACCACGCGTATCAAGGTGTGTGTTAAGCCCCAGATACGCTGTGCATGTGAAGCTCTATGCTTGAGCATAAGAAATCGTCCTTAGTGTTGCATGCATGGGCGCATAAGGAGTAGTGCTGATCTATTCTTGGAAATGTGAAGCTACCGACGTCACCAAGCCATGTGGAGGTGATACCTTGAACGTAACATAGTGGGATGAAGAACCTTCAGCAAGGTGTGACGATGTGACATCGATGAGCAGAGTAAGGCGATGTGTTCTCGTCACACACAAGGGCGATAAGAGATCGCCAACAGGATGAGAGGAACATAGGTCATCAACCAGGATGGGAGACACATCGGTGGTCTGCCAGGGTGAGACATCGGTGGTCCTCCAGGGTGAGACATCGGTTGTCTGCCAAGATGAGGAATCAGTCGTCCGTCAGGAAGAGGAATTAGTCATCACCGGGATGAGGCATATCAGTCATCGCCGGTATGAGAGACAGACGATCATCGCCAGGATAAGGGACACATCGGTCGTTTTCTAGGGAGAGACATCGGTCGTCCGCCAGGATGAGACATCGGTGGATAGTCATCGCGCGAGCGGTCATCGGTGGAAGGTTATCGCGCGGTGTCGAGTTTCACACAGATAAGGTGGGACCCAGGCTCCCAGCATGAGACGTCCTGCACGCGCGACACGTAGACAAAAAAAGGTGGTTCAGAATAGTGACATCAGAGAGTTGGCATGCGCAGAGGCAAGCGTGGTCGTACTGTTCAGGGAAGCGTGCACGCAAGCTTCCTGCAGAGTGGGTGGTGGCAGCGGCTTTTGTGGACAAGTTGGTTTAGATTCAAAAAACTCACTTCTGAGAGGGAGAACGTTGCTGTGGTTCAAGAGTGACAGAGTGAGTTTACCTTCATCCTTCTCTTTTCTCTCCTTCGCGCTGCGATTCAGACATCCTCAAGCACCAGTACGATGAGCGACGACTACCCTTGGACACCTGGGAGGTTCTCTGCCAGTTCTCCAGACCGGACGCTAAAACAGAGCTAAGGCACCTTTAAGCTCGGTGGGTTTTGGAACTCTTGGTGTTTTGCGCAAGTCCAGGTAAGGGAAGCTAGCCTTATTTCCAACGAAAACCTTATATTAGATGATTGAGATGATGGGGCGACGTGGTCGCCGGTTTTCAACTGTTATTGCATAATCCCCTGTTTTTGGACGAGATCGCCGGTTTTGGCGTTGTTTTTCGAACTCCCCTATTTTTGTGTTGTTTGAAACTGTTTGAGTTTTAAATGTGAAATGCATGTGATATTCGAAAATCTGAACCGCGGAATGAATGTTGCTGTGACTGGAATCGTTCATTAAGTGTTGTATGATGTGTTGAATGTTGTGAATGTGGGATCAAGGCATAGTATTTTCAGGAAAGAAAATACCGTGTAAGATCGTGTGTAATGTGCATTGACTAGGGACTTGTCTAGAAGGAGATATCCTGACTCTGCTGATATAATGGAATCACATAGATGAAGTTATTCAGTTATGGAGAGTCGAAGGAGGTTCATATGTATGGGTAAGTTGTTTGAAAGATAACTGACTTGACCTGTTATATGAATTAACCCTGTCATACCGGGAGAGTGATGATATTGAGATTGTGTATGCGCATGGCTGTGTGGATTTCACAGCGACCCTGTGTGGATTTCACAGTGGTGTGGTATGACGGGTGCAGATCTCTGAGTCTGAGTCAACGCACGAGTCTTTCGGAAGTAGTGTCAAGTGTCTTGTGTGATGAGTCAGTGGAAGTCTGACGTGAGAAATGAGGAACATTGAAATTGATAGACACTTGATGAATTATGTGAATTGAACGACTCTTGAGGAATTGTGAAATATGTGATTTACTTGATGGTCATGTGAAGGGAATGAGAAAGTTGATGGTTTTCACGTGGGTGTCTTAAATCTGTTTTATCTTGATTTTAAAGTTTCATATCTAAATTCTCTTTCAAATATCTAGCTTACCCTGTGTTTTTGGTGTTGTGTTTGGCTTTTTCTTAAACCTGTATTGATCGTGTATGATTTACACGGGAGCAGATGATGTCGCAGGAAGTAGAGCTCCTCAGTGAGTGGTCGCCGGAAGGAGATCGCCTGTTTCTGTTTCTGTTAGGCGATCACCCTTTTTCTGTTGTCTGATAGGAGATCGCCCTTTTCTGATAGGAGATCGCCTGTTTTTTTTTCTATTTTGCTGTATTTTGTTTAAGTTTTGGAAAACTGACCGAATATGTATTAAACTCCCTGTGAGGGGAAATTTCATTATATATATATATATACATATGTTCACTTCAATATTATTGTTTTATCTTTATTTCGTTTTATAATTATGAAAGGGATTTGGCGGGATGTTACAGGCGACGTACCAAAGATTGATGGACCGCATACTCGCCCCAACGTTGGGTCGAAACATCCAGGCATACGTAGATAACATGGTGGTCACGTCCTAGGAAAGGAGTCAACATGTGACCGATTTGGAGGAACTCTTCCGCACCATCACCCGGTACAATTTAAAGTTAAATCCTGAGAAATGCGTGTTCGGGGTGGAGGCAGCAAAGTTTCTAGGGTTCTTACTAACAAAGCGAGGGATAGAGGCCAACCCAAAGAAATGCGCAGCCATCATGGCAATGAGGAGCCCGGCCACGGTCAAGGAAGTCCAACAACTGACAGGTCGGATGGCCGCCCTCTCACGTTTTATCTCTGCAGGAGGAGAAAAGGGGTATCCTTACTTCCACTGCCTCAAGTGGAACAACAGATTTTCATGGACCAGAGAATGTGAGGAGGCTTTCCTCAAATTAAAGGAGTACCTAGCTAGCCCTCCGGTACTGTGTAAACCATTGTCAGGCATCCCACTGCGCCTCTACTTTGCCATCACAGATCAAGCAATCAGCTCGGTCCTCGTCCAGGATCAGGAGCAGGTACAAAGGCCTATCTATTTTGTCAGCAAGGTCCTACAGGGGCCTGAGGTATGGTACAAGGCAATCGAAAAGGCGGCCCTAGCAATGGTATTCTCATCAAGAAGGTTGCATCATTACTTCCACTATTTTACTATCATAGTGATGACAGACCTCCCCATCCGCAAGGTCCTGTAAAAGCCTGACGTAGCAGGACGCATGGTTTGTTGGGCAGTAGAGCTGTCCGAGTTCAAGATTCAATATGAACCCAGGGGCCCCACCAAGGGACAGGTTTACACTGATTTTGTAGCCGAGATCACCTCGGTAGCTCCACACCAGAGAGAGACAGGATTTAAATGGGTCCTTTCGGTTGACGGCTCATCCAACCTGCAAGGCAGCGGTGTCGGGGTCATACTAGAAGGTCCAGATGGTGTCTTGATAGAACAGGCTCTGCGTTTCGCTTTCAAAGCCACTAATAACCAGGCGGAGTACGAAGCCTTAATAGCAGGGATGTTGTTGGCAAAGGAAATGGGCGCAGGACGCTTGCTGGCAAAAAGCGACTCACTCTTGGTCACAGTGTAAGGACCTGTAAAATTAAATTGGAATAAAAAGGGATATATTTTAAATGAATTCTAAGTATGTTTTTATTTAAAATAAAAAGGAAGGAAAGTGTAGTTTAGAAGACTATGAGATTGCCTGGTTAGTACATGATCGCCTGTCGCCTAGGTTGCACGTGATCGCCAGTCGCCTATGGTGCACATGATCGCCGAAAGTGCACTCAGTATGTGGTCAGGATACTGGATCAACCAGAGTGGGTTCCACAAAACCACACGTATCAAGGTGTGGGTTAAGCCTTAGATACGCTGTGCATGCGAAGCTCTATGCTTGAGCATAAGAAATCGTCCTTAGTGTTGCATGCATGGGCGCACGAGGAGTAGTGCTGATCTACTCTTGGAAATGTGAAGCTACCGACGTCACCAAGTCATGTGGAGATGATACCTTGGACGTAACATAGTGGGATGAAGAACCTTCAGCAAGGTGTGGCGATGTGTCGTCGGACATCGCCGGGCGCGAGGCATGCGGGCATCGCCAGGGCGCGAGACATGCGGACATCGTCGGGCGCGAGGCATGCGGGCATCGCCAGGGCGCGAGACATGCGGACATCGTCGGGCGCGAGGCATGCGGGCATCGCCAGGGCGCGAGGCATGCGGGCATCGCCAGGGCGCGAGGCATGCGGGCATCGCCGGGCGCGAGGCATGCGGGCATCGCCAGGGCGCGAGACTTGCGGGCATCGCCAGGGCGCGAGGCATGCGATCATCGCTAGGGCGAGACATCGGTCGTCTCCCAGGGAGAGACATCGGTCGTCCGCCAGGATGAGGCATCGGTGGTTAGTCATCGCGCGAGCGGTCATCAGTGGAAGGTTATCGCGCGATGTCGAGTTTCACACAGATAAGGTGGGACCCAAGCTCTTAGCATCAGACGTACTGCACGCGCGACACGTAGACAGAAAGGGTGGTTCAGAATAGTGACATCAGAGTGTTGGCCTGCGCAGAGGCACGCGCAGTCGTACTGTTCAGGGAAGCGTACACGCAAACTTCCCTGCAGAGTGGGTGGTGGCAGCGGATTTTGTGGACAAGTTGGTTTAAGATTCAAAAACCCACTTCTGAGAGGCAAAGAACGTTGCAGTGGTTCAAGAGTGAAAGAGTGAGTTCACCTTCATCTTTCTCTTTTCTCTCCTTCGCGCTGCGATTCAGGCACCCTCAAGCAAAAGTACGACGAGCGACGACTACCCTTAGAGCACCTGGGAGGTTCTCTGCAAGTTCTCCAAACCAGACGCTAAAACAGAGCTAAGGCATCTTTAAGCTCGGTGGGTTTTGGAACTCTTGGTGTTTTGCGCAAGTCCAGGTAAGGGAAGCTAGCCTTATTTCCAACGAAAACCTTATATTAGATGATTGAGATGATGGGGCGACGTGGTCGCTGGTTTTCAACTGTTATTGTATAATCCCCTGTTTTTGGACGAGATCGCCGGTTTTGGCGTTGTTTTCCGAACTCCCCTGTTTTTGTGTTGTTTGAAACTGTTTGAGATTTAAATGTGATATTCGAAAATCTGAACCAGGGAATGATTGTTGTTGTGATTGGGATCATTCATTTAAGTGTTATATGATGTGTTGAATGTTGTGAATGTGGGATCAAGGCATAGTATTTTCAGGAAAGAAAATACCGTGTAAGATCGTGTAGGATGTGCATTGATCGGTGATTTCTATAATGAGATATCCTGACCCTCCTGAGATAATGAATTCATATAGATGAAGTTATTCAGGCGTTGAGAGTCGATGGAGGTTCATACGTATGGGTAAGTGTTTGAAAGATAACTACTTGACCTGTTGTGTGGATTCACCCTGTCATACTGTGAGAGTGATGAAATTGAGATTGAGATTGTGTTGATGCGCATAGCTGTGGAAACTTTACAGCAGTGTAGTATGACAGGTGCAGATCTCTGAGTCTAGTCAATGCACGAGTCTTCCGGAAGTAGTGTCAAGTGTCTTGTGTGATGAGTCAGTGGAAGTCTGACGTGAGAAATGAGAAACATTGAAATTGATAGACACTTGATGCATGATGTGAATAGAACGACTCTTGAGGAAATTGTGAAATGTGTGATTACTTGATGGTCATGTGAAGGGAATGAGAAAGTTGATGGTTTTTGCGTGGATGTCTTAAATTTGTTTTATCTTGATTTTAAAGTTTCATATTTAAATTCTCTTTCAAATATCTAGCTTACCCTGTGATTTTGGTGTTGTGTTTGACTTTTTCTTAAACCTGTGATGATCGTGTATAATTTACACGGGAGCAGATGATGTTGCAGGAAGTAGAGCTCCTCAGTGAGTGGTCGCCGGAAGGAGATCGCCTGTTTCTATTTCTGTTAGGCGATCACCCTTTTTCGGTTTTCTGATAGGAGATCGCCGTTTTCTGATAGGAGATCGCCTTTTTGCTGTTAGGAGATCGCCTGTCTTTCTATTTTACTGTATTTTGTTTTACGTTTTTGGAAAACTGACCGATTATGTATTAAACTCCATGTGAGGAGAAACTTCATTACATATATATATATATAATTATGTTCATTTCAATATTATTGTTTTACCTTTAATTCGTTTTATAATTATGAAGAGAATTTGGCGGGATGTTACATTAATGGTATCAGAGCAGTTCGTCCTTAGGATGACCTGAGGGCTGTGGATCCATTGTGTTTCTTCTGCTCATAAAATTTATTTGAGTTTTAAATAATAACTATAGTGAAAGGTTTTCAAACGTTTTTGTATTGAATATTTGTGTGTGCTTTAGTGAATGTATGCCCTAACTGAAAATCTTAGTATTAAGAATGAGAGGATCTTGATAAAGTAGTGAGGGTGCACACTCATAACTGGATCGAGATGATTCGCAATCTTAAATTCTGAAGGTTTGATGTTTAGCATATATTGAATTCTGGTGTGTTTTATTTCAATTTATTGAGTGTTTTTGTATTGATTGAAAGTGGTTGTTTGGATTGATAGTTGTATACCAGCAGCTGTTCTGGTGTTCTGCTTGAGGTTATAAGTATCATGATTCTGTTGATAAACTCAAATTCTAAATGACTTTGAGATGTTGACCTTTGTAAGGTCTAGATGTTACCTCCTGAATGAATTGATTTCTTATCGATCTCATTCTTATAGTTGTGGGGGGGATATAGAAACCAATAGTTTCCTAATCTTCTACAGAGAAGAATGGCTCCTAGACAGCCTACCCCTCCCTAACCTTCTGCTGAAATGGGCCAGATCGTCAGGGCCATTGAGATGATGGCGAGTGCCATCCAGAAGCAGAATGCGGCGATGTCTCAGGATCACCAAGCTACAATACAACATTGGGAGACCGCCAGATCGGCTGCAACAGCTTCCAACGTCGATCAGCCTCAGGAGCAGATGGGACTGACCGAGTTCCTCAGGCACAACCCACCTAAGTTCAGTGGGAATGCTACTCCTGACCAAGCAGATCGATGGGTCAGGGGTTTAGAGAAAATCTTCAGGGCGACCTCCTGCCCTGAAGATAAGAAGCTGGTATTCGCCACATATCTTCTGTCTGGAGAAGCTGAGCTCTGGTGGATGGGAACTCAGCAGATGATGGAGGCCCGAGAGGAAGTGTTGGATTGGGAGAGCTTCAGGGTGAGGTTCCTGGACAAACACTTCCCAGACAGCGCAAGGTTTGCGAAGGAAGCTGAGTCCCTAAGGTTGGAGTAGGGGGATATGTCTGTGAACGCCTATGCTGCTCGATTTGAGTACCTCGCCCGATTCTATACCCAGGCGACCTTTGAGGCTTGGAGGTGTAGGAAGTTTGAAGAAGGTTTAAAGCATGAGCTGAAGAAGACCATAGCACCCATGTGCATCAGAGAGTTTCATGCCTTAGTAGAGAAGGCAAAGATGGTGGAAACCTTGGAAAGGGGTAATTCTCGGGTGATCAGGTCACACCCAGGGGGTTCTTTCAGTGGGAAGGCCAAGGTGCAGCACCCACAAAGCAAGCCTTATGCGGGACCTCTACCACATCGGGCAGGAGCAGTTTCGCCCCAGTTCCAGCAGCAACAAACATGGAAACCTAGATGTTTCACGTGCCAAAAGATGGGGCACATATCTAGAGATTGTCCTAGCAGAAATAGGATGACTCAATCCAGTGGTTCCCAACAGATGAGGAATGAAGGCAGCAGACCTCAGGCAGCAGGGAGAGTGGTTGCCATGACAGGAGCAGAGGTGCCTCAGTCAGGTAACTTGGTGGAAGGTGCTTCGTGAATCCGAGCTCGGTTGGGAGTGAAGAATGGAGAGGACGTAAGCAGGATACCTGTGGTGAAAGATTTCATGGATGTATTTCCAGAAGAAATACCTGGATTACCTCCTAAGAGAGAAGTGGAATTCTCTGTTGATTTGATACCTAGAGCTGGACCAGTGTCAATGGCTCCCTACAGAATGGCTCCAGCTGAGTTGATGGAATTAAAGAAGCAAGTGTAAGTTAGATTTAGTTGTACCAAGGTTTAGTTTCAGCTACATATAAGTTATGGAGAGTAAATAAGCAGTATGTTGAGGGTTTAAAGACTTAAGCATGTGTATCCATGGGAAGTACCAGAGTTAAGTTCCAAGAATGAAAGAATGAATTTTCTTTTATTTGAAGCTTGGAAGATGTTTATGTCGAGGAAACAGCATGAGATGACTCTAGCTTAACCACAAGCTTAAAAGGAAAGATGAGATATTGTATTTATGTCTAAAGTTCAATTAGACAGAGAAATTTGCTGAAAAATACTAGGTAGAGAAGTTACTGGGATAAGAGAGAAAGCTTCACGCAGAATGGATGCTGTTTTGTTGATCGTGATTTGAAAGATGAGTATGGAAATGGTGGGTTGAGATTTAAGGCTCCTGATGCCGTAAGTCTCCTGAACTTGGCAAATGAGGATGCAGTTCTGCCTGTGAACGTAGAAGGGAAGGAGGTAATGGCTGTGGATAGGATAAGGGTAAGCCGTGTTATGATGGTGTTGAGTTCTTCTAGCAATGTTAGTAAATTGCAGAAAGTTGAATGTGGAAGCAGAACTTTCCGTGCCTTGTGTTTCTAATGGATGGGATTCGCAGCTAATCTTTTTTTAAATGGGCAGTTGTGGTGGTCAGCGTTTCGTTTCTGATCTTAGAAACAATGCTGCATTGTCAGCTGTGGCAACAAGTCCTCACCCTGATCACAGTGAGGGATTTATGATCTGTGTGTTGAATACTGAGCACCCTGAGATCCCATGCCATGCTAATATGGATGTATCCAGTGGAATTCCTAAGTGAGCAACTCTAAAATCCCAACCAGTTGCTAAAGAGGTGGGTTTTTCATAATCTGCTATTGGTAATCAAAGAAAAGATGAACCAGATGGGCGCCTGAAGGAAAGAAGCCATTCTCTTTCAGTCTTTTGCTGCTACAAGATCGGTTCGAAAAGAAACGGTGCTAGAATAGAGGTACTTTGGCAAGATAGTGGCGTTAGAGAATGCTGGTTTAGATGAAAAATCTGGAATGTGTCTCCAACGCTGCTGAAGGTCCAGTACGATGAGTTGCTTGATAAAGAGGGACCACAGAAACTAGAGGAATGGGTCCCTTCGTCTAGAGTGGCAGCTACTAATTAATTTGGGTATGCGATGTTCAGACCGCTTAACGGTCAAGCCATGCTCTCCTGAACGCCATTCAAGTCGCCCTCTTGAGTTGAATCAGCAGTGTATGCCTGGTGGTATGATGGGTAGTGGGAAGGTGTTGTATGTAAGGACCTAGAAACTTTAATTGGAATGAAAGTGTTATATTTAAATAATTTCAGAAGATGTTATTATTTAAAATACAAAGAGCTGGTAAATGAAGTTTCGTAGTAGTCGGACCTCGGACGTTGCCCAAGGTCTGGGGTCAGCTGGTAGAGGTCGGTCGGCTGACCCTTGTATTAACCAAGTAGTCAGGTGCGATGACTTTATCGTGAGGTAATCACGTGGATGTGCTCGAGGAAGACATGTGGATCAAGAAGAGTAAAGGAAGAAAAGTGTAGCTAAGAAGTCTTCTACGAGATCGCCGTTATTGAAGACGGAGGCGATCTCCGACCTCTCTGGCACATAATCGCCTATGGTGTACATGATCGTCGAATGTGCACTTAGTATGTGGTCAAGGTGCTGGATTAACCATAGTGGGTTCCAAAAACCACGCGTATCAAGGTGTGGGTTAAGCCTTAGATACGCTGGGCGTGCGAAGCTCTATGCTTGAGCATAAGAAATCATCCTTAGTGTTGCATGCATGGGCGCACGAGGAGTAGTGCTGGTCTATTCTTGGAAAGGTGAAGCTACCAACATCACCAAGCCATGTGGAGGTGATACCTTAGATGTAACATAGTGGTATGAAGAACCTTCAGCAAGGTGTGACGATGTGACATTGGTGAGCAGAGTAAGGCGATGTGTTCTCGTCACACACAAGGGCGATAAGAGATCGCCAACAGGATGAGAGGAACATCGGTCATCCACCAGGATGGGAGACACATCGGTGGTCTGCCAAGGTGAGACATCGGTGGTCCTCCAGGGTGAGACATCGGTTGTCTGCCAGGGTGAGACATCGGTGGTCCTCCAGGATGAGACATCGGTTGTCTGCCAGGATGAGGAATCAGTCATCACCGGGATGAGGCACGTCAGTCATCGCCGGTATGAGAGACAGACGGTCATCGCCAGGATGAGGGACACATCGGTCGTTTTCCAGGAAGAGACATCGGTCGTCCGCCAGGATGAGACATCGGTGGATGGTCATCGCGCGAGCGGTCATCGGTGGAAGATTATCGCGCGGTGTCGAGTTTCACACAGATAAGGTGGGACCCAGGCTCTCAGCATCAGACGTACTGCACGCGCGACACATAGACAAAAAGGGTGGTTCAGAATAGTGACATCAGAGTGTTGGCCTGCGCAGAGGCACGCGTAGTCGTACTGTTCAGGGAAGCGTACACGCAAACTTCCCTGCAGAGTGGGTGGTGGCAGCGGCTTTTGTGGACAAGTTGGTTTAAAATTCAAAAACCCACTTCTGAGAGGAAAAGAACGTTGCAGTGGTTCAAGAGTGACAGAGTGAGTTTACCTTCATCCTCCTCTTTTCTCTCCTTCGCGCTGCGATTCAGGCATCCTCAAGCACCAGTACGACGAGCGACGACTGCCCTTGGACACCTGGGGAGTTCTCTGCGAGTTTCCGTCAGGACGCTAGAACAGAGCTAAGGCACCTTTAGGCTCGGTGGGTTTTGGAGCTCTTGGTGTTTTGCGCAAGTCCAGGTAAGGGAAGCTAGCCTTATTTCCAACGAAAACCTTATATTAGATGATTGAGATGATGGGGCGACGTGGTCGCCGATTTTCAACTGTTATTGTATAATTCCCTGTTTTTGGACGAGTAGGTTCTGAAGTGAGGGCGACGTGGTCGCCGGTTTCATATTCGTTTTCACGATGCTCAGGTTTTACGTGTGGGGCGACGTGATCGCCGGTTTTAATGTTGTCTTCGAAATCCCCTGTTTTAGTGTCGCTTTGAACTTGTTTGAGATTGATATGTGAAATGCATGTGTTATTGGAAAAATCTGAACCTTGATACGTTTGTTGCTGTGGTTGAGATCGTTCATTTAAGTGTTGTATGGTGCATTGGGTGAATTGATGATCTTTAGCTGTCCTGTGTGGACTTTACTTGCTGTCCTGTGTGGACTTTACTTGCTGTCCTGTGTGGACTTTACTTGCTGTCCTGTGTGGACTTTACTTGTTGTCCTGTGTGGACTTTACTAGCTGTCCTGTGTGGACTTTACTTGCTGTCCTGTGTGGACTTTAGTTGCTGTCCTGTGTGGACTTTACTTGCTGTCCTGTGTGGACTTCATTAGCTGTCCTGTGTGGACTTTACTAGCTGTCCTGTGTGGACTTTACAGTGGTGCGGTATGTGTCTATGTGTGTTGAGTTAGTGGAAGTCTGACGTGAGAAATGAGAAACTTTGAAATTGATAGACACTTGATGAATTATGTGAATAGAACGACTCTTGAGGAAATTGTGAAATGTGTGATTACTTGATGGTCATGTGAAGGGAATGAGAAAATTGATAGTTTTTACGTGGGTGTCTTCAATTTGTTTTATCTTGATTTTAAAGTTTCATATCTCAACTCTCTTTCAAATATCTAGCTTACCCTGTGTTTTTGGTGTTGTGTTTGGCTTTTTCTTAAAACTGTGATGATCGTGTATAATTTACACGGGAGCAGATGACGTTGCAGGAAGTAGAGCTCCTCACTGAGTGGTCGCCGGAAAGAGATCGCCTGTTTCTATCTCTGTTGGGCGATCACCCTTTTTTCTGTTTTCTGATAGGAGATCGCCGTTTTCTGATAGGAGATCGCCTTGTTCTGTTAGGAGATCGCCTGTCTTTCTATTTTACTGTATTTTGTTTAAGTTTTTGGAAAACTGACCGATTATGTATTAAACTTCCTGTGAGGAGAAACTTCATTACATATATATACACATGTTCACTTCAATATTATTTTTTTACCTTTATTTCATTTTATAATTATGAAAAAGATTTGGCGGGATGTTACATTGTAACTGCAGCTAATGACAGTGGTAGAGGGATCTTCGTCAGATGGCTCTACCTTAGTAAGTGAATCATCATCCATCCCCAAAGTTGAAGTTGCTAAGAAGGTGAGCAGGAATCGTTTGGTTGGGAAACCCCTGTGGATCTGGAAAATATGAAGGGAATAACTTTGAGGGAGCCACTCTATGTCGCTATGAGGACGAAGCTGACAAGGCTGTGAAGACACTTCTGGCCTTAAATGAAAACAAGGATAATAACTCTTGTAGAGGCAGTGATGATGTTGACAATGAGGAGAAGACCTTTGGAGTTGTAGTTGGAGATCATGCATTTATGAAAGTGACACCGACCAAGGGTGTAGGACGAGCTATCAGATCAAAGGAGCTGTCTCCTAAGTTAGTCGGGCCATATCAGATCTTAAGGAGGATCGGTCTAGAGGCTTATGAAATCGCCCTACCTCCCCAATTAGCAAATCTGCATAATGTCTTTCACGTATCACAGCTGAGGAAGTACATGGCAGACCCTAGTCATGTGCTGGAAGTGGACAATGTGCAGATCAGGGATGACTTGTCCTTTGAAGCGAAACCAGTCAGGATTGACGATCGGCAAAGTAAACAGCTCAGAGGCAGGACCATCAATATGGTGAAAGTGGTGTGGGATGAGAGATCGGGTGATTCAACTTGGGAGTTAGAAGAACCCATGAGAGAAGCCTATCCATACCTCTTTTCCTTGTAATTCTATTTTCGAGGACGAAAATTTTTCTTGTTGGGGAGAATGTAAGGACCTGTAAAATTAAATTGGAATAAAAAGGGATATATTTTAAATGAATTCTAAGTATGTTTTTATTTAAAATAAAAAGGAAGGAAAGTGTAGTTTAGAAGACTATGAGATCGCCTGGTTAGTACATGATCGCCTGTCGCCTAGGTTGCACGTGATCGCCAGTCGCCTATGGTGCACATGATCGCCGAAAGTGCACTCAGTATGTGGTCAGGATACTGGATCAACCAGAGTGGGTTCCACAAAACCACATGTATCAAGGTGTGGGTTAAGCCTTAGATACGCTGTGCATGCGAAGCTCTATGCTTGAGCATAAGAAATCGTCCTTAGTGTTGCATGCATGGGCGCACGAGGAGTAGTGCTGATCTACTCTTGGAAATGTGAAGCTACCGACGTCACCAAGTCATGTGGAGATGATACCTTGGACGTAACATAGTTGGATGAAGAACCTACGCCGGGCGCGAGGCATGCGGGCATCGCCAGGGCGCGAGGCATGCAGGCATCGCCGGGCGCGAGGCATGCGGGCATCGCCAGGGCGCGAGGCATGCGGGCATCGCCAGGCGCGAGGCATGCGGGCATCGCCAGGCGCGAGGCATGCGGGCATCGCCAGGGCGCGAGACTTGCGGGCATCGCCAGGGCGCGAGGCATGCGGTCATTGCCAGGGCGAGACATCGGTCGTCTCCCAGGGAGAGACATCGGTCGTCTGCCAGGATGAGGCATCGATGGTTAGTCATCGCGCGAGCGGTCATCAGTGGAAGGTTATCGCGCGATGTCGAGTTTCACACAGATAAGGTGGGACCCAGGCTCTCAGCATCAGACGTACTGCACGCGCGACATGTAGACAAAAAGGGTGGTTCAGAATAGTGACATCAGAGTGTTGGCCTGCGCAGAGGCACGCGCAGTCGTACTGTTCAGGGAAGCGTACACGCAAACTTCCCTGCAGAGTGGGTGGTGGCAGCGGCTTTTGTGGACAAGTTGGTTTAAAATTCAAAAACCCACTTCTGAGAGGCAAAGAACGTTGCAGTGGTTCAAGAGTGAAAGAGTGAGTTCACCTTCATCTTTCTCTTTTCTGTCCTTCGCGCTGCGATTTAGGCACCCTCAAGCAAAAGTACGACGAGCCACGACTACCCTTAGAGCACCTGGGAGGTTCTCTGCAAGTTCTCCAAACCAGACGCTAAAACAAAGCTAAGGCATCTTTAAGCTCGGTGGGTTTTGGAACTCTTGGTGTTTTGCGCAAGTCCAGGTAAGGGAAGCTAGCCTTATTTCCAACGAAAACCTTATATTAGATGATTAAGATGATGGGGCGACGTGGTCGCCGGTTTTCAACTGTTATTGTATAATCCCTTGTTTTTGGACGAGATCGCCGGTTTTGGCGTTGTTTTTCGAACTCCCCTGTTTTTGTGTTGTTTGAAACTGTTTGAGATTTAAATGTGATATTCGAAAATCTGAACCAGGGAATGATTGTTGTTGTGATTGGAATCATTCATTTAAGTGTTATATGATGTGTTGAATGTTGTGAATGTGGGATCAAGGCATAGTATTTTCAGGAAAGAAAATACCGTGTAAGATCGTGTAGGATGTGCATTGATCGGTGATATCTATAATGAGATATCCTGACTCTCCTGAGATAATGAAATCATATAGATGAAGTTATTCAGGCGTTGAGAGTCGATGGAGGTTCATACGTATGGGTAAGTGTTTGAAAGATAACTACTTGACCTGTTGTGTGGATTCACCCTGTCATACTGTGAATGTGATGAAATTGAGATTGAGATTGTGTTGATGCGCATAGCTGTGGAAACTTTACAGCAGTGTAGTATGACAGGTGCAGATCTCTGAGTCTAGTCAATGCACGAGTCTTCCGGAAGTAGTGTCAAGTGTCTTGTGTGATGAGTCAGTGGAAGTCTGACGTGAGAAATGAGAAACATTGAAATTGATAGACACTTGATGCATGATGTGAATAGAACGACTCTTGAGGAAATTGTGAAATGTGTGATTACTTGATGGTCATGTGAAGGGAATGAGAAAGTTGATGGTTTTTGCGTGGATGTCTTAAATTTGTTTTATCTTGATTTTAAAGTTTCATATTTAAATTCTCTTTCAAATATCTAGCTTACCTTGTGATTTTGGTGTTGTGTTTGGCTTTTTCTTAAACCTGTGATGATCGTGTATAATTTACACGGGAGCAGATGATGTTGCAGGAAGTAGAGCTCCTCAGTGAGTGGTCGCCGGAAGGAGATCGCCTGTTTCTATTTCTGTTAGGCGATCACCCTTTTTCGGTTTTCTGATAGGAGATCGCCGTTTTCTGATAGGAGATCGCCTTTTTGCTGTTAGGAGATCACCTGTCTTTCTATTTTACTGTATTTTGTTTACGTTTTTGGAAAACTGACCGATTATGTATTAAACTTCATGTGAGGAGAAACTTCATTACATATATATATATATATATATAATTATGTTCATTTCAATATTATTGTTTTACCTTTAATTCGTTTTATAATTATGAAGAGAATTTGGCGGGATGTTACACACAGGACAGGTCACTGAAGAGTACCAAGCCAAGGACCCACAGTTGGCCACTTATCTCAACTATGTACAGTTGTTGAAAGGCACATTTATAGAGTTCGAGCTGCTACATGTTCCACGAGAGCAAAATGCTAGAGCTGACTTGTTAGCAAAACTCGCCAGCTTAGGCAAGGGGGGCAGACAGAGGACAGTAATACAGGAAACTTTAAGAGCACCTCAAACAGCTACAGGAGATCCTGTGGATGTACAAATGATAAACGTTGTGCATGAGGGAGGATGGAGTCATAGGTCACTGACACAAGAAACGCTGAAAGCACCTCGCATAAATTCCTATGGCCTGCCAGCTGAAGTGTCGTCGCAAGTTTGCTTGGTGGAAGAGGGAGAGACTTGCATGACGCCCTATCAACGTTACCTAGCAGACGAGACACTTCCGTTAGACCCCGCAGAAGGAAGAGTGTTGAAGAAGAATGCACCCCGCTACACTTTGATTGATGGGAACCTATTCAGACATGGCTATTCCCATCCCCTTTTGATATGCGTAAGTGGGACACAATGCACTCGCATAATAGCAGAACTTCATGAAGGAATATGTGGAAGCCACATCGGGGGATGAGCCCTAGCAGCAAAGGCCATCCGCGCAGGGTATTATTGGCCCACAATGACAGAAGATTGCATAAGGTACGCATAGTGGTGTAAGAAGTGTCAAGAGCACGCGGACTGGCATCGCGCGCCACCAGAGGAGCTGAGATCCCTCCATAGTCCATGGCCCTTCCATACGTGGGGAATCGACATCCTGGGACCTTTCCCACTCGCGATCAGACAGATCAAAAATCTTGTGGTGGCTATAGAATACTTCACCAAATGGATCGAAGCTGAGCCAGTGGCGCAAATTACGACGCATAAGGTCCAACATTTCGTGTTGAAGAATATTGTGTGTCGTTTTGGAATCCCAAGGCTCTAGTATCTGACAATGGTACCTAGTTTGCAGGTCAGCAATTGGGAAAGTTGTGCTCAGAGCTCGGCATCAAACAGGTGTTCGCATCAGTCGAGCACCCCCAGACAAATGGGCAGGTCGAGTCAGCCAACAGGGTCCTGCTCAGAGGCCTGAAGAGGAGGCTCGAGAAAGCTAAAGGGACTTGGGCAGAAGAGGTCCCTAGGATTGTGTGAGCGTACCACACCACTCCACAATCCACCACTAAACAAACGCCCTTTAGCCTAGTATATGGGTCAGATGCCATGATTCCAGTAAAGATAGAGGAAAGCTCACCTCGATTCCAAAACTTTGTGGTAGAGGAATCAAATGAAGAAAGAAGGGTGAATCTAGACCTACTGGATGAGGTCAGGGAGGAGGCCCGCGTTAAGTTTGAAGCATTAAATAGGAGAGTAGAACACCAATACAGGTCAAAGTTTAGACCTCGGCAGTTCCAAGTCGCCGATCTGGTAATGCGGAAGGCCCACTCCTACCAGTTAGAAAACAAACTATCCCCCAAGTGGACAGGCCCGTTTCGAGTAACGGAAGCCCTGGGAAACGGGGCATACAGGTTGGAGACCTTAGAAGGCGGTGCGATTCCACGCACATGGAATGGTGCAAACCTCAAGTTTTATTTCAGTTAGTTAAGTTGTATTTGAACACAATTGTATCATTCAGTTAAGGGGAAACTCTTTTTCCCTACGGGGTTTTTTAACGAGGTCACCCAATAAAAGAAAGAAAAAGAATTAAGAAGGATATATTTGTCTTAAACAGTGAAATGAACCTCTTCTACCTTGTTAAAAAGAGGGGAAGAATAGTACAGTTCGCAGTAAAAATCCTCCTCCTTGACTTTGTGTAGCAAGGTTGAGGTAAGTTAGAGACCTCGTCCTCGACTTTTTACAGCGAGGTCGAGGGAAGTTAAATGAACCTCTTCTACCTTGCTAAAGAAAGGGGAAGAATAGTATGGTTCACAGTGAAAGTCCTCTTCCTCTTATAGCGAGGCTGGGGTAAGAAGAACGAGCCTCTTCTACCTTGTTAAAGAAAGGGGAAGAATAGTATGGTTCACAGTGAAAGTCCTTTTCCTCTTATAGCGAGCCTGGGGCAAGAAGAATGAGCCTCTTCTACCTTGTTAAAGAAAGGAGAAGTATAGTATGGTTCACAACAATCCTTTTCCTTGTCCCTTTTCCTTGATTTTTACAAGGTCAAAAACAGGAGGAATTTTTCAGTTTACACAGCAAGGAGTAAGACAAGAAGGAGGTCTTCCTTGGCTTATCAGTCAAGGTTAACAGGGAAAAAGGTCTTCCTTGGCTCATCAGTCGAGGTCGACAGGGAAAGAGGTCTTCCTTGGCTTATCAGTCAAGGTCAACAGAGAAAGAGGTCTTCCTTGGCTCATCAGTCGAGGTTGACAGAGAAAGAGGTCTTCCTTGGCTTATCAGTCGAGGTCCACAAAGAAAGAGGTCTTCCTTGGCTCATCAGTCGAGGTCGACAGAGAAAGAGGTCTTCCTTGGCTCATCATTCAAGGTCGACAAAGAAAGAGGTCTTCCTTGGCCCGTCAGTCGAGGTCGGTAAAAAACAAAAGTTAACGTAAGAACAGAAGGTGAGAAGGGTGCTAAGTGCACCATAAGTCGAAGTATTCAACCATACACAAAAACATAAAGTTAACGTAAGAAGACAAAAGTGTGGAAGAATAAATTCATTAAGTTGAAGTGTACAAATATTTACAAGAGGCTATTTATGTTGAAGAAAGAAAAAAGAAAGGAGGGCTCAAGGGTCGACAGGAGCGTCCACCAGCTGCCCATCGAGGATGACTTTGTCTCAACCGGTTTGGGAGAGGTCCACCCCCGGATGTGCGCAGGTAACCTGGGCCATGGCATCACCAAACCCCGCATTGTAGGCTTCAGCTGCCTCATCGCTAAGCTCCTCTCTGGACTTCCGATAGAGCTCCTCCCTTCGAGCTATCTCCGCCTTCAGCTCTGCTGCCTCCTCCTTCACCCTGACCAGCTCGACGTCCCGCTGGGCCAGGTCGTCATCACGACGCGCCAGTTCTTCCTTTAGATCAGCAATGGCTTCCTCTTGGCGACTTGCCTCACCCTTTAGGTCCTCCACGACCATGCAAAAGTAATTACACTTTGCATGGGCTCACAGGGCCTCCTGAGACTTAGAGAGCAAGAGGTCCCTGACCTCTTTATCTGACTTTCGCAACTCGGCCACCTCTAGGGTGAGGTTCGTGATGCGACGTTCTGCCCCCACAACAGCCGCTGCCCGATGCTCGGCTTTCTGGTGTGCCTTCATCATTTTTGTGAAGAGGAGGCTGGCACTCCCAAGAGCCTTGCCAAAGCCCCGGGCCAGCTGGTCCATCAGCGGCCCTACCTCCAAGCTCTCCACCTCCTCAATCTCCTGGGAGGATTTTAGGGTGCGCTGTAGGAATGGCCTTAGGGAGGTAGGGGGGCTCAGCTGCCCTTCCACCGGGACGCTCTCTCCGTGCTCCACGGCGACGCGAGGGGATGAGGAAACACCCAATGGGGCCCGAGGACCCTCTCCTTCTGAACCAGACGGGGGAAGCGCCACAGTGTCTTGCGTGCGTCTGCGCTTGAACACCAGCCCAGAGCAGGTTCCCTCGTCGTCCAAAGGAGCAACCTCAGCAGCCGCGATCTAAGGAGGAGCGGTGGTTTCTGCGGCAGCCGCAACTGCCAGAGGCGTGGCGTTGAGAGCCATGTCGCCAGTAGAAGGAGGGGCTTCCTCCTGGACAAATCGGGACGAGCTAGCGCCGCTCTTCTTTTTCAGGGCACGCGCGGCCAACTGTCTTCTTCGCTCGGCCCCGATTGTCTTTTCTGCAAAAAACATGAAGTCAGGACAGTGAGTGTAAGAAGTATAACAGAAGAAACTACATGAATATTAGTAGTTAAGAGAAAGAAAAGAGTTGAAAAGAAGATGGCCTGAGGCCCTACCTATGCACTCCCGCAAGCTATTAGGCAGGTACTCATGTTGGATGAGTTTGGCAGTGTTGAACACTGCCTCGAGCCTAGACAGAAATTCGCACACCTCCTTATCTTGCAGGTGCAAGTCCGTCAGGATCCTGGGTTTGGCCAGATTGGGCTTCTCCACCCAGTAGAGTGGGAAGCCGTCCAGGAGGGTAGGGTCAGTAGGGAGGCAGCGGATCTTCAAGAATTTGCCCCTAAATCCCTTGTAAGATTGCTGGAAGAGGGTCAGGAGTGCTCTCCCAGCAACCCCGTTTAGGCTGACCCAGAGGTTCTTCCTAGGGCTCTTTGCTTCAAAAAAATAAAGGAAGGAGTCTACCGAGGGCAGGCACCCAAAGTAGTTGCAGAGGATGGCGTAGGCGCGCACACAGGCCCAGCAATTTGGGTGAAGCTGGGCTGGGGCCACGTTCATCTCCGTCAGCAATGCCCTCTCGAAGCCACTGAGGGGTAAGCGAAGGCAGACCCTTTTGAAGATGGTGGAGTAAATGAAACAGAAGGGGGCCTCCTGCCCTAAGGTCTCGTCGCAGCACACAAGTTCGCCTACGGTGCAAGGAACAACCCCAACGTACTTATCGTTGTCTTTCCCAAAGACGCGATTAGCGTGGCTACTTCTGCTTCGCACCTCAGCCTTCCTGTAGGTAACAATGGACTCAGAGGTAGTGAAATCAGAGGATTCGTTGAGAAGCCCCTCAGGGGCCCAGGGGTACAGATGTTAATAGTAGTCTAAGTGGAGCCCTAGAACTACTTGATGGGCAGAAGATTGGGGGGAGTCCGATTTTGACCCCGAATGGGAGGAGCAAGACTGGTCCATTTCGAAGACTGAAACACAAGGGTAGACAAAAAAAAAAAGAAGACAAAACGAAGATAGAGGAGGCTGTAAGAACGTACCTTTGTCTGATGAAGGGATGAAAGGTTGAAGTTTGAGAGGAGTGGTAGGCGCTCGAAGAACAGTTCAAAGAGAAGAGGCTTTGAAATGAAGGAATGAGAGGGAATGAAACAATAGGGAGCGTAGGGAGTAAGGGAGTAACGTATAAAAGAGAACATGAAGCGTCAAGCCATCCAAGCCGCTAAAGATTACCACGTGTACGCTCGAAGAAAAGTGCGCGAAAATGTCACTTCTTGGTACGGCACGCGTCAAGTCACTCAGGACTGTAACAAGGACGCGTGGGCCAGTGCTACAGAGGTCGACTGGGCTAGCCGTAAGGCTCTTCACAGGAACAAGTCCCAGCTCGAGCCATGGGGGCTTGTGTAGTGGCCAGACCTCGAGCATCGGCCACTGAGTGAGAGGTCAGCACAGTAGAGGTCGGTATGATGGGACCCATAGAGGGGGCCACGAAATTACACGTGTAAGAATATAAATCATATTCACGAATACGTCACGCACGCAGGGTTTCCATGTGACGTAAGGCTTTGGCATAGAGGATCTGTCCCTAAAAGGAGGAAACACATAAAAGGGAACGTGAGTATTTAACTTAAGACAGAAGATTTGGCCGTGCGGCGCTAGGGTTACAGTGTATGTCTAAGCGCCCATGCTTAAGTTAATCATTCCAGGAAAGGAAGGTTGCCACGAGAGTTGCACTCCAAGAATGGAAGGCTACCGCGAGACACGTAGGGAAATTGTGTGATGGAGTCCCAGAAAGGTAACCCTAAATTCGCTAGGAGCCAACGCAGGGACGCAAGGATAGGCGCAGCAGTAACCCTAAAAGGGTTATATAACAGGTAGCAAGGTATTCCCAAAGGTACGCAGCATTTGAGACTAGAACTCTTTGCTATACATTGGTGTTTCTTGCCCTAATCTTGACTTGAGCATCGGATTGCAAATGGCCACTAGGGCACCCATCTTTCTTTCTTTGCAGGTTCACCTGTTTTAACCCAAAGGGAAGGGAGAAGGTGCAGGCGTTCGTAGAAGTCAACTGATTCGAGAGTCAACCGGTGAGAACATCTACCACTCTTGTGCTAGCCACATTAGCGCAACTACCTCCATCCACAATCAAAGAACATAACTTGTTATTAATGAGACATCTTGTATGGAAAATATTTTTTCTTTGGCTTTCATCAAAAGGTTTTAAAACTTGACCAAGCATTCGTCTCGCTACTAACAAGTCACCTTCAAGTGGACTCTCACTCTCATACTCACTTGATGATCTAGGCGGTGTTGAATGTCTAGAAGAAGCCGAATCATGCTCACTAACTACTACCCCATCATGCATCATCATATTTCTTTTAGAAGGGCAATTAGAAGCTATGTGACCATATCCTAAATATTTAAAACATTTCTTACTAGACGATTTAGTTGGAGATTTATTATTAGAAGTGGAAGGCTTTGAATCCTTAGGTTTGAAAGATGAATCTTTAGAAGGAAACTTTGAAAAAGATTTATTTTTATTTTTCCAAGAGTTGTTGTAGTAGCCATCATTATGAGTATTTTTGAAAGCAAGTTGAGTTTCAACCTTGATGGCAAGGTGAACCAAATATTCTAAAGAAGAGTACTCATAAAGTTCTACAACATCTTGAATATCCCTTCTAAGACCACTTACAAATCTAGCAATCTTAGCTTCCTCACTTTCATGCATATCTACTTTGAGCAAAAGCGTTTCTAACTCCTTGAAATAAGCATCCACACTTAGCGTGCCTTGGTGAAGCCTTTGGAGCTTCAACAATAGGTCTTTCCTAAAGTGTGGTGGAACAAATCTAGCATGCATACATTCTTTCAAATTGTTCCAAGAAACCATGGGAGGTCTCTTGTTTAGCCCAATGTCCATAAGAGTTTTATGCCAACATTGCATGGCATAGTCTAAAAATTCTAAAGAAGCTAATTTAACCCTTTGGTCTTCTTGGACCTCATGTACATGAAAGATTTGTTCAACCTTTGCTTCCCACCCCCAATATACATTAGGATCACCCTCACCACTAAAGCTAGGTAATTTTACAAAAGGCAAATATGGTTTTGCTTCATGGTGCCTCCTATCTCCAAAATGATGATGATGATGATGCCTCCTCCATTTGGTTTCCTCTTCATGGCCGTGAGAGTTTGAAGAACTCCTTGAAGATTGTCTATGATAATGGTTCCTTCCATGGGAGAATGGTTGGACCTATCATGAGTCACTTCAAGCCTTTGCAATCTTTCTTCCAATTTTCTTATAGCTTCATCTTTCTGTGAAAGTGACCTTTTTGCTTCCTTTAGTTCACCAAGAATGAAAGCTTTTTGTGGAGAATGTGGTTTGGAATATTCACCACTTGAAAAATTAGCCATTTTAGAAACAAGACAGCAAACACAATTATGTTGCGGTAATAGTAATGAAAAGGCACTCAAACCACTCCAAGAAATTATACTTTCCTCAACCAAGCTTCTCTTATGGATTGGAATAACCTCAAGTGAAAGATGCCAAAGCACTGAAACACTCACCCAAAAATAACCACCACAAAACTTGAAGAACAACAAAATACAAGCAATAAAAGGGACAAAAACAAGAAAGGGTATAGCAAAAGGAATACAAGATTTATGACAAAACTTAAAGAATAGAAGACAAGCAAGAAAAGGCACAAAATAAGACTCAAAGAATACTCACTAAACTTTATAATCAAGAAAGAAAGTAAAACTCACAAAATTATCAAAGTAAATGGATCAAAAGTTCCACAATGTAGACAACAATTTGCCAATCACTATGAATCCAACTTTGGTATGGAAAATAATGTGAAAAAGAATGAAGAGATGCAAGTACCAAACTGTTTTTGATGTTTTAAAACAGAGGAGGTTCTGTTTTGTCTTTGTTTTCGGTACTATATTACTGTTTTTTTTTTATACAAAATGGAACTTAAGTAGTGAAAGAACCATAATATGCATCATATAGAAGTTGAAACATCAATCAATTTGCACAAAAAAATTTATGATAGATTCAAGACAATTAAACACTTGAAATCAGATGTTTGGAACCTCTAATCAATAGGTACTAAAACAAATTCAAGAGAAACACAAACTTTCAAAATCAAAAGCAAGCAGGTATAGGCAAGATTAGGACACCTAGAACACTATGAACATAAGACTCAAAACAAAAGGTATGATCAATGAAAAGGCACAGCTAAAAACATATTCAAACCCAAACAAAAGTATGAATATAAGGTGCTGTAAAACAGAATACACGAATTATATAGGTGCTGGAAAAAAATCGCTCAAAATTAAAGTGCTACTTCAACTCAAAACACAAAAACACACCATGGCTCATGATACCACATGATGTGAGTTGATTTTATATTCATTTAATTTATAACACTTTGTTAAGAATTGGATCAAGATTCTTAGAGCAATTAGGGTGAGTCACCTAGAGAAAATCCCCGCTAGACATTAACTTAGCAAGTGCTAAGTAGATGTGAAGGTTCATTTCTAAAGGTCCAAGAGAAAAACACATGAATAAGTGACTTTTATGATGAACAATGGGTAAAACCGAAATGGGTAATTACAAGAACAGCAACAAATACTCAATAAGAACACAAGAACAACACATGAATACAAGAATTAAAACAAGAACACAACAAAAATTGAAACTATCAATAGAAACATAACAAGGAACAAAACCCACTGATGGAAACTCAAGAATTCAACATGAAAATGGGTATGAATGGAAGCCGAACCAAAAAAGCCATATATATCATGTTTGAACTGATTGAAATTGCTATTAAGTGCAGCAAATGAAAGAAGACATCAAAGGGAAGAGATTGAACCGATTGAAAATGAAAACAAACAAGTAGAACACAAATGGGTAAATATGGAAGATGAAAGGAAATGGACTTATGTGGTTGTAGCCATGGAAGGGAGTGCTTCACGCCACTTGGAGAGTGGTTCTTCCAAGATGAGTGATGAGTGCTGCCACTTGAGAGTCCCCAAAGCTCACAAGATAAGACATGGAAGAGGAGAAGAAGAGACAAGTCTCACACAACTCTCTCACAATTTCAAGATAGTTTCCTTACTTCAATTTTCAACTTGTATTGCAAGGAACCAAATACTCCTATTTATAATAAGGAGGACCGATCAAGTTACAAGGGAGAAGGAGTGGGAAGAGTCACTCTTCTAGCTCCTTCCAGCGCCTAAGAGAGAAAGGAGTAGGAAGAGTCACTTCTTCCACTTTCTTCTAAAAATTGCACCTAAATGCCTTACAATGAGAGGTGTCTTTTGGTTTTCCTCTTTTGGCATTTTCCTAAGGCTATTTCTATATTATTTACAAAATTTATACAAGGGTAATTACAAAAAGAGATAGCATTTGATGATCTTTACCCAAAACTTTAGCCTTGCTCCTTGTGATCCTTTGAGGTATGAAGGATTTTGAGCTAGTTTGTCCTTGAGCTTCTTGGGCTTGAACCTCACTTTCCTTTTCTACTTGATCTTCATCAGCCGGCCAAAGCCCAGGAGAGCATCTCAAAATTGTGTTTTTGGAAAATCTGGATTGGGTTTTAATCCACAAAACCAACAAGATAGATTTTCAAAATCATTTTCGAAAATGCCAGAAAAACAATCGATTGGACCATTGAAACAACCAATTGTTACATGCTTCTATTGCTTGAAAAGAGGTCATTCTGTGCGATTCTGTAAAATCAGAAAACATGTTGTTCCTAAAGGGCTTATGAAGTGGACTCCCAAGAAAAATAAAGCTTGTATTGATGAGTATAAATCAGATGGACCCTCATTCATAAGGGGACCAAACCTATGTACTTGAAAATCATTTCTGTAAGAAATCTTGGAGGAAAGAAAGCAACTTTGGTACTTGGATAGTGGATGCTCCAAGCATATGACAGGGGACAAATCAAAGTTCCTGAGAATATCCTTCAAGCAAGAGGGTCATGTCACCTATGAAGACAACAACAATGGAAGAATACTTGGAAGAGGATCCATAGGAGATGAGAGCATCTTGGTGATTCATGATGTGCTCTTTGTTGAAGGGGTATCAAGTGATGTTCAAGACAAACATATGTGAAATCTGTCTACCCAACACCAAAGAGGTAATGTTGGTAGGTAAGAGAGTTAATAATGTGTATCTTCTAGATATCTCTTCACCATGTTCAATTGGATGTCTTCTATCCAAGCAAGATGAATCTTGGCTTTGGCATAGAAGAATTGCTCATATTCACATGAATCATTTGAACAAGCTAATATCAAAAGATCTTGTGATTGGGCTGCCAAAACTCAAGTTTGAGAGGGATCACATTTGTGAAGCTTGCCAAAAAGGGAAACAAGTGAAAAGTTCTTTTAAAACCAAAAATGTTGTCTCTTCATTGAGACCTCTTGAACTCCTTCACATGGATCTCTTTGGACCCTCTAGAACTATGAGTCTTGGTGGAAATTATTATGCTCTTGTTATTGTTGATGATTTCTCTAGGTACACTTGGACCTTGTTCTTGGAATCAAAGAGTGATGCTTTTGCTGCATTCAAAAAGCTAGCAAGAAAACACAAAGAGCAGCAACATAGGTTCCATAAGGAGTTACCATGGAGGAGAATTTCAAAATGAGAAGTTTGTCAAGTTCTGTGAGAAGTTGGGAATCCTACACAATTTCTCTGCTCCAAGAACACAACAGCAAAATGGAGTTGTAGAGAGGAAGAACAGGTCTCTTGAAGAGCTTGCAAGGACAATGCTTAGTGAATCATCACTTCCTAAGTATTTTTGGGTAGATGCAGTGAGCACCTCTTGTTATGTGATGAATAGGGTGCTTATAAGGCCCATTTTGAAGAAAACTCCATATGAACTTTTCAATGGAAGGAAGCCTAACATCAGCCACCTTAAAGTCTTTAGCTGTAGCTGTTTTGTTCTCAACAATGGAAAGGAAAGCTTGGGAAAATTTGATGAGAAAGCTGACCTTGGCATTTTCATTGGTTATTCACTCACAAGCCATGCTTATAGAGTCTACAACAAAAGGTTGATGACTGTAGAAGAATCAGTTCATGTAGTCTTTGATGAGGTAGATTGCAGAATCAGTGAAAACCCAAAGATCAGTGCTGAGGAAGACGAACAGAGCATCAGTTTGGAGAAGCTGGATATTTGTGCAGAAAAACAACCGGTTGATTCGCAGAAACAACCGATTGAAATTCTGCAACAAAGTGAGCTGCCCAAAGAGTGGAGGATTCTTAGAGATCTGTCAGTGGATAACATCATAGGATAGATAAAGGAAGGTGTCTCCACACGTAGCTCCATCTCAAACTATTGCAGACACATAGCTTCTGTCTCTCAAATTGAACCAAAGTCAATTGAAGAAGCTCTCAAGGATGAGAAGTGGGTTGAAGCTATGCATGAAGAGCTAAACCAATTTGAAAGAAATGAGGTATGGTCTCTTGTCCCTAAAACTAATGAAATGAATATTATTGGTGCAAAATGGGTTTTCAGGAACAAGCTAGATGAGGATGGAGTGATCACTAGAAACAAAGCAAGGCTAGTTGCCAAAGGCTACAATCAAGAAGAGGGCATAGACTATAGTGAAACCTTTGCTCCTGTGGCTAGATTGGAGGCTGTGAGGCTGCTGCTAGCTTTTGCATGTATGAGTGGTTTTAAACTCTTCCAAATGGATGTAAAGAGTGCCTTCTTGAATGGCTACATCAATGAGGAAGTTTATGTAGATCAACCACCGGGTTTTGAAGATCACAAGTATCCCAACCATGTCTTCAAGTTGAAGAAAGCTTTGTATGGACTGAAACAAGCTCCAAGGCAGTGGTATGAGAGGCTTAGCAACTTTCTATTATCACTTGGTTATGAAAGAGGAATGGTAGACAAGACTCTCTTCATCAAGAAGTCATATGCAGAAATAATTCTTGTGCAAATCTATGTTGATGACATCATCTTTGGTGCTACACAAGATAGGTTGTGTGAAGAATTTGTGGCTGCAATGAAAGGTGAGTTTGAAATGTCTATGATGGGAGAACTATCTTTCTTTCTTGGATTGCAGGTTAAACAAACAAAGGATGGGATCTTCTTAAGTCAATCAAAGTATTGCAAGGAGATTCTCAAAAAGTTTGAAATGGAGAATTGCAAAGAGGCAAGCACTCCAATGCCATCAAGCTGCTACATGGATGCAGATACTGCTGGAAAGAGTATAGATCAAACAAAATTCAGAGGTTTGATTGGATCATTGCTTTATCTAACAGCAAGTAGGCCGGACATCATGTTTGCGGTGTGTCTATGTGCAAGATATCAAGCAAATCCTAAAGAGTCACACCTCAAAGCTGTAAAAAGGATTCTGAAATATCTCAAAGGAACATCATCTGTAGGATTGTGGTATCCTTCTCATGCTCATATACATTTAATTGGTTATTCAGATTCTGACTTCGCAGGTTATAAGCTAGATAGAAAGAGCACAAGTGGCACTTGTCACCTTCTTGGCTCTAGCCTAATCTAATGGCATAGCAAGAAGCAAGCATGTGTTGCTCTCTCTACTACTGAGGCAGAATATATAGCTGCTGGTAGCTGCTGTGCACAGATCCTATGGCTCAAACAACAACTTGCAGATTTTGGTTTACAAATCAGCAAAGTTCCTTTGATGTGTGATAACACAAGTGCAATCAATCTTACCAAAAATCAAATCCAGCACTCAAGGACCAAACATATTGAAATAAGACATCATTTCATCAGAGATCATGTACAAAATGGGAACTGTGAAGTGAAGTTTGTGGAGACCAAACTGCTAAGTAACAAAACAACCGATTGATTCGAGGAAACAATCGATTGTTTGTTTTGGAACCATAACAGAAAAACTGTTTTCTTTGACTGAGCTTTAAAATGCTTTAAAACTGAATACACTCCAGTCATTAAATGCTTTGACCAATCTTTTTAAAGCAATTAAGAGTTTGTTAAGATTTGATAACAAACTATATCTTTGTATAAATTCAGAAAAACTAATTTAAGAAAAATCTTTTTTGACAAAGTTTTTCGAAGAGAGTTTTTCAAAGTGTTGAGATTGCTTAAGAGTTTTGTGATTGATCAAGGTGCTGGAATAGGATTTTACTTGTATTGATTTCAGATATTCATCTGTAACAAGTGTAATCTTTGTAAAACTGCTGAAACAATTCGTTGTGTGTTTTTCCTGAGATTGGCTGTGTGGTCTTGAGGTGTTCAAGATCAGCAATCTTAGTGTTGGCAAGGAGAGTGTGTTTCTTGAGGTTTTCAAGGTCATTCTCTTGGTTGTTGTGTAAGTGATCAAGGTGTGGTTACTTGGTGGATTTCCTCAAGGTTTCTGAGAAGACTGGATGTAGCTCTAGATTGGAGTGAACCAGTATAAATATCTATGTACAATCTTTCTACCCTTAACTCTTTAAATTCAGTTTGTTTGTTGTTTGCTGGTATAAACAATCGATTGTTTCGAAGAAACAACCGATTGTTTTTCTAGTATTACAGTTTTGCTTGTTGTTTTGGCTAACTGAATTGCTGAATCAATTGGTTTCTGAAATAAATTCATTCTAGCTGGGAAAAGATTGCGAAAACCCCTTTAAACAATTCAGCCCCCCTCTAGTTTAAAGCCATCTTTTCTAACACTTGTTGATCAGGGAAGCTCGGCGGACATACTATTTTGGTCGACATTCAACAAATTACAGTTGTCCTAGATCAGCTGAGGCCCTATGATGGTTGCTTGTATGGTTTTGCTGGAGACCAAGCAGAGGTGAGAGGGCAAATGGAGTTGAGGATGACCTTCTCAGATGGCACCTGGTCTCGGACCATTGGTATCAGGTACTTGGTCGTGAACGCCCCTTCATCCTATAATATTCTTTTAGGTAGACCTACCATAAATAGGCTAGGGGTGGTGGCCTCTTCAAGACATATGAAGATGAAGCTGCCCTCGGAAGAAAGGGGAGTGATTATCGTTAAGTCTGACCAAAAGGCAGCAAGAAGATGCTACGAGAACAATCTGAAGACAAAGCGGGGAGTATGCATGGTTACCATTCAGCCATCAGAAGTGGGAGATACCTCACTCGGGAAAATAGCCACCGGTAGGTGATCTGGAGAGGAGCCAACCACGAATTTTATTTTAGTCAATATATAATTTCAATCACGAACAGTTAAGGGGACACTCTTTTTCCCTTAAGGGGGTTTCTTAATGAGGTCGCCCAATGAAAACGCATTTGAGAAATGATGTGCCATTATATTATGAACGAAACCAGTCCACCCGATGTGGTGACATGAAACCAGTTCACCAAATGTGGTGTAAACCAAACCAATCCACCCGATGTGGTGACACTAAACTAGATCGTCAAAGATTTTGATGGAGGAGGGCCAAGCACATCTAGCCAAGGAAGCCAAGGCCCAAACCAAGAAGACCGTCTAGACCAAGAGGAGCGTCTAGCTCCAGGAAGTGAGCGTCTAGAATGTGAAGGAGGGAGGCTATCCATGGAGCTAGACCGTCTAGGACCTCTCACAAGATCCATGGCTAAACATATCCAAGCACACATAGAAGAAGCCACGGATGGAAGAGAGAGATCCTTGTACATGTTTCATAAAGGCCCAAAGGGGGAGGGGGTGCTTAGTAGATTAGTGTAGTGTAGAAAGCAAAACTTGCTCACTTAGGGGTGTGCTATCAAAAAGGTGCCCTTAGCAATAGAAGGAGGGGTGTGCTAGTAAATAGGTGCCTTTAGCAAAAGAAGGAGGGGTGTACTATCAAATGTTGCATTTTTGACCTATCTTCTAGAATATTAGGATGATGGTGTGGTTTGACTAAAGTCAATACCCTAGGCAGCCCCACTTTTTGTATTTCCATCCCTACCCTTTAAGCTTGCTCACCAAGGCTCCTAAATCTATAAATAAGGAGGCCTACCTCATGTATTTTAAAGTTTATTTGAGTAATGTTATGCTGCCATTTTTTGTGCACAAGCTTTACTCCTCCTAGAAATCTAGGCTATAAACTTCAATCCTTTCACCTTCTCCCTTGAGCTGGCCGAACCACTCAACCCATACTCACCATGCACCTTCAAGACCAACACAACTCCTAGGAGGGTCTTGTTTCACTCATCCATTGCTTCCGCTCCATCTATTTCTACTTTGATTCAAGAAGAACACATGAAAATGCCATCATTTGGTATCATGAGCTTTTGGTTCTTCAAGATGAGTAGCTTGTCTTTTTAAATTTTCAGTTCTTCTTTATTTTCATCTTGTCATTTCAATTCCATAATTGTCTTGCTGTTTTTTACATTTTAAATTGTTCTTGGTGTGCTTATGGAAGATCCAACCGAAGCACATGTGTTCAATTGATCTTGAACATTTTCTTGTGCAATTGTGATAGGATTCCTTACACATTGAGTGGCTGTTTTCTTTTAGGAATTTGAGTCTTTATTGCTTTCTTATAATTGCTTCATTTTATGCTTTGAGTCTTTATTTTCTGAATCTATAAATGTTGTGTCAAGTCATGTGAATCCATAATTGTCATCAATTCTTAGTAGTCCTATTTTTTTGGCTTGATTGTTTCTTGTTTTTGGGTCTCTTTAAGTTGCCTTAATCTGCTGTTATTTTTGATCCTTTGATGCCTTTTTAATTTTAGCTTGAGTTCATATTTGTGTTTTAGTTCTACACAAATTCATTTACATCATTTTCCTTTGTGTCTTTTGGTATATCTTGCTGTTTTTCCAATTTACACAGAATCCCCTGTTTTACATCAATCTGTGCTGGCTGTTTTTGCTTGGGAAAATTATTTTTCCAGATAGGAAAATTTTGATTCTCTGGAATATGCAAGATTGAGGTGTTATAGAAAAGACAAAAAAAGAATCAGGTCAAAAAAAGAAATAGAAAAAAAATGATAAATATTTTAAAAACAGTGTGCAAATCTGGGCGCTCCAGCTGGCGTAACTGAACACTGATTTTGCAAAATTTATTAAAAAAAAATGGCTCATGCGTTTTGGGTGAAATCTGTCCCAGAATTTAGTTGAGATCTTGAAATATTTGCATATCAATTTTCAGAGGCAAATCTGTAAAGGACAGCTCAGCATAAATTGGGGAAAATCACGTTTTCTGGCCACAACAGTTTTTCAGTGGTGCTGTTTTTGATTTTGAAATCAATTCTAGTGCTATTCTTAGGATTCACTTTGTGTGCCTACCTTTCTTTGAATACCTTTATTTGCTTGTTTTATATTTCTTTGGAACTCTTTCTAGTTGTCACAATTTAACTCCATTTGGTGGTTCTGTTTTTCTAATTAATTTGTTTCTTGCTTTAATCCTTTGGCCTCTAAATTTGGTGCTGGAATTATTTCTCAATTGGTGCCTATTTGAGTAGAAATTTAACTTGAGTGAGAACTAGCTTGTGTGATAGGTGCTGGATTGGAGAATTAATTTTCTAATTCTAAGAGGAGCCAAAGCAAGGGCAGCAAACAAAGATTACTCAAAAACACGACAAACACTTGGAGGGCCCAACAAAGAAAAGACAACCAAGGGAGTGCCAATAGCAAAACAAGGATCAACAAAGGGGGTTTTCTTAATCTTCTTTGTAATTTAACCTTGTTAATTACTCTTTAACTACGTGATTAGACGGTGAGTGTGTCTTCAAGGGCTCCAAGTGTCCAAGAAGCCTCACCTAGGGCCGACTAGTGTAGACCTTACTTGTTTTAGCATGTGTTAATTGTTTTAATTGCTTTCCTTGCTTAATTAGTTACGTTTGGTAATTGTTTTGTTTTGTTTAAGTTCGTTAATTCTTTTGCTTGGTTAATTAGCTAGTTTGCATTGTTTTCTTGCATCAAAATTTGATTTCTTCAACCTAATTGTGTTTTAAGTGGTTTACTAAGAGAAAGCTTTGTGTGAAGACATTGAGGGATAGTCTTTGGCTAAGGCAAGGCTTGGTATTTAAGTAGTCCATTGTGACTCACCTCCCTTACCTGGAAGACTACCTTCTTTAACTTCCCTAAATTTTCTCAAGGTAAAATATTTCTATACACAAAGGTCTAGTCATGTCTTCTCATTCCTTTAAATCTCTTAAAAGTGAGGTGAAATCCTTGAAATCTCTTTTGGAACAACTTTCCAAGAATATTCAATCAATTTCATCTAAACAATTGGAGAATGAGGCCAAAACTAATGAATTGACTAAATCAAAGGATGAGAAGTCTCACATTTCAAAAAAATTACCTTCTCATGCATCTATCTCTAAAAAGCATGATTCTTTTGGGGAGGGAAGACATAGAAGAGATAGAAAAGAACAAGAAAGCCCAAGAGAGGTTAGGGTAGACCTACCCCATTCCCATGGAAAAGAAAATATAGAAACTTGCCTAGATTGGGAAATGAGGGTAGAAAAATTGTTTGCTTCCCATAAAGAAAGAAAGGAAAGAAAGATACAAAAGAAAAGAGAGGAAGCCGAAAGGGAAGCTAAAGAAAAAGAAAAAGAAAAAGAAAAGCATGAGAAGACCCTTGAGAAACAAAAGGCGTGGGAGAATAGTGTTCCTTCTCACAAGGTCATTCAACAAGACAAAAGATTTAAAAATACCTTTGAAAATATACGTCTTGTTGAACAACCTAGCCTTTCCTTTTGTAAAGGAACACTTGCAAGCATAGTAACAAAAAAAGAGTCTTCAAAAGAAGCTTGCATAGATAAAGATAAAGTGGATTATTTCTCATATGTGCTAGGATATCACCAAGTGAATGTCAAGTTATTTACAAGCATCTACAAAAACAAATTTTTATGTGAAGTAGTGCCTAAAGAAACTTGTCATGTCCTATTGAGACAACCATTGCCAAGTGTGCAACTTCTCATAAACAATGGTTGTAACAGCGAGACTATCTTTACACATAAGAGAAAAATTCTTCATGAAGGAGAACTCATGGACCAAATTAGAGTTGATAAAACTCTAGAGCTTTTAAAAGGAATACTTTTGTCACCCATGAGAAAAGATGTTCAAAGACATTACCCTAGATACATTTCTTGTTTTAAAAATACACCTAAGGTGATGTCTCATGAACTCTATACTCCTTTACCTTTTGCAAATGATCCTTGGGAAGACATAAACCTCAATTTTATCTTAGAGCTTCCTAGGACAACAAAAGGTTTTGATTCCATTTTTATGGATATGGATAATCTCTTCTATATAGAAGTGACAAGTCTTCATGGTTTATCTTCAAGCATAGTATTGGATAGAGCTCCAAAATTTGAAAACCATCATTTGAGGAATCTTTTAGAAAAACTTGAAATTAAGTTGTACTCTTCAAATTTTTATCCTCAAAAGAATGGTCAAAATAAAATTGAAAACATAGCTCTTTTTACTATGCCTAGAGAAATCATGAAAGACAATCACAATTCTTGGGATGAGTATCCTTTTGAGCATGCATACAATGGAGTAGTCCACAAGACTACTAATATTTCTACATTTGAAATTGCATGTGGACTTAATCCTCTTTCGCTTTTTAAGTTGTTACCCTTTCCTAAAGGTATTGTGCCTAAGGAAAAGGTAACCAATATTGAAAATTTTCAAATACATAAGAGGATTAGAGAACACATACAACCATCAAAAGAGAAATATTGTACAAAGTTGCCAAAAACAAAAGAAAAACAAAAATGGCAACTTCATACAATTAAGTTCTCTCCAATTGCTCACACTAACACCTTTACTTTGTTTGATGATTTCCATAGGTGGACGTTTGATCCGGGAGGACAAGCCTTGCCGAAACAATAGGCTGCTATCCGAGATCAAATCTGTAGATCTGAGGATAGATCTTCTCAAAGGAGGAGGAGATGATGGACACCATCCAGCCCCATCCATCCCCCTAGTTGAAGACAAAGCAAGGGATTTGAGGACAAATCCTTTTTCAAGAGGGAGGGGATGATGGAGGAGGGCCAAGCACATCTAGCCAAGGAAGCCAAGGCCCAAACCAAGAAGACCGTCTAGACCAAGAGGAGCGTCTAGCTCCAGGAAGTGAGCGTCTAGAATGTGAAGGAGGGAGGCTATCCATGGAGCTAGACCGTCTAGGACCTCTCACAAGATCCATGGCTAAACATATCCAAGCACACATAGAAGAAGCCACGGATGGAAGAGAGAGATCCTTGTACATGTTTCATAAAGGCCCAAAGGGGGAGGGGGTGCTTAGTAGATTAGTGTAGTGTAGAAAGCAAAACTTGCTCACTTAGGGGTGTGCTATCAAAAAGGTGCCCTTAGCAATAGAAGGAGGGGTGTGCTAGTAAATAGGTGCCTTTAGCAAAAGAAGGAGGGGTGTACTATCAAATGTTGCATTTTTGACCTATCTTCTAGAATATTAGGATGATGGTGTGGTTTGACTAAAGTCAATACCCTAGGCAGCCCCACTTTTTGTATTTCCATCCCTACCCTTTAAGCTTGCTCACCAAGGCTCCTAAATCTATAAATAAGGAGGCCTACCTCATGTATTTTAAAGTTTATTTGAGTAATGTTATGCTGCCATTTTTTGTGCACAAGCTTTACTCCTCCTAGAAATCTAGGCTATAAACTTCAATCCTTTCACCTTCTCCCTTGAGCTGGCCGAACCACTCAACCCATACTCACCATGCACCTTCAAGACCAACACAACTCCTAGGAGGGTCTTGTTTCACTCATCCATTGCTTCCGCTCCATCTATTTCTACTTTGATTCAAGAAGAACACATGAAAATGCCATCAGATTTGGTATAGCCCAAACGAAACCAGATTGCCAAAGATTGGGTATATCCCAAACAAAACCAGATCGCCAAAGATTGGTGTACCGACTAGTCCTCGGACGCCGAGAATGGCTAGTTATGGTGAGCCACGTTAGCTAGGTCCCACAGCATGGGCCAAAGCCACGTGGGATGGACCCCACAAGTAGAATGGACTAGTGGGATGATTAGTCATCAGCGGGTCAATCACCAGAGTGGACTGAGGTGTCCTTGTCACTCAGCAGGATGATGAGTCCTCGGCAACAGAGTGGGACGATGTGACATTAATCTTGGGTGTTTTGAACAACAGCACTAGAGCATCTGATGTGGGTCCTGGAAGAAGACCAGTTATCAGTAAAATGCCCAGAGGTAGGGAGAAGCCTAAGTCACGAAGCACCCATGCGTGTGACAGGGAAAGCATAGTTAGGGGCAGAGTCCTGAAGGGTCGAGTACTCATCAGGATTAAGGTTTCCCAGTAAAGCTACATGCATGGCACGTAAACAGTGAAGGAGCTCCCAGGACAAGTGGCCCCAGAGACTAGGTGCACGACGGGGCATCCAGGTGGCCATCCTGTTAGATTTTGCACTCCTGTTAAGGAAACCTTACGTGCTAGATTAACCTAAGTCTGGGTGATAGCAACGTGAGGGTATTCCAGTAAACCCTAAATATGGGTAGTGTAACATCCCGCCAAAATACTATACAAATGTATATAATGAAAATAAAGGTAACAAATAGATTTTATGAACAAAATATTATATATATGCAATGTAGTTTCTCCTCACAGGGAGTTTAATACAAATTCGGTCAAATTTTTCCAGAAACATAAACAAAATACAGTAAAAAAAAATGAAGCAGGCGATCTCCTATCAGAAGAGACCGATCTCCTATCGGACGAGGCCGATCGCCCATCGGGGGGACCCAAAAACAGCCGATCTGCTTCCGGCGACCACTCACTAAGGAGCTCTACTTCCTGGAAGATCATCTGCTCCCGTGTAAGTTATACACGATCATCACAGTTTTAAGAGAACAGCCACAGAACCAAAACACGCAGGGTAAGCTAGACATTTTAAAGAGAGTTTAAATAAGGATAATTAAAATAAAATCAAGGTAAACAATTTCAAGATATTCACGTAAGTTATCAAGTTTTCTCATACTCTTCACCTGATCACCCAGAAATCACACATTTCACAATATCCTCAAGAGTCATTCTATTTCACAACTGTACCAAGTGTCTATCAATTTCAAGTTCCTCATTTCACATGTCAGACCACCACTGACTCAACACACAAGACACTTGACACTACTTCCGGATTGACTCGTGCGTTGATTAGACTCAGAGATCTGCACCTGTCATACCACACCACTGTGAAATCCACACAGGGTCGCTGTGAATCCACACAGCATGCGCATATATCATCTCAATGTCAATAGTTCTCCTGGTATGACAGGGTTAATCCATAGGACAGGCGGAGCTCGTTCTTTTTCACACGAGACGCCCATCATATAGACCTCCTTCGACTCTCAACAACTGAGTAACTTCCTCTACGTGATTCCATTACCTCAGCAGAGTCAGGATATCCCCTTAGGAATCACCGATCAATGCACCTACTACAAGATCTTACACGGTATTTTCTTTCCTGAAAATACTATGCCTCGATCCCACATTCACAGCATTCAAAAACATCATACCACTCGAGTAATTGATTCAAGTCACAGCAACGAATCATTTCAAGGTTCAGATCTTCGAATACGTCATTTAAATCTCAAGTAGTTTCAAAACAACACCCAAAAACAGAGAGTTCACAAACAACGCCAAAACCGGCGATCTAGTTCAAAAACAGGGTGTTTCGAAGACTGTATATAAAACCGGCGACCACGTCGCCCAAGCACACAAACAGAGCATTTTACGCAGATGAAAACAAAAATGGCGACCACGTCGCCCTCACTTCAGAGATAGCTACACTATGGCTTGTATGGAAAAAGAGGTCTAGCTTCCCTTACCTGGACTTGCGCAAACACCTAGAGTTCCGAAACCCAACAAAGCTTGAAGAACGCCTTGGCTCTGTTTTTGCGTCTGGTCGAAGGACTTGCAGAGAACTGCCCAGGTGCTCTAATGGTGGCTGTCGCTCGTCGTACTCTCGTGTGAAGGTGCTAGAATCGCAGCGCGAAGGAGGCAACTGGAGGAGAAGGGAGGTAACTCACTCTTTCTCTCTTTGAAGGCTGCAACGTTTTTCCTCTCAGCAGTGGGTTTTCTGCATCTTAAACCAACTTATCCACCAAAAGCAGCTGCCACCACCCACTCTGCAGAGAAGTCTGAGAACCACTGCCCTGAACAGTACGACCACTGTTGTCTCTGGTGCATGCCAACCACTGCTCTGAACAGTACTGCCACTGTTGTCGCTTGTGCATGCCAGCCACTGCTCTGAACAGTACGACCGCGAGTGTCCCCTGCGCATGCCAACATTCTGATGTCACTATTCTGAACCACCCTTTTTGTCTACGTGGCGTGCGTGCACTACGCTTCCTGCTGGGAGTCTGGGTCTTACCCCCTCTGTGTGCAACTCGACATCGCGCGATAACCTTTCGTCGATGACCCCTCGCGCGAAAACAATCCACCGAATGACATCTCGCGCGAAGACTATCCACCGATGACCTCTCGCGCGAAGGCTATCCACCGATGACCTCTCGCGCGAAGACTATCCACCGATGACCTCTCGCGCGAAGGCAATCCACCGATGACCTCTCGCGCGAAGACTATCCACCGATGACATCTTCTGCTGGACGACCGATGTCTCCCCCTGGAAGATGCCCGCATGCATCGCGCCCTGGCGACGTCCACCTGGCGCTCATGTGTAGCAGGCGACCGGCGATCTCATAGCCTTCTAAACTTAACTTTTCCTCCCTTTTTATTTTAAATAAAACATACATAGAATTCTTTTAAAATATAACCCTTTTTATTCCAATTCAATTTTACAGGTCCTTACATTCTCCCCAACAAGAAAAATTTTCGTCCTCGAAAATTGAATTATAAGGGAAAGAGGTGGGCATATGCATCTCTCATGGTTTCCTTCAAATTCCATGGTGAATCACCCGATCTGCACGTCGTCCACTTCCAACACGTGACTAGGGTCTGCAAGATACTTCCTTAGCTGTGATACGTGAAACACATTATGCAGGTTTGCTAATTGGGGAGGTGGGGTGATCTCATAAGCCACTGGACTGATCCCCCTTGGGTCTGATATGGCCCAACCAACTTAGGGGACAACTTCTTTGATCTGATAGCTCGTCCTACACCCTTGGCTGGTGCTTCCCTCATAAAGACATGATCCCCAGCAGCAAACTCCAAAGGTCTTCTCCTCTGATCTGCCGAGGACATCTGCCGACTTTCAGAAGCTTTCATTCTGCCTTGCATCAGTTTCACCTTCTCGGTTGTCTGTTGAACCAACTCTTACTACTCCAATACTTCATCAATTTCCATTCTCCATCTGCTGGTATGCAAATTCTGCCATTAATCTCAATATTCCATCTTTACCCGTTACAAAGCCTTTAGCCTGATCGGTGCCTAGCAAATTCCACAATACGTTTCAGACTAGGATCCTCTCACTGTTCAATCAAAACTGATTCGCCCTCCTGGTTCCAACAATAAGGGAATTCTGCATTTCCTCCCATACAAAGCTTCACACAATTACTGTCTTCAAATCTCCATAACAACACTACCACTGCCGATTCTAAATCATAAGTAGAATAATTTCTCTCATGAAATTTGAGTTGCATTGAACATATGCAACTCCTGTCTTCTCTTGTATTCAGACACAATTCGAACTTTGATGTGAGGCATCATACTAAACCTCAAAAGGCTTGTCTTCTGCACATCTTCTGTCTTAGCAAAATCTGGTTTTATCCAGATTTCCGATAAAACTTTAAGGACACTGAAGTTCCATCTAACTGATCCCTCAACTCATCAATTACGGGTAGAGGGTAGTTGTCCTGGATGGTCAACTTATTCAACTTCCTGTAGTCCCTACACAGTTGAGGTCCTTCCTCTTCCTTTTTAACCAACAATGCTGGAAACTCCAAGGAGATATATTGGGCTTGACTAACTGCGTCTCTAACAACTCTTCCACTTATTTTCTTCAATTTAATCAACTCGGCTGAACTTTGGAAACACTATCTTTCGTTGAGCTTAACCTTTGGAAACGTGATTGACAGATCACTAATCCCTTTTCTGGAATAACATCCAATTCATCTCCTACATACTCAACATAAACTAGTGTCCAATTTCGAATCACATACAGCTTTCAAATCCAAATTAATTAAACAACATCCATCCCACGTGAGACTTTCTCTCTCATCCAAGCAATTTCTCCGCCTGTTGCTTTTCAACAATTTTCTTTGCCTAACTGTAACTTTAAACACAATCAAGATATTTCATCTTTCCTCTTTCCCAAAATCATTGATACATCTCAAGATGATATAATCATCTTGTAAACTTATTCTCTACCAAATCTCAAATTTCCATTTCAAGCCTTGTGTCCAGCTAGAGGTCATCACCAAGCTCCAGATCAAAGAAAGATTCCTACTTTCATCTTGGAACTTAACTCCAGTACTTCCCATGGATACACATGCTTAAGTCTTTAAACCCTCAACATTCTGCTTACATACTCTCCATAACTTATATGTAGCTGAACCTACACCTTGGTACACTAAATCTAACTTACACTTCCTTCTCTAATTCCATCAACTCAGCTGGAGCCGTTGACACTGGTCCAGCTCCAGGTACCAAAACAATAGAGAGTTCCACCTCTCTCTTAGGAGGTAACCCAGGTACCTCTTCTGGAAATACATCCGTGAAATCTTTCACCACGGGTATTCTGCTTACGTCCCCTTTATTCTCCACCTCCGACCGAGCGAGTATCACGAAGCACCTCGCCCCTTCTTCCAACGCTGACTGCCCTTGCTGAGCAGATATTACATCTGATCCTTGGAGGTCTGGAAATGCAATCCTCTGACCACCTCAGTCAATGAGAACGTGATTGGCAGCTAACCAATCCATTCCCAGGATAACATCTAGGTCCCGAAGAGGTAGGCAGATCAAGTTCACCTTGAATCTGCGTCCCTCTACTATCACTGGACATTCGGGGCAAACTGTAGAGGTCATCACCTGCCCTGACGCAGGTGTAGAGACCAACAGTTCGAAAGGTAACTCCTTCACTAGAAGGCCCAACTCGGCTACACACAGGCTTGACACAAAGGAGTGTGTCGCTCCAGAATCAAACAAAACTTTTACACTCCTACCAGCTATAAAACATATACTCTGCACGAGGTTACCTGACTGAGACGCCTCTGCTCCTGACATGGCAAACACTCTCCCTGTTGCCTGAGGTTTGCAGCCTTCATTCCTCAACTGCCGAGAACCACTGGGTTGAGTCATCCTTTTTCTGTTAGGACAATCTCTAGAAATGTGCCCCATTTCTTGGCATGTGAAACACCCTTTCTCTGAATTCCTCTTGGAGCACACCTTGACGTTATGTAACCCACCACAACGGAAACACTTTGGTTTCCATGGTTGTTGCCGCTGAAACTGGAGCGGAACTGCTCCTGCCCGACGTGGTGGAGGTCTCGCATAAGGCTTGCTTTGTGGGTGCTGCACCTTGGCCTTCCCACTGGAGGGACCCCCTGGGTGTGATCTGATTATCCTGGAATCACTCCTCTCCAGGGTCTCCACTACCTTTGCCTTCCTTACTAAGGCATGTAACTCCCTGGTCCACGGATCTGCTTGATCAGGGGTAGCACTCCCACTGAGCTTGGGTGGGTTGTGCCTTATGAACTCGGTCATCCCTACCTGCTCCCGAGGCTGATTGACCTGGGAAGCTGTTGCAGCCGATCCAGCAGTTCCCAAATGATTCATTACAGCCTGATGAATCTGGGCCATTACCGTATTCTGCTGTTGGATGGCAGTTGCCATCATCTCGATAGCCTTGGCAATCTGGCTCATCTCCGAAGGAGGTTGGGGAGGGGTAGAAGGTCTACGTGCCATCTCCTTCGTTTTCAGATTTTGAAATTATAAGATTCCTATATTCCCTACAACTACAAGAATGAGATCGATAAGAAATCAATTCATTCAAGGGGGGTAACAGCTAGACCTTACAAAGGTCAGCATCTCAAAATCATTAAGAATTTGAGCTCATCAACAGAATCATAATGCTTATAACATCAAGCATAACACCAGCACAACTACTGGTATGCAGTCACCAATCCAATCAACCATTTTCAATCAATTACAAAGACACTCAAGAGAATGAGATAGCTCACACCAGAATTTAATATATGCTAAACATCAAACCTTTGGAATTAAGATTGAGACTCATCTCGATCCAGTTATGAGTGTGCACCCTCACTACTTTATCAAGACCTTCTCATTCTTAATACTAAGATTTTCAATTAGAACATATATTCACCAAAGCACACACAAAATTTCAATACAAAAACGTTTGAAAACCTTTCACTATAGTTATTATTTTAAACTCAAATAACTTTCATGAGCAGAAGAAACACAATGGATCCACAGCCCTCAGGTCATCCTAAGGACGAACTGCTCTGATACCATTAATGTAACATCCCGCCAAAATACTATACAAATGTATATAATGAAAATAAAGGTAACAAATAGATTTTATGAACAAAATATTATATATATGCAATGTAGTTTCTCCTCACAGGGAGTTTAATACAAATTCGGTCAAATTTTTCCAGAAACATAAACAAAATACAGTAAAAAAAAACGAAGCAGGCGATCTCCTATCAGAAGAGACCGATCTCCTATCGGACGAGGCCGATCGCCCATCGGGGGGACCCAAAAACAGCCGATCTGCTTCCGGCGACCACTCACTAAGGAGCTCTACTTCCTGGAAGATCATCTGCTCCCGTGTAAGTTATACACGATCATCACAGTTTTAAGAGAACAGCCACAGAACCAAAACACGCAGGGTAAGCTAGACATTTTAAAGAGAGTTTAAATAAGGATAATTAAAATAAAATCAAGGTAAACAATTTCAAGATATTCACGTAAGTTATCAAGTTTTCTCATACTCTTCACCTGATCACCCAGAAATCACACATTTCACAATATCCTCAAGAGTCATTCTATTTCACAACTGTACCAAGTGTCTATCAATTTCAAGTTCCTCATTTCACATGTCAGACCACCACTGACTCAACACACAAGACACTTGACACTACTTCCGGATTGACTCGTGCGTTGATTAGACTCAGAGATCTGCACCTGTCATACCACACCACTGTGAAATCCACACAGGGTCGCTGTGAATCCACACAGCATGCGCATATATCATCTCAATGTCAATAGTTCTCCTGGTATGACAGGGTTAATCCATAGGACAGGCGGAGCTCGTTCTTTTTCACACGAGACGCCCATCATATAGACCTCCTTCGACTCTCAACAACTGAGTAACTTCCTCTACGTGATTCCATTACCTCAGCAGAGTCAGGATATCCCCTTAGGAATCACCGATCAATGCACCTACTACAAGATCTTACACGGTATTTTCTTTCCTGAAAATACTATGCCTCGATCCCACATTCACAGCATTCAAAAACATCATACCACTCGAGTAATTGATTCAAGTCACAGCAACGAATCATTTCAAGGTTCAGATCTTCGAATACGTCATTTAAATCTCAAGTAGTTTCAAAACAACACCCAAAAATAGAGAGTTCACAAACAACGCCAAAACCGGCGATCTAGTTCAAAAACAGGGTGTTTCGAAGACTGTATATAAAACCGGCGACCACGTCGCCCAAGCACACAAACAGAGCATTTTACGCAGATGAAAACAAAAATGGCGACCACGTCGCCCTCACTTCAGAGATAGCTACACTATGGCTTGTATGGAAAAAGAGGTCTAGCTTCCCTTACCTGGACTTGCGCAAACACCTAGAGTTCCGAAACCCAACAAAGCTTGAAGAACGCCTTGGCTCTGTTTTTGCGTCTGGTCGAAGGACTTGCAGAGAACTGCCCAGGTGCTCTAATGGTGGCTGTCGCTCGTCGTACTCTCGTGTGAAGGTGCTAGAATCGCAGCGCGAAGGAGGCAACTGGAGGAGAAGGGAGGTAACTCACTCTTTCTCTCTTTGAAGGCTGCAACGTTTTTCCTCTCAGCAGTGGGTTTTCTGCATCTTAAACCAACTTATCCACCAAAAGCAGCTGCCACCACCCACTCTGCAGAGAAGTCTGAGAACCACTGCCCTGAACAGTACGACCACTGTTGTCTCTGGTGCATGCCAACCACTGCTCTGAACAGTACTGCCACTGTTGTCGCTTGTGCATGCCAGCCACTGCTCTGAACAGTACGACCGCGAGTGTCCCCTGCGCATGCCAACATTCTGATGTCACTATTCTGAACCACCCTTTTTGTCTACGTGGCGTGCGTGCACTACGCTTCCTGCTGGGAGTCTGGGTCTTACCCCCTCTGTGTGCAACTCGACATCGCGCGATAACCTTTCGTCGATGACCCCTCGCGCGAAAACAATCCACCGAATGACATCTCGCGCGAAGACTATCCACCGATGACCTCTCGCGCGAAGGCTATCCACCGATGACCTCTCGCGCGAAGACTATCCACCGATGACCTCTCGCGCGAAGGCAATCCACCGATGACCTCTCGCGCGAAGACTATCCACCGATGACATCTTCTGCTGGACGACCGATGTCTCCCCCTGGAAGATGCCCGCATGCATCGCGCCCTGGCGACGTCTGCATGCCTCGCGCCCTGGCAAAGCCCGCATGCCTCTCGCGCCTTGGCCACGTCCACGTGCCTCGCGCTCTGGCAATGCCCGCATGCCTCGCGCCCGCGCGATGCCCGCATGCCTCTCGCGCCCGCGCGATGCCTGCATGCCTCTCGCGCCCGCGCGATGCCTGCATGCCTCTCGCGCCCGCCCGATGCCTGCATGCCTCTCGCGCTCGCGCGATGCCTGCATGCCTCTCGCGCCCGCGCGATGCCTGCATGCCTCTCGCGCCCGCGCGATGCCTGCATGCCTCTCGCGCCCGCGCGATGCCTGCATGCCTCTCGCGCCCGCCCGATGCCTGCATGCCTATCGCGCCCGCGCGATGCCTGCATGCCTCGCGCCCTGGCGACGTCCACCTGGCGCTCATGTGTAGCAGGCGACCGGCGATCTCATAGCCTTCTAAACTTAACTTTTCCTCCCTTTTTATTTTAAATAAAACATACATAGAATTCTTTTAAAATATAACCCTTTTTATTCCAATTCAATTTTACAGGTCCTTACAGGTAGCGGCCCAGAGGAAACCCTAGACTATATAAAGGGTAGTAAAACACTTCACAAAGGTACGCAGCTTCTAGACCTAACACAGATACTGAATACAATTAGTGTGCTTGCCCTAGTTTTTTACTTGAGCATCGGAGTGCAAACAGCCTCTAGGGCGCCCCTTTCTATCTTGCAGGTGCAGGTTGTTTTGAGATAGCAAAGCATAGTTCAAGGTGAGGAAAGGAGGCGTGTGATCGCCGTAGAGTCAACCGATAGGAGAGTCAACCGGCAAGAACATTTGGCGCCTACCGTGGGGCCGAAGTAAGACAAGGTCCCATACACGAGCAAAAGAGAAGAAACCAGAGACATGAGGAATACCAGGCAAGGATCTGTCCCACCAAATGGGGGTGAGAGCGTTACCATGCAACAACTCATGGAAACGATGCGTGCCCTCTAGGAGACGGTGGCGGAATCAAGGGCAGATCAAGTGCATATGCAGATGCACCTGGCCGTATCACAGGCCAGGAATGAGGAGCTGCACAGGGCGAACGAAGAATTGTGCGTGAATTTGCTTAGTTTGCAGCAAGCAGGGGATCGTGTGGTGGATGATCGGGCTCCACCAACACCGCCTAGGGCGTTCCCAATGCCCTTCTCCCAAGCAATCATGGACACGGTGGTCCCAGCCACCTTTGTGGGCCCTAAGACTGTGTTCACAGGGGTGGAGGATCCAGAAGCGCATCTCACAGCGTTTCACACGCAGATGATGCTGTCAACGGAATCAGATGCGGTGCATTGCAAGCTCTTCATGACCACGTTGACTGGGACAGTGCTGGAGTGGTTTGTTAGCCTGCCTGAGGGACATATCACATCCTTTGCACAGTTCTCCACTCTGTTTAGGGAACAATATATCGTCAACCGGGCCCCCACCCATGTCTTATAATCTCTCTGATGTTAGGCAATATTAGAGGGAGTCCCTGAAAGATTACCTCAACCGATTTGGGGTGATGGTGGTGAGGCTTGTTCTCACTGGTTGACTCTCCCATCAGTTGACTTCTACGAACGCCTGCACCTTCTCCCTTCCCTTTGGGTTAAAACAGCTGAACCTACAAAGAGAGAAAGATGGGCGCCCTAGCGGCCGTTTGCACTCCGATGCTCAAGTCAAGATTAGGGCAAGAAACACCAATGTATAGCAAAGAGTTCTAGTCTCAAATGCTGCGTACCTTTGGGAATGCCTTGCTACCTGTTATATAACCCTTTTAGGGTTCCTGCTGCGCCTGTTTCCCTTGAGCCTTTTTCTTCGTGGTCGCCTCATGTACCCTCAGCGGTTGAGGCCGGCTAGGCACTCGGGGCCTTAACGAAACCGCACTTTCTCTCTTCTCGCTGAGCTCCCCCTCAGCGACAATGTGGGCCACAGCACGCCGTTTTATGTCACTGAAGGTTTTGGGGCGGCTGCGTATTAGGGACTCGCTGAAAGGCCCTGGCAATACGCCCTTCCTGAAGGCGTGCACCACCATGTCTTCATCCTTGGTGTGCAGCCTCACCACCATCGCCCCAAACCTATTAAGGTAATCTTTGAGGGACTCTCTCTGATGCTGTCTCACATCAAAAAGATCGTAAGACACTGGTGGGGGGGCCCTGTTGACAAGATATTGTTCCCTGAACAGCACGGAGAACTGAGCGAAAGACGTGATATGTCCTTCTGGCAAACTCACGAACCATTCTAGCGCAGTCCCTAGCCATAAAGAGTTTACAGTGCACTGCGTCGGATCCTCCTGACAACATCATCTGCGTGTGAAAGGCAGTGAGATGCGTTTCAGGATCTTCCTTCCCGGTGAACACGGTTTTGGGTCCTACAAAGGTAGCTGGAACCACCGTGTTCATGATTGCTTGGGAGAAAGGCATGGGAAAGGCCCTTGGAGGCACTGGTGGGGCTCGATCATCTTCCCCACGATTTCCAGCTTGTTGTATGTGCTGCAAATTCAAGCGCAGCTCCTCATTGGCTCGGTGTAACTCTTCGTTCCTGGCCTGTGAGGCGGCCAGGTCTTCCTGCATACGCGCTTGACGCGCTTGGGACTCCGCCACCGTTTCTTGGAGGGTGCGCATCGTTTCCATCAGCTGTTGCATGGTAACGCTGTCGCCTCCATTCGGTGGAACAGATCCGTGTCTCGTATTCCTCATCTTCTGTGGTTTTCTCTTTCACTCTCGTGTATGGGACCTTGTTTTACTCCGGGCCCCACGGTGGGCGCCAAATGTTCCTGCCGGTTGACTCGCCTGTCGGTTGACTCACGACACTCACACGCCTCCCTTCCCACGTTGATACGTGCTTGGTTCTTTCGAAGCAATCTGCACCTGCAAAAGAGAAAGGGGGCGCCCTAGAGGCCGTTTGCACTCCGACGCTCAAGTCAGTGTAGGGCAAGCAACACCAAGTGTATAAGTTTCTCACTGTGTCTAGGTCTAGAAACTGCGTACCTTTGTGAAGTATTTTACTGTCCCTTATATAGTCTAGGGTTCACAGCACCGCTAACCCTAATTAGGGTTCACTGCGCTACTAGCCATATTTAGGGTTTACTGGAATACCCTTGCGCCGCTATCACCCAATCTTAGGGTAATCTAGCACATAAGGTTTCCTTCTCTGGAGTGCAAACTCTCACAGGGTGACCACCTGGGTGCCTCCTTGTGCACCTAGTCTCTGGGGCCACCTGTTCTGGGAGCGCCTTCACTGTTCACGTGCCATGCATGTAGCTTCACTGGGAAAACCCTAGCTCTGGTGAGTACTCGTCCCCTCAGGACTCTACACCCAACTGTGCTCTCCCTGCTACCCGCATAGGCACTTCGTGATACAGGCCTCTCCCTAACTCTGGGTGTTTAACTGATCATTGGCCCATTCTGGGAACCAATCTTAGCTGTTCTGTTTACGCTGTTCAAATCACCCAAGGCCGATGTCACCTCGCCACATTCTGTTGCCGAGGACTCCTCGTCCTGCTGAGTGACGATGACACCTCCGCCCATCCTGGTGCTGACGACTACTCACCCGTCTCTGTAGTCTGATGACTAGTCACCCATCTCTGTAGTCTGATGACTAGTCACCCCTCTCTGTAGGCTGATGACTCGTCACCCTTCCCTGTAGGCTGATGACTCGTCACCCCTCTCTGTAGGCTGATGACTCGTCACCCCTCTCTGTAGGCTGATGACTCGTCACCCCTCTCTGTAGGATGATGACTCGTCACCCCTCTCTGTAGGCTGATGACTCGTCACCCCTCTCTGTAGGCTGACTCGTCACCCCTGTGGGGTCTATTCCACGTGCCTTTGACTCATGCTGTGGGACCCAGCTAATGTCCGAGGACTGGTCAGTACAGAACCCACTCTGGTTGATCCAGTATCCTGACCACATACTGAGTGCACTTTCGGCGATTATGTGCACCATAGGCGACTGGCGATCACGTGTAACCTAGGCGACAGGCGATCATGTACTAACCAGGCGATCTCATAGTCTTCTAAACTACACTTTCCTTCCTTTTTATTTTAAATAAAAACATACTTAGAATTCATTTAAAATGTATCCCTTTTTATTCCAATTTAATTTTACAGGTCCTTACACATAGGTAGGGCCTTAGGCCATCTTCTTTGCAAATCTTCTCTTTCTCTTAACTACTTCTATTCGTGTAGTTTCTTCTGTTATACTTCTTACACTCATTGTCCTGTCTTCATGTTTGTTGCAGAAATGACAATCGGGGCTGAGCGAAGAAGACAGTTGGCTGCGCTTGCCCTGAAAAAGAAGATCGGCGCTAGCTCGTCCTGATTTGTCTAGGAGAAAGCCCCTCCTTCTACTGGCGACATGGCTCTCAACGCCGCGCCTCTGGCAGTCGTGGCTGTCGCCAAAACCACAGCTCCTCCCTAGATCACGGCTGCTGAGGCTGCTCCTTCGGATGACAAGGGAACCTGCTGCGGGCTGGTGTTCAAGCGAAGACGCACGCAAGACACCGTGGCGCTTCCCTCGTCTGGTTCAGAGGGAGAGGGTCCTCGGGCCCCCTTGGGCGTTTCCTCCTCCCTTTGCGTCGCCGTGGAGCAGGGAGAGAGCGTCCCGGTGGAAGGGCAACTGAGCCCCCTACCTCCCTGGCGCCATTCCTACAGCGCACCCCAAAAATCCTCTCAGGAGATTGAGGAGGTGGAGAGCTTGGAGGTAGGGCCGCTGATGGACCAGGTGGCCCGGGGCTTTGGCAAGGCTCTTGGAGTGCCGGCCTCCTCTTCACAAAAATGATGCAGGCACACCAGGAAGCCAAGCATCGGGCAGCGGCTGCTGTGGGGGTAGAACGTTGCATCATGAGCCTCACCCTGGAGGTAGCCAAGTTGCGAAAGTCAGATAAAGAGGTCAGGGACCTCCTGTTCCCTAAGTCTCAGGAGGCCCTGCGAACCCACGTAAAGTGTAATGACTTTTGCATGGCCGTGGAGGACCTAAAGGGTGAGGCAAGTTGACAAGAGGAAGCCATTGCGGATATGAAGGAAGAACTGACGCATCGTGATGACGACCTGGCCCAGTGGGACGTCGAGCAGGTCAGGGTGAAGGAGGAGGCAGCAGAGCTGATGATGGAGAGAGGCCAAGCTCACCCCACCATGAAAGCCAAGGGCCAAGACTAGACCGTCTAGAACCACATGGAGAGCGTCTAGCACAAGACAAGGGGGAGCTACATGAGGAGCATCTAGAAGGGAGCCTAGACCGTTTAGGACCTCTCACAAGGTCCATGGCCAAGCACATTCACGCCCAAATGAGTCAAGCCACGGATGGGAGGGAGAAGACCTTGTACATGCTACTTGGAGGCCTATTAGGGGTAGCTTAGTAGATTAGGGTAGTGTAGGAAGCAAAACTTGCTCACTTAGGGGTGTGCTATCAAAAAGGTGCCCTTAGCAATAGAAGGAGGGGTGTGCTAGCAAATAGGTACCTTTAGCAAAAGAAGGAGGGGTGTACTATCAAATGTTGCATTTTTGACCTATCTTCTAGAATATTAGGATGATGGTGTGGTTTGACTAAAGTCAATACCCTAGGCAGCCCCCACTTTTTATATTTCCATCCCTACCCTTTAAGCTTGCTCACCAAGGCTCCTAATTCTATAAATAAGGAGGCCTACCTCATGTATTTTCAAGATTAATATGAGTAAATTTATGCTGCCAAATTTGTGCCAAGCTTTGCTTTCTCCTATTTTCTAGGAATTGATCTTCATTTCTTTCACCTCACCAAGGGTTGGCCGAACCTCCCTACTCCCATACACATCATGCACCTTCAAGATCACCATCACTCCTAGGAGGATCTTGCTCATTTCAACCATTGCTTCCGCACCATCTTCAACATCCAAGGAGAGCTCAACATGTGAAGGCCATCAGCTGAAGGCGAAGATGGCTCGAAGGGAGGAGCTCTATCGGAAGTCCAGAGAGGAAGTTAGCGATGAGGCAGCTGAAGTCTACAGCGTGGGGTTTGGTGATGCCATGGCCTAGGTTGCATGTGCGCATCCGGGGGTGGACCTCTCCCAAACCGGTTCAGACAAAGTCGTCCTCGATGGGCAGCTGGTGGACGCTCCTGTCGACCCTTGAGCCCTCCTTTCTTTTTTCTTTCTTCAACATAAATAGCCTCTTGTAGATATTTGTACACTTCAACATAATGAATTTATTCTTCCACACTTTCGTCTTCTTACGTTAACTTTATGTTTTTGTGTATGGCTGAATACTTCGACTTATGGTGCACTTAGCACCCTTCTCACCTTCTGTTCTTACGTTAACTTTTTTTTTTTACCGACCTTGACTGACGGGCCAAGGAAGACCTCTTTCTCTGTCGATCTCGACTGATGAGCCAAGGAAGACCTCTTTCTCTATCGACCTCGACTGATGAGCCAAGGAAGACCTCTTTCTCTGTTGACCTCGACTGATGAGCCAAGGAAGACCTCTTTCTCTATTGACCTCGACTGATAAGCCAAGGAAGACCTCTTTCTCTGTCGACCTCGACTGATGAGCCAAGGAAGACCTCTTTCTCTGTTGACCTCAACTGATAAGCCAAGGAAGACCTCTTTCTCTGTCGACCTCGACTGATGAGCCAAGGAAGACCTCTTTCTTTGTTGACCTCGATTGATAAGCCAAGGAAGACCTCTTTCTCTGTCGACCTCGACTGATAAGCCAAGGAAGACCTCTTTCTCTGTCGACCTCGACTGATGAGCCAAGGAAGACCTCTTTCCCTGTCAACCTCTACTGATAAGCCTTGGAATACCTCCTTCTTGTCTTACTCCTTGCTGTGTAAACTAAAAAATTCCTCCTGTTTTTGACACTGTAAAAATCAAGGAAAAGGATTGTTGTGAACCATACTATACTTATCCTTTCTTTAACAAGGTAGAAGAGGCTCATTCTTCTTGCCCCAGCCTCGCTATAAGAGGAAGAGGACTTTCACTGTGAACCATACTATTCTTCCCCTTTCTTTAACAAGGTAGAAGAGGCTCGTTCTTCTTGCCCCAGCCTTGCTATAAGAGGAAAAGGACTTTCACTGTGAACCATACTATTCTTCCCCTTTCTTTAACAAGGTAGAAGAGGTTCATTTAACTTCCCTCGACGTCACTGTAAAAAGTCGAGGACGAGGTCTCTAACTTACCTCAACCTTGCTATACAAAGTCAAGGAAGAGGATTTTTACTGTGAACCGTACTATTCTTCCCCTCTTTTTAACAGGGTAGAAGAGGTTCATTTCACTGTTTAACACAAATATATCCTTCTTAATTATTTTTCTTTCTTTTATTGGGTGACCTCGTTAAAAAACCCCGTAGGGAAAAAGAGTGTCCCCTTAACTGAATGATACAATTGTGTTCAAATATAACTTTACTAACTAAAATAAAACTTGAGGTTGGCACCATTCCATGTGCGTGGAATCGCACCGCCTTCTAAGGTCTCCAACCTGTATGCCCCGTTTCCCAAGGCTTCCGTTACTCGAAACGGGCCTGTCCACTTGGGGGATAGTTTGTTTTCTAACTGGTAGGAGTGGGCCTTTCGCATTACCAGATCGGCGACTTGGAACTACCAAGGTCTCAACTTTGACCTGTATTGGCGTTCTACTCTCCTCTTTAACGCTTCAGACTTAACGCGGGCCTCCTCCCTGACCTCGTCCAGTAGGTCTAGATTCACCCTTCTTTCTTCATTTGATTCCTCTGCCACAAAGTTCTGGAATCGAGGTGAGCTTTCCTGTATCTCTATTGGAATCATGGCATCTGACCCGTATACTAGGCTGAAGGGCGTTTCTTTAGTGGTGGATTGTGGAGTGGTGTGGTATGCCCACACAATCCTGGGGACCTCTTCTGCCCAAGTCCCTTTAGCTTTCTCGAGCCTCGAGCCTCCTCTTCAGGCCTCTGAGCAGGACCCTGTTGGCCAACCCGACCTGCCCATTTGTCTGGGGGTGCTCGACTGATGCGAACCCCTGTTTGATGCTGAGCTCCGAGCACAACTTTCCCAATTGCTGACTTGCAAACTGGGTACCATTGTCAGATACTAGACGCCTCGGGATTCCAAAATGACACACAATATTCTTCCACACGAAATGTTGGACCTTATGCGTCATAATTTGTGCCACTGGCTCTGCTTCGATCAATTTGGTGAAAAGTTCTATAGCCACCACAAGATATTTCATTTGTCTGATCGCGAGTGGGAAAGGTCCTAGGATGTCAATTCCCCATGTATGGAAGGGCCATGGACTATGGAGGGATCTCAGCTCCTCTGGTGGCGCGCGATGCCAGTCCGCATGCTCTTGACACTTCTTACACCGCTGTGCGTACCTTATGCAGTCTTCTCTCATTGTGGGCAATAATACCCTGCGCGGATGGCATTTGCTGCTAGGGCTCATCCCCCGATGTGGCTTCCGCATATTCGTTCATGAAGTTCTGCTATTATGTGAGTGCACTGTGTCCCACTTATGCATATCAAAAGGGGATGGGAATAGCCATGTCTGAATAGGTTCCCATCAATCAAAGTGTAGTGGGGTGCGTTCTTCTTCACAACTTTTGCTTCTGCGGGGTCTAACGAAAGTGTCTCGTCTGCTAGGTAACATTGATAGGGTGTCATCCAAGTCTCTCCCTCTTCCACCAAGCAAACTTGCGACGACACTTCAGCTGGCAGGCCATAGGAATTTATGCGAGGTGCTTTCAGCGTTTCTTGTGTCAGTGACCTATGAATCCTTCCTCCCTCAAGCACAACGTTTATCATTTGTACATCCGCGGGATCTCCTGCAACTGTTCGAGGTGCTCTTAAAGTTTCTTGTATTACTGTCCTCTGTTTGTCCCTCTTGCCTAAGCTGGCGAGTTTTGCTAACAAGTCAGCTCTGGCATTTTGCTCTCGTGGAACATGTAGAAGCTCGAACTCTAGAAATGTGCCTTTCAACAACTGTACATAGTTGAGATAAGCGGCCAACTGTGGGTCCTTGGCTTGGTACTTGCCAATGACCTGTCCTGTGACCAAGAGTGAGTCACTTTTTGCCACCAAGCGTCCCGCGCCCATTTCCTTTGCCAACAACATCCCTGCTATTAAGGCTTCGTACTCCGCCTGGTTATTACTGGCTTTGAAAGCGAAACGTAGAGCCTGTTCTATTAAGACACCATCTGGACCTTCTAGTATGACCCTAGCGCCGCTGCCTTGCAGGTTGGATGAGCCGTCAACCGAAAGAACCCATTTAAATCCTGTCTCTCTCTGGTGTGGAACCGTCGAGGTGAGCTCGGCTATAAAATCAACGTAAACCTGTCCCTTGATGGGGGCCCTGGGTTCATATTGAATCTTGAACTCGGACAGCTCTACTGTCCAACGAACCATGCGTCCTGCTACGTTAGGCTTTTGCAGGACCTTGCGAATGGGGAGGTCTGTCATCACTATGATAGTAAAACTATGGAAGTAATGACGCAACCTTCTTGATGAGAATACCACTGCTAGGGCCGCCTTTTCGATTGCCTGGTACCGTACCTCAGGCCCCTATAGGACCTTGCTGACAAAATAGATAGGCCTTTGTACCTGCTCCTGATCCTGGACGAGGACCGAGCTGATTGCTCGATCTGTGATGGCGAAGTAGAGGCGAAGTGGGATGCCCGACACCGGTTTACACAGTACCGGAGGGCTAGCTAGGTACTCCTTTAATTTGAGGAAAGCCTCCTCGCATTTGCTGGTCCACGAAAATCTGTTGTTCCGCTTGAGGCAGTAGAAGTAAGGATACCCCTTTTCTCCTCCTACAGAGACAAAACATGAGAGGGTGGCCATCCGACCTGTCAGTTGTTGGACTTCCTTGACCGTGGCCGGGCTCCTCATTGCCATGATGGCTGCGCATTTCTCTAGGTTGGCCTCTATCCCTTGCTCTATTAGTAAGAACCCTAGAAAATTTCCTGCCTCCACCCCGAACACGCATTTCTCAGGATTCAACTTTAAATTGTACCGGGTGATGGTGCGGAAGAGTTCCTCCAAATCGATCACATGTTGACTCCTTTCCTGGGACATGACCACCATGTCATCTACGTATGCCTGGATGTTTCGACCCAACAATGGGGCGAGTATGCGGTCCATCAATCTTTGGTACGTCGCCCCTGCGTTTTTCAGTCCAAAGGGCATCACCTTGTAGCAGTAGCTAGATAGTTCTGTCATGAACACTGTTTTTACCTCATCGCGGGGGTGCATCCGTATCTGGTTGTACCCCGAGAAGGCGTCCAGAAAGCTGAGTAGCTTACAGCCTGACACGTTGTCGACCAATGGGTCGATGCTAGGCAGAGGGTAGGAGTCCTTGGGGCAGGCTTTATTGAGATCCGTGAAATCAACACACCTTCTCCACTTGCCGCTTGCCTTCTTCACTAGTACCACATTGGCCAGCCACTCAGGGTACTGAATTTCCCTGATATGGCTCGCCTTTAGCAGTTTCCGGGTCTCTTTTCTGATGACCTGCCGTCTTTCTTCATTAAACTTCCGACGTCTCTGGCGCACCGGGCGAAGCTGGGGGTCCAAAGTGAGGTGGTGGCATAGGAAGTCAAGATCAATCCCTAGCATGTCGGCTGCAGACCATGCGAAGGAGCCCAGGTGTTGTGACAGAACAGTTGCTATCTAGTCCTGGTCCTCCTGGCTCAATGCCTTACCGAGCTTGAAGGTATTTCCTTCGATCACCCACTCCAACACCTTTCCCGCAGGCTCTGGTCTTCTGTCAGGGGCAACCTCTTTTGAGTTTGAGTGCTTCCTAGTGGGTGAGTGGAACGTTACTGAGCATACCCCCCTTTTTGTTTTGAGGCAGTTTTCGTAACACTTCCTGGCTGTTTTCTGGTCAGACACTATGGTGATGATCGTTCCCTCAAGGGAGGGCAGCTTCATCTTCATGTGCATCAACGAGGGTACCGCTCCTAACGTGTTTAATGCTGGCCTACCTGTAAGGACCTGTAAAATTGAATTGGAATGAAAGTGGTATATTTAAATAATTCCAGAAGATGTTATTATTTAAAATACAAAGAGCTGGTAAATGAAGTTTCGTAGTAGTCGGACCTCGGACGTCGCCCAAGATCTGGGGTCAGCTGGTAGAGGTCGGTCGGATGACGTGTGGATCAAGAAGAGTAAAGGAAGAAAAGTGTAGTTTAGTAGTACATGATCGCCGGTCGCCTGCTACACATGAGCGCCAGGGCGAGAGGCATGCGGGCATCGCCAGGGCGCGAGGCATGTGGACGTGGCCAGGGCGCGAGAGGCATGCGGGCATCGCCAGGGCGCGAGGCATGCGGGCGTTGCCAGGGCGCGAGAGGCATGCGGGCATCGCCAGGGCGCGAGAGGCATGCGGGCATCGCCAGGGCGCGAGGCATGAGGGCGTCGCCAGGGATAGACATCGGTCGTCTCCCAAGAGAGTCATCGGTCGTCTTCCAGGGTGAGGGATACATCGGTCGTCTCCCAAGAGAGTCATCGGTCGTCTTCCAGGGTGAGGGATACATCGGTCGTCTCCCAAGAGAGTCATCGGTCGTCTTCCATGGCGAGGGATACATCGGTCGTCTTCCAGGGCGAGGGAGACATCGGTCGTTCGCCAAGATGAGTCAGCGGTGGAAAGTTATCGCGCGACGTCGAGTTTCACACAGAGTAAAGTGGGACCCAGGCTCTCAGCATCAGACGTACTGCACGCGCGACACGTAGACAAAAAGGGTGGTTCAGAATAGTGACCTCAGAGTGTTAGCCTGCGCAGAGGCATGCGTAGTCGTACTGTTCAAGGAAGCGTACACGCAACCTTTCCTGCAGAGTGGGTGGAGGCAGCGGCATTCCTGGGCAAGTTGGCTTAGATTTAAACTCACTCCTGAGAGGTAAGAGACGTTGGTGGTTAGGAAGTGATTTAGAGAATTAGAGTTGGCTCCTTCTCCTTCCTCTCCTTCACGCTGCGATTCAGGCATTCCCCAAGCACCAGTACGACGAGCAACGACTACCCTTAGAGCACTTGGGAGGTTCTCTGCAAGTTCCTCCAGACCGGGACACTAAAACAGAGTGAAAGCATCTTTAAGCTTCGTTGGGTTTCGGAGCTCTGGGAGTTTTGCGCTAGTCCAGGTAAGGGAAGCTAGCCTTCATTTTCAATACAAGCCATAGATTAGCTGTTTCTGAAGTGAGGGCGACGTGGTCGCCGGTTTCGTTTTCATCTTCGTGAATGCTCTGTTCTATGTGTTTGGGCGACGTGGTCGCCGGTTTTGAATACAGACTTCGAAATACCCTGTTTTTGAACCAGATCGCCGGTTTGGGCGATGTTTGCGAACTCCCCTGTTTTTTGGTGTTGTTTTGAGACTGCTTGAGATTTAAATGTGATATTCGAAAGTTTGAACCTTTGAAATGATTGTTGCTGTGATTTGAATCATTCATTTGAGTGGTATGATGTTTTGAATGTCGTGAATGTGGGATCAAGACATAGTATTTTCAGGAAAGGAAATACCGTGTTGAGATTTGGTTATGAAGTGTATTGATCTGTGAGTATCCTGTGAATGAGGCGATCCTGACTCTGCTGAGATAATGGAATCATATAGAGGAAGTTATTCAGTTGGTGAGAGTCGAAGGAGGTTCATATGAATGGGTGAGTCGTGTGAAAAAGAACGAGCTCGGCCTGTTATATGGATTAACCCTGTCATACTATGAAAGTGATGATATTGAGATTATGGTTATGTGCACAGCTGTGGGAACTTTACAGCAATGAAGTATGACAGGTGCAGGTCTCTGGATGCTAAGTTCAATGCATGAGTCTTCCGGAAGTAGTGTCAAGTGTCTTGTATGATGAGTCAGTGGAAGTCTGACGTGAGAAATGAGAAACATTGAAAATTGATAGACACTTGATGGAATTATGTGAACTGAACGACTCTTGAGAAAATTGGGAAATATGTGATTTCTTGATGGCTGTGTGATATGAATGAGAAATTGATAGTTTTACGTGGGTATCTGAAATTTGTTTTATCTTGATTTTAAAGTTTCATATCTAAATTCTCTTTAAAAATATCTTGCTTACCCTTTATTTTGTATTGCTCTGTGGCTGTTTTCTCTTAAAAACTGTGATGATCGTGTATTTTACACGGGAGCAGATGATCTTCCAGGGGGTAGAGCTCCTCAGTGAGTGGTCGCCGGAAGGAGATCGCCTGTTTCCGTCTCTATCGGGTGATCGCCTGTTTATGCCTCCATCGGGTGATCGCCTGTTTTTCTGTCCTGATAGCAGATCGGCTGTTTTGGGCCTTCTGTTACAGATCGCCGGTTCATGAATGGAGATCGCCGGTCTTGTTGTATTTGGTTGAATTTCGTTTTAAATTTTGAAAACATTTGACCTGGTTATGTATTTAACTCCCTAAGAGGAGCAACTTCATTCCTTATATATATAATATCATGTACTCTTCAATATTATTTGTTTACCTTTATTTTCATTATACATGTATCTATGGTTTTATTTTGCGGGATGTTACACTACCCAACAGAATGTTGTAAGCTGAAGGAGCGTTGACTATGAGGTGCCTAATATCCACAGTGCGAGATCTCTGACCATCCGTGAACGTCGTCCTTAACTCAATGTGCCCCCTGACCTCTACTTGGTCTCCTGGGAACCCATATAGGCAGTCGTCGTATGGCCTCAGCTGATCAGGAGATAACTGCAGCTTTTGGAAGGTGGACTAGAACATCACATCTGCGGAGCTTCCCTGGTCCACGAGGACACGGTGGACCCTCCTACCGATAGTGACCACAGAAATCACAATTGGGTCATTGTCGTGGGGTATCACGTCCAGACGATTTGCCCTTGTGAAGGTCAGGTTGGGTTCTGGGAACTGTTCTGCCTCAACTTCTTCCACTGTCATGACCTCCCTAGCATATCTTCTCCTCTGGGAGGCAGTGCATCCTCCCCCTGAGAATCCCTCCGCAATGGTGTTGATTTCCCCATGGATGGGCACTTCATGCCCTTGATCCCCTATTGGGGCTGCTATCACGACATCTCCCTGTGATTCCTGCAAGTAAGGCGTTAAGAAACAATTTCTTACCAGATCATCCAGCTGATACCCCAAGGCTAGGAAATTGCTCAAGGTGTGACCGTGTGCCTGATGGAAATCACACCACTGGTTTTTGTCGGGGCCCAGTTGCTTATCAGACTTTGGGGGAGCCTTTAACCTGCCTGCCACCTCTGAGAGTGCTATGAGTTCTTTGAGCCCGATTCTAAAGCTGTGCCTGGTAGGTTTGGGCCTCTTAGACTCATAAGGCGCGGTCCTCGCCTTCTTTTTAACGGCGGTGGCGTGGACCCTTGGGGGTTGAGCATGTCCAGTCGCACGAGGTTTGGACAGATCGATCCTCGCACGTTTCTCTGCCCCCGTTCTTCTGCTGTGATGTGGGCGACTGCCCGACACTGGATCTCATCAAATGTCCTTGCGGGACACCGTATCAGAGCGTCGCTAAAGGGCCCTAGAAGGATTCCTCTCTCAAAGGCATGCATAATCATGGCCTCATCTTTGGTTTGTAATTTCACTACCAATACTCCAAACCGGTTGAGGAAGTCTTTCAGCGGCTCCTCCTGGAATTGCTTCACATCGAAAAGGTCAAAAGCAACAGGGGTCCGCGCCCGATTGACGATGAATTGTTTTTTGAACAACTCCAAAAACTGTTCAAAAGGTGTGATGTACTCGTCTGGGAGCCCCACGAACCAGTTTAATGCCATTCCTACAAAAGTACCCATGAACAACTTACAGTGCATGGCGTCTGTGCCCCCCGAGATCATCATCTGGGTGTGGAAGGCTGTTATGTAGGCCTCTAGGTCCTCGACCCTTGTGAAGGTAATTTTTGGGATCACGAAAGATGCAGGTATCGCCGTCTCCATGATTTCTCGCAAAAAAGGCATTGGACGGGCCTTGACCGGGGGTGTGGCTCCTTACTCTGCTACAGTTCGCTCTCCTATCCCTCTTCTCAACTCTTCGTTAGCTCTTCGCAACTCCTCATTGGCCGCCAATGAAGCGTTCAAGTCTGCCCTAAACTGATCCTGCCTAAGGGCCTAGTCAGCGTGGGATGCAGCGAACGCTTGCTGGAGGTTGCGGATGGTCTCCATGAGCTCCTGGATTGTAGCCGTATGATCACCCTCATCTCTTCCAGAACCACCTTGCCTTGTACTCCTCATGTTGATTGATTCTCCTGATTGCTACTGTGGAAGGGACCTAGTTTCAACGGGCCCCATGGTGGGCGCCAAATGTTCTAACCGGTTGACTCTCCCATTTGTTGACTTCTATGAACTCCTGCACCTTCTCCCTTCCCTTTGGGTAAAAACAGCTGAACCTGCAAAGAAAGAAAGATGGGCGCCTTAGCGGCCGTTTGCACTCCGACGCTCAAGTCAAGATTAGGGCAAGAAACACCAATGTATAGCAAAGAGTTCTAGTCTCAAATGCTACATACCTTTGGGAATGCCTTGCTACCTGTTATATATCCCTTTTAGGGTTCCTGCCGTGCCTGTCCTCGCATCCCTATGTTGGCTCCTAGCGAATTTAGGGTTACCTTTCTGGGACTCCATCACACAATTTCCCTGCTTGTCTCGCGGCAGCCTTCCATTCTTGGAGTGCAACTCTCGTGGCAACCTTCCTTTCCTAGAATGATTAACTTAAGCATGGGCGCTTAGACATACACTGTAACCCTAGCGCCGCACGGCCAAATCTTCTGTCTTAAGTTAAATACTCACGTTCCCTTTTATGTGTTTCCTCTTTTTAGGGATAGATCCTATATGCCAAAGCCTTACGTCACAAGCAAACCCTGCGTGCGTGACGTATCCGTGAATATGATTTATATTCTTACACGTGTAATTCCGTGGGCCCCTCTATGGGTCCCATCTTACCGACCTCTACTGTGCCGACCTCTCACTCAGTGGCTGATGCTCGAGGTCTAGCGAGTAAAGGCTGCACACCAAAGACGAGGATATGGTGGTGAATGCCTTTCGGAAGGGAATACTACCAGGACCCTTCAGTGAGTCCCTTATCCGAAATCGCCCCAAGACCTTTGGCGATATCAAGCGTCGTGTCGTTGCTCACATCGCCGCCGAGGGGGAACTCAATGAGAAGCGTGAAAGCGCAGCCCCTTCACGACCGCGAGTGCCCAGTCGCCCTCAGCCCATGCGGGTACATGAGGCGACGACACAAAAGAGAGCCCACGGAAAGCAGAAGCCCTACGAGGCCAAGAAGCCCCAGACTAGAGCACGCGCTAAGGAGGATGTGCCCCCCAGACATAACTTCCTGGTGGAGTTCAAAGAGTTGATTGCCATCCCTAACGTGGCAGAAAGGCTGAAGGTACCCCCAAAGACAGACAAGAGACTGGGGCCTAACAAGAGCGCATGGTGTGAGTTCCATTAGGCGTTTGGCCACCCCATTCGAAGCTGCTTGGCCCTTGGTCATCAGCTAGATGAGTTGGTCAAGAGCAGCTTCTTGAATGATTACCTGCGGGAGTCACAAGGGGAGAGGTGGTAGTGGCACCAAGGGGTGATCAGAGGCACGAGGTGCCCATACATGGTGAGATCTATACCATCTCAGGTGGATTCTCGGGAGGAGGGAGCAATTCATCGCAGCGCAAGAAGTATGCGCGATCGGCGATGGCAGTGGAAGCATGTGAGGAAGACCACTTCCCAGATATCAACCTCACATTCACGAAGGCAGATCGCCTGGACGTTGTTCCCCATGACAATGATCCAGTGGTGATAATTGGTGGTTACCGTGGGAAGGAGGGTGCATCGGGTCCTCATCTGATGTGATGTTCTGGTCTACCTTTAACAAGTTGCAATTGTCCCCAGATCAGCTAAGGCCTTATACTGGCTGCCTGTATGGGTTCACAGGAGACCAGGTCGAGGTGCGGGGATACATAGAACTGAGGACCACTTTCACTGATGGAGTGGCCTCCCGCACTGAGAACATCAGGTATCTGGTTGTGAATGCCCCATCAACTTACAACATGTTGTTGGGTAGGCCAGCTTTGAATAGACTTGGGGCAGTGGCATCGGCGAGGCACATGAAGATGAAGTTTCCCTCGATGGAAGGTGTGGTGATCACCATTAGGTCGGATCAGAAGGAGGCTAAGAAGTGTTATGAAAACAGCCTCAAAACGAGAAGAGGAGTGTGCACAGTTACCACCCAACCACCAGGTGGAGAGTACGCTGATGCTGACCTGCCCCAAGGAGAAGTCGGGGTTGCACGAGCAGAGGTTGCCCGAGAAAGATGACCTGAACCAGCGGAGGAGGTAGTAGAGAGGGAGATTGGGGGCAAACTGTTCAAGCTTGGCAAATCCCTATGCCGAGATACATAGGACCAAGTAGCAGAAGTCATAGAGCGGCATTTGGATGCTTTTGCTTGGTCTGCCTCAGATATGCTAGGCATTGACCTAGATTTTTTGTGTCATCGCCTTGCACTAAATCCCCAAGTCAGAGGAGGAGAAAATTCAATGAAGAGCGGAGACAGGTGATCAAGGAAGAGACACAAAAGCTGCTTAAGGCTGGCCATATACTAGAAATCCAATACCCTGTGTGGCTAGTGAATGTGGTATTGGTGAAGAAGGCCAATGGGAAGTGGAGGATGTGTGTAAGGACCTGAAAAATTGAATTGGAATAAAAAGAGATATATTTTAAATGAATTCTAAGGATGTTTTTATTTAAAATAAAAAGGAAGGAAAGTGTAGTTTGGAAGGCGATGGCCTAGTAGTACATGATCGCCGGTCGCCTGCTACACATGAGCGCCAGGGTGCGAGGCATGCGGGCATTGCCAGGGCGCGAGAGGCATGCGGGCATTGCCAGGGCGCGAGAGGCATGCGGGCATCGACAGGGCGCGAGGCATGCGGGCATTGCCAGGGCGCGAGAGACATGCGGGCATTCGCCAGGGCGCGAGGCATGAGGGCGTCGCCAGGGATAGGCATCGGTCGTCCCCCAGAGGGAGACATCGGTCGTCTTCCAGGGTGAGGGAGACATCGGTCGTTCGCCAGGATGAGTCAGCAGTGGAAAGTTATCGCGCGACGTCGAGTTTCACACAGAGTAAGGTGGGACCCAGGCTCCCAGCATGAAACGTCCTGCATGCGCGTCACGTAGACAAAAAGAGTGGTTCAGGCTAGTGACCTCAGAGTGTTAGCCTGCGCAGAGGCACGCTTAGTCGTACTGTTCAGTGAAGCGTACACGCAAACTTCCCTGCAGAGTGGGTGGTGGCAGCGGTTTTTGTGGAGAAGTCAGCTTAAGATGCAAAAACCCATTTCTGAGAGAGAAAGAAAGAAACGTCGCAGTTGTTCTAGAGCGAAAGAGTGAGTTTACCTCCCTTCTCCTCCATTCTCTCCTTCGCACTGCGATTCTAGCACCTTCACACAAGAGTACGACGAGCGACGACCACCATTAGAGCACCTGGGAGGTTCTCTGCAAGTCCTTCAAACCAGACGCAAAAACAGAGCCAAGACATTCTTTAAGCTTCGTTGGGTTTCGGAGCTCCTGGTGTTTTGCGCAAGTCCAGGTAAGGGAAGCTAACTTTCATTTTCAATACAAGCCATAGATTAGCTGTTTCTGAAGTGAGGGCGACGTGGTCGCCGGTTTTCTGTTTCTTTTCGCAATGTTCTGTTCTATGTGGTTGGGCGACGTGGTCGCCGGTTTTAAATACGGATTTCGAACTCCCCTGTGTTTGACGTTGTTTGAAGCTGTTTGGGATTCAAATACAATATATATGTGATATTCGAAAATCTGAACCTTTGAAATGATTGCTGCTGTGATTGAATCATTTATTTGAGTGGTATGATGTTATGAATGCTGTGAATGTGGGATCGAGGCATAGTATTTTCAGGAAAGGAAATACCGTGTAAGATTGTATGTAATGTGTATTGACTAGGGGCTTGTCTAGAAGGAGATATCCTGACTCTGCTGAGATAATGGAACCACATAGAGGAAGTTATTCAATTGGTGAGAGTCGAAGGAGGTTCATACGTATGGGTGAGTTGTTCAAGAGGGAACGAGCTCGGCCTGTTATATGAATTCACCCTGTCATACCGGGAGAGTTGATGACATTGAGATTATATGCGCATGGCTGTGTGGATTTCACAGCGACCCTGTGTGGATTTCACAGTGGTATGGTATGACAGGTGCAGATCTCTGAGCCTGAGTCAACGCACGAGTCAATCCGGAAGTAGTGTCATGTGTCTATGCATTGTGGGTCAGTGGAAAGTCTGACGTGTGAATCTTGAATACTGAAAGTAGCAAAGGGACACTTGACGAGTATGTGGACAATGGATATGTTGATGGTTGTAATTGTTATGGATCATGAATGGCGTGAAGTTTTATGTTTGCTATTTATTTAAAAGCTTTTAAACCATCTAGCTTACCCTTTTCTTTGTATTGTTCTCTGGCTGTTTTCTCTTAAAACTGTGATGATCGTGTATTTTTACACGGGAGAAGATGATCTTCCAGGGAGTAGAGCTCCTTAGTGAGTGGTCGCCGGAAGGAGATCGCCTGTTTCCGTCTCTATCGGGTGATCGCCTGTTTCTGCCTCTATCGGGTGATCGCTTGTTTTTCTGTTCTAGTAGCAGATCGGCTGTTTTGGGTCCTCTGATAGGAGATCGCCGGTTTTCAATTTATTTGGCTGTATTTTGTTTAAATTTTGGAAAAATATACCGGTTATGTATTAAACTCCCTGTGAGGAGAAACCTTATTTATTTATATAAAATTTTGTTCACTTCAATCTATTTGTCACCTTTACTTTCATTTTATATTTATTTCAAAGTAATTTGGCGGGATGTTACAATGTGTGTGGACTTCACTGACCTCAACAAAGCATGTCCGAAGGATTCTTATCCTTTGCCGAGTATTGATGCGTTGGTAGACAGCGCCTCGGGCTGCAAGTTGCTCAGTTTCTTGGATGCTTTTTTTGGTTATAACCAAATCAAGATGCACCCAATGGATGAGAGCAAGACAGCGTTTATGACTGAGTTGTCCTGCTACTGCTACACAGTCATGCCATTTGGACTGAAGAATGCACGCGCTATCTACCAAAGGCTGATGGACAAGGTCCTTGCACCCATGATAGGACACAACGTGCAAGCCTACGTATATGTTATGGTGGTGACATCCCAGGTGAGAGATCAACACGTCGCTCATTTAGAGGAGCTATTCACTACAATAGCTAAATACGGGTTGAAGTTGAATCCAGAGAAGGGTCTTTAGGGTGGAAGCAGGCAAATTCCTCAGTTTTTTGCTCACCGAACGAGGGATTGAGGCCAACCCAGACAAGTGCGTGGCGATCTTAGCCATGAGGAGCCCGACGTCGGTCAAGGAAGTGCAACAGTTGACAGGTCGGATGGCTGCTCTTTCTAGGTTTGTGTCAGCAGGGGGTGATAAGGGCCACCCTTATTTTCAATGCTTGAGGAGGAACAGCAGGTTTTTGTGGACCAAGGAGTGTGAAGAAGCATTCCTCAAGCTGAAGCAATATCTGGCCAGCCTGCCAGTGCTGTGCAAACCACAAATCGGTATCCCGTTGCGTTTATACTTTGCAGTCACAGAGAAGGCAGTGAGTTCAGTTCTAGTGCAGGAGCAAGATCAAAGTCAATAGCCCATCTACTTTGTTAGCAAGGTGCTGCAAGGGCTTGAGGTAATATACCAGGCCATAGAAAAGGCGACATTGGTCATGGTGTTCTCTGCACGTAGGCTTCGCCATTACTTCCAAAGCTTTACAGTGGTGGTGATGATAGACCTACCCATCTAGAAGGTCTTGCAGAAGCCAGATGTAGCAGGGAGGATGGTACGATGGTGATGTGAGTTGATTTTATGATTTAGCATTTTATGGTGGCACTTTAATTAGGATTGAGATTTTAGGATGATTAAGGTGAGAACCTAAGGAAAATTCCCACTGGAGATTAACTTAAGCAAGTGGTTAAGTAGATGTGAAGGTTCATTTCACAAAGGCAAAAGAAAAACACAATTATAAGGTGAAGATGATGACAAGTAAAGGTGTTGAAATTAAAGAGAGGAAAATATACATAATGAAGGAAATCGAACAGGAAACAAAACATTAAAACAAGAACAGGACATAGATTTCAGAATTGAAATTTGGAATGGAAATGGAATGGAAAAAGATGAGTGAAAGGAAACTTAGGAGAATGAAGGTAGAGAAGTGATCACGCCACATGGATGGTGGTTTGCTCCAAGATGAGTGAAGAATGCCGCCACTTGAGAGCTCTCTAATTCTCACAAGATAAGACAATGGTGTAAGGAGACAAAGCTCACAAACTCTAACACAAATTGTGTATAGTAACTTTACTCTAAATTCAACATGAAAATACATGAGGTAGGCCTCCTTATTTATAGGTGAAGGAGCCTTGGAGAGCAAGCATAAGGGGTAGGATGGGAAGAGTGAAAAAATGGGCAGCCTTAGGGTTTGACTAAGTCAAACCCGCATCCTAGGCTTGTCCTTCTAGAATCTAGGTCAAAAAGCCTTCCAAAAGGGCCAAGAACATCCTAAAATGCTAACTACATCCCCTATTATACTAAAGGCACCTTATTCTAGCCTATATTTGCTATTTGGACCCCCAAAGTAAGTCCAAATTATTTACAATATTTTCTAATCATTAAGAAGACCAGCAGGAAGAACTTTAGGTGCTCTGGTCTTTGTCCCATTCTCCATCTGGTGAGGTCTCTACTTTGAGGTGACTTCTCTTTATATTCTTTAGCGTCCTTGATCATCACCTTGTGGGCTTGGTTTGCATCAGATGGGTAGTGGAATTACCTGAGTTCGACATACAGTATGAGCCTAGAGGCCCGATCAAGGGCCAAGTTTACGCTGACTTCGTAGCCGAGATGTCCTCGGCAGAAACCCAACAGGATGGACTTGACTTCAGATGGGTGCTCTCGGTAGATCGGTCTTCCAATCAGCAAGGTAATGGGGTTGGGGTGATCTTGGAAGGACCAAAGGGGTTGTTGATTGAGCAAGCCCTACGGTTTGCCTTCAAGGCCAACAACAACAAGGCTGAGTATGAGGCTCTAATCGCTGGAATGCTGTTGGCTAAGGAGATGGGAGCACAGAGTCTTTTGGCAAAGAGTGCATGTGCCTAGAGATCAGAAAGCCCGAGCTAACTTTTTAGCGAAACTCGCAAGCTCGGGCGAGGGGGGCAGGCAGAGGACGGTCATCTAGGAGACCCTGAGGGCACCTCGCACCTACACGGCTGATAACTTAGTGAGAGTCCACCAGATCAGCCAGACTGATGGTGGGAGGAGAGGTCATCGGTCGCTGACCCAGGAAACTTTGAAGAAGCCAATGGTCAACGCATATGTGGTGTTGGAGTAGGTGTCGTCGCAAGTCTGCTTATTGCAAAATGGGGAAACGTGGATGACGCCCTATAAGCGCTACTTAGCTGATGGGATGCTGCCAATGGAGCCAACAGAAGCGAGGAAAGTAAAGAAGAACTCAACCAAGTACACGTTCATTGATGGGGAGTTGTACAGGCACGGGTTCACACACCCTATTCTGGTGTGCGTGCATGGTGAGCAGTGTGTGCGTATAATGGCAGAGCTCCATGAAGGAATATGTGGGAGCCACATAGGAGTTCGTGCTTTGGCATCTAAAGCCATTCGAGCAGGGTATTACTGGCCAACCATGAGGGAAGATTGCACGAAATATGCACAGCAGTGCAAACAGTGTCAGCTACACGCAGATTAGCACAAGGCGCCTCCAGAGGAGCTCAGATCTATATACAGGCCTTGGCCATTCCACACATGGGGAATTGATATCTTGGGGCCCTTTCCTTTGGCTTTGCAGCAGATGAAGTACCTTGTGGTCGCCATAGAATACTTCACGAAGTGGATCGAGGCTGAACCGGTAGCACAAATCACATCCCACAAGATCCAACACTTCGTGTGGAAGAACATAGTATGCCACTTTGGTGTACCCAAGTGCTTGGTGTCTAATAATGGCACCCAGTTTGCAAGCCAACAGTTGGGGAAGCTATGCACAGAGTTAGGAATCAAATAGGTGTTAGCATCAGTCGAGCATCCTCAAACTAATGGGCAGGTCGAGTCAGCCAACCGAGTCCTACTCAGAGGACTGAAGAGAAGGCTGGAGAAGGCAAAGGGGACTGGGGCTGAGGAGGTTCCCAGAATTGTGTGGGCCTACCATACCACCCCTCAGTCCACCACCAAGGAGACCCCTTTCAGCTTGGTGTATAGTTCAGACGCCATGATCCCTGTAGAAATCTAGGAGAGCTCACCACGTTTCCAGAGAACTTCATGGCTGAGGAATCCAACGAAGAAAGGAAGGTGAATTTAGATCTCTTAGATGAAGTAAGGGAAGAGGCGGGAATCAAAGCCAAAGCATTGAAGAGAAGGGTTGAGCTCAAGCACAGTTCCAAGTTGAGAGCTCGGCAGTTCCAGGTCGCTGACCTAGTCATGCGGAAGGCATCTCCCTACCAGATAGAGAACAAGCTATCCCCCAAGTGGACTGGTCCCTTTAGAGTGACAGAGGTCCTGGGGAATGGAGCGTACAGGCTTGAGACTCTAGAAGGTAGTCTGATTCCTCGTACATGGAATGGAACACACCTAAAGTTTTATTTCAGTTAAGACTATGTAACATTGTACACAGTTTAGGGGACACTCTTTTTTCCCTTCTAAGGGTTTTTAATGAGGTCACCCAATAAAATTTTCAGTTAAGATATATTCTTGAATGTATTTGTACAATGTAGTTCGAACCTGTCACTTGGGGTTAGAGGTCTCGTAAGTAGGAAGGTAGGTTCGTCAAGAACACCTCCTCTACGAGTGAGAACACCAAGTCGAACAGAAGGGTTTGTCAGTTAAATCCTCCCCCGCCTATGAGCGATGTGAGGTCAGTTCGAGCCTGTCATTTGGGGTTAGAGGTCTCAACAGTTGAAAGGAAGGTTCGCGTAGAACACCTCCTCTTCGAGTGAGAACTCCCAACTTGAACAAAAAGGTTCACCGGTCAAAGTCCACCCTCGCCTAAGGGCGATGAGTGGTCAGTTAAAACTCGTTAGGTTGGGGTAGAAGTCTCGGAAGCGGGAAAGGAAGGTTCGCAGAGAACGCTTCCCTTTTCGAGTGTGAACGCCAAGGACGATCCATTCCAAAGAAATCCTCCCTTGTCTCGAGTGAGGAGAGGTCAGGTGAGTACAGGTGCTAGAATCTTCGCAGAGGTAAAGGGAGGGTTCGTGGAAAACACTTTCTCTTTGAGTAAAGCGGCTAAGTTGAAAGGCAGGGTTTGCCAGTGAGACTCACACATGCCTGTGGGTGATGATGAGGTCGAAGAGGTACCTTTCAACGGGAAAGTTCTCATCAAGTATCGCCCACGGTATGGTCTCCTATCCTAATGAAGAATCATGCTCATAATGTCTTATAAGAGTTAAGCGCATTACAAGTGGGAAGAAAGTATGAAGCGCCAGAGTAAACAAGCTAAGCAAGATAGATATGGGCAAGTATAGTTGAGTAAGATAATTATATATACACAAAGTAAATATATTAATTATATGGGAAGAGCGTTTACAAAAAGATTGTTACAAGAAGTTCAGCCATAAAGTATAGTTGCTAAGAAGACCTATCTAGGCACTATTTGCCTGTCGACTACCTGCTTTGATACAGAGAATGGCGAGAGTTCCATCTCAAGATGCACGTAGGCAAACTGAGCAAGGGCATCGCCAAACCCCTCCCCGTAGGCGTCGGCGGCGTCTTCAGTAAGCTCAGCCTCAGTCTTCTTGAGCAGCTCAGCTTGTTGGGCAAGCTCTTCCTCAACTTTGCCCAGCTGCACTTCTTGGGTGGTCGCCCTCTCCTCCAGCTTGGTCATTTTAGTCTGGGCCCCCTCCAACTATTCCTCCAAGTCTATGATTTTGTTGCAGGGGGGGGGGGGGGAGAATCTTGGCCTCAAGCTGGAGGGCCTCCTACCCCTCGGAGAAGAGGAGCTTCTTGGTCTCTTTCTCTAACTGGCGAAGGCTGCTCAACTCTTGGTTCATAGCAGCCTCACGCTTGGCAGCCAGTTGGACTTGAAGCTCCAGCTCTTTCTTCTGCTCTAGCTCCCTCTCCAATCGCGCCACCTTCTCTTTCAGCTCCGTGTCAGCATCCCTATTGACCAGCAAGGCGCTGGAGGCAGCGAGGAACTCACCAAGGTCCTGGCTGATGCGGGTACTTAGTGAATCCCTATCCAGGGCCTTCATCACCTCTTTGGCAGACAGATAAGCGAGGGTCTGTTGGAGGAGAGGAGGGAGTTCAGGGGCAAGAGGCGCTTGGTCACAAGGGGGAGCATTTTCCCCCCCCACCTTCAAGCGCCAGGAGAGGCTCAGGGGGAGAAGAAGCACTAGGGGGATGCTCCTTGAAGGATGGAGGTTGCCCCTCTGTTGCAGATGAGGTCGCCGCAACAACCTCCACCCTCTTCCTCTTGAAGACAAGGCCAGAGAAAGTGTCCTCGTCCTCATAGATTACCACCGCGGCTGCCCTCTTATGTTTGCTTTCAGAGGTAGGGCCAAGGGCAGCCACGGCGGGAGAAGAGGGGCCAGCAGGGCAGGAGCCACCTGCTGTGCGGCGACCCAGCAGATCGGCCAACCTTTTCTTCTTTTCAGCATCCAACACCATATCTTCAATAGAGTAAAACACACAGTCACTGTAACATCCCGCCAAATCCTTTTCATATTTATATAATGAAATAAAGGTAAAACAATAATATCGAAGTGAACATATATATATATATATAATGAAATTTCTCCTCACAGGGAGTTTAATACATATCCAGTCAGTTTTCCAAACTTAAACAAAATACAGCAAAATAGAAAAACAGGCGATCTCCTAACGGAAAACAGGGGATCGCCTAACGGAAATAGAAATAGGCGATCTCCTTCCGGCGACCACTCACTGAGGAGCTCTACTTCTTGCAACATCATCTGCTCCCGTGTAAATTATACACGATCATCACAGGTTTAAGAAAACATCCACAAAACAAAAACGCAGGGTAAGCTAGATATTTTTAAATAGAATTTAGATATGAAACTTTAAATTCAAGATAAAACAAATTTAAGACACCCACGTAAAAACCATCAACTTTCTCATTCCCTTCACATGACCATCAAGTAATCACATATTTCACAATTTCCTCAAGAGTCGTTCAATTCACATAATCCATCAAGTGTCTATCAATTTCAATGTTTCTCATTTCTCACGTCAGACTTCCACTGACTCATCACACATAGACACTTGACACTACTTCCGGAAGACACGTGCATTGACTAGACTCAGAGATCTGCACCTGTCATACTGCACCATTGTGAAATCACACAGATTCACAAGCGTATAAATGAATCTCAATATCATCACTATCCTAGCATGACAGGGTAAATCCATACAACGGGTCAAGCTCGTTCTCTTTCAAACAACTCACCCATACATATGAACCTCCTTCGACTCTCAACGCCTGAATAACTTCATCTATATGATTCCATTATATCAGGAGAGTCAGGATATCTCATAATAAACGAATCACCGGTCAATGCACACTCTACACGATCTTACACGGTATTTTCTTTCCTGAAAATACTATGCCTTGATCCCACATTCACCACATTCCATACATCATACCACACATAAAGAACAATTCCATCATAGAATACTTTGAATCTTTTCTTAAACAACCCCACTCACAAAAACAAGCATACCACCGTTCAGGTTTTCGAATAGCATATACATTTTTCATTTCAATCTCAACAAGTTCAAAGCGACACTAAAACAGGGGAGTTCGAAAACAACATTAAAACCGGTGATCACGTCGCCCCACACATAGAAACAGAGCATTGTGAAAAGGAATATGAAACCGGCGACCACGTCGCCCTCACTTCAGAACCTACTCGCCTAAAGTTTTTATAAACGAAAATGCTAGCTTCCCTTACCTGGACTTGCGCAAAATCACTAAGAGCTCCAAAACCCACCGAAGCTTAAAGATGCCTTAACTCTGTTCTAGCGTCCTGACGGGAGAACTTGCAGAGCACAACGTCAGGAATCCAGGGTAGTCGCCGATCTCCAACTGGTTCGCTAGGACGTCTGAACGCAGGGAGAAGGAGAGGAAAGAAACAGGGAACCAAGGCTAACTCACTCAATCACTCTCAAACCACAGCAACGTTCACTGCCTCTCAGGAGTGAGTTTTTAAAACTAAGCCAACTTGCCCAGAAATGCCGCTGCCCCCTGCCCACTCTGCAGGAAAGCTTGCGTGCACACTTCCTTGAACAGTATGACCACGTGGGTTTCTGCGCATACCAACTCTCTGATGCTAACTATTCTGAAACACCCTTTTTGTCTACGTGTCGCACGTGCAGGATGTCTCATGCTGGGAGCCTGGGTCCCACCTTATCTGTGTGAAACACGACATCGCGCGATAACCTTCCACCGATGACTCATCCTGGCGGACGACCGATGTCTCTCTCTGGAAGACGACCGATGTCTCTCTCTGGAAGACGACTGATGTCTTTCTCTGGAAGACGACCGATGTCTCTCTCTGGAAGACGACTGATGTCTCTCTCTGGAAGACGACCGCATGTCTCTTGCCCTGGCGATGCCCACATGTCTCTCGCCCTGGCGATGCCCGCATGTCTCTCGCCTTGGCGATGCCCGCATGTCTGTCGCCCTGGCGATGCCTGCATGTCTCTCGCCCTGGCGATGCCCGCATGTCTCTCGCCCTGGCGATGCCCGCATGTCTCTCGCCCCGGCGATGACTGATGACACATCGCCACGCCTTGCTGAAGGTTCTTCATCCCACTATGTTACGTCCAAGGTATCACCTCCACATGGCTTGGTGACGTCGGTAGCTTCACATTTCCAAGAATAGATCAGCAATACTCCTCCTGCGCCCATGCATGCAACACTAAGGACGATTTCTTATGCTCAAGCATAGAGGTTTGCATGCACAGCGTATCTAAGGCTTAACCCACACCTTGATACGCGTGGTTTTTGGAATCCACTATGGTTGATCCAGCACCTTGACCACATACTAAGTGCACTTTCGGCGATCATGTACACCATAGGCGATTTGCGATCATGTGTACTCTAGGCGACAGGCGATTATGTGCTAGAGAAGTCGGAGATCGCCTCCGTCTTCAATAACAGCGATCTCGTAGACTTCTAAGCTACACTTTTCTTTCTTTACTCTTCTTGATCCACATGTCTTCCTCGAGCACACCCACGTGATTACTTCACGATAAAGTCATCGCACCTGACTACTTGGTTAATACAATGGTCAGCCGACCGACCTCTACCAGCTGACCCCAGACCTTGGGCGACTTCCGAGGTCCGACTACTACAAAACTTCTATTACCAGCTCTTTGTATTTTAAATAATAACATCTTCTGAAATTATTTAAATATAACACTTTCATTCCAATTAAAGTTTCTAGGTCCTTACATTCTCCCCAACAAGAAAAATTTTCGTCCTCGAAAATTGAATTACAAGAAAAAGAGGTAGGGATAGGCTTCTCTCATGGTTTCTTCTAATTCCCAAGTTGAATCACCCGATCTGTCATCCCACACCACCTTCACCATGTTGATGGTCTTGCCTCTGAGCTGCTTACTCTGTTGATCATCAATCCTGACTGGTTTCGCTTCAAACGACAAGTCATCCCTAATCTGCACATCGTCCACTTCCAACACGTGACTAGGGTCTGCAAGATACTTCCTTAGCTGTGACACGTGAAAGACACTATGCAGATTTGCTAATTGGGGAGGTAGGGCCATTTCATAAGCCACTGGACCGATCCTCCTTAAGATCTTATATGGTCCAACAAACTTAGGAGACAGCTCCTTTGATCTGATAGCTCGTCCTACACCCTTGGTCGGTGTCACTTTCATAAATACATGATCTCCAACTACAAACTCCAAAGGTCTTCTCCTCATTGTCAACATCATCACTGCCTCTACAAGAGTTATTATCCTTGTGTTCATTTAAGGCCAGAAGTGTCTTCACAGCCTTGTCAGCTTCATCATCACAGCCACCACCAGAGTTGTTACCCTTGTCCTCATGAGCGACATAGAGTGGCTCCCTCAAAGTTATTCCCTTCATATTTTCCAGATCCACAGGGGTTTCCCAACCAAACGATTCTTGCTCACCTTCTTAGCAACTTCAACTTTGGGGATGGATGATGATTCACTTTCTAAGGCAGAGCAATCTGACAAAGATCCATCTACCATTGACATTAGCTGCAGTTACAACACCTTCCCACCACCCATCATACCACCAGGCATCCACTGCTGATTCAAACTCAAGTGGGCGACCTGAATGGCGTTCAGGAGAGCATGGCTTGACTGTTAAGCGGCCCGAACATCGCATACCCAATTAATCAGTAGCTGCCCCTCTAGATGAAGGGATCCATTCCTCTAGTTTCTGTGGTCCCTATTTATCAAGCAACTCATCGTACTGGACCTTCAGCAGCGTTGGAGACACACTCCAGATTTTTCATCTAAACCAGCATTCTCTAACGCCACTATCTTGCCAAAGTACCTCTATTGTAGCACCGACCTGGAAGAACAGATTTGGCTTTGGTCCATATTTTGTCATTTCATTGGTAGGAGTAGAGACTTGCAGACCAGAAAACCTTTCTCAAATACTTGATCCTTAAAACTTCTAATTCCTCTTGTTTTAGATGTCCTTCATTGGCATGAACTGATCTGCAATGACTTGGGTTGACATCAACATTATTATTCTGTCTAGAAACTGCAGACATGGAGTTTCTTCCCAGGATTTTCATTTTTCAGTTCAGAAACAACCGGTTTGTAGCTTGACTTCACATTAGGCACCGTTTCTTGTCAAACCAATGGTGAAGCAGCAAAAGCTTGAGGGAGCACGGTTTCTTTCTTCAGGCGCCCCTCTGGTTCATTTCTTCTTTGATTACTAATAGCAGATCAGGAAAAACCCACTCCTTTAGCAGATGGTTGGGATTTCAGAGCTGCTGACTCAGGAATTCCAATGGATACATCCATATTAGCATTGCATGGGATCTCAGGGTGCTCAGTATTCAACACGCAGATCATAAATCCCTCACTGTGTTCAGGGTGAGGACTTGTTGCCACAGCTGACAATGCAGCATTGTTTCTAGGATCAGAAACGAAACGCCGACCACCACAACTGCCCATTTAAAGGATTAGCTGCAAATCCCATCCCATTAGAAACACAAGGCACGGAAAGTTCTGCTTCCACATCCAACTTTCTGCAATTTACTAACATCGCTAGAAGAACTCAACATCATCATAACACGGCTTACCCTTATTCTTATCCATAGCCATTACCTCCTTCCCTTCTACATTCACAGACAGAGCTGCATCCTCATTTGCCAAGTTCAGGAGCCTTTAACTTCAACCCACCATTCCCACACTCATCTTTCAAATCCCGATCAACAAAACAACCCCATTCTGCGTGAAACCTTCCCTCTTAGGAGGTAGTCCAGGTATTTCTTCTGGAAATACATCCATGAAATCTTTCACCACATGTATACTGCTTACGTCCTCTTCACTCTTCACTCCCCCCTTTAGCTAGGATCACAAAACGCGTCGCCCCTTCTTTCAACTCCGACCTTACATGCTGAGCAGATATCACACCTGACTCTTGGAGATCGGGGAACTCCACCTTCTGGCTACCACAATCTGTGAGAACATGATTGGCAGATAGGCAATCCATTCCTAGGATAACATCCAGATCCTGCAGAGGTAGACAGACCAAATTTACTTTGAACCTGCGTCCCTCTACTATCACTGGACATTCTGGGCAAACTGTGGAGGTCTCGCATAAGGCTTATTCTGTTGTTGCTGCACCTTTGCCTTCCCACTGGAAGAACCCCCTGGGTGTGACCTGATCACCCGAGAATTACCCCTTTCCAAGGTTTCCACCATCTTTGCCTTCTCTACTAAGGCATGAAACTCCCTGATGCACATGGGTGCTATGGTCTTCTTCAGCTCATGCTTTAAACCTTCTTCAAACTTCCTACACCTCCAAGCCTCAGAGGTCGCCTGGGTATAGAATCAGGCGAGGTACTCAAATCGAGCAGCATAGGCGTTCACAGACATATCCCCCTGCTCCAATCTGAGGAATTCTGCTTCCTTCGCAAACCTTGCACTATCTGGGAAGTATTTTTCCAGAAATCTCACCCTGAAGCTCTCCCAGTCTAAAACATCAGCTCTGGCTTCCATCATCTGCTGAGCTCCCATCCACCAGAACTCGGCTTCTCCAGATAGCAGATAGGTGGCGAATACCAATTTCTTCTCTTCAGGGCAGGAGGTCGCCCTAAAGATTTTCTCCAACTCCCTGACCCACTGATCTGCTTGATCAGGGGTAGCATTCCCACTGAACTTGGGTGGGTTGTGCCTCATGAACTCGGTCAGTCCCATCTGTTCCTGAGGACCAACGTGGGAGGCTGTTTCAGCCGACCGAGCAGTTTCCCAATGGTGCATTGCAGCCTGATGATTCTAAGCCATTGCTGCATTCTGTTGTTGGATGGCAGTTGCCATCATCTCAATAGCCTTGGCAATTTGGCTCATTTCCGAAGAAGGTTGGGGAGGGGTAGGAGGTCTACGTGCCATTTCTGCGAAAGATTAGGAAACTATTTTTCTCTAATCATACTCCTATAAAATGAACTTGATAACGAATCAATTCATTTAGAAGACCACACTAGGACTTACAAAGGTCAGCATCTCAAATCCATCTAGAATTTGAGTTTATCAGCAAGATCAATATACTTATACAAGCACATCACCAAAACAGCTACTGGTATAAAACCATCAATTCAAACGACCACTTTCAATCAATACAAAAACACTCAATAAACTGAAATAAAACACACCAGAATTCAATATATGCTAAACATCAAACTTTCAGAATTTAAGATTGAGAATCATCTTGATCCAGTTATGAGTGTGCACCCTCACTACTTTATCAAGATCCTTTCATTCTTAATACTAAGATTTTCAGTTAGGGCATATATTCACTAAAGCACACACAAAATTTTAATACAAAAACGTTTGAAAACCTTTCACTATAGTTTTTATTTAAAACTCAAATAAATTTTATGAGCAGAAGAAACACAATGGATCCACAGCCCTCAGGTCATCCTAAGGACGAACTGCTCTGATACCATTAATGTAACATCCCGCCAAATCCTTTTCATATTTATATAATGAAATAAAGGTAAAACAATAATATCGAAGTGAACATATATATATATATATAATGAAATTTCTCCTCACAGGGAGTTTAATACATATCCAGTCAGTTTTCCAAACTTAACAAAATACAGCAAAATAGAAAAACAGGCGATCTCCTAATGGAAAACAGGGGATCGCCTAACAGAAATAGAAACAGGCGATCTCCTTCCGGCGACCACTCACTGAGGAGCTCTACTTCCTGCAACATCATCTGCTCCCGTGTAAATTATACACGATCATCACAGGTTTAAGAAAACATCCACAAAACAAAAACGCAGGGTAAGCTAGATATTTTTAAATAGAATTTAGATATGAAACTTTAAATTCAAGATAAAACAAATTTAAGACACCCACGTAAAAACCATCAACTTTCTCATTCCCTTCACATGACCATCAAGTAATCACATATTTCACAATTTCCTCAAGAGTCGTTCAATTCACATAATCCATCAAGTGTCTATCAATTTCAATGTTTCTCATTTCTCACGTCAGACTTCCACTGACTCATCACACATAGACACTTGACACTACTTCCGGAAGACACGTGCATTGACTAGACTCAGAGATCTGCACCTGTCATACTGCACCACTGTGAAATCACACACATTCACAAGCGTATAAATGAATCTCAATATCATCACTATCCTAGCATGACAGGGTTAATCCATACAACGGGTCAAGCTCGTTCTCTTTCAAACAACTCACCCATACATATGAACCTCCTTCGACTCTCAACGCCTGAATAACTTCATCTATATGATTCCATTATATCAGGAGAGTCAGGATATCTCATAATAAACGAATCACCGGTCAATGCACACTCTACACGATCTTACACGGTATTTTCTTTCCTGAAAATACTATGCCTTGATCCCACATTCACCACATTCCATACATCATACCACACATAAAGAACAATTCCATCATAGAATACTTTGAATCTTTTCTTAAACAACCCCACTCACAAAAACAAGCATACCACTGTTCAGGTTTTCGAATAGCATATACATTTTTCATTTCAATCTCAACAAGTTCAAAGCGACACTAAAACAGGGGAGTTCGAAAACAACATTAAAACCGGTGATCACGTCGCCCCACACATAGAAACAGAGCATTGTGAAAAGGAATATGAAACCGGCGACCACGTCGCCCTCACTTCAGAACCTACTCGCCTAAAGTTTTTATAAACGAAAATGCTAGCTTCCCTTACCTGGACTTGCGCAAAATCACTAAGAGCTCCAAAACCCACCGAAGCTTAAAGATGCCTTAACTCTGTTCTAGCGTCCTGACGGGAGAACTTGCAAAGCACAACGTCAGGAATCCAGGGTAGTCGCCGATCTCCAACTGGTTCGCTAGGACGTCTGAACGCAGGGAGTAGGAGAGGAAAGAAACAGGGAACCAAGGCTAACTCACTCAATCACTCTCAAACCACAGCAACGTTCACTGCCTCTCAGGAGTGAGTTTTTAAAACTAAGCCAACTTGCCCAGAAATGCCGCTGCCCCCTGCCCACTCTGCAAGAAAGCTTGCGTGCACACTTCCTTGAACAGTATGACCACGTGGGTTTCTGCGCATACCAACTCTCTGATGCTAACTATTCTAAAACACCCTTTTTGTCTACGTGTCGCACGTGCAGGACGTCTCATGCTGGGAGCCTGGATCCCACCTTATCTGTGTGAAACACGACATCGCGTGATAACCTTCCACCGATGACTCATCCTGGCGGACGACTGATGTCTCTCTCTGGAAGACGACCGATGTCTCTCTCTGGAAGACGACCGATGTCTCTCTCTGGAAGACGACCGATGTCTCTCTCTGGAAGACGACCGATGTCTCTCTCTGGAAGACGACCGCATGTCTCTCTCTGGAAGACGACCGCATGTCTCTCGCCCTGGTGATGCCCGCATGTCTCTCGCCCTGGCGATGCCCGCATGTCTCTCGCCCTGGCGATGCCTGCATGTCTCTCGCCCTAGCGATGCCCGCATGTCTCTCGCCCTGGCGATGCCCGCATGTCTCTTTCCCTGGCGATGCCCGCATGTCTCTCGCCCCGGCGATGACTGATGACACATCGCCACGCCTTGCTGAAGGTTCTTCATCCCACTATGTTACATCTAAGGTATCACCTCCACATGGCTTGGTGACGTCGGTAGCTTCACATTTCCAAGAATAGATCAGCAATACTCCTCCTGCGCCCATGCATGCAACACTAAGGACGATTTCTTATGCTCAAGCATAGAGCTTCGCATGCACAGTGTATCTAAGGCTTAACCCACACCTTGATACGCGTGGTTTTTTGGAACCCACTATGGTTGATCCAACACCTTGACCACATACTAAGTGCACTTTCGGCGATCATGTACACCATAGGCGATTGGCTATCATGTGTACTCTAGGCGACAGGCGATTATGTGCCAGAGAAGTCGGAGATCGCCTCCGTCTTCAATAACGGCGATCTCGTACACTTCTAAGCTACACTTTTCTTCCTTTACTCTTCTTGATCCACATGTCTTCCTCGAGCACACCCACGTGATTACCTCACGATAAAGTCATCGCACCTGACTACTTGGTTAATACAATGGTCAGCCGACCGACCTCTACCAGCTGACCCCAGACCTTGGGCGACTTCTGAGGTCCGACTACTACGAAACTTCTATTACCAGCTCTTTGTATTTTAAATAATAACATCTTCTGAAATTATTTAAATATAACACTTTCATTCCAATTAAAGTTTCTAGGTCCTTACAGTCACAAGATGCAAACACATAGATACAAAGTGCAAGTACAAGCAGATATAAGAAGGATAAGGGAAGGTAAGGTATACCAATGTAGATGCTGAGAGTTTCAGCATCATACTCGTGCCTAATCAGTTGGGCAGTGTTGAATACCACCCTCCAGCTGGCAAGGAGTTGGCACAGATCACGGTCGAAGGGTGTCAGCTCCTCAAGTCCTCGGGGTTTCTTGAATTTCAGCTTCTCCACTGAGTATAATGGGAACCCGTCAAGCATGGTGGAGTCGTAGGAGCTGCAGCAGACCTGAAAGAACTTCCCCTTGAAGCCTTTATAGGACTGCTGGAAGAGGGTTAGCAGAACCCTCCCCTTCACCCCATTGAGGCTTACCCAAAGCCTCTTCCCAAGGCTCTTCGCCTCGAAGAAGTATAGGAATACGTCCACTGAGGGAGTGAACCCTAGGTTGTTGTAAAGAATCGAGAAGGCCCTGATGAAGGCCTAGTTGTTGGGGTGCAGCTGGGCGGGTGCAACATTCAGCTCAGTGAGCAGAGCCCTCTCGAACCTAGTAAAGGGCAGACGGACTTTGACTCGTTTAAAGACGGTGGTGGCATAGAAGAAGAATAAGGGCTCCCCGTCGTTGCAGCAGTCGTCGGCGCATACAGGTTCACCATCAGTACAGGGTCGAACCGAAATGTACGCGTCGTTCTCTCTACCAAAGACACACCCTTTAATCTCATGTTCATTGTCTTTATGCTTCCTCCAGTCTTCACTAGAGGTGAGTTGGGAGGTCTCAGCAAGGAGATCCTCAGGGGCCCAAGGGTAGAGGGCCCTGTAGTCAACGGCGGGAGGAGGGTTGGAGGTGGTTTTGTTTTTGGCCATATCGAATCTAAAACAAATGAGAGGCAGGGAGAAGGAAAAAAGGGTTTAGAAGAAAGTGATGGCGTGAACAATGGCGGACACAGACTCATAGAAGAAGAGTGAAAATAAGAAAGAAGAATAGAAACCTAAAATGCATGAACAGACCCAGAATAGTTATAGCATGTGAAGGGAAGCAGAATCATAAAACGAAGGCAAAAAAGGTGGATAAAAATCATACCTTTGTGTAAGCGAAGACGAAAGGTTGCAAGTGTAGGAGAGGGAGTGGAAGCGTTCAAGAGAAGTTAGAAATTATCGAGGCTTGAGTGAAAAGTGATGAAACGGTGTAGAGGCATAGGGTTTTGAAGGGGTTTAACATAGGCAAGGCAGCGCAAACGTTAAGAAGCCCCAACCGTTGATCTAACCACGTGTCCGCAGTTTAAGGGGGGGTTGGTGAGACGTCCCTTCAGCGCGCTGTTCATGTCCTTTTGCTGAATGCCTCGTAGGTCGCCCAAGCCGAGGACTTAGTCTCTTCGCTGAACAAGTTAACAGCTCGAGACTGGGGGGCTTGTGTACCGACCAATCCTTGGACGTCGAGAACGGCTAGTAATGGTGAGCCACGTCAGTTGGGTCCCACAGCATGGGCCAAAGCAATGTGGGATGGACCCCACAGGTAGAATGGACTAGTGGGATGATTAATCATCGGCGGGTCGATCACCAGAGTGGACTGAGGTGTCCTCGTCACTCAGCAGGATGATGAGTCCTCGGCAACAGAGTGAGACGATGTGACAACGGTCTTGGGCGTTTTGAACAACAGGACTAGAGCATCTGATGTGGGTCCTGGAAGAAGACCAGTTATCAGTAAAATGCCCAGAGGTAGGGAGAAGCCTAATTCATGAAGCACCCATGCGTGTGGCAGGGAAAGCACAGTTAGGTGCAGAGTCTTGAAGGGTCGAGTACTCATCAGGATTAGGGTTTCCCAGTAAAGCTACATACATGGCACGTAAATAGTGAAGGCGCTCCCAGAACAGGTGGCCCCAGAGGCTAGGTGCACAAGGGGGCATCCAGGTGGCCATCCTGTTAGAATTTGCACTCCGGTTAAGGAAACCTTACGTGCTAGATTACCCCAAGTCTGGGTGATAGCGGCGCGAGGGTATTCCAGTAAACCCTAAATATGGGTAGCGGCCCAAAGGAAACCCTAAACTATATAAAGGGTAGTAAAACACTTCACAAAGGTACGCAGTTTCTAGACCTAACACAGATACTGAATACAATTGGTGTGCTTGCCCTAGTTTTTGACTTGAGCGTCGGAGTGCAAACGGCCTCTAGGGTGCCCCTTTCTATCTTGTAGGTGCAGGTTGTTTCGAGACAGCAAAGCATAGTTCAAGGTGAGGAAAGGAGGTGTGTGATCGTCGTAGAGTCAACCGACAGGAGAGTCAACAGGCAAGAACAATTGGGTATAGCCCAAATGAAACCAACTCAAAGATGCCCATTTGTTCAGCATTTGGGGCCTCATTCTGATCAAAGGCACCAACCAAACCACAACTCGCCAAAGTTTGGTTTGAGCCCCAAAAGGAAACCTCGTTCTGAAAAACTTCCAAAGGAAGGAAGCTATAGGCACTAGAGAAGGCACAGTAAACAGCTATATATATATGCACAAAATAATACATTGTTCAGCCAGCTACAGAAGGTAAATAAATACACGGAATTCAGGATTGCTACTTATCCTCATACACCAAGTGCCCATCTACCATGAATTTCCCTGGTCCAAGTTGGGAGAAGTAAGTATCAGGATAGATGCTTTTAGCTTGGGTGACTATGTCCTTGAAACCAGCGGCGTATGAGTTGGCAGCATCATTAGTAAGTTCCTCTTTGAGCTTAGCGATCAACTCGTCCTTTTGTGCCAGCGTTGCTTTTTGAGTGGCCACCAGCTTGGCCATCTCTTCCTTCAGCAACTCTCGCTCTTCTTTTAACGACTCAATTTCAATACGGAGGTCATTATTCCTTGCATACAAACCCAAGGTCTCTTGAGATTTGTTGAAGAGGAGAGTTTTGGTGTCTTGATAGCTTTTTCTCAGCTCCTCCATCTCTAGATTGAGGCCCTTCACCTGCTGGGAAAGTCCCTTAGACTTGGAGGCTTCACCCTGGGCAATGCTTTTTAGCTTGGAAAGAAACAGGTAACTTATGGCCTCGCTACTGCGGTCTTTAGTAGGAGGTACTTCTGCAACAGCCGCAGAAGGGGCCTCCACCACAGCTTTCTTCCTCCTAGCCAGGGCAGCTAGATTCTTCCTCTTTTTCGCATCCAACATATTTTCTACATAACAAACCAAGATGAGATCAGCAGCTACACCAATGTTACAGAAACATCAATGGCTGAGTATAGTAGGGAATAAGAAGATACCAATGTAAGCCTTGAGTATTTTTTGGGAAAACTCCTCTCGGATCAGGATGGCAGTTTCAAAAACCACCTTGAGATTGGAGAGATGGATGCATACCTCACGTTCAAGTGGGGCCATGTCGTCCAGCTGTCTAGAGCTCTGAAATCTGGGGTTTTGGGTCCAATACAAGGGGAACCCATCCAGGAGGGTTGGATCCCTCTTGTTGCTTCGAATTTTAAAGAATTTCTTTTTAAAACCTTTGTAAGATTGCTGGAAGAGGGATAACAAAGATCTCCCAGCAACCCCATTAAAGGACACCCAGAGTTGGCGGTCCAAATGTTTGGCTTCAAAAAAGTACAAGAAAACATCCACTGATAGTAGAAAACCAAAGTGGGAACAAAGAATGGAGAAAGCCAACATGAATGCCCAGCTATTTGGGTGTAGCTGGGCAGGGGCGGCGTTAATTTCGGTGAGTAGGGCTCTCTCAAAAGGGAATAAGGGTAAACAAAGGAAGACTTTCTGGAAGAGGATGGAATAGAAAAAGCAGAAGGGGCCCTTGTTGTCTGTGGATTCATCACTGCACACAGGTTCACCCTCCTCACAGGGCACTACATGGACGTATTTATCATGCTCTCTACCAAAAATGGTTCTTTTAGGGCATTTCCTATATTTGGCTTTCCTATAATCCACTATTCTCTTATCAAAAGTAAACTCTGAGGTCTCAGCTAAAAGGTTCTCAGGGGCCCAAGGGTAGTTTAATCGATAATCCATCTAACACTAGAGCAAGCAAATAAGAAAACAAATACATTCAGAATCCAAACAGGGCATTCATTAATAAAAGAAGAGTAAACGGGCGTGAACAGTAATATCATGAACACAGGGTATGAACGATCCCAACAAAGTAAGCAAGAGCAGCAAAAGCAATAAAGGCATATTAAGTGAATAAGGTAAGGTAAAGTTAGTACGTTTCATGTGATCGAAAAGGTATTGAGCACAAGATTCTATGGACGACGATGAGGGTGAGTGAGTTTGGAAAGAAGCGTGAAAATGCTTAAGAGAGCATAATAAAATAGTGGAGAGGTTTAAGTTTCTGAAACCCTATTATAGTAGGGGAGTGTAAGCGGCAATGTCTTGTGACCGTTGATGAAAGCCACGTGGAAGCACACGATGGAGTGTGGTGAAACGTCAACTCAGGGTACTGTGCACGTAGCGTTACTCATTTTCCATGTAGGTCGACTTGAGTGAACCAAAAAGCCTCTTCGCTGAAGCAAGTTCAGCTCGAGCCTGGGGGGCTTGTGTCCTGGACAGGAACTCGTAGCGCTCAGAACTTGCCGGTCGGACCTCGGCATTTTCCTCAGGCAGGTCAGCTTGGCACATGGGCTTCACTTACCATGTGACTGGACTCTAGGTACACGTATATATTAAACTCTCTTGCATGTATATAGTATGATCCTACACGAATGAGATTAAGTACTAAGGTAAAGAAACGTAATGGGCTTAGGTGCATTCTTAGATTGTCCAAGTCTATGATAAGTAAAGTTTTAACTGTAAGGTCCGAGCCCGTTAACGTTAAGGCAACCCAGGTAAGGCTATATGCATGACATGAAATAACGTATGAATGTGTGTGTATTGGCGTGGACATACAAGCGGATGGTTATGGGCGGGACCTTGCGCCAAGGTTACGAGGCTGACCCAATCTGCTTAATGGGCTTGGAGCACGTAACAAAGCTGCCATGTGCTGATAATCAGTGGCATGTTCTTAAAGATAAAGATGCGTAGAGATAAAGATAAATATATATATATATATATATAGATATATATATATATAGTTATTTATATGTTTGTTACAACTACATATAGATATGTATATTAATATCACATAAGATTTTCCTGTTATGTGTATATGTCAATTGCATGTGGAACACCCTTTGATAGAGCTAACCTTAAAAAGAGAGGCATGCGCGCGTACATATAATAGAAGGAACACCTATAGTCTGGGAGAAAAAGATTATTGGTGCCTGTGGCAGGGGGTTTTTCTGTTAGAGATATAAGATAATGTGTTTATTTTCAGTTAATATTTGTTTATCTCAAGTGCAACAGCAACATTGTACGCTATAAAAAGTGGCTTAAGGTCCTAGGTGAAGGTATGCAATTCTGAATACACTTTTGGATACTGAAACTACTTGTTTCTTATTCGCTCATAAAGCCCTTACTAACTTGAGCGTTGGAGCGTGACCGGTTGTGAGGGCGCCCTTTGTCTTACAAGTAAAGCATCCAATAACCAAGGAAGGTGCAGATTCCAGGGGAGACAGGTGGAGCCTGAACCAGTCACAGGGTCTACTGGTGACTAGTCAACCGACAAGAACAAAAACAATGTCTCTGAACATTTTTTTTCATGTGCGGCCAAAAGAATTTTCCTTTTAAGAGCTCTAGAGTTTTATCAACTCCAAAATGGCCCATAAGACCTCCTTCATGTGTTTCTTTTACAAGAAGCTTTCTATGTGTTCCTTGGGGTATACAAAGTTTTCCTTCTTTAAAAAGATACCCCTCAGACACATAAAATCCTCCTTGTGCTCTATGTTCACATTTAACAAAAGTGGATGCAAAATATCTATCTTCTTTGTCCAGTTCAGGTATGTTTTCAAATCCAAGAATTTGGGCACCAAGTTTTGAAAAGAGGGTGTGTCTCCCGGAAAGAGCATCAACCACAATGTTAGTACTACCCTTCTTGTATTTGATAACATAAGGGAATTGTTCAAGAAATTTCATCCATTTTGCGTGGCGTTTATTCAACTTATGCTAACCCTTCAAGTATTTTAAGGAGTCATGATCACTATGAATTACAAATTCTTTGGATACTAGACAGTGCTCCCAAGTCTTCAGGGCCTTCACAAGTGCATAGAGCTCCTTATCATAGGTAGGATAGTTGAGGGTGGCACCATGGAGTTTTTCACTGAAATAAGCAATGGGGTGTCCACCTTGCAACAATATCGCACCTATGCCTACTCCCGATGCATCACATTCTAGCTCAAAAGTGTTTGCAAAATTTGGTTGAGCTAAAATGGGTGCATTAGTGAGCAGAGCTTTAAGCCTCTTGAAGGCTTGATCTTGCTTCTCTGTCTAACAAAATGGAGTGTCTTTCTTCACTAACTCATTGAGTGGTGAAGCTAGACTCGAGAAGTTAGGCACAAATATTCTATAAAAACTTGCTAGCCATGAAAACTCCTAACATCTCCTACATTTTGTGGAGTTGGCCATTCTTGGATGGCTTTGATTTTCTCGGGGTCAACATGTACCCCATTTTCACTAACTATAAAACCTAAAAACACTACACTATCAACACAAAAGGTACACTTATCAATATTAGCAAAAATACTATTCTTCCTAAGCACTAAGAGAACTTCCTTAAGGTGACTTAGGTGGGTTTCTAGGCTTTGGCTATACACTAGGATATCATCAAAGTAAACTACTACGTATTTACCTATACAATCTCTCAAGAGGTCATTCATTAGCCTCATGAATGTGCTAGGTGCATTAGTGAGACCAAAAGGCATCACTAACCACTTATATAGTCCAAATTTGGTTTTAAAAGCGATTTTCCACTCATCACCTTCTTTAATTCATATTTGGTGATATCTGCTTTTAAGATCAATTTTGGAAAATATAGTGGACCCATGCAATTAATCAAGCATGTCATCTAGTCTTGGGATTGGATGCCTATACTTGATGGTAATATTATTGATGGCCCTACAGTCACAACACATTCTCCACTTGCCATCTTTTTTTGGTACCAACAAGAAAGGTACAACACAAGGACTAAGGCTCTTTTGAACCCAACCCTTCTCCAACAAGTCCTAAACTTGTGATTCTATCTCCTTGGTTTCCTCAGGATTAGTTCTATAAGCTGGTCTATTAGGAAGACTGACTCCTGGAACTAAATCTATTTGATGTTCTATTCCTCTAAAAGGGGGAAGTCCCAATGGTCCTTCCTTAGAGAATAAATCATCAAACTCTTTTAAAAGTTATTTTACCTTAGGAGGTTGAATACTAGCTTCAGAAGATGTGGTAGTGCATGTAAGTGCTCCTTTACACAGCAGGAGGCCTGTAGGTTGTTTAGAAAGAAGTATTTTTTTAACTTAAACTTTTTCTTCTTTCTGAATGACCTTGTGGGAAGGAACACTCTTCTCCCACGCCTCTTTTTCCCTAAGGGCTTTTTCTTGGTTTTTTTTTTTTTTTTTCTCTTCCTCTCTTTTAAGTTTCATTTGTACTTGATCCTTTATCACCTGTGAGTGTGATAAGGGATAGAGTACAAAATTTTTATCCCTGTGAGTGAAAGTAATCTCATTGGTAAGACCGTTGTGCATGGTTTTCTTGTCAAATTGCCATGGTCTACCCAACAAAATATGACAAGTGATCCGGTCGGTCATCGGTAGTCGATGACGTCAGCAGCAGATGACCACATGGACCATTCACAAGGTGACACGTGGGATAAGTTAGCAGGAGAATCATGGAGGAGATCACTCAGAATGGTGATCGGTGGTCAGTTACCGAGTGACCACCACCTGCAGATCAGTACCTAGATGAGCGCCTGGAAGCAGAGCGCGAGAAGTAATGAAGCACTGATCAGTCATCGGTGCATGGTCATCGGGGTTTCTTGCTACACGCAGTTAAATTGGAACCCAGGCTCCCAGCGAGAGCGTTACGCATGCACCTCGCATGATTCCAAACCAGAAGAAGAAGAGCTGCTCGCCAGTAGGGTCGTGCATGAGGATGGTATGAGAGAGCTAGTAAGTTGGTCAGTGATCAGTGACTCTCTTAACCCATTACGTGCATGGCACTGTGCGGTGAGGTCATGCATGCAGGATGCAGCGCCTGGTGAGTATGTTTAGACCAGCCACACCCGGTGCTCTCTTGGGAGCATGCGACTCACTCAGAGGGAAGAAACGCGCTAAGTTACTCCGCAAGGGAATAACTTAGGCGCACAGAGAAAAGCGCAAAGGCCTTTCAGGTGTGACACGTGTACGGTTAGATGCAAGTTGCATGCCTCCATGTGTCACCATCTGAGAGAGAGGCGGGACCCAAGTATAAAAGCACTCCACGTCATGTAAGGTACACAGGGATTTTACAGTTTACACAGATTACACACATTACTGAGTCATTGTGAGCACGTTTTCCAAACGTTGAACAGTGATAACAGAATTCAGTTAGAGAGAGAGAAAGTGGATCTGAGAGGACACACGAGTCTCACAGAGAGATTCAGAGAGGGTTTTTGGTGGTCCTGCTACCAGACTTGAGCGTCGGAGTGCAAACGACCGCTAGAGGCGCCGTCTGTGTTATTTTGCAGGCATCGTTTGGAGTTCCAGAGAAGGTCCTTGGAGCGTTCTTGTAGAACACACGGTTGCAGCAGGCTAGATAAAGGAGTGACGAGGCACATCCTCGACATTCGAGTTAGAGGTAGGATCATTTGGCGCCCATCGTGGGGCCCGTGTGAATCTTGTTCCCATCCACATCACAGTTCTTGAAGTTTCTTGAAGTTTTCGTCGAAGGTTTTGCTGAAAAGATGAGTAGAAGAACTAGACAAACCACACCTGCACCATCTGCTGAAGAAGGAGCTGTTACCATGGCGCAGGTTCTAACGCCCCTCAAAATATCATTCATTTTTATATAATAAAATAAAGGTGAAACAATAATATCAAAACTTAACATAGATATATACATAATATAATTCATCCATTAATACAAATGTGCCTCAAAATAATATCCCTTTTCGAGGAAGTTTTAATACATCTCCATACAGGAGTTTTCAAAATAAAACAAAACAACAGCATTCAAAAACCGGCGATCTCCTCCTCCAGAAATGCTCACTGAGGAGCTCTACTACCTGCAACCTCATCTGCTCCCGTGCAAATATACATGATCATCACAGGTTTAAGAAAAACAACCACGATACAAAACAAAAGGGTAACTAGATATTTTTAAAACTTTAAAACATGAAACTTGATATTAACGTTGATTCGGTCGGTCATCGGTAGTCGATGACATCAGCAGCAGTTGGCCACGTGGACCATTCACAGGGTAACACGTGGTAGAGGATAGCAGGCGAATCAGGGAGGCGATCACTCAGAATGGTAATCGCCTGTCGCCTGTGAGGATGAGTAATCGCCTATCGCCTTGAGGATGAGTAATCGCCTATCGCCTTGAGGATGAGTAATCGCTCATCGCCGGTATGGATCAGTAATCACCTAGATTGCACATGATCGCCGTGTGTTAAGGTTAGGAGATCAGGTGGTCAGCAAGTCGCCGAAAGAGCACATCGCCGGGTGTTTGAGAAGACTTGGCAAGCACTTGTTGTATGGTCTAAGTACAGAGGATAAGTGGCATATCTGCCACCATATGTAGTGTGAGCTGCGATGCCTAGTGTTAACCAGCTCGCCATGTTAAGGTTGCGCCCAGAGTAGCCTGTGTACTAAGCTACTCCCTGTGTGGATAACTTAGTCGCAGGGGCACAGTGGAAGTAACGTTTCAGCTGCAGATACTCCAGATGGTGACACGTGTATGACCAAATGTTATCCACGTGTCAAGAGGAATAACCGTCAGGAGAGAGAAAGACTCAGGTATATATACGAAACTCTTAACGAAATTGAGGGGAGGTTTTTACAGATTCTTACAGCTTACACATTTGAGAGTTTCAGTTACACACGAGTCTCACAGAGAGATTCAGATATAGTTTTGGTGTTCCTATTGCCTGACTTGAGCGTCGGAGCTACAACGGCCGCCAGAGGCGCCGTCTGTGTGTTTTGCAGGCAGCGTTTGGAGTTCCGACGGTGGTTCTTGGAGCGTTCCTGCAGAACAGAAGGCTAGACGAAGGAGTGACGAGGCAATCCTCCACGTTCGAGTCAAGCGGCAGGATCAAACGTAAACCATCAAATATTCACACATTTCACAATTCCCTCAAGTGTCATTCATTTCACATAATCCATCAAGTGTCTATCACATTTTCAATATTCATCTTTCTCACGTCAGACTTCCACTGACTCATCACACATAGACACTTGACACTACTTCCGGAAGACTCGTGCATTGACTAGACTCAGAGATCTGCACCTGTCATACTACATTGCTGTAAAGTTCCCACAGCTATGCGCATAAACATAATCTCAATCTCAATCTCATCACTCTCCTTGTATGACAGGGTTAATCCATACAACAGGTCAAGTAGTTATCTTTCAAACCACTTACCCATACATATGAACCTCCATCGACTCTCAACGCTTGAATAACTTCATCTATATGATTCCATTATATCAGGAGAGTCAGGATATCTCATTATAGAAATCACCGATCAATGCACATTCTACACAATCTTACACGGTATTTTCTTTCCTGAAAATACTATGCCTTGATCCCACATGCACAACATTCAACACATCATATAACACTTAAATGAACGATTCCAATCACAGCAACAATCATTCCAAGGTTCAGATTTTCGAATATCACATGCCTTTCACATTTCAAACTCAAACAGTTTCAAACGACACTAAAACAGGGGAGTTCAAAATCAACATTAAAACCCGCGATCACGTCGCCCCACACATAAAAACAGAGCATCGTGAAATAGAATATGAAACCGGCGACCACGTCGCCCTCACTTCAGAACCTACTCGCCTAACGTTTTTTATAAACAAAAATTGCTAGCTTCCCTTACCTGGACTAGCGTAAACTTCACTAAGAGCTCCAACCTAACGAGATTCAAGGATGCCTTAACCTGCACCATGGAGTCTTAGTCACAAAACTAGCTATACCACTCATTTCTACGTTAACAGAGACGATTCCTGAAGCCAAGAGAGCTGCATGCAACGCCTATGCAGAGGCAACCCTCTTAAGTGCAGGATCGACTCAAAGAACAGAGCAAAACGACTTACTCTGTTTTAGCGTCCGGTTTGGAGAACTTGTAAAGAACCTCCCAGGTGCTCTATGGTAGTCGCCGATAGCCAACTGGTGCGCTAGGACGTCTGAACGTATGGAGAAGGAGAGGGAAGAAACAGGGAACCAAAGCTAACTCACTCAATCACTCTCGAACCACAGCAACGTCCACTGCCTCTCAGGAGTGAGTTTTGAATCTAAGCCAACTTGCCCAGAAATGCCGCTGCCCCCCGCCCACTCTGCAGGAAAGCTTGCGTGCACACTTCCTTGAACAGTATGACCACGTGGGTTTCTGCGCATACCAACTCTCTGATGCTAACTATTCTGAAACACCCTTTCTGTCTACGTGTCGCGCATGCAAGACGTCTCATGCTGGGAGCCTGGGTCCCACCTTATCTGTGTTAAACACGACATCGCGCGATAACCTTCCACCGATGACTGCTCGCGCGATGACTATCCACCGATGTCTCATCCTGGCGGACGAACGATGTCTCTTCCTGGAAGACGACCGATGTCTCTCCCTGGAAGACGACCGATGCGTCCCTCATCGGGGTGATGACCGTCTGTCTCTAGCCCTGGCAATGCCCGCATGTCTCTCGCCCTGGCGATGCCCGCATGTCTCTCGCCCTGGCGATGCCCGCGTGTCTCTCGCCCTGGCGATGCCCGCATGTCTCTCTCCCTAGCAATGCCCGCGTGTCTCTCGCCTTGGCGATGCCCGCATGTCTCTCGCCCTGGCGATGCCCGCGTGTCTCTCGCCCTGGCGATGCCTGCATGTCTCTCGCCCTGGCGATCCCTGCGTGTCTCTCGCCCTGGCGATGCCCGCATGTCTCTCGCCCTGGCGATGCCCACGTGTCTCTCGCCCTGGCGATGCCCGCATGTCTCTCGCCCTGGCGATCCCCGCGTGTCTCTCGCCCTGGCGATGTCCGCGTGTCTCTCGCCCTAGCGATGCCCGCATCGTCCTTGATGTGGCGAGGACACATCACCTTGCTTCTGTCGACTGATGCCACATCGTCACACCCCGTTGAGGGCTCGTCCTACCACTACTCCACGCCTGTGTTATCACCCCCACATGGCTCGGTGACGTCGGTAGCTTCTTGATGGGTTGTTCTTCATGACCATTTGTTCTTCTTAAAATATGAGGTAAAAAGGTGGTGGAAGCTATGGATGATATGGGTCAAGGATGACTCATATAGAGCTATGGGTTCCTTGTAGGTGCATGAAAGGTATGGAGAGTGATAGGTTAGGCCAAATCACTTGGAGGAAGGTGAAGATGAAGATCAAAGTGTCTAACCTAGAGAGACTAGACAAAGAGTAGAAGCTAGCATAATTTTGGCAGCATTTACTCATATAAATTGATCTTAAAAAAAACATGAGCCAAAGCACCCTATTTATAGGAGATGGTGCCTTGGAGAGTAAGGAGCAAGGGTAGGATGGGGAATACATAAAAGAGGGGGCTGCTAGGGTGTTGACTAAAGGTCAATGCAGCCCCTTAGCATGCTTCTAGAAGGTAGGGCTACATTCCTACCCTAAAAGGCCTAGGTACAAGCTAAATTGTTAAATACACCCCCTATTGTGCTAAATGAACCCTACTCTACTGAAATTACAAATAAACTGAAATTAATTGATGCTCAGCTCCCATGGCTTGGGCTCTACTCCTTGTGGTCCTCTGAGGGGTCTTTGAATATGTAAAGAAAAGTTTCTCTGCCATCAGTAGCAGAGTCCCAATCTTCTTAAATACTCTTTTCCATGGACCTAGTTGTTGGGCCTGAGCTTGGGCTTAGGCTTGGGCTTGGGCCTCTTCCATCATCCCCTCCTTCTTGAGAGGATCTGTCCTCAGATCTACAGGGTTGATCTCAAACAGCAGCCTTATTCCTGCTTTGAAAACTATGCTCGTCCTCCAGGATCAAATATTAACCTACAGTAAACATTATAGAAAAGTGAGATAAGAAAATTAAGACTAGTGTATTCAAATAAAATAGTAAGGAAATAAGGCCCTTTGCTATTTTTATAAAAGTTTTGTTTGAAAGAAATAGGGCCCTTTTCAAAAATATTTTTGCTTCCTTTGTGTTGTTCATTGCCCAAGATAAGCAACAACATCACAAAGTGTTGTTTTTGTGATTTTTGAGAATAAGAGTAAGCATCATGATTCAAAGGAAAAGAAGAGTTCAAAGTATTGCAATCCCCCTTTAAGGGTTCTTTTACCACTATGCTTGTAGGAGGTGTTGTAAGATACTCTTCATTCTTTCTAGATTCCATTTCTTCTTTTTCAAACAACCCCTCACTTGGCTTTTCTGTGGAGGAAAGGTTTATATCTATACCTGGTTCAGCTTCAGAAACAGATTTTTCTTCAAGTATATTCTCATAAGGGTTTTCTATGAAAAAAGAATTTAAGTCAATGTCTGGTTCAACTCCAAACAAAGGACTTTTTGTACTTTCCTTTTCTATCATCACTTTTTCTCTCTTTTCTTTCTCTTCTCTATCTTTCCTTTCATTCTCCTCTCTTTCTCTTTTGTCTTTCTCTTCTTTCTTTATGATAAGAGCTTGTAATTTTTCTTTAAACTCTTTTTCTCTTCTAGTTCTTCTAGGTGGAGGTTGATAATAATCATTAACTCTCAAACTCCCCTTAGCATGTGAGTCATTTGACCTAGAACTAGATGCATGTGATGCCTGGGGTTTTTTTAATTTTCTAATGTATTCATCTTTTTCCTTGCCAATCTTCAACACTTCTTTCAAAATTGCAAGATGGGCATCTCTTTCTTTTTTATCTTCCAAAATTTGAGCCTCATGTTGCAATTGTCTTAGTGATAGTGATTGAAAATCTCTAGCCAATTGTTTCAAAAGAGATTTTGTGGATTTTCTATCATTTTCACTATGACTTGAAGAATGAGTAGACATGTTTAGGGTTTGTGATAAAAGTAATTTTCAAAAAGAAAGATAAGTGGAGTGAAGTAGGTAATTTCCCAGGAAAGGGAGGTGGATCACTAGGATCTCTTAAGTACCAAGTCTTTCCTTAGCCAGATACTATCCCACAACACTTTCACAAACCTTTCTCTAAGCAATTTACTTAGAGCACAATCAAAGATAAAAACAAAATTTTTATGCAAGAAAAAACTATATAAAGCAATAAAACACAAATGAAAATTGCTATCTATAAAGCTTTTAAAACTAGTCGAATCCTAAGGTGAGGCTTCTTGGCACTTTGGAACCTTGAAGACACACTCACTGTCTAAGACATATTAATCCACTAATTAATCAATGTCCTTGCAAATTACAACTCAAAGAAATACAAAGAAATTAGGTTAACAAATTTTGGTGCACAAAAATTTAAAGTCCTATTCTATGCACTTCTTCACTTGTAGCTCCTTTGTGTATATTTGTGTATTTTTCAATGAGGTTGCTGCTGTCCCTTGCTTTGTCTCCTTAGGTTATTCAACCTTAAATCTTTAATCCAGCTCCTCTTTAGTGATATGGCTTTCACCAAAACAAAATTTTAGCTCCACACTCACCAAAGCACTTTTTAGGTCAAATCCACCAAAGAGAGGTCAAGCAAGTTTTAAAGCAACAAAACTCAAATTTAAAATCAAGGACTACTGCAAATGGAGTTGATATTTGACAAGACTTGAAAGAGTATTCAATAAAATTTGACAAGCAAAAAATTAAGGCACACAAGAAAAAGGTAGCACACAAAGTGGAATCCTAGTGAATGGAACTAGAATAGATGAATAAAACCAAAACAGCACTACAGAATTTTTTGTGTAAACTTTTTCACAACTTTCCAATTTTATGCTGGACAGAATACTTCAAATTTGAGCTTGAAATTTTAACCACAGAAACTTCAATGTTTTAGCTCAATATAGGCGTTGGAATTTCACCAAAACAGTGAGCCAAATAATTGTAATAATTTTTCCGAAATCACTGCCGCGTCAGCGTTTTTTCAGAGTCAGGATTTTTGCACTCTGTTCGTATTTCATTTATCATTTTTTTTGTATTTTGAATTTTGATGTGCTTCTTTTTTTCACTTTTTCTTAACACATCAAACTACTCAAATCAAAAATTTCAGAATTTTTTACCAACAAATGTAATTTCTGGGAACGATTCCAGCCAGCACAGTAGCAGTGAAAACAGAGAAATCCTAACTTGGAATTAGAAAACGGTAAAGAAACTTCAAAAACACAATAGAAATGATTGGAAACGAACTTGTATGGAACTAACACACAAGTATGAACTCAAATAGGAAAATATAAAAGGCACCAAAGCTTCAAAACCAGAAATATAAACTGCACTCAAAACAAAATCAAGCAACCAAATCAACAATAAAAGGCACCACTTGGAATTTATGACATTGTAGGATGAACATGACTTTGACAAAACTTGTATGGATTCAAAAATCAAAATGACTCAACCACAAACACTTTGCACCGATTAAAAACATCAATAAGACTCAAATAAAATAAAAACAGAACAGCCAACACAAAAGGAACCTAAAACAGTTTGAAAAATGGAAGTTCAAGATCAAGTTGAACCAAAAATACCAAATAGAAATTTAAAAACAGCAACACCAACTTAAAAAGAAATTAAAAACAGCAAGACATTTAAGGATATGATGAACAACATGGAATAAAGAAGACTCAAAAAATAAAATGAAGAGAACACTTATCTCTTGAAGAACCAAAGCTCTAGATACCAAATGATGGGTTGTTCTTCATGACCATTTGTTCTTCTTAAAATATGAGGTAAAAAGGTGGTGGAAGCTATGGATGATATGGGTCAAGGATGACTCATATAGAGCTATGGGTTCCTTGTAGGTGCATGAAAGGTATGGAGAGTGATAGGTTAGGCCAAATCACTTGGAGGAAGGTGAAGATGAAGATCAAAGTGTCTAACCTAGAGAGACTAGACAAAGAGTAGAAGCTAGCATAATTTTGGCAGCATTTACTCATATAAATTGATCTTAAAAAAAACATGAGCCAAAGCACCCTATTTATAGGAGATGGTGCCTTGGAGAGTAAGGAGCAAGGGTAGGATGGGGAATACATAAAAGAGGGGGCTGCTAGGGTGTTGACTAAAGGTCAATGCAGCCCCTTAGCATGCTTCTAGAAGGTAGGGCTACATTCCTACCCTAAAAGGCCTAGGTACAAGCTAAATTGTTAAATACACCCCCTATTGTGCTAAATGAACCCTACTCTACTGAAATTACAAATAAACTGAAATTAATTGATGCTCAGCTCCCATGGCTTGGGCTCTACTCCTTGTGGTCCTCTGAGGGGTCTTTGAATATGTAAAGAAAAGTTTCTCTGCCATCAGTAGCAGAGTCCCAATCTTCTTAAATACTCTTTTCCATGGACCTAGTTGTTGGGCCTGAGCTTGGGCTTAGGCTTGGGCTTGGGCCTCTTCCATCACTTCTCCTGCCCGAGGGCAGCTCAGTACACAATCCTTACGTGCCTAAGCATGCAACACTAAGGTAAATCCCTTATGTCCAAGCGTAAAGTCCCATAGTTATTCTACATGCATGGCGCTCCTAAGGTTCTAATCACACCTTCCTACATGTGATTTCTGGAACCCACTATGGTCCACCGACCGACCTCTACCACACCGCCCTCAGACCTTGGGCGACATCCGAGGTCTGACCACCATGAAATTTCCATTACAAGCTCTTTTCGTTTTAAGTAATGACATATTCAGAATTCATTAAAATTATACTTCTTCTATTCCAAATAATTATCTAGATACTTACAATCTCCCCAATAAGAAAAATTTTCGTCCCCGAAAATTGAATTACAAGAAAAAGAGGTAGGGATAGGCTTCTCTCATGGTTTCTTCTAATTCCCAAGTTGAATCACCCGATCTGTCATCCCACACCACCTTTACCATGTTGATGGTCTTGCCTCTGAGCTGCTTACTCTGCTGATCGTCAATCCTGACTGGTTTCGCTTCAAACGACAAGTCATCCCTGATCTGATATGGCCCGACGAACTTAGGAGACAACTCCTTTGTGAATCAGGCTTTCACTAATGTAACACTTCACTGTGCCGACCTCTGCCACGTCAACCTCTACTATACACTATCGACGTCCAAGGTCTGGCTACTACAATGTGTAATCTCTAGGGGTCCCTCTGAGGGTCCTATTATGTTGACCTCTACCGCATCGACCTCTATTGTACACTGTCGATGTCCGAGGTCTGGCCACTATGCATGTATTCTCTAGGAGGTCTTCCTTAGGGTTCTATTGTGTTGACCTCTGCCACGTTGACCTCTACTGTACACTGCCAACGTCCGAGGTCTGGCCACTACAAAACTCAAAAACAACAATACATTGTGGAATATGATGAACAACACGGATTCAAGAACAAAACACAAAAATTAAAGTGAAAAGAAGAAGGCACTTAGCTGATTGTCGAACCTATGCTTATGATACCACTTGATGGAGCCTAGCTTGAGAGCCTTCATCCGTGAGTTGGAAAATGTAATTGAAGGTAGCAGAAGCAATGGATTGAAGCGTGCAAGGAGCTCCTAGGAGATGCGGATTCCTTGGAGGTGAAGTGTTAAGTGTGGAGAGTGAGTGGTGAGGCCATCTCACTTGACTAGGTGGAGTTCAAGACTAAGGTGTCTATCCTAGAGGTAGGAGACAAGAGTGAGAATTGGCACAAAATTTGGCAGCAATTTCACTCATCATTAATCTTGAGAATTACATGAGCCAAGCCCTCTTATTTCTAATGTTTAGAGGGCTGAAAATTCAAATGAAAGTGTAGGGAAATTCAAATGAAATTCCCATCCAAAAGTGGCGCCTAATTGAACACACGGGAGGGGTGTGATTAGTGTTGCACGCTCACTCCCTCTATGGGCTTTCCAAACCAGCCTTGGTTAATTTAGAGGTTTTAGAAACCCTAAATTAACCTAGGTTGGTGTTTTAGGTGACAAAATTAATTCTAAAAAAATTACAAGTATTTTCCTATTCTAATTTTGACAAGGAAATTAAATTCTACTTCTACACTAAGCTTTTGGCATCTATAACATGTAGAGGAAAGTCTCTCTGCCATCAGTAACAGTATTCCAATCCTCTTGGATCCTTCTTGCCATAACTCTTGTAGTTAGCCCATATCTTCTGTTTGGTGGGCTTGGGCTTGACCTTTGACTTGGACTTGGGTTTGGGTTTGGGCCTCTTCCATCAAGAAAGCTTAGCAGGTGACAACCCGAGGCACTGTCCACTAAGGAATCAATGCTCGGTAGTGGGTAGGAATCCTTTAGGCAGGTTTTGTTCAGGTCGGTAAAATCGACACACATCCTCCACTTTCCATTGGACTTCTAGACCAGCACCATATTCACTAACCATTCAGGGTACTAGATCTCCCTGATATGGTTGGCATTTGCAACTTTTGAGTCTTCGCCCTTATGATCAAGCATTTCTCATTGAACTTTCTCCTCCTTTGAACAACAGGTCGAACCCTGGTGTCCATAGTCAGTCTGTGATAGAGAACGTCCGAATCTATCCCCAGCATTCCAGTGGAGGACCAAGCGAACGTGTTCATGTTCCGGGCTATCACCCCGGCTATTTGATCCTACAACTTTTGATCTATCGAGGTACCGAGCTTGAACGTCTTCCCCTAAATCTCCCTTTCTTGCACCTCGCCGGCAGATGCCAGTCGTTGACTGCTGCCAACTTCAGTTTCCAGGACCTCAGCTACTTTCCCTTCATGAACAAAGGTGGTAGAGTTCAAGCTCCTCTTGTTCTTCTGGCTGCTCTCATAGCACTTTCGAGCATCCTTCTGATCAGACTTAATGGTGATAACCTTCCCCTCCATGGATGGTAGCCTCATCTTCATGTGTTTTGTTGAAACTATCACACCTAACTTATTCAACGAGGGTCTCCCCAAAATCAAGTTATAGGGGGAAGGAGTGTTAACCACAATGTACCTGATGACAACAGTTCTGGCTGCTTCTTCATCCGAGAATGTTGTCCTCAGGTCGACATACCCCCGAACCTCCACGTGGTCACCTGTAAAGCCCACTAGGCACCCATCATGCGACCTTAGCTAGTCGGGAGATAATCACAGATTGACGAACATGGACCAAAACATTAAATCTTCTAAGCTCCCCTGGTCAATGAGAACCCGGTGTACCCTTCTACACACCATAATGACCGATATTACTACTGGGTCATTTTCGTGAGGGACTACGTCTACCAAATCAGCCTTCCTGAAGCTGAGATCGGGTTCAGGTGCATCATCTTGATCCCTTGCTTCTACCGATATCACAACCCTCGCATATCGCTTGCGCTTGGTGGCCATGCTACCTCCTCTAGAGAACCCGCCTGAGATAGTGTTTAGTTCGGCATGGACGGGCACCTCATGTGCCTGGTCCCTCGAGGTGGCTTCCCCTTGAGGTCTCCTTGGTCGGGCTCGAGGTATTCCTTCAAGAAGTCGTCCTTCAGAAGCTCGGGTAACTGATAACCAAAAGCCATGCAATGTTCAGTGTCATGTCCGAACCCCTTATGGAACTCGCACCAAACATCCTTTCTTCCCCGTAGATTCCTGTCAACCTTCTAGGGGAACCTCAGCTTCTCAGCTACTGCTGGTATAGTAATCAATTCCTTTTACGATACTCAGAACATGGGATGAAACTCGTCTTCCTTGCTTCTCGCCTCGGACTTGCCCTTCCTATATGGGGTGTGTCTCGTATCTGCCTTCTTCCCTGTTGAGGTCTCATGAACCCTCAGGGGCAGAGAAGCTTTGCTGGTTTCTTTTGCTTTAGTTATCCAAGAATTTGAGCCACTATTTCTAGCCACCACTGCTTCCTTGGTGCTAATATGGGCGACCGCCCTTTGCCTAATCTCAGCAAAAGGTCTCTGTCGGATTTCTAATAAGGGAATCGTAGAATGGTCCAGAGGTGACTCCTTGTTCAAAGGCGGATACCATAACATTCTCATCATGAGTTCGGAGGTTCATAGTGAAAGACCAAAATCTATTCAGATAGTCCTTTAATGACTCTCCCTCTCTTTGCCTCACGTTGAAGAGGTCGTACAACACTAGGGGTTTCACTCAATTGGTGTAGAACTATTCTCTAAACAATTTGGCAAAGTGCGCAAGGGAAGTGATGTGGCCGTCTGGGAGTCCGCTAAACCACTGTATTGTTGTACCTGTAAAAGTACCCATGAACATCTTACACTGCACTGCGTCTGATCCTCCCGAGATAATCATCTGGGCCTTGAATGCTGTAAGATGGGTCTCTAGATCCTCTACCTCCATGAAGGTGATCTTGGGGGCCACATAGTGGATGGGCACCGGCTCGTCCATGATGGCTCGTAAGAATGGCTCGGCATTATCCCTTTTGTGTAAGGGTGCATCCTGTTCTCTTGGGGGACGTTGGTCACGTTGTTGTAAGTCCCTATGCAAATCCTCATGGGTTTTGCATAACTCTTCTCGTAGCCTCTCTTGTTCCTGTGCGGATCGCTCGTTGGCCTCTTAAAGAGTCCTCAGAGTTTCCATGAGTTTCTGCAGTGTGGGAGCCTTACCTCCTTCTTGTCTGGCTGGCACCTATCTCGTGTTTCTCATCTTCATTTGGAAACTTGAACTTAAGCACGGATGTGGATGGGATCAAGTTTTAGCAGGCCCCACGGTTGGCACCAAATGTTCTCATTGGTTGACAAGGTTAAACGCCTCTTCTTGGATCTGCCTCAGCTGGGTATTGACTCGTGTCTCCCTGCTGCTTTGAATCGGTTTTTTCTTCGATTCAATCGGTTGTTTATACCAGCAGAATTTGAAACAACTTAAAAATAGAATTTAAAAGAGATTAGAGCAAGAGAAAGGCACACAAGTAGTTTATATTTGTTCACTCTTATCCCAAGAGCTACATCTAGTCCCCAGAAACTTCTGAGTTTTTATTATGCAATCAAAACTCGATAACAACACAAACCACCAAAGTAGTGACCTTGAACCCTTCAAGAAACACACTCCCTTTGGTACACCAAACCACAAAAATCAGAACACCCTCTGATTTTGCACTTACACCCAATTACAGAAATACAATAATCAAGAAAGAAGAGAATAGAATACACCTGGGTATTACACAGCTTAAATTTAGAAGTACAACCCAATCCTATTCTACACACTTGAAAATCCAAAGCTTGATGTGAATCTTGAAAACTTGGAATCAAATTTGCACAATGATTTCTCAAAAAGGTTTCTTACATTCCAAGAGCGTATAACCAACTATTTATACTCCAATGAATGATTTAAAGCATTTAAAATAGGAACGTATTTAGTTAGAAATCAATTAAGAGAGGTTCACAAATCAAAACTGAATTCTGTTAGGATTTTTAAAGAAACAATCGGTTGAAATCACGAAACAACTGATTGATTTGGTTTGACAGCTAAATCAACCAAGTCAAACAGCTTTCAACCTTTTTCAAAAACCTCTAAGAGCAAAACAACTGGTTGAAAAGACAAAACAACAGGTTGGTTTTCACTTAGTTGAAAAACATTCCATTTTATAAAAGGTTTACAAATCACATCAGTTCTAGATTCAAACAAGGAGTGGATTACACATTAATCTACCCTAGATCCCACCCACACACAGTAACAACTTCAGCCTTTCTTCAAACACCTTGGATTTGGATTCTTCAAAGCTCTAGATCACTCTTGATCAACACGAGCTACTATTCGCATACACTCAAGTGCCGAGCTCTGTACAGTACACTTAATAATAATTTAAAAAAAATAATAATACTAATGATTTTATTTTATATGGATAGATAACAAAATAAAAATATTAATTTAATAAAATTATGTAAGAATAATAAAGATAATAATAATAACAATAAAAATAATAATATTATTTAAAATAATTATGATAATAATTATAATTAATAATATTAACAATAATTTATGATAAATAGAAATGTTAATAATTTTATTTTATATTAATATATATATATTAAAATATAAATATTAATTTAATAATTTTTAACAGTAATAATAAAGATACTAATAATGAAGATAATAATAATAATTATTATGATAATAATAATAATAAAAATATAAATAATTATGATAATGAATATAATAATATTATTAATAGTTGATCCGGTCGGTCATCGGTAGTCGATGACGTCAGCAGCAGTTGACCACGTGGACCGTTCACAGGGTGACACGTGGTAGAGGATAACAGGTGAATCAGGGAGGAGATCACTCAGAACGGTGATCGGTGGTCGGTTGCTAAGGGACCACCACCCGCAGATCAGTGTCAGGTGAGCGCCTGGAAGCAAAGCGCGAGAAGTAAAGAAGCACTGATCAGTCATTGGGGGTTTCCTGTTAACACACAGTTAAGCTGGGACCCAGGCTCCCAGCGATAGCGTTACGCAAGAAGCACAGATCAGTGATTGCCTATCGCCGTGTGTGAGGATCAGTAATCGCCTATTGCCGTGTGTGAGGATGAGTAATCGCCTATCGCCGTGTGTGAAGATCAGTAATCGCCTATCGCCGTGTGTGAAGATCAGTAATCGCCTATCGCCGTGTGTGAAGATCAGTAATCGCCTATCGCCGTGTGTGAAGATCAGTAATCGCCTAGATTGCACATGATCGCCGTGTGTGAAGGTTAGGAGATCAGGTGGTCAGCAAGTCACCGAAAGGAGCACATCGCCGGGTATTTGAGAAGACTTGGCAAGCACTTGTTATATGGTCTAAATACAGAGGATAAGTGGCATATCTGCCACCATGTGTAGTGTGAGTCGTGATACCCAGTGTTAATCATTTCATCATGTTAAGGTTGCGCCCAGGGTAGCCTGTGCACTAAGCTACTCCCTGTGTGGATAACTTAGTCGCATGAGCAAAGTGGAAGTAACATTTCAGCTGCAGGTACTCCAGATGGTGACACGTGTATGACCAGATGTTATCCACGTGTCAAGAGGAATAACCGTCAGGAGAGAGAAAGACTCAGGTATATATATTGAATTCTTAACGGAATTTAGGGGGGATTCATTTTGGTGGTGATTCACTTGTACACGGTTCTGAGTTTTCTTTGAAGTTCTTTGTTGATTCAATCACTGACTTGAGCGTCGAAGCGCAACCGGCCGCAGAGGCGCCATACTATTCTTTCAGGTTTCTTGGAGGATTATCAGGTGAAGGTCATCGGTGTGCTTGGCGTGAAGCTGGTGAGGACGAGGTTCGGGAAGAAGAAGCTCTAACGCTTTGGTCAAGAGGCTGGATCAATAGTTTTTTATCAATAATAATTTATAATAATAATACTAAAAATTTATTTTATATTAACATATATTAAAATGAAAATATTAATTTAATAGTGATAATAATGATGATCGTAATAATAGTTATGATGGTTATGAGAATAATAATAATGATTGTAACCCTCGTAAATAGCCCCCATAGTCTTTTTTTTTTTTCTTTTTGTATTCTTTATTTCTCCCAACTTCTCTTCTCTCTTAATTTTCTCTCCCAATTTTTATCTATTTTAGAATTTGATCTTGCCACGCTGCAGCTGAGGAGTTAAGGAACATTTCTACCAGATCATATTTTCAAACAAAGCCCTTATATTTTGAAGTTTATCCAAACTGAGAGGCTAAAATTCTAGAGGTTGCTTGGAAAGCAAGCAATTAAGGTAAGGAAAGTTAACTTTAATTTTTAATAGTACCCTAGGCTAGAAGATCTGAATATGGAGAGGACGTGGTCCCAATATTAAATTTATCTTGCAAGGATGTTGTTTGTTTATATATTGTTTAAACTTGTAGAAATATTAGAGTTTGATGGTTTAATATTTAAGTGTTGTTCTTTTTTTATGTTAAATAGGATTTTGAATGTTGTGGATTGTGTTTTGGATGATGAAATTGAATTCATACACTTGGAATAATGTATGGATTGATGTTTGTTTGTGTATTAAGCATTGATGTTTATATGGTAATAGAGATCTACTAGCTTCACTGATGATCTAAGTCACATAGACTAAGATATCAAGTAATTAGAAGCTAATGGCAGAGTTCATGCACACCGTGACATATAAGATGCACGACTTGGGTTGTATTGAACTTACCATGATCCTTTGATGGCATTCCTATGAGCTCTTCTTTGGTTTTTGGAATTCCTTGGTGATGATGTATGCGGAAGCTTGTGGAGGAGGTGAGCAAGGCCTTCCTAGGAAGCATGGGTGCCTTGAAGGTGCATGAAGAGTGAGGAAATGGGGAGGTTTGGCCAGGCCCTTTGGTAGTGATGAATTGAAGACTAAAACCTAAGTGTTAGGCAATGAGTAGTGTATGGCACAATTTGGGCAGCATAACAATACTCGATTTAATCTTGAAAATTACAATAGGTTGGCTCCCCCTTTTATAGGCTAAGGAGGACCATAAAGGTTAACCTAATGTTAAGCAAATGTACTCAAAATGAAATGCAAATGTCATCACATGGAATCATGGCCAGCCCTAGTTTTAGGAATGCTTCTAGAAACGTAACAAAAGCTAGGTTAATCCCTCATGGAATCAAGTTTGTGCTATTTACACCCTAACTAAAACTAAGATACTCTTGATGGGCCTTCATGTAACATGTACAAATATCTTTCTCTCCCATCCATAGCTAGATCAATATCTTCATGTAGTCTCTTGGCCATGGACCTAGTAAATGGTCCTAGACGCTCTTCCCATGGCCCTAGATGCTCCTCCCATAGCCCTAGACACTCCTCTTCTTGCCCTAGACACTCTTAGTGTGGCTTTGGATGCCCTTGTCTTGGCTCTTGTGCGGTTGTGCTTGGCCCTCTTCCATCATCCTTTCTCTTGGATTCGCTAGTAATCTAAGTCTTAGGTATTGGATCAGGTGTTAGTCTCTGGTACGACTTACTTAATATGAGTCTTTCAGAAGGTGTCAATAGTTATTCTGTTTGTCGAATATCTTGGATGTGCATATTCATGTGGGATCTATGTGATTCCTTTATGTTGGGATTTGAAAAAGATTAAATAATTGAGAAATTGATCCATGTAATTTGGTTTTCTCTTTTGATTGAATTGCATATATTATAAAATTTTATTTTAACTAGCTTACCCTTGCTTTTGTTGTTGTTTTGTGAAATGTGATGACTGTACTATGTACACGGGTAGATGATTGTATAGGTACTAGAGGTTTTAGAGGGCTTTAGGATATTGTTTTGAACCTTATATTAAAAAACTCCAAGTTTATATAGAAACCGGCATAACTTGTGTTGTAATAGTAAGATGTATATATGGTGTGTTACATTTAATGGTATCAAAGCGGTTCATCTTAGGATGACCTGAGGGTAGTGGGTTTATTTTGTTTCTCTTGCGTGTAGATTTTTGTTTAAGTTTAGCTTCAAGACTTAGTTAAAAGTTTTTAATATGATGTTTAACAAGGTTGTTTTTTTTTTTAAAATCTTGTTTGTGGTCGAGTCAAAGTGATTGTTATGAGTAGAGATGAAAGTATTAAGTATGAAAAGAATCTTGATAAAGTGGTGAAAATGCACACTCATGAGTAAATCAAAATGATTTTCTATCTTAATTCTAAAAGTAGTGTATACTTTCTTATATATGTTTTGGGATGGTTATTTATATATTATGTGAATTTGATATTGAACATAAGTTTATTTCAGGGAAATAAATTTAATTACGGTAAGTGTTTGGTTGTAAGTTTTAAAGTAGTCTTTTTAGCTAATAGTTTTACAACAACATTTGCTTTAGTGTAATATTTTTTAATATATATACTGTTGAACATAGGCTTTGATGTCTCCAAATCTGTGTGGATTGCTTGAAGACTTTGTTGTTGCTTGTGTGTGTGGGTTCTGGGTAGTTTGAATTTGTTAATCCACTCTTAGTTTGAATCAAGTTCTTTTGAAAAAAAGTGTTTTCTAGAGAAGTGGAAAATCAACCTGTTGTTTTATTGTTTCAATCGATTGTTTTACACTTAGTGGGTTTTGAAAAGATTTGAAAAAGCTTGAAATTGGTTGACCTTGCTGTCAAGCCAATTCAACCAATTGTTTCATGTTTTGAATCTGTTGATTTTTGAAAATCCTTAACAGAATTTGCTAAGTTTGTTAAATCTATTTTAACTGATTTAAAACTGATTTGGTTATTGCATTAAATGTTTTTAACAACTAATTGGAGTATACATAATCTGTTTTACGCTCCTGGTTGTTAGTGATTTAAAGATGTACCGACCAGTCCTCGGACACCGAGAATAGATAGTAAAGGGCGAACCACGTCAGCTGGGTCCCACAGCATGGGCCAAAGCCACGTGGAGTGGAGCCCGCAGGCAGCTTGGATTAGAGGGTGATGAGTCATCAGTGTGTCCCATCAGAGTAGGGTGATCAGTCATCGGTGTGTCTCCTCAGAGAAGGGTGATCAGTCATCAGCATGTCCCCAGAGAGAAGGGTGATTAGTCATCGCTGTGATGATCGCCAGAAGGGACTGATTCGTCACTCCGCAGGGTGATCAGTCCTCGGCAACAGAGTGTGACGAGGTGACATCGGTCTTGGGTGATTTGAACAGCGTAACCAAAATAGCTAAGATTGGTTCCCAGAGTGGGCCATTGACCAGTTAAATACCCAGAGGTAGGGAGAGGCCTGAATCACAAAGAGCCTATGCGGGTAGTAGGGAGAGCACAGCTAGGTGCAGAGTCCTGAGGGGTTGAGTACTCATCAGAAGTAGGGTTTCCCAGTGAAGCTACATGCATGGCACATGAACAGTGAAGGCACTCCCAGAACAGGTGGCCCCAGAGACTAGGTGCACAAGGAGGCACCCAGGTGGTCACCCTGTTAGAGTTTGCACTCCAGATAAGGAAACCGTATGTGCTAGATTACCCTAAGGTTGGGTGATAGCGGCACAAGGGTATGCCAGTAAACCCTGAATATGGCTAGCAGCGCAGTGAACCCTAATTAGGGCTAGCGGCACAGTAAACCCTAGACTATAAAAGGGACAGTAAAATACTTCACAAAGGTACGCAGTTTCTAGACCTAAACACAGAGAGACTCTATACACTTGGTGTTTCTTGCCCAACATTGACTGGAGCGTCGGAGTGCAAACGGCCTCTAGGGCGCCCCCTTTCTCTTTTGCAGGTGCAGATTGTTTCGCAAGAATCAAGCACATATCAACGTGAGGAAGGAGGCGTGTGAGTGTCGTGGAGTCAACTGACAGGCGAGTCAACCGGCAAGAACAAAAGAGAACACTTGGAAATCAAGTTTTTCCAAGATTGCTTCAAGCTTTGGATTCTTTCAATGAGTGGAATAGGATTGCTTTGTAATTTTGCTATTCAATATGTGATTGTATCAAGTTTGATCATTCCTTTTCTCTCTTGAAAATTGTATTTTTGTAAGAACAGGTGTTGTAAAAATCTAGAGGGTGTTCTAATTTGTGATGTGTTGTTTACCAAAGGAGGTGTTTGTTCTTGAAGGGTTCAAGATTACCGTTTTGGTGTGTATGGTTTGTGTACTAACCAGTTCTCAGACGTCAGCTGGGTCCCACAGCATGGGCCAAAGCCACGTGGAATGGACCCCACAGGTGGTATTGATGAGAGGGGTGATTAGTCATCAGCCTACAGGGTGGGGTGATTAGTCATCAGCCTACAGAGTGGGGTGATTAGTCATCAGCCTACAGAGAGGGTGATTAGTCGTCAGCCTACAGAGAGGGTGATTAGTCGTCAGCCTACAGAGAGAGCGTGACGATCACCAGAAAGGGTTGATGTGTCTTCGTCACTCCGCAGGTTGAGGAGTCCTCGGCAACAGAGTGTGGCGAGGTGACATCGGTCTTGGGTGATTTGAACAACGTAAACAGAACAGCTAAGATTGGTTCCCAGAGTGGGCCAATGACCAGTTAAATACCCAGAGGTAGGGAGAGGCCTGGATCACGAAGTGCCCATGCGGGTAGCAGGAAGAGCACAGTTAGGTGCAGAGTCCTGAGGGGTCGAGTACTCATCGGAACTAGGGTTTCCCAGTGAAGCTACATGCATGGCACGTGAACAGTGAGGGCACTCCCAGAACAGGTGGCCCCAGAGACTAGGTGCACAAGGAGGCATCCAGGTGGTCACCCTGTTAGAGTTTGCACTCCAGAGAAGGAAACCTTATGTGCTAGATTACCCTAAGATTGGGGATAACGGCGCAAGGGTATTCCAATAAACCTTGAATATGGCTAGCAGCGCAGTAAACCCTAGACTATATAAGGGACAGTAAAATACTTCACAAAGGTACGCAATTTCTAGACCTAAACACAGAGAGACTCAATACACTTGGTGTTACTTGCCCCCTATTGACTTGAGCGTCGGAGTGCAAACGGCGTCTAGGGTGCCCCTTTCTCTTTTGCAGGTGCAGATTGTTTCGCAAGAATCAAGCACGTATCAACGTGAGGAAGGAGGCGCGTGAGTATTGTGGAGTCAACTGACAGGCGAGTCAACCAGCAAGAACAGTTTGTAATTAAGGTTTTTGATTGCTTAGTGGAATATCCAGTGGTTTTTGGGGACTGGATGTAGCTCTTGGATAAGAGTGAACCAATATAAATTTGTTGTGTGATCTTTCTATCCCTTATCTCCTTTAAATCTATTTTTAGTTTTGCTTTTATAAACTACTGATAAAAACAACTGGTTCATTTGCATAAACAATCGGTTGATTTTCTAGAAACATATTAAAACAATTTGGTTTCTTAGATGAACTGGTTTATTGTTCTTTGATTCTTCATTGATTTTCACTCCACCTTCAATATTTGCAAAAATATTTAAAGAACAATTCACCCCCCTCTTGTTTAAGGCCTACAATTCTAACATATACATGATAGTTGGTTGTTATTACTGATGGACTCAAATTCTAAGTGAGTTTGAGATGTCTATCTTTGGAGGACCTAGATATAATCTTTGGGAAGGAATTGACTTTATATCAATCACTGTCTTTTTAATTATGATGAATAAAAATGTGACATCTCTAAATTGAAATAGTATGGAATGAGTAGTTACAAAACGGGTATTTAACGGGTCACAAATTAGGGTAACTTGTTTCATAATTCGACTTCAAATAGATATAAATAATACAGGTTAGATAAGTAGTACTTCGGCAGAGTGAAAACACAATTTTCCTGAGTAAGTGTCAAGGTTGTCTTCAAAGATGTACTGACCAATCCTCGGACATCGACAACCCTAAACCCTAAAAATACAGGTTAGATAAGTAGTACTTCGGCAGAGTGAAGTTTTATACACAATTTTCTTGAGTAAGTGTCAAGGTTGTCTTCAAAGATGTACCGATCAGTCCTCGAACATCGACAACCGCTAGTAGTAGTGGGCCATGTAAGCTGGGTCCCACGAGTGACGTGAGACAGTGTCCCTCAAGCGGTATGAACCAGTGTGTCGATTAGTGGTCTGATGCAAACCAAGCCCACAAGGTGATGATCAAGGATGCTAAAGAATATAAAGAGAAGTCACCTCAAAGTAGAGACCTCACCAGATGGAGAATGGGACAAAGACCAGAGCACCTAAATTTCTTCCTGCTGGTCTTCTTAATGATTAGAAAATATTGTAAATAATTTGGGCTCACTTTGGGGGTCCAAATAGCAAATATAGGCTAGAATAAGGTGCCTTTAGTATAATAGAGGGTGTAGTTAGCATTTTAGGATGTTCTTGGCCCTTTTGGAAGGGTTTTTGATCGAGTTTCTAGAAGGACAAGCCTAGGATGCGGGTTTGACTTAGTTAAACCCTAAGGCTGCCCATTTTTTCACTCTTCCCATCCTACCCCTTATGCTTGCTCTCCAAGGCTCCTTCACCTATAAATAAGGAGGCCTACCTCATGTATTTTCATGTTGAATTTAGAGTAAAGTTACTATACACAATTTGTGTTAGAGTTTATGAGCTTTTTCTCCTTACACCATTGTCTTATCTTGTGAGAATTAGAGAGCTCTCAAGTGGCGAAATTCCTCACTCATCTTGGAGCAAACCACCATCCAAGTGGCGTGATCCTTCTCTAGCTTCATCCTCCTAAGCTTCCTTTTCCTTCATCTTTCCCTTCCATTATCATTCCATCTATTCATAAACATGTTCTTATTTTGCTTCATTATGTCTATTCGGTTTTTATATGTTGCTATTGTTTTCCTTATGTAATTCCACACCATAACTTGTCATCATCATCACCTTATAATTGTGTTTTCCTTTTACCTTTGTGAAATTAACCTTCACATCTACATAACCACTTGGTTAAGTTAATGTCCAGTGGGGATTTTCCTTAGGTTATCACCTTAATCATCCTAAAATCTCAATCCTAATTAAAGTGCCACCATAAAAAGCTAAATCATAAAATCAACTTACATCACGTGGTTATCAGAGCTTAGGTTCTTATGTTTAATTTTTTGAGTTGATTTGGCACTTTACATTCAAGCAATTTAAATTCTAGGACCTTTAAATTCAAGTACCTTTAATTTCTTGTCATTTATTTTCTTGCTTTTATTTTCCAGCCCTTTATTTAGTGCAGATTTTTTTTTTTCCAGCACCTTATATTCATAGCATTTTTCGTTTTGAATATGTTCCTTCTTATACCTTTCTTTGATCTTGCTTTTACTTTGAGTCCTATGTTCATTAGTGTTCTAGGTGTCCTTAATTTTGATTCTACTTACTTGCTTTTAATTTTGAAGTTTGAAAGTAATTAGAAACTTGTTTTAGTAAAAGTTGATTTCAAGTTCCAAACATATGATTTCAAGTGTTCAATTATATTGAATCCACCACCAAAAGTTTTGTGCAAATTGAATGTTCTGCAAAATTATTCATGATGCATCCTATGGATCTTTCTTTCCATATTTCCATTTAGTATAAAAAAAAAAAAACAGCAACTAAAAAAACAGCAAGCAATTTTAAAACTGCTCCTGTATCTTTCAATTGCACATAAAATTCCTTTTCCAAACTTGGATTCAACTTGATTGGCAAATTATTATCAACTTTGTGGAATTTTTTATCCTTTTGCTTTTACAAGTTCTAAAGAAAACATAAAATTTCTTGGTTAAAAGTTTAGTAAGTTTCTTAGAGTCTTCTTTTGTGCTTTTCTTGCTTGTCTTCCTTTCTTAAGTTTTGTCATAATCTCTTTTCCACCTTTGGTTTAGCTCTTTCTTGTTTACACCTTATCTTGCTTGTCTTTTCTTCTTTTTGATAGCATTCGTATGAGCTCTTCTTTGGATTTTGGAGTTCCTTGGTGATGATGGATGCGGAAGCTTATGGAGGAGGTGAGCAAGGCCTTCCTAGGAAGCATGGGTGCCTTGAAGGTGCATGAAGAGTGAGGAAATGGGGAGGTTTGGCCAGCCCCTTTGGTAGTGATGAATTGAAGACTAAAACCTAAGTGTTAGGCAAGGAGTAGTGTATGGCACAATTTGGGCAGCATAACAATACTCTATTTAATCTTGAAAATACAAGGTGTAGGCTCCTCCTTTTATAGGCTAAGGAGGACCATAATGCAACCCTAATGCTAGCCAAATGAAATGTAAATGTGAAGCACATGGGCCACATGGAAAGTGTGAGCACATGGGGAGGGGTGTGTCTAGTTTGTAAGTTCACCCCCTCCATGGGCTTTCTAGAATAGTGGGAAGGTTAACTTCTCCTTAATTCTAATGTGCAGAAAAATAAACATTTGTCCACATGGCTATGCTATTTACACCCCAATTAAAGCTAAACTACATTTGATGGGCGTTCACCACTCTCCCATTCATAGCTTTGATCCAAGTCTTCTTGTCCTAGACGCTTCTAGCTTGGCCTTCTCGCCCTAGACGCTCCTAGCTTGTCTTAGACGCTCCTAGTTTGGTCTTAGACGCTCTTGACTTGGCTCTTGCCTTTCATGGAAGGTTGTGCTTGGCCCTCTTCCATCATCCCCTCCCTCTTGAAAAAGGATTTGTCCTCAAATCCCTTGCTTTGTCTTCAACTAGGGGGATGGATGGGGCTGGATGGTGTCCATCATCTCCTCCTCCTTTGAGAAGATCTATCCTCAGATCTACAGATTTGATCTCGGATAGCAGCCTATTGTTTCGGCAAGGCTTGTCCTCCCGGATCAAACGTCCACCTATGGAAATCATCAAACAAAGTAAAGGTGTTAGTGTGAGCAATTGGAGAGAACTTAATTGTATGAAGTTGCCATTTTTGTTTTTCTTTTGTTTTTGGCAACTTTGTACAATATTTCTCTTTTGATGGTTGTATGTGTTCTCTAATCCTCTTATGTATTTGAAAATTTTCAATATTGGTTACCTTTTCCTTAGGCACAATACCTTTAGGAAAGGGTAACAACTTAAAAAGCGAAAGAGGATTAAGTCCACATGCAATTTCAAATGTAGAAATATTAGTAGTCTTGTGGACTACTCCATTGTATGCATGCTCAAAAGGATACTCATCCCAAGAATTGTGATTGTCTTTCATGATTTCTCTAGGCATAGTAAAAAGAGCTATGTTTTCAATTTTATTTTGACCATTCTTTTGAGGATAAAAATTTGAAGAGTACAACTTAATTTCAAGTTTTTCTAAAAGATTCCTCAAATGATGGTTTTCAAATTTTGGAGCTCTATCCAATACTATGCTTGAAGATAAACCATGAAGACTTGTCACTTCTATATAGAAGAGATTATCCATATCCATAAAAATGGAATCAAAACCTTTTGTTGTCCTAGGAAGCTCTAAGATAAAATTGAGGTTTATGTTTTCCCAAGGATCATTTGCAAAAGGTAAAGGAGTATAGAGTTCATGAGACATCACCTTAGGTGTATTTTTAAAACAAGAAATGTATCTAGGGTAATGTCTTTGAACATCTTTTCTCATGGGTGACAAAAGTTTTCCTTTTAAAAGCTCTAGAGTTTTATCAACTCTAATTTGGTCCATGAGTTCTCCTTCATGAAGAATTTTTCTCTTATGTGTAAAGATAGTCTCGTTGTTACAACCATTGTTTATGAGAAGTTGCACACTTGGCAATGGTTGTCTCAATAGGACATGACAAGTTTCTTTAGGCACTACTTCACATAAAAATTTGTTTTTGTAGATGCTTGTAAATAACTTGACATTCACTTGGTGATATCCTAGCACATATGAGAAATAATCCACTTTATCTTTATCTATGCAAGCTTCTTTTAAAGACTCTTTTTTGTTACTATGCTTGCAAGTGTTCCTTTACAAAAGGAAAGGCTAGGTTGTTCAACAAGACGCATATTTTCAAAGGTATTTTTAAATCTTTTGTCTTGTTGAATGACCTTGTGAGAAGGAACACTATTCTCCCACGCCTTTTGTTTCTCAAGGGTCTTCTCATGCTTTTCTTTTTCTTTTTCTTTAGCTTCCCTTTCGGCTTCCTCTCTTTTCTTTTGTATCTTTCTTTCCTTTCTTTCTTTATGGGAAGCAAACAATTTTTCTACCCTCATTTCCCAATCTAGGCAAGTTTCTATATTTTCTTTTCCATGGGAATGGGGTAGGTCTACCCTAACCTCTCTTGGGCTTTCTTGTTCTTTTCTATCTCTTCTATGTCTTCCCTCCCCAAAAGAATCATGCTTTTTAGAGATAGATGCATGAGAAGGTAATTTTTTTGAAATGTGAGACTTCTCATCCTTTGATTTAGTCAATTCATTAGTTTTGGCCTCATTCTCCAATTGTTTAGATGAAATTGATTGAATATTCTTGGAAAGTTGTTCCAAAAGAGATTTCAAGGATTTCACCTCACTTTTAAGAGATTTAAAGGAATGAGAAGACATGACTAGACCTTTGTGTATAGAAATATTTTACCTTGAGAAAATTTAGGGAAGTCAAAGAAGGTAGTCTTCCAGGTAAGGGAGGTGAGTCACAATGGACTACTTAAATACCAAGCCTTGCCTTAGCCAAAGACTATCCCTCAATGTCTTCACACAAAGCTTTCTCTTAGTAAACCACTTAAAACACAATTAGGCTTAAAACACAATTAGGTTGAAGAAATCAAATTTTTAATGCAAGAAAACAATGCAAGCTATGAAAGCCTTAAACAAGATTAAACAAGAAATTAACAAAGTGATTAAAGCAAGTTGGTTCAATTAAAGCAATTAATAAAAACAAAATTAAGCTAGACGGCCCTAGGTGAGGCTTCTTGGACACTTGGAGCCCTTGAAGACACACTCACCGACTAATTGCGTGATTAACAAGTAATTAACACCAGCAAGATTGCAAAGAAATTAAATGACACTCCCTTTGTTGCTTTTACTATTTGCACCCCTTTTGTTGTTCTTCTAGTTGCACCCCTTTTGTTGCTTTTCTACTTGTTGGGCCTTCCAAAGTGTGTGGTGTATTTGTAGTATGGTGTTTGTTGCTGCCCTTTGCCTTTGTTCCTCTTGGAATTAGGTCAATAAAATCTTCAATCCAGCACCTATTAAGCAAGCTAGACTCCCCTCAAGTCCCCTCAAGTCAAATTCTCACTCAACAAGTACCAATTGATATTTAATCCGCCAACAAGCTTAGAGGCCAAAGAAAGAAAGCAAGAAACAAATTAATTTGAAAAACAGTACCACACAAATGGAATTTAAATGTGACACAACTAGAAAGAGTTCAAATGAAATTAGACAAGCAAATAAAAGGTACTCAAATAATGGATGGCACACAAAAAGGAACCTAGGAATAGCACTAGATTTGATTTAAAAACCAAAAAACAGCACCACAGAAAAACACAAATTGTTGTGGTCCAGAAAGCGTATCTTTAAAAGATTTATGCTGAGCTGACCCTTTTGTATTTGCTTCTGAAAATTGAGACACAATCAGAACAAGATCTTAACAAACTTTTGGCGTTGGTTTCACTCCAAACGCATGTACCAATTAATTTTGGTAAATTTTATAAAATCAGTGCTCAGAGGTGCCAGCTGGAACGTCAGGATTGCACACTTTTTTTGTAATATTTATCTTTTTTTTTTCTATTTCTTTTTTTCAGATGGTTCTTTTTTTGTCCTTTTGATAACACCTCAAATTTGTGAAATCTAGAGGCTCAGAAATTTTTGATGATGTATGTAATTTTCATAAGACAAAACAGTCAGCACAGAAATGTGAAAACAGGGGTTCTGAAAACTGGAATGAAAAACAGAATGATATACCTTAAAAACACAATGGAGTTAATATGATGGAATTTGTGTGGATCTAACACACAAATAAGAACTCAAACTAAAATTAAAAATGCACCAAAGGATCAACACAAAACAGATTTCAGATCAAACATTCAGACCAAAAACAAGAAACAAATAAATCAAAAAGAGTACTACTAGGATTTGATGACAAATATGGAAACACATGACTTAGACAAAACTTATGGATTCATAAAATGAAAAGACACAAGAACATCATATGACCCAAATGAAATTTCAAGCAAGACTCAAATACCTAAAAATAAAAACAGCAACACAAATATATCAAGAATCCTACACAAAATTGAAAATAGATGTTCAAGCACAAGTTTGAACAAACCCACCAAATGAAATGAATAAACAAGCATTCAAATCATATTAAAACACAAAAAACAGCAAGACAACTTGGAATAAAGATGAACAACTTGGAGAAAAGAAGAACTCAAAAAGAAAATGAAAAGAGATACTCATCTTTGAAGAACCATAGCTCTAGATACCAAATGATAGCATTCGTATGAGCTCTTCTTTGGATTTTGGAGTTCCTTGGTGATGATGGATGCGGAAGCTTATGGAGGAGGTGAGCAAGGCCTTCCTAGGAAGCATGGGTGCCTTGAAGGTGCATGAAGAGTGAGGAAATGGGGAGGTTTGGCCAGCCCCTTTGGTAGTGATGAATTGAAGACTAAAACCTAAGTGTTAGGCAAGGAGTAGTGTATGGCACAATTTGGGCAGCATAACAATACTCTATTTAATCTTGAAAATACAAGGTGTAGGCTCCTCCTTTTATAGGCTAAGGAGGACCATAATGCAACCCTAATGCTAGCCAAATGAAATGTAAATGTGAAGCACATGGGCCACATGGAAAGTGTGAGCACATGGGGAGGGGTGTGTCTAGTTTGTAAGTTCACCCCTCCATGGGCTTTCTAGAATAGTGGGAAGGTTAACTTCTCCTTAATTCTAATGTGCAGAAAAATAAACATTTGTCCACATGGCTATGCTATTTACACCCCAATTAAAGCTAAACTACATTTGATGGGCGTTCACAGAATATGTGCTAGTATGCCACTCTCCCATTCATAGCTTTGATCCAAGTCTTCTTGTCCTAGACGCTTCTAGCTTGGCCTTCTCGTCCTAGACGCTCCTAGCTTGTCTTAGACGCTCCTAGCTTGGTCTTAGACGCTCTTGACTTGGCTCTTGCCTTTCATGGAAGGTTGTGCTTGGCCCTCTTCCATCACTTTTCCCTCAAAGTTTTGTGGTGTTTTTTTGCTTTGGATTGAGTGTGGAAGGCTTTGACCTTTTTCACTTGAGAATTTCTCATCCACAAGAAAGAACTTGGTTAAGGAAAAAAAAAATCTTTGAGTGGTTTAGTGTTTTTCTTCATATTGCCGCAAGATTTCTTGTCTCACTAACTTGTTTTCTTTAATTATTTGTTCTTTGTGTTTTGTGGTTTTTGTTTTGTTATGGATCATCTTTCAAGTGGTGAATCATCTAAGCCCCATTCTCCTCAAAAGGCTTTCCTTATTGGAGAATTGAAGGAGGCTAAGCGCACCATTGCACAAAAAGAGGAAGAGATAAGGCACATGGAGGAAAGACTCCAAAGGCTAAAATTGGCCAATGAAAGACCCCACCGAGGAAGAAGACATCATCAAAGGCATGAATCAAGAAGTTACCAAACCTATGGTAGCCATGAAGAAGAAGACGAATGGAGGGTGCACAATTTTGAAGAAAGGCGCCGAAATGTGGCAAAGCCTTATTTACCCTTTGTAAAATTGGCTAGTTTTAGTGGGGAAGGTGATCCCAATGTGTATTTAGGTTGGGAGGCTAAAGTAGAACAAATTTTTAATGTACATGAGGTCCAAGATGACCAAAGAGTTAGGTTAGCCTCCTTAAAATTTTCGGATTATGCCATGCGATGGTGGCACAAGACTGTAATGGACATTAGGCTAAACAAGAGGCCAGCCATGGTCTCTTGGGAGGATTTGAAGTTATGCATGCGTGCTAGATTTGTGCCTCCACACTATAGGAAAGAGCTCTTGTTGAAGCTCCAAAGGCTTCAACAAGGAACACAAAGTGTGGATGCTTATTTTAAGGAACTTGAAACAACTTTAACAAAGGTTGACATGCATGAAAGTGAGGAGTCCAAAATGGCTAGATTTGTAAGTAGCTTAAGACAGGATATCCAAGATGTGGTAGAACTCTATGAGTACTCCAATTTAGAAAAGTTGGTTCACCTTGCCATCAAGGTAGAATCACAAATGTCAAAGAAAACTTCTTTTAAAAATGCTCATAATGATGGCTTTTACCACTCTTGTTGGAAAAACAAAAACAAAACTTCTTCAAACTTTGTGAAAGAGTCCACTTATAAACCTAGAGATTCTAAACCTTCCACTTCAAAACCTCAATCCCTTACCAAAACCTCTAATACAAAATGTTTTAAATGCTTAGGTTTTGGTCACATTGCATCTCATTTCCCTTCTAAACGAACAATGATGGTTAAAGAGGGGGTTGTCATGAGTGACCATAGTTCTCAACGGTCCAAAGCCCGTCCCTCTTCAACAAATCATAGTGAAGAAGAATGTGAGATACCATGTGAAGGAGACTTGTTAATGATAAGGCGCTTACTTGGTCAAATTCAAACACCTTTTGATGAAAGTCAAAGGGAAAACATCTTTCACACAAGGTGCCTTATCAATAACAATTTGTGTTCCTTAATCGTGGATGGAGGAAGTTGCACCAATGTGGCTAGTACAAGAGTGGTGGAAAAGCTTGGGTTATCCACCATCTCTCATACAAAGCCTTACAAACTCCAATGGTTAAGTAACAAAGGGGAAATTGTGGTAAATAAACAAGTCCTCATAGCCTTCTCAATTGGAAAATACAAAGATGAGGTCTTGTGTGATGTTGTACCTATGGAAGCTACTCATGTTCTTTTAGGTAGGCCATGGCAATATGATAAAAAAAATTTACATGATGGCCTTACCAACAACATTTCTTTTACCTTCCATGGGCATAAGATCACCTTGAAATCTCTTTCTCCAAGAGCGGTCCATGAAGACCAAATCAAAATGAAAAATAAAAGAGAAAATGAAAATGAAAAAGAAAGAAAAGATAAACCGAGTCACAACATATCTTCTTACGCCACTAAATCAATCATGTTGACTCGTGCCATGCTTCCATCTCCACCTCCACCTCCAAGGTGTCCCCCTTCTTTCTCTTTTTCATTACCCAATAACTCTTCTTACTTGACATCTTGGGCAAAGAAATTTTGGGATGAACATAAAACACCTCCTAAGGGTTCTTCCCTTTTGAGAGGCTCTTTCTCATCAAACTCTTTCATTCCCAAATATTATTTTCCAAAATGGCTTGACAGAAGAGCTTGTCCTTTTGAACTCCTCAAGCTTCACGACTATAAGTCAAGTTCACATCTCCCTTCTAGTCCTATTTTCTATGTGAACACACTAATTGTGTTATATGCAGGGGATCTGAATTCGTGGTCGAATTCTCTCCAACCTGGGGGGCATGATGCAAACCAAGCCCACAAGGTGATGATCAAGGACGCTAAAGAATATAAAGAGAAGTCACCTCAAAGTAGAGACCTCACCAGATGGAGAATGGGACAAAGACCAGAGCACCTAAAGTTCTTCCTGCTGGTCTTCTTAATTATTAGAAAATATTGTAAATAATTTGGGCTCACTTTGGGGGTCCAAATAGCAAATATAGGCTAGAATAAGGTGCCTTTAGTATAATAGGGGGTGTAGTTAGCATTTTAGGATTTTCTTGGCCCTTTTGGAAGGCTTTTTGACCTAGTTTCTAGAAGGACAAGCCTAGGATGCGGGTTTGACTTAGTCAAACCTAAGGCTGCCCATTTTTTCACTCTTCCCATCCTACCCCTTATGCTTGCTCTCCAAGGCTCCTTCACCTATAAATAAGGAGGCCTACCTCATGTATTTTCATGTTGAATTTAGAGTAAAGTTACTATACACAATTTGTGTTAGAGTTTGTAAGCTTTGTCTCCTTACACCATTGTCTTATCTTGTGAGAATTAGAGAGCTCTCAAGTGGCGGCATTCCTCACTCATCTTGGAGCAAACCACCATCCAAGTGGCGTGATCCTTCTCTAGCTTCATCCTCCTAAGCTTCCTCTTCCTTTATCTTTTCCTTCCATTATCATTCCATCTATTCATAAACATGTTCTTATTTTGCTTCATTATGTCTATTCAGTTTTTATATGTTGCTCTTGTTTTCCTTATCTAATTCCACACCATAAGTTGTCATCATCATCACCTTATAATTGTGTTTTCATTTTACCTTTGTGGAATGAACCTTCACATCTACTTAACCACTTGGTTAAGTTAATGTCCAGTGGGGATTTTCCTTAGGTTCTCACCTTAATCATCCTAAAATCTTAATCCTAATTAAAGTGCCACCATAGAAAGCTAAATCATAAAATCAACTCACATCATGGTCGGAGATCAATCAGGAGGTATGCCGATGTGTACTCGACAATAGAGTGAAGCCGATGTGACATCGGGCATCAATGATTCAAATAGCTAAACTGGGCCACGAGAGGTGGACCCTAGGAAACACACCAGTTATCAGTGAAACGCCCTGAGTTAGGGGGAAATCTGAGTTACAAGGTGCTCGTGCATGTGGTGTGAATAAAGCATTTGGGCCCAACACCAGCAAAGGGCCCTGGGAACTCTAAAGGCCCGTTAGGGTTAGGGTTTCCCAGGGGCAGACTGCATTCATGGCACGTGAACAGTTAGGGCACCCTAGAACATATGGCCCCAGAGATTAGGTGCACAAGTTGTACCCGGGTGGTCATACAGTGAGGTTGCACTCCAGCAAGGGAAGCCCTACGCGCTAGATTACACTAAGATTGGGTAATAGTGGCGCAATGGTATTCCTGTAGAAAACCCTAAATGTGGGTAACAGAGATAGAGAAAACCCTAGACTACATAAACAACAGTAAGAAACCTTAAAAAGGGACGCAACTCTGGAGACTAGAACTGTTAGACACATACACACTGTTTCTTAGCCCTAGTATTGACTTGAGCGTCGGAGTGCAAACGGCCTCTAGGGCGCCCCTTTGACTTTGCAGGTACAGAGTGTTTTGATCCAGTGAAACAGCAACCTGAGAAGGAAGAAGAGGGTGTGAGATTGTCGTAGAGTCAACCGACAGGAGAGTCAACCAGCAAGAATAAAAGATAAAAGTGGAGTTTTCTTTGGTCTGTGCTTGAGTCAGGTTGGCATTAATGACACATTATAAAATGGCTTCATCTGAGTAGTAAAGCTGAAGAATTAAATTAGAGAAAATACATTGTTGGGTTGAGTATGTTGGTAAAGAAGAAAGATGAGGAATCTAGATTATGTGTGGATTTTTGAAAGATAAACAAGATTGTTAAGGGATGATGGCATGATGGATCAAGTTTCATGAAACATCAATGTTTTCCAAGTAGACATTAGATTCAGGTATCCAAAACTTTAAGTAAAAAGTGAAGATGTGTATAAGACAACCTATAGATCCAAATATGATCGGTAAGAGTGAGTAACAATGTCATTACAAGGCTAGCATGGAAATGAAAAATTACGTGGAATTAATTTATTGTTAGAGGAGGTTGATTAGTTACATTCAATATTGTAAGAATCTTAAGTACTTGTTGATCAAAAGAGACTAGACATGGGACAAAAGATATTGGTGAAGATATTAGGGGAGTAAGATTTCAAGTTTGTGTATCATTTAGGGAAGGAAAATTTGGTTAAAACTGCCATGAGCAAGGAGACATTTCAAGTGGTAGATGTAATGGTTAAAGACTCAAATTAATGGAGAGTTAAGAACTAAGTGGACTAAGAATTTCATTATGGAAGTCACTACAAGAAAATAACAATTTAGTCACCGAATTTAGCGACCAAAAATAAGTGGTTGCAATTTGCGACCGAAATAGCCACCGAATATCCTTAGTGTCAAATCTGCAATCGAAATAGCGACCGAATGAATAGTTAATGATGTTAGTTAGTTTATCCACCGAATCAGCGACTGAACAGGAGAGTGACAAAACCATCAGTCACTAAAGTGGTGACTGTTTTGAATAAATTGGGAAAAATATATTTGTGACTGAATAGGTTTATTTTTTAGTCAGCGATTTCTGTTTGATCGCTAAATAGAGTTGTTCATTTATGTTCTTGCCGGTTGACTCGCCTGTCAGTTGACTCCACGACACTCACACGCCTCCTTCCTCATGTTGATATGTGCTTGATTCTTGCGAAACAATCTGCACTTGCAAAAGAGAAAGGGGCGCCCTAGAGGCCGTTTGCACTCCGACGCTCAAGTCAAGATGGGGCAAAAAACACCAAGTGTATTGAGTCTCTCTGTGTTTAGGTCTAGAAACTGCGTACCTTTGTGAAGTATTTTACTGTCCCTTATATAGTCTAGGGTTTACTGCGCCGCTAGCCCTAATTAGGGTTCACTGCGCTGCTAGCCATATTCAGGGTTTACTGGAATACCCTTGCGCCGCTATCACCCAACCTTAGGGTAATCTAGCACATAAGGTTTCCTTCTCTGGAGTGCAAACTCTAACAGGGTGACCACCTGGGTGCCTCCTTGTGCACCTAGTCTCTGGGGCCACCTGTTCTGGGAGTGCCTGTAAGGATCTAGAAATTTATTTGGAATAGAAGTGGTATATTTTAAATGATTTCTGAGTATGTTATTATTTAAAATGAAAAAGGTCATATAATAGAAAATCCATAGTAGTCAGACCTCGGACGTTGTAAGGATCTAGATAATTATTTGGAATAGAAGAAGTATAATTTTAATGAATTTTGAATATGTCATTACTTAAAACGAAAAGGGCTTGTAATGGAAATTTCATGATGGTCAGACCTCGGATGTTGCCCAAGGTCTGAGGGCAGCATGGTAGAGGTCGGTCGGTGGACCATAGTGGGTTCCAGAAATCACATGTAGGGAGGTGTGATTTGAACCTTAGGAGCGCCATGCATGCAGAATAACTACGGGACTTTACGCTTGGACATAAGGGATTTACCTTAGTGTTGCATGCTTAGGCACGTAAGGATTGAGTACTGAGCTGCCCTCGGGCAGGAGAAGCTACCGACGTCACCGAGCCATGTGGGGGTGATAACACAGGCGTGGAGTAGTGGTAGGACGAGCCCTCAACAGGGTGTGACGATGTGGCATCAGTTGACAGAAACAAGGCGATGTGTCCTCGCCATATCAAGGACGATGAGAGATCGCCAGGGCGAGAGACACGCGGGCATCGCCAGGGCGAGAGACACGCGGGCATCGCCAGGGCGAGAGACACGCGGGGATCGCTAGGGCGAGAGACACGCGGGCATCGCCAGGGAGAGAGACACGCGGGCATCGCCAGGGCGAGAGACACGCGGGCATCGCCAGGGCGAGGGACACGCGGGCATCGCCAAGGCGAGAGACACGCAGGGATCGCCAGGGCGAGAGACACAAGGGCATCGCCAGGGAGAGAGACACGCGGGCATCGCCAGGGCGAGAGACACGCAGGCATCGCCAGGGCGAGAGACACGCGGGCATCGCCAGGGCGAGAGACACGAGGGCATCGCCAGGGCGAGAGACATGTGGGCATCGCCAGGGCGAGAGACACGTGGGGATCGCCAGGGCGAGAGACACGCGGGCATCGCTAAGGCGAGAGACAGACGGTCATCGCCAGGATGAGGGACGCATCGGTCGTCTTCCCAGGAGAGACATCGGTCGTGTTCCAGGGAGAGACATCGGTCGTCTTCTAGGGAGAGACATCGTTCATCCGCCAGGATGAGACATCGGTGGATAGTCATCGCGCGAGCAGTCATCGGTGGAAGGTTATCGCACGATGTCGTGTTTCACACAGATAAGGTGGGACCCAGGCTCCCAGCATGAGACGTCCTGCATGCGCGACACGTAGACAAAAATTGTGTTTCAGAATAGTTAGCATCAGAGAGTTGGTATGCGCAGAAACCCACGTGGTCATACTGTTCAAGGAAGTGTGCACACAAGGTTGCTCAGAGAGTGGGTAATGGCAGTGAAGGCTAAAGAGCCGTTCGACCTTAAGAGGTGGGGGAATCAGCTCATTTAGTTCCCCTTTCTCCTTTCTCCTCCACTCGAAGACGTAGCTATCCTCACGTACCAGTGCTACAATCAGCGACTGCCTTTGTCCTTCTGAGAAGTCTCTGCAAGTTCTCCCGTCAGGACGCTAGAACAGAGTAAGTCGTTTTACTCTATTTTTCGAGTCGAATCTGAGCTTGAGAGGGTTGCCTCTGTATAGGCGTTGCCGACGACTCCCTTAGCTCCAGAAATCGTCTCTGTTAGCGTAGAAAATGAGTAGTATAGTCAGTTTTGTGATAAAGGCTCCATGGTGCAGGTTAGGACATCTTTAAGCTTCGGTGGGTTTGGAGCTCTTGGTGATTTTGCGCAAGTTCAGGTAAGGGAAGCTAGCATTTTTGTTTATAAAAACTTTAGGCAAGTAGGTTCTGAAGTGAGGGCGACATGGTCGCCGGTTTCATATTCTTTTTCACGATGCTCTGTTTTTATGTGTGGGGCGACGTGATCGCCGGTTTTAATGTTGATTTCGTACTCCCCTGTTTTAGTGTCGTTTGAAAACTGTTTGAGATTGAAATGTGAAATGCGTGTGATATTCGAAAATCTGAACCTTGGAATGATTGTTGCTGTGATTGGAATCGTTCATTTAAGTGTTATATGATGTGTTGAATGTTGTGAATGTGGGATCAAGACATAGTATTTTCAGGAAAGGAAATACCGTGTTGAGATTGGTTATGAGGTGTATTGATCAGTGAGTATCCTGTGAATGAGACGATCTTGACTCTGCTGATATGATGGAATCACATAGATGAAGTCATTCAGTTGGTGAGAGTCGAAGGAGGTCCATATGTATGGGTAAGTCGTTTGAAAGATAACTAACTTGACCTGTTATATGGATTAACCCTGTCATACTGAGAGAGTGAGGATATTGAGATTGAGATCGAGATGATGTTTATGCGCATAGCTGTGGGAACTTTACAGCAATGAAGTATGACAGGTGCAGGTCTCTGGATGCTAAGTTCAACGCACGAGTCTTCCGGAAGTAGAGTCATGTGTCTATGTGTTATGAGTCAGTTGAAAGTCTGACATCTGAACCATGAGTATTGAATGTATTGAATAGACACTTGACGAGTTTGTGGAATATGGGGATGTTGATGGTTGAAATTGATATAGATTATGAATGGTGTGAAGATTTATGCTTTCTATTGATATAAAGTTTCATGTTTAAAGTTTTAAAAAATATCTAGCTTACCCTTTTGTTTTGTATCGTGGTTGTTTTTCTTAAACCTGTGATGATCGTGTATATTTGCACGGGAGCAGATGAGGTTGCAGGTAGTAGAGCTCCTCAGTGAGCATTTTCTGGAGGAGGAGATCGGTTTTGAATGCTGTTGTTTTGTTTTATTTTGAAAACTCCTGTATGGAGATGTATTTAAACTTCCTCAAAAAGGGATATTATTTTGAGGCACATTTGTATTAATGGATGAATTATATTATGTATATATCTATGTTAAATTTTGATATTATTGTTTCACCTTTATTTATTATATAAAAATGAACAATATTTTGAGGGGCGTTACAGACGTCGCCCCAGAGGTCTGAGGTCAGTATGGTAGAGGTCGGTCGGTGGACCATAGTGGGTTCCAAAAATCACATGTATCAAGGTGTGATTTGAACCTTAGATACGCCATGCATGCGGGATAAATGCGAAACTCTATGCTTTGGCATAAGAGATTGTCCTCAGTGTTGCATGCATTGGCGCGTGAGGAGTTAGTACCGACCTGTCCTCGGGCAGGAGAAGCTACCGACCTCACCGAGCCATGTGGGGGTGATAACACAGACATGGAGAAGTGAGTCGATGAGCCTTCAGCAGGGGTGACGAGGTGTCATTAGACATCGGTCGTCTGCCAGTGAGAGACATCTGTCATCTGCCAGGGAGAGACATCGGTCGTCTGCCAGGGAGAGACATCGGTCGTCTGCCAGGGAGAGACATCGGTCGTCTGCCAGGGAGAGACATCGGTCGTTTGCCAGGGAGAGACATCGGTCGTCTGCCAGGGAGAGACATCGGTCATCTTCCAGGGAGAGACATCGGTCGTCTGCCAGGGAGAGACATCAGTCGTCTTCCAGGGAGAGACATCAGTCGTCTGCCAGGGAGAGACATCGGTTGTCTACCAGGATGAGACATCAGCCGTCTGCCAGGATGAGACATCAGTCATCTGCCAGGATGAGACATCGGTGGATAGTCATCGCGAGATCAGTCATCGGTTCCTGGTCATCGGGGGGTCCTGTTATACGCAGATAAGCTGGGACCCAGGCTTCCAGCGAAGGCGTTCTGCAGGCGCGACACGTAGACAGTAAGGGTCCCCAGAGCAGTTGGCAACAGAGAGTAAGTAGGGCAGGTGGCTCCAGAGTTTTGGGCATACAAAGGTGTCCACGTGGCTATCCTGTCAGAGGAAACTTGCACGCAAGAGTTTTCCATCAGAGTGGGTGGTGGCAGCGGCATTCTTGGGCAAGGTGGTTTAATTTCAAAATCCACTTCTGATAGGCAATGTTCGAACGTTGTTTGGGTAGAGAGAAATTGAGTGAGTTGAGTTTTGGTTCCCTGTTTACTTTCTCTCCTTCTCTCCACGTTCGGGCATCTTCGCTACCAGTTGACGTTTCCGACACCATCAAGCACCCGTTTAACGATCGACGACTGCCCCTGGGCTCCGGGCAAGTATCTCTGCAAGTTTCCAATCAAAGCCTTAAAACAGAGTAAGTTCGTTGTGCTCTGTTTTTGAAGTCGCTTCTGAACTTGAGAGAGTTGCCTCTGCATAGGCTTTGCGTGCGACTCTTTTGGCTTCAGAGTTAGTCTCTGGTAACTCAGAATATGAGTCTTATAGTTAGTTTTGTGATCGGGACTCTATGGTGCAGGTTAAGGCATCCTTGAGTTCTCGATGGGTTTGGAGCTCTTAGTGAGATCGACTCAAGTCCAGGTAAGGGAAGCTAGCGTTATTTTTAATAAAAACCTTAGGCTAGCAGATTCTGAAGTTGGGGTGACGTGGTCACCAGTTTTAAATTCTATTTCACAATCCCCTGTTTCGTGTGAATCGGTATTTGTTGAGATTGAAATGTGGTTTTTTTAATTATACTGGATGCTGTGAACTGTGTATGATTTTCAAAATTATCAACCTTGGTATGATTTGATTGAGATATGTTTGGATTGTTAGAAAAGGTTTAAAGTATGTTATGGTTGCCTTGTTCATTTACGTGTTGGATCATATACTGGAATGATGTGAAAGAGTGATCAAAGCATAGTATTTTCAGGAAAGAAAATACCGTGTGGAGATTTGTTTAGAATGTGCATTGACTAAGGATTTGTAATAAGGAGATATCCTGACTCTCCTGAGATAATGGAATCATATAGATGAAGTTATTCAGGTGGTGAGAGTCGAAGGAGGTTCATATGTATGGGTAAGTCGTTTGAAAGATAACTGACTTGACCTGTTATATGGATTAACCATGTCATACTAGGGGAGTGATGATATTGAGATTATTTATGCGCATAGCTGTGTGGATTCACAGCGACCCTGTGTGGATTCACAGTGGTGTAGTATGACAGGTGCAGATCTCTGAGTCTGAGTCAATGCACGAGTCTTCCGGAAGTAGAGTCAAGTGTCTATGTGTTATGAGTCAGTGGAAAGTCTGACATGAGAATTATAAATATTGAAATTTTGATAGACACTTGATGGTTATGTGGAATGAATGACACTTGAGGAAATTGTGAAATGTGTGAAAAATGATGGGTTATGTTGATATAAAGTTTCATATTTAAAGTTTTTTTTTACAGCTAGCTTACCCCTGTGTTTTGTTTTGTGGTTGTTTTTCCTTAAATCTGTGATGATCGTGTATAATTTACACGGGAGCAGACAAGGTGGCAGGTGATAGAGCTCCCCAGTGAGTTATTGGAGGAAAGGATGGAAGAGTTTGAATGCTGTATTTTCGTTCTTTTTGAAAACTATTTAATGAATCTGTATTAAAATCCCCTAGAGAAGGGATGTTCTTTTGAGATACAATGTATGGGAATGATGTATTTTATTACATATACATATGTTAATTTTGATATTATTGTTTTACGTTTATTTTATTATATAAATATGAATAAAATTTGAGGGGCATTACAGTGCCTTCACTGTTCATGTGCCATGCATGTAGTTTCACTGGGAAACCCTAGTTCTGATGAGTACTCGACCCCTCAGGACTCTGCACCTAACTGTGCTCTCCCTGCTACCCGCATAGGCTCTTCGTGATTCAGGCCTCTCCCTACCTCTGGGTATTTAACTGGTCATTGGCCCACTCTGGGAACCAATCTTAGTTGTTCTGGTTACGCTGTTCAAATCACCCAAGACCGATGTCACCTCGTCACACTCTGTTGCCGAGGACTGATCACCCTGCGGAATGACGAGGACACATCAGTCCTTTCTGGTGATCATCACGCTGATGACTAAACACCCTTCTCTGTGGGAACATGCTGATGACTAATCACCCTTCTCTGTGTGAAGTGCTGCTGATGACTAATCACCCTTCTCTATGGGAACATGCTGATGACTAATCACCCTTCTCTGTGTGAAGCGCTACTGATGACTAATCACCCTTCTCTGTGGGAACATGCTGATGACTAATCACCATTCTCTGTGTGAAGCGCTGCTGATGACTAATCACCCTCTAATCAATACCACCTGCAGGGTCCATTCCACGTCGCTTTGGCCCATGCTGTGGGATCCAACTGACATGGTTCACCCTTTACTACTTGTCCTCGGTGTCTGAGGACTGGTCGGTACAATTTATCAGCCACCGAATTAGCCACCGAATATGTGTATTTTTTATCCACCGATTTTCTTTCGGTCGCTAAATGTATTTGCTTATTTCTACCACCGAATCAGTCCCCGAATATGTTTATTTTGTAGTCACCAATTTTCCTTTGGTCGGTAAATGTAATTGTTTATTTTCTGCCACCAAATTAGCCATTGAAATAACATTTATATTTTTATTTAATTATGCATATATTAAAATAAAATAGACAAATTTAAAAATGGATACACTTGTTTTGATTTATTCCGACTAAATAAATCATATTTTAATTTAATATTTTTTTTCTTAGCCTGTTTTATTCTGAGTGTGCATGTGTTAATTTGGAAGACCATTTAAATTAGAATGCAAAAAGAGGAGATTTGCATTCTCTTCACTTTTTGAATTATATATTTTATAAAAAAAATCTTATATTTTTCATATAAACTCTCTATATAGCTAAAATATATATCAGATTTTGAATTTACATTAAAAATGAGTTAAAATTCTACCTCTAATTTAACTCAAGTCGTGTTTAAAATTTCCATTTTTATAATTTTCGTAACTAGATAGATGTTAAGAGAGACCAAATTGGTTGACTTTTTATTATAATAGTTTATTTAACTAGGCTATAGTGAGTTGAAAATTCACTTTAAAAATAGTTTTATCTAAATCATCTTTAGATTATTGAAAGTAAGTTAGTTACTGTCATAGAAAAAAATTAATTAATTATTTTAATCCATTAGCAACCGAAAATAGTGGTCACTATCACCTTCTATTTTAGTCACCAATTTAGCCACCGAAAATGGTGGTCGCTAATTTGGTTACTGATTTTTGGTGACTAAATTTTTTTGCGACTGATTCAACCACCGAAAATTGGTGGTCACTAATTTAGTTATTGAATTTTGGTGACCAAATTTTCTGCGACCGATTCAGCCACTGAAATTTTGGTCACAAATTTGCGACCACTTTATAATTTGGTCATTAAATGCTTTGCAACTAGGGCTTTCGCTTCCATCTTTATCTGGTGGCCGTTTCAGTCGCAGATATGTACAACGACTGATTTTAGGGTTTTTAGCGACCGAATTTGGTGGTCGCTAAAAGTGATTTTTTTTTTTTGTAGTGAGGTTTAGGATAAGTTGTTTATATTTGCAAACAAGGAGTTAGAGAACGTAGTCTAGTATAAAAGTAATAAAAATGATGTAATATGCATCACGCATAACTAAGATAATATTTGAAGAAGTTTTTTTTATGGTTCAACATAAAGAGGAAGTGGCTCCATAGGTCCTTGTTTGTCTGACCTATAAAAGACTATAGTGGCCAGACCTCGAACGTCGACAGTATACAGTAGAGGTTGACGTGGCAAAGGTCGGCACAGTAGGACCCACAGAGGGGTCCCCAGGGATTACATGTCGTAGTAGCCAGACCTCAGACGTCGGCAGTGTATAGTAGAGGTCGACGTGGTAGAAGTCGGCACAATAGAGTATTATATTAGTGAAAGCCTGATTCACAAATATACCTTGCATGCGGAACATGTGTAAGACATTTGGGTCTGACACAAGCAGATTACCCCTAGGGGCGCCAATGCCCAAGAGCACTAGGGTTTTCAGAGAAAGCTACATGCAAGGCATGTGAGAAATTAGGGCACTTACAAGAACAGGTTGGTCTCGCGACGCTGGTACACACGTTGTAACCCTAGCGGCCATACCGTTAGATACGCACTCTAGAAAAGGAATGTTACCATGAGTGTTGCACTCTAAGAAAGGAATGTTTCCACGGGAGTTGAACTAAGATTGTGCGATAGTATCCTGAAAAGGTAACACTGACAAGGCTTTGGCAAGAGAATGTCAGCGGTAGGTTAACCTAGAAACAATTATATAAAGGGGGTAAACCCCAAGGTAAAGGCACACTGTCTTCTACGCAAGACATAGTTCTTACACACACATATTATAAGCTTAAGCACTTTTTCTTGTTTGATGTTTCTTGTCCTATATTGACTTGAGCGTCAGAGTGCAGTTACAAGTACGACCCCTCTGTCTCAACGGAGCCATCATTTGGAAAGCACAAAACCACCGTGAAGAAAAGAGGAGCTACCATCTTCCTCAGGGTCAACGACGGCTGATTCAACCGGTGAGAACAAAGACTGAAGTGGAGTATCAAAGACCTAGGATAATGTTATAGCTATTGGACGTGACTAAGTAGAAATAAAGTTGTGTTGTTATATGTGCGGTTCCTTTTCCACCAACAATGAGAGCACATAATTCACTAAGGATTGTGGTGGACTGAGTAATGAACAATGCATATTTCCTTTTGGAGAAGATGGACAGAGTTTTGAAAGATAATTAATTTTAGTGGAAGTACTATCCTGGAAAAGGAAGGAAATGTTGTTGCGGATTGTTAAAGTTACGAGAACACATAAGTATTAGTGATCCGGTCGGTCATCGGTATCCGATGACGTCAGCAGCAGATGACCACGTGGGCCAGTCACAGAGCAACGCGTGGCATGAGATAGCAGATGAATCAGGGTGGAGATCGTTCAAGAACGGCGATCAGTGGTCAGCTACCGAGTGACAACCACCAGAAGATCGGTTCCTACTTGAGCGCCTGGAAGCACAGCGCGAGAAGTGATGAAGCGCCGATCAGTCATCGGTGCATGCAGAGTGATCAGTCATCGGTGCATGTAGGGTGATCAGTCATCAGTGCATGCAGAGTGATCAGTCATCGGTGCATGCAGAGTGATCAGTCGTCGGGGGTTCCTTGCCAACACATGTTAATCTGGGACCCAGGCCCCCAGCGAGAACGTTACTCAAGGACCTCGCCCGATTCCAGAAGCAGAGCCCGATAACGTGAAGAAGCGTCATCGGCCATCGGCCAGGATGAGATACCTCGGTCATCGGTGTGTGTCGAGGTGACATCGGCCGCGTGATGTGAACAACGCGACTAAGTGATCAGTAAAGCGCCCAGAGGCAGGGAGTGGCCTTAGTCGCGAGACGACCATGCATGAAGATGAGAAGACGCAGTTAGGTGCAGAATCCTGCTGGGACAAGAACCCGTCAAGGTTAGAGTCTCCCAGTAAGGTTGCATGTCTGCCACGTGGACCGTGAAGATGTTCCCAGAGAATAGGTAGTGTAGATAGGCACAGAAATCGAGGCGTACAGAGGTACCCACGCAACCTCCCCTGTCAGACTTTGCACTCGAGTGAAGAAGGCTGGCACGCAAGGTAGCCCTGGGGAGTAGAAACGGCAGTGCAGAGTAATCAAGTGGCCCTAGAGGTAGCCAGTAGGGGCGACGCGGGTTTATATGAGGAAGAAAAACACCAAACCAGGTATGCAATCTTTGCCACACAATACACAACACAAAACCAAGAACACTCAGTTTTCGAATCAAGGAGGACTGAGGGCACGCACACGGGTCTCACACAGAGAGATCGAGAGAGAGTTTTGGTGTTCCCGTTGCCTGACTTGAGCGTCGGAGCTACAACGGCCACTAGAGGCGCCGTCTGTGTGTTTTGCAGGCATCGTTTGGAGTTCCGGCGAAGGTTCCTGGAGCCTCCTTGCAGAACGCGCAGCGGTTAGAAGGCTAGGCGAAGGAGTGACGAGGCATTTTCCCCACGCTCGAGTCCGCGGCGAGATCAATTAGCATTTAAGAATATATGGTTGGAGTTGAGTGGAAGTTTCAATAGTTTAAATTTGGAAGTTATAGTACATTTGTTATAACTAATGAGTTTATAGGAAAAAGTGAAATTAATTATTAAATTTTTATAAAAGTAAAGATTTCTCTATGGAAAGTGTACTGGCCAGGAGTTCTCGGTTCTCAGCTTGAGTTAATGGCAACTCGGTTCTCATTTTGGGCTGGTAATCAATCGGCTTGGTTTTTGGCCCAAGGTGTGGGTCAAGCATTTAGCCCAATTTCATTGGTAAACCCAATAGGAAACAATTAATGAAAAAAAGTTTGTCATGTAATTAATATATAGATAATTTTGTGCATATCTAGTGGTTGTTACGTGAGTGAATATATACATATATTTTTTAATTGAATATGTTGCATGTTGGTTACGTGACAATTATTAGTTGTCAAGAATAACCCTTAAAATAGAACGTTATCCTGTGGTTAGCACCTGAAGATAAGTGGTGCCTGTGACAGGTGTTGTTTTTGTTATGATTAAATGCTTTTAGTTATGCTTTTAGTTGAGATTATATTCTCATGTGGGAAAGTTGTTACAAGAGTAGTATAAAAGGGGGCATGAGACCCCAGGTGATGTGAGTTGATTTTAGATTTATTATATCTGTGACACTTTTAAGAATTAGGATAAAGATTCTTAGCAATTTTAGGTGAGTCACCTAAGGAAAATTTCCACTGGACATTAACTTAGCAAGTGCTAAGTAGATGTGAAGATTCATTTCCAAAGGTCCAAGGTTAAAACACAATTAAAGATGTGAATGAATGACAAATAAGGTGCAAAATGGAAAACAGATTAGGTGCACAGAAAACAGAGCTAGAAAACAGAATTGAACAACACACAAACTCAAGGAAGCTTAAGGAGTCATCAATGGAGACTATGCCTTCCAAAATGATGATCCAAACTCAATTATGAGTGTTATATCCTTGTACACAACAATTGATCAAGAAGATAAGGAATTAAACGAATAAAATTGGAAAGGAAAATAGAAAAATAGAATAGAAACACAAACTAAAATAGAACAACCGATTATAACTATAGACAACAAAAACAATCGGTTAAAATTGAAGAACACAGAAAAACAACCTATTAAATGACTATGAAGATGAAGGAAGATGAAACTTTGTAGACAGGGATTGGGAATGGACATGCCACTTGGAGGTGATGATCCAAGATAAGTGTTGAATTGGCGCCACTTGAAGCTCCCAAACCTCACAAGATGAGACAAGGAAGAGGAGAACAAATCTCACACAATTCACTCACAATTTGAGTATAGTAACTTTTCTTCTATTTCAAACTTGTTTTTACAAAGACCAAGCACCTCTATTTATAGTTTTAGAGGGCTGAAATGAAAGTGAAACAAATTCAAAATTCCCTCCTAATTCTAATTCAAATTTGGCACCACCTATAGTCACAAGGGAGGTGTGACTTCTTTTCTACTTTGGCAGCTCCTAAAAACTACACCTACACCTACTCTTTATGTCACATGGAAGGTGTGACTTGTTTTTGTACATTAACACCCCCTTTCTTAATGTCTACACCTTCCTTTAATGTTTTACTAAAAACTATACAAAAGTAATTACAAAAAGAGACATCCAATGATGCTCTCCTCCTAAAGCTTTAGCCTTGCTCCTAGTCATCCTTTGAGGCATGAAGAATGTTGAGCTAATTGGTTGGGCTTGGGCCTCAGGCGCCTCTTCTACTTGGTCTTCATCATGGTCCCTGGGTTGGAGTGAATTCGTCCACAAATTTGGAAGACCTGCAGAAAAGGGAGTTAGATCACTGATATTAAAAGAATTACTACCAAAGAATGTATCAGGCATATCTAACTCATAGGCACTATCATTAATCCTCTTGATGACCTGAAAAGGACGATCACCCCGAGGCATAAGTTTGGATTTCCTTTGAGTAGGAAATCTATCCTTTCTCAAATGAAGCCAAACCCAATCACCCAGTTCAAAGATTAATGCCTTAGGCCTCTTGTTGGCATTCTCAGCATATTTGCCAACTTTCTTCTCAATTTGTAACTTGATGTGATTATGCAAGTCTTCAATAAAGGAAGCTTTTTCAAAACCATCCCTGCGTAAAATCTCATCAAGTATAGGAATTGGGAGAAGATCTAGAGGTGTTAATGGATTGAATCCATAAACAACCTCAAAAGGGGAATGGGCAGTGGTAGAATTTACTACTCTATTATAGGCAAATTCAATATAAGGTAGTAAATTTTCCCATACCCTTGGATTCCAAGAAATAAAGCATCTTAATATTTGACCCAAAGTTCTATTAACCACTTCAGTTTGACCATCACTTTGGGGGTGACAAGTAGTAGAAAACAAGAGTTTTGTGCCAAGTTTTCCCCACAAGGTCCTCCAAAAGTGGCTTAAGAACTTAGAATCTCTATCAGATACTATACTTCTAGGAAGTCCATGCAAACGAACAATTTCCTTAAAGAAGAGATTTGCAATATAGCAAGCGTCATCTACTTTGTGGCAAGGAATAAAATGAGCCATCTTAGAAAAGCGGTCCACTACCACAAAGATGGAATCCTTACCCGTCAATGTCTTGGGAAGACCTAAGATAAAATCCATTGAAATATCTACCCAAGGCATTGATGGAATAGGAAGAGGGGTATATAAACCATAGGGGTGGACTTTAGATTTATTCTTCCTACATGCTATACATTTATCACAGAAATTATGTATAGATTTTCGCATGCGAGGCCAAAAGAAATGTTCATGCAATGTTTCTAAAGTCAAAGCAACCCCAAAATGTCCCATAAGCCCGCCCTCATAAGCCTCTCTAACAAGAGATTGTCTTATAGAACCATGCGGAACACAAAGTCTTTTTCCTTTGAAAAGAAAACCATTATGTAAGAAAAAGTCTGTGTCCTTCTTTTGAACACTCTTGATAGATAAGTGAGAAATCTAAGTCATCATGATATAGTTCCTTTATGTGATCAAAACCCAAATATTGAACATCCAAACATTTAACAAGGTATGTCTTCATGAAAGAGCATTAGCAACCACATGAATTTTACCTTGTTTATGTTTGATCACATAAGGAAACTGTTCAATAAACTCCACCCACTTTGCATGTCTCTTATTAAGCTTGCTTTGGTCTTTCAAGTATTTTATCATAAGTGGAATAATTGATGTACTGATTAATCCTCGGACACCGAGAACAGCTAGTAATGGTGAGGCATGTGAGCTGGGTCCCACAGCATGGGTCAGAGCCACATGGGCTGGGTCCCACGAGAAGCATGGAGCTGTGGGCTGATTAGTCATCAACATGTCGATCACCAGAGTGGAACGATGTGTCCTCATCACACAACAGGGTGATGAGTCCTCGGTAATAGAGTGGGACGAGGTGACATCGGTCTTGGGTGTTTTGAACAGCAGAACTAAACCATGGAAAGTGGGTCCCAAGAGTAAGACCAGTTATTAGTAAAATGCCTAGAGGTAGGGAGAGGCCTAGGTCACGAAGCATCCATACGTGTGGCAGAAAAGCAGAGTTAGGTGCAGAATCTTGAGGGGTTTGAGTACCCGTCAGGATTAGGGTTTCCAAGTGATGATACATGCATGGCACGTGAATAGTGAGGGCACTCCCAGGAAAGGTGGCCCCAGAGATTAGGTGCATGAAAGGGTACCCAGGTGGCCATCCTGTCAGAATTTGCACTCCAGTTAAGGGAACCCTTACGCACTAGATTACCCTAAGACTGGGTAATAGTGGGGCAGCGGTATTCCTGTAGAAACCCTAAATATGGGTAGCGGCGCAGAGGAAACCCTAGACTATATAAAGGGTAGTAAAACACTTCACAAAGGTACGTAGTTTTTAGACCTAAACTTTACTATACACTTGGTGTGCTTGCCCCAGATTTTGACTTGAGCGTCGGAGTGCAAACGGCCTCTTGGGCGCCCCTTCTATCTTTACAGGTGCAAATCGTTTGATCTTGTGAAGCTTTACCTAAGGAAGAGGAAGAAGGCGCTAGGTTATCGTAGAGTCAACCGACAGGAGATTCAATCGGCAAGAACAATTGATATGACTCCTTTTGAGTTTCTCACTAAAATAAGATATGGGGTGGCCCTCTTGGAGGAGAACAACCCCAATGCCTATATTAGAGGCATCACATCCTATCTCAAATGTTTTAGCAAAGTTAGTGTTCTTGCCGGTTGACCCTCCTGTCGGTTGACTCTACGATGATCATACGCCTCTTTCTCTCACCTTGAATTATGGTTTGCTATATCAAAACAACCTGCACCTGCAAGATAGAAAGGGGCGCCCTAAAGGCCGTTTGCACTCCGACGTTCAAGTCAATACTGGGGCAAGCACACCAAGTGTATTGAGTATCTCAGTTTAGGTCTAGAAACTACATACCTTTGTGAAGTGTTTTACTACCCTTTATATAGTCTAGGGTTTCCTCTGTGGCGCTACCCATATTTAGGGTTTACAGGAATGCCCTTGCGCCGCTATCACCCAGACTTAGGGTAATTTAGCGCGTGAGGTTTCCCTTTAACTGGAGTGCAACTTCTAACAGGATGGCCACCTGGGTACCTCCTCGTGTACCTAAGCTCTGGGGCCACCTGTCCTGGGAGTGCCTTCACTATTCACGTGCCATGCATGCGACCTCACTTGGAAACCCTAATCTTGATGAGCACTCTACCCTTCAAGACTCTACACCTAATTGTGCTTTCCCTGCCACACGCATGGGTGCTTCGTGACCTAGGCCTCTCCCTACCTCTGGGCATTTTACTGATAACTGGTCTTACTCTCGGGACCCACATAAGATATTCTAGCTCTGTTGTTCGAAACACCCAAGATGTAAGGACCTGTAAAATTAAATTGGAATAAAAAGGAATATATTTTAAATGAATTCTAAGTATGCTTTTATTTAAAATAAAAAGGAAGGAAAGTGTAGTTTAGAAGACTATAAGATCGCCTGTCGCCTACTACACATGATCGCCAGGGCGCGAGAGGCATGCGGACATCGCCAGGGCGCGAGGCATGTGGACGTCGCCAGGGCGCGAGGGGCATGCAGGCATCGCCAGGGCGCGAGAGGCATGCGGGTGTCGCCAGGAATAGACATCGGTCGTCTCCCAGAGAGAGACATCGGTCGTCTCCCAGAGAGAGACATCGGTCGTCTCCCTGAGAGAGACATCGGTCGTCTCCCAGAGAGAGACATCGGTCGTCTCCCAGAGAGAGACATCGGTCGTCTCCCAGAGAGAGACATCGGTCGTCCGCCAGGATGAGACATCGGTGGATAGTCATCGCGTGAGCGGTCATCGGTCGAAGATTATTGCGCGATGTCGAGTTTCACACGAATAAAGTGGGACCCAGACTCCCAGCATGTCACGTCCTGCACGCGCACCACGTGGACAAAAAGGGTGGTTCAGAATAGTGACATCAGAATGTTGGCATGCGCAAGAGACACTCGCGGTCGTACTGTTCAGGGAAGTGGTTGGCATGCACAAGAAGACAACCGTTGTAAGGACCTGAAAAATTAAATTGGAATAAAAGAGTTATATTTTAAATGAATTCTAAGTATGTTTTCATTTAGAATAGGAAGGGAGAAAAAGTTAAGTTTAGAAGGCTACGAGGTCGCCGGTCGCCTGCTACACATGAGTGCCAGGTGGACGTCGCCAGGGCGCAAGAGGCATGCAGGCATCGCGCGGGCGTGAGAGGCATGCAGGCATCGCGCGGGCGCGAGAGGCATGTAGGCATCGCGCGGGCGTGAGAGGCATGCGGGCATCGCGCGGGCGCGAGAGGCATGCAGGCATCGCGCAGGGCGCGAGAGGCATGCAGGCATCGCGCAGGGCGCGAGAGGCATGCAGGCATCGCGCGGGCGCGAGAGGCATGCGGGCATCGCGCGGGCGCGAGGCATGTGGACGTGGCCAAGGCGCGAGAGTTATGAGGACGTCGCCAGGGAAGACATCGGTCGTCTCCAGAGGAAGACATCGGTCGTCTTCTAGGGCGAAGGAGACATCGGTCGTTCGCCAGGATGAGTCAGCGTTGGAAAGTTGTCGCGATGGCGAGCCTCACACAGATAAAGTGGGACCCAGACTCTCAGCATGAAACGTCCTGCACGCGCGCCACGTAGACAAAAAGGATGATTCAGAGTGGTGACATCAGAATGTTGGCATGCGCAAGAGACACTCGCGGTCGTACTGTTCAGAGCAGTGGCTGGCATGCACAAGCGACAACAGTGGCAGTACTGTTCAGAGCAGTGGTTGGCATGCACCAGAGACAACAGTGGTCGTACTGTTCAGGGCAGTGGTTCTCAGACTTCTCTGCAGAGTGGGTGGTGGCAGCTGCTTTTGGTGGATAAGTTGGTTTAAGATGCAGAAAACCCACTGCTGAGAGGAAGAAACGTTGCAGCCTTCGAAGAGAGAAAGAGTGAGTTACCTCCCTTCTCCTCCAGTTGCCTCCTTCGCGCTGCGATTCTAGCGACTTCACACGAGAGTACGACGAACGACAGCCACCATTAGAGCACCTGGGCAGTCCTCTGCAAGTCCTTCAACCAGACGCAAAAACAGAGCCAAGGCGTTCTTCAAGCTTTGTTGGGTTTCGGAACTCTAGGTGTTTGCGCAAGTCCAGGTAAGGGAAGCTAGACTTCATTTTCAATACAAGCCATAGTTTAGCTATTTTCTGAAGTGAGGGCGACGTGGTCTGTAAGGACCTGTAAAATTGAATTGGAATAAAAGTGTTATATTATAAATAAATTCGAAGCACGTGTTTATTTAAATATAAAGGAAGGAATGTATAGCTGAGAAGCCTACGAGATCGCCGTTATTAAGCGGGTAGGCGATCTCCAACTTCTCTGGCACTTGAACGCCTATCGCCTAGCTTATACTTGAACGCCTATCGCCTAGCTTATGCTTGAACGCCTATCGCCTGTGTGTACCTAGTAGCCTGTCGCCTAGAGTACACCTAATCGCCGAAACTACACTTAGTGTGTAGCCAAAATGTTGGATCAACCCTGGTACGTCCCAAAAGCCACGCGTATCAAGGTGTGGGTTAAACCTTGGATACGCTGGGCAGGCGAAGCTCTATACTTGAGCATAAGAGAATCATCCTTAACGTTACACGCTTGGGCGCACGAGGACTTGTGCTAATCAACTCGTGGAAGTGTGAAGCTACCGACGTCACCAAGCCTTGTGGAGAGAATACCTTGGATGTAACATAGTGGAATGAAGAACCTCCAGGGGGGACTGGCGAGTGTCATCGGGCATCGCAGGGCGCGAGGCATGCTGCGGGGTGTGTCTTCGCGCGAGGGGTCATCGGTCGAGAGTCTTCGCGCGAGAGGTCATCGGTCGAGAGTCTTCGCGCGAGAGGTCATCGGTCGAGAGTCTTCGCGCGAGAGGTCATAGCGCGACGTCGAGTTTCACACAGAGAAGGTAAGACCCAGACTCCCAGCATGAAGCGTAGGGCATGCGCGCCACGTAGACAAAGAGGGTAGTTCAGAATGGTGACATCAGAATGTTGGCATGCGCGGGAGACACTCACGGTCGTACTGTTCAGAGCAGTGGCTGGCATGCACAAGCGACAACAGTGGCAGTACTGTTCAGAGCAGTGGTTGGCATGCACAAGCGACAACAGTGGCAGTACTGTTCAGAGCAGTGGTTGGCATGCACCAGAGACAACAGTGGTCGTACTGTTCAGGGCAGTGGTTCTCAGACTTCTCTGCAGAATGGGTGGTGGCAGCTGCTTTTGGTGGATAAGTTGGTTTAAGATGCAGAAAACCCACTGCTGAGAGAAAGAAAATGTTGCAGCCTTCAAAGAGAGAAAGAGTGAGTTACCTCCCTTCTCCTCCAGTTGCCTCCTTCGCGCTGCGATTCTAGCACCTTCACACGAGAGTACGACGAGCGACAGCCACCATTAGAGCACCTGGGCAGTTCTCTGCAAGTCCTTCAACCAGACGCAAAAACAGAGCCAAGGCGTTCTTCAAGCTTTGTTGGGTTTCGGAACTCTAGGTGTTTGCGCAAGTCCAGGTAAGGGAAGCTAGACTTCATTTTCAATACAAGCCATAGTTTAGCTATTTTCTGAAGTGAGGGCGACGTGGTCGCCGGTTTTCGTTTTCATCCTTGTAAAATGCTCTGTGCTATGTGTTGGGCGACGTGGTCGCCGGTTTTAAATGCAGACTTCGAAATACCCTGTTTTTGAACCAGGTCGCCGGTTTTGGCGCTGTTTTGCGAACTCCTTGTGTTTGATGTTGTTTTGAGAACTGCTTGAGATTTACATGAGATATTCGAAAATATGAATCCTTTGAAATGGCTATTGCTGTGATTGAAATCATTCTTTTAAGAGTGGTATGATGTGTTGAATGCTGTGAATGTGGGATCGAGGCATAGTATTTTCAGGAAAGGAAATACCGTGTTGAGATTGGTTAGGAAAGTGCATTGATCAGTGAGTAACCTGTTAATGAGACGATCCTGACTCTGCTGAGATAATGGAATCACGTAGATGAAGTTATTCAGTTGGTGAGAGTCGAAGGAGGTTCGTATGAATGGGCGAGTAGTTTGAAAAAGAATGGGCTCGACTGTTATACGAATTAACCTTGTCATGCTGTATGGTGATGTGTTGAGATTCATCGTATGCTTGTGAATGTGTGAGATTTCACGGCGACCCTGTGGATGTGTGAGATTCCACAGTGGGCAGTATGACAGGTGCATGTCTCTGGATACTAAGTTCAACGCACGAGTCAATCCGGAAGTAGTGTCAAGTGTCTTGTGTTGTGAGTCAGTGGAAAGTCTGACATGTGAAATGAGAAACTTGAATATTGATAGACACTTGATGCTGTATTGTGAAATAGAATGATTCTGAGGAATGTTGTGAAGTTTATGATTTTTGGGCGATCAGGTGAAGGGATGAGCAGCTCTACGTTTTACATGGATAATCTTGAAACTTGTTTTACCTTAATTTTAATGTTCCTATTTAAACTCTCTTTAAAATGTCTAGCTTACCCTGTGGTGTTTTCTTTGGTGTTGTGCTTGGTTCTCTTTAAAAACTGTGATGATCGTGTAATTGTTACACGGGAGCAGATGATCTTCCAGGAAGGAGAGCTCCTTAGTGAGTGGTCGCCGAGGGAGAGATCGCCGGTTTCTACCTCTCGGTGGTGATCGCCGGTTTTCGTGTCCTGATAGAAGATCGCCCGTTTTGAGGTCTTCTGTTAGAGATCGCCGTTTTAAAGTTGGAGATCGCCGTTTTCTTTTGAGACCGCCTGTCTTACTGCATTTCTTTTATTTTCGTAAAATCTTGCAAACATTTGATTTGGTTATGTATTAAACTCCCTAAGAGGAGTAACTTCATTTCTGATATATATATATAAATACATATTATTTTGCACTCTTCAATATTATTTGGTTACACTTAATTTCAATTATACATGGATGTATGTATTATTTTGGCGGGATGTTACATTAATGGTATCAGAGCAGTTCGTCCTTAGGATGACCTGAGGGCTGTGGATCCATTGTGTTTCTTCTGCTCATGAAAGTTATTTGAGTTTAAACTAATAACTATAGTGAAAGGTTTTCAAACGTTTTTGTATTGAAATTTTGTGTGTGCTTGGTGAATATATGTTCTAATTGAAAATCTTAGTATTAAGAATGAGAAGGTCTTGATAAAGTAGTGAGGGTGCACACTCATAACTGGATCGAGATGAGTCTCAATCTTAATTCCAAAGGTTTGATGTTTAGCATATATTAAATTCTGGTGTGAGCTATCTCATTCTCTTGAGTGTCTTTGTAATTGATTGAAGATGGTTGATTGGATTGGTGACTGCATACCAGTAGTTGTGCTGGTGTTATGCTTGATGTTATAAGCATTATGATCCTGTTGATGAGCTCAAATTCTTAATGATTTTGAGATGCTGACCTTTGTAAGGTCTAGCTGTTACCCCCCTTGAATGAATTGATTTCTTATCGATCTCATTCTTGTAGTTGTAGGGAATATAGGAATCTTATAATTTCAGAATCTGAAAACGAAGGAGATGGCACGTAGACCTTCTACCCCTCCCCAACCTCCTTCGGAGATGAGCCAGATTGCCAAGGCTATCGAGATGATGGCAACTGCCATCCAACAGCAGAATACGGTAATGGCCCAGATTCATCTGGCTGTAATGAATCATTTGGGAACTGCTGGATCGGCTGCAACAGCTTCCCAGGTCAATCAGCCTCGGGAGCAGGTAGGGATGACCGAGTTCATGAGGCACAACCCACCCAAGCTCAGTGGGAGTGCTACCCCTGATCAAGCAGATCCGTGGACCAGGGAGTTGCATGCCTTAGTAAGGAAGGCAAAGGTAGTGGAGACCCTGGAGAGGAATGATTCCAGGATAATCAGATCACACCCAGGGGGTCCCTCCAGTGGGAAGGCCAAGGTGCAGCACCCAAAAAGCAAGCCTTATGCGAGACCTCCACCACGTCGGGCAGGAGCAGTTCCGCTCCAGTTTCAGCGGCAACAACCATGGAAACCAAAGTGTTTCCGTTGTGGTGGGTTACATAACGTCAAGGTGTGCTCCAAGAGGAATTCAGAGAGAGGGTGTTTTACATGCCAAGAAATGGGGCACATTTCTAGAGATTGTCCTAACAGAAAAAGGATGACTCAACCCAGTGGTTCTCGGCAGTTGAGGAATGAAGGCAGCAGACCTCAGGCAACAGGGAGAATGTTTGCCATGTCAGGAGCAGAGGCGTCTCAGTCAGGTAACCTCGTGCAGAGTATATGTTTTATAGCTGGTAGGAGTGTAAAAGTTTTGTTTGATTCTGGAGCGACACACTCCTTTGTGTCAAGCCTGTGTGTAGCCGAGTTGGGCCTTCTAGTGAAGGAGTTACCTTTCGAACTGTTGGTCTCTACACCTGCGTCAGGGCAGGTGATGACCTCTACAGTTTGCCCCGGATGTCCGGCGATAGTAGAGGGACGCAGATTCAAGGTGAACTTGATCTGCCTACCTCTTCGGGACCTAGATGTTATCCTGGGAATGGATTGGTTAGCTGCCAATCACGTTCTCATTGACTGCGGTGGTCAGAGGATTGCATTTCCAGACCTCCAAGGATCAGATGTAATATCTGCTCAGCAAGGGCAGTCAGCGTTGGAAGAAGGGGCGAGGTGCTTCGTGATACTCGCTCGGTCGGAGGTGGAGAATAAAGGGGACGTAAGCAGAATACCCGTGGTGAAAGATTTCACGGATGTATTTCCAGAAGAGGTACCTGGGTTACCTCCTAAGAGAAAGGTGGAACTCTCTATTGTTTTGGTGCCTGGAGCTGGACCGGTGGCAATGGCCTCAGCTGAGTAGATGGAATTAAAGAAGCAAGTGTAAGTTAGATTTAGTTGTACCAAGGTTTAGTTTCAGCTACATATAAGTTATGGAGAGTAAATAAGCAGGATGCTGGGGGTTTAAAGCTTAAGCATGTGTATCCATGGGAAGTGCCAGAGTTAAATTCCAAGAATGAATTTTCTTTTGGAGCTTAGAAGATGTTCATGTCGATGAGACAGCATGAGATGGTTCTGGCTTGAGCTTCACGCAGAAGGGATGCTGTTTTGTTGATCGTGATTTGAAAGATGATTATGGAAATGGTGAGTTGGGATAAAAGGATTCCAAAACCGTAAGCCTCCTGAATTTAGCAATATAAGATGCAGATCGGCCTGTGAATGTAGAAGGGAAGGAGGAAATGGCTGTGGATGAGAATGAAGGTAAGCCGTGTTACGATGATGTTGAGTCCTTCTAGAGATGTAGTAAATTTCAGAAAGTTGGGTGTGGAAGGGATTGTGAGTGGAAATAGTCTATTGTTTCTAGGAGGAGAAGAATAGAATTGTCTTTAAGCAAGAGATTCTGGATGTAGAGGAATTTTTTTTCCAATCAGCTCCACTACTTACATGGTTGTGGTTGAGATATATGGTGCGTTCGTTCTTGTATACCTTTTCAGATAGGCACCTGAACCCAAATCAATGCATCCAATGTATACATTGAACACGGAGGAAATGATGGGGACAGGAGGCCGAGTTGGTAAAAGAAGTCATAGTGATGAATTGGAAAGTAACAGCAACAAGAACTTTGTCTTTTAAGGTGCAGAGTTATGTAGCATAGTGGTGAACCAAAGGTGTTCCTTTAGGGAGCGTGAGGATTAGATCAGCAGTGGGAAGTCGAGGGATGGTTTTGATCTAGGTGCGGAAGTTGATTCCTAGAAGGATATTTTGGATCCTAATTTTATTTGGCTGGGGGGACATGAGCAGTAGTCAGCTGTCCTCTTTCCTTCCGATGAAGGAATCTTGCTCACTTTTCTCTACAGGGGGCTAGTCCTGGTTCTGTTGAGGGCTGAGTTCTGGACTTCCTCGACCAAGTCTTCAGGGTTGGAAGTAGAGTGTGAGTACTGGAGTTGGCGCTCAATGGAACAGCATACTCCATATGCAGGGAAGGAGAATGGAATTTGATGAAGTATTGGAGTAGTAAGCGTTGGTTCAACAGACAACCAAGAAGGTAAAACGGATGCAAGGCAGAATGAAAGTTTCGCAAAGTCAGCAGATGTCCTATGCAGATTAGAGGAGAAGACCTTTGGAGTCTGCTGCTGGAGATCATGTCTTTATGAGGGAGGACACCAGCCAAGGGTGTAGGATGGGCGATCAGATCAAAGAAGCTGTCCCCTAAGTTTGTTGGCCCATATCAGATCCTAAGGGGGGATCAGTCCAGTGGCTTATGAGATCGCCCCACCTCCCCATTTAAGCGAATCTGCACAATGTCTTTCACGTTTCACAGCTGAAGAAGTACATGGCAGACCCTAGTCACGTGTTGGAAGTGGACGACGTGCAGATCGGGTGATTCACCATGGAATTTGAAGGGAACCATGGGAGATGCATATGCCCACCTCTTTTCCTTGTAATTCAATTTTCGAGGACGAAAATTTTTCTTGTTGGCGAGAATGTAAGGACCTGTAAAATTGAATTGGAATAAAAGTGTTATATTATAAATAAATTCGAAGCACGTGTTTATTTAAATATAAAGGAAGGAATGTATAGCTGAGAAGCCTACGAGATCGCCGTTATTAAGCGGGTAGGCGATCTCCAACTTCTCTGGCACTTGAACGCCTATCGCCTAGCTTATACTTGAACGCCTATCGCCTAGCTTATGCTTGAACGCCTATCGCCTGTGTGTACCTAGTAGCCTGTCGCCTAGAGTACACCTAATCGCCGAAACTACACTTAGTGTGTAGCCAAAATGTTGGATCAACCCTGGTACGTCCCAAAAGCCACGCGTATCAAGGTGTGGGTTAAACCTTGGATACGCTGGGCAGGCGAAGCTCTATACTTGAGCATAAGAGAATCATCCTTAACGTTACACGCTTGGGCGCACGAGGACTTGTGCTAATCAACTCGTGGAAGTGTGAAGCTACCGACGTCACCAAGCCTTGTGGAGAGAATACCTTGGATGTAACATAGTGGAATGAAGAACCTCCAGGGGGGACTGGCGAGTGTCATCGGGCATCGCAGGGCGCGAGGCATGCTGCGGGGTGTGTCTTCGCGCGAGGGGTCATCGGTCGAGAGTCTTCGCGCGAGAGGTCATCGGTCGAGAGTCTTCGCGCGAGAGGTCATCGGTCGAGAGTCTTCGCGCGAGAGGTCATAGCGCGACGTCGAGTTTCACACAGAGAAGGTAAGACCCAGACTCCCAGCATGAAGCGTAGGGCATGCGCGCCACGTAGACAAAGAGGGTAGTTCAGAATGGTGACATCAGAATGTTGGCATGCGCGGGAGACACTCACGGTCGTACTGTTCAGAGCAGTGGCTGGCATGCACAAGCGACAACAGTGGCAGTACTGTTCAGAGCAGTGGTTGGCATGCACAAGCGACAACAGTGGCAGTACTGTTCAGAGCAGTGGTTGGCATGCACCAGAGACAACAGTGGTCGTACTGTTCAGGGCAGTGGTTCTCAGACTTCTCTGCAGAATGGGTGGTGGCAGCTGCTTTTGGTGGATAAGTTGGTTTAAGATGCAGAAAACCCACTGCTGAGAGAAAGAAAATGTTGCAGCCTTCAAAGAGAGAAAGAGTGAGTTACCTCCCTTCTCCTCCAGTTGCCTCCTTCGCGCTGCGATTCTAGCACCTTCACACGAGAGTACGACGAGCGACAGCCACCATTAGAGCACCTGGGCAGTTCTCTGCAAGTCCTTCAACCAGACGCAAAAACAGAGCCAAGGCGTTCTTCAAGCTTTGTTGGGTTTCGGAACTCTAGGTGTTTGCGCAAGTCCAGGTAAGGGAAGCTAGACTTCATTTTCAATACAAGCCATAGTTTAGCTATTTTCTGAAGTGAGGGCGACGTGGTCGCCGGTTTTCGTTTTCATCCTTGTAAAATGCTCTGTGCTATGTGTTGGGCGACGTGGTCGCCGGTTTTAAATGCAGACTTCGAAATACCCTGTTTTTGAACCAGGTCGCCGGTTTTGGCGCTGTTTTGTGAACTCCTTGTGTTTGATGTTGTTTTGAGAACTGCTTGAGATTTACATGAGATATTCGAAAATATGAATCCTTTGAAATGGCTATTGCTGTGATTGAAATCATTCTTTTAAGAGTGGTATGATGTGTTGAATGCTGTGAATGTGGGATCGAGGCATAGTATTTTCAGGAAAGGAAATACCGTGTTGAGATTGGTTAGGAAAGTGCATTGATCAGTGAGTAACCTGTTAATGAGACGATCCTGACTCTGCTGAGATAATGGAATCACGTAGATGAAGTTATTCAGTTGGTGAGAGTCGAAGGAGGTTCGTATGAATGGGCGAGTAGTTTGAAAAAGAATGGGCTCGACTGTTATACGAATTAACCTTGTCATGCTGTATGGTGATGTGTTGAGATTCATCGTATGCTTGTGAATGTGTGAGATTTCACGGCGACCCTGTGGATGTGTGAGATTCCACAGTGGGCAGTATGACAGGTGCATGTCTCTGGATACTAAGTTCAACGCACGAGTCAATCCGGAAGTAGTGTCAAGTGTCTTGTGTTGTGAGTCAGTGGAAAGTCTGACATGTGAAATGAGAAACTTGAATATTGATAGACACTTGATGCTGTATTGTGAAATAGAATGATTCTGAGGAATGTTGTGAAGTTTATGATTTTTGGGCGATCAGGTGAAGGGATGAGCAGCTCTACGTTTTACATGGATAATCTTGAAACTTGTTTTACCTTAATTTTAATGTTCCTATTTAAACTCTCTTTAAAATGTCTAGCTTACCCTGTGGTGTTTTCTTTGGTGTTGTGCTTGGTTCTCTTTAAAAACTGTGATGATCGTGTAATTGTTACACGGGAGCAGATGATCTTCCAGGAAGGAGAGCTCCTTAGTGAGTGGTCGCCGAGGGAGAGATCGCCGGTTTCTACCTCTCGGTGGTGATCGCCGGTTTTCGTGTCCTGATAGAAGATCGCCCGTTTTGAGGTCTTCTGTTAGAGATCGCCGTTTTAAAGTTGGAGATCGCCGTTTTCTTTTGAGACCGCCTGTCTTACTGCATTTCTTTTATTTTCGTAAAATCTTGCAAACATTTGATTTGGTTATGTATTAAACTCCCTAAGAGGAGTAACTTCATTTCTGATATATATATATAAATACATATTATTTTGCACTCTTCAATATTATTTGGTTACACTTAATTTCAATTATACATGGATGTATGTATTATTTTGGCGGGATGTTACATGGTCGCCGGTTTTCGTTTTCATCCTTGTAAAATGCTCTGTGCTATGGGTTGGGCGACGTGGTCGCCGGTTTTAAATGCAGTCTTCGAAATACTCTGTTTTTGAACTAGATCGCCGGTTTTGGCGTTGTTTGTGAACTCTCTGTTTTTGGGTGTTGTTTTGAAACTACTTGAGCTTTAAATGAAATATTCGAAGATCTGAACCTTGAAATGATTCGTTGCTGTGACTTGAATCAATTACTCGAGTGGTATGATGTTTTTGAATGCTGTGAATGTGGGATCGAGGCATAGTATTTTCAGGAAAGAAAATACCGTGTAAGATCTTGTAGTAGGTGCATTGATCGGTGATTCCTAAGGGGATATCCTGACTCTGCTGAGGTAATGGAATCACGTAGAGGAAGTTACTCAGTTGTTGAGAGTCGAAGGAGGTCTATATGATGGGCGTCTCGTGTGAAAAAGAACGAGCTCCGCCTGTTTTATGGATTAACCCTGTCATGCTTGGAGGGTGATGATATTGAGATTCATTCTACGCTTGTGAATGTGTGTGATTTCACGGCGACCCTGTGAATGTGTGTGATTTCACAGTGGGCAGTATGACAGGTGCAGATCTCTGAGTCTAATCAACGCACGAGTCAATCCGGAAGTAGTGTCAAGTGTCTTGTGTGATGAGTCAGTGGAAGTCTGACGTGAGAAATGAGAAACATTGAATTTATAGACACTTGGTACAGTTGTGAAATAGAATGACTCTTGAGAATATTGTGAAATGTGTGATTTTTGGGTGATCAGGTGAAGAGTATGAGAAAACTTGATAACTTTACGTGAATATTTTGAAATTGTTTACCTTGATTTTATTTTAAGTATCCTTATTTAAACTCTTTTTAAATGTCTAGCTTACCCTGTGTTTTCGTTTGTGTTGTGGCCTTTTTCTTAAACCTGTAATGATCGTGTATAATTTACACGGGAGCAGATGATGTTGCAGGAAGTAGAGCTCTTTAGAAAATTGTCGCTGGAAGGAGATCGCCTGTTTTCTTTTCTGTTGGGTGATCGCCCCTCTTGCTGCTTTATAACAGGAGATCGCCTTTATGAAAGGAGATCGCCCTTCTTATAGGAGATCGCCTATATGAAAGGAGATCGCCCTTTTTGCCAGGAGATCGCCTATCTGTCTTTTGTATTGTATTTCGTTTACGTTTTTAATGGAGAAGTGATCGTTTGTATTAAACTCCCTGCGAGGAGAAACTTATTTATTTTATATAAAGAATTTGCTCACTTCAATCTATTTGTCACCTTTATTTTCGTTTTATATTTATTTTCAAAGTAATTTGGCGGGATGTTACATTAATGGTATCAGAGCAGTTCGTCCTTAGGATGACCTGAGGGCTGTGGATCCATTGTGTTTCTTCTGCTCATGAAAGTTATTTGAGTTTAAAATAATAACTATAGTGAAAGGTTTTCAAACGTTTTTGTATTGAAATTTTGTGTGTGCTTTGATGAATATATGTTCTAATTGAAAATCTTAGTATTAAGAATGAGAAGGTCTTGATAAAGTAGTGAGGGTGCACACTCATAACTGGATCGAGATGAGTCTCAATCTTAATTCCAAAGGTTTGATGTTTAGCATATATTGAATTCTGGTGTGAGCTATCTCATTCTCTTGAGTGTCTTTGTAATTGATTGAAAATGGTTGATTGGATTGGTGACTGCATACCAGTAGTTGTGCTGGTGTTATGCTTAATGTTACAAGCATTATGATTCTGTTGATGAGCTCAAATTCTTAATGATTTTGAGATGCTGACCTTTGTAAGGTCTAGCTGTTACCCCCCTTGAATGAATTGATTTCTTATCGATCTCATTCTTGTAGTTGTAGGGAATATAAAAACCTGTAGTTTCAACTCTAAAATGAAGAGAGATGGCACGTAGACCTTCTACCCCTCCCCAATCTTCTTCGGAGATGAGCCAGATTGCTAAGGCTATCGAGATGATGGCAACTGCCATCCAGCAGCAGAATGCAGTGATGGCTCAGAACCATCAAGCTACAATGCACCACTGGGAAACTGCTCGGTCGGCTGAGACAAACTCCCACGGCGGTCAGCCTCAAGAACGGATGGGACTGACCGAGTTCATGAGGCACAACCCACCCAAGTTCAGTGGGAATGCTACCCCTGATCAGGCAGATCAGTGGGTCAGAGAGTTGGAGAAAATCTTTAGGGCGACCTCCTGCCCTGAAGAGAAGAAATTGCTGTTCGCCACTTATCTGCTATCAGGAGAAGCTGAGTTCTGGTGGATGGGAGCTCAGCAGATGATGGATGCCCGAGGGGATGTTTTGGATTGGGAGAGCTTCAGAGTGAAGTTCTTGGAGAAATACTTCCCTGATAGCGCCAAGTTTGCGAGGGAAGCTGAGTTCCTGAAGCTGGAGCAGGGGGATATGTCAGTGAACGCCTATGCTGCTCGTTTTGAGTACCTCGCCCGGTTCTATACCCAGGCGACCTCCGAGGCCTGGAGGTGTAGGAAGTTCGAAGAGGGGCTGAAGCATGGGCTGAAGAGGGCCATAGCCCCGATGTGCATCAGGGAATTTCACGCCTTAGTAGAGAAGGCGAAGATGGTGGAGACTCTGGACAAGGGTGATTCTCGGGTGATGAGGTCACACCCAGGGAGTTCTTCCAGTGGGGAGGCCAAGGTGCAGCACCCACAAAGCAAGCCTTATTCGAGACCCTCTCAGCATAGGGCAGAAGCAGCACCACCCCAGTTTCAGCAGCAACAACCCTGGAAACTTAAATGTTTCCACTGTGGTGGACCACACACAGCCAATGTGTGCCCCAAGAGAGATTCAGAGAGAAGATGTTTTGCCTGTCAAAAGACGGGACACGTTGCTAGAGATTGTCCTACCCAGAATAGGATGACTCAACCCAGTGGATCCCAACAGTTGAGGAATGGAGGCAGTCGACCTCAGGCAGCAGGGAGAGTGTTTGCCATGACTGGAGCGGAGGCATCTCAGTCAGGTAACTTAGTACAGAATGTTGCTCTATAGCTGGTAGATGCGTTAGAATTTTGTTTGATTTTGGAGCGACACACTCCTTTGTGTCAAGCCTGTGTGTAGCCGAGTTGGGCCTTCTAGTGAAGGAGTTACCGTTTGAAACTGTTGGTCTATACACCTGCATCAGGACAGGTGTTGACCTCTACAGTTTGCCCTGAATGTCCAGTGATAGTAGAGGGACGCAGATTCAAGGTGAACTTGATCTGCCTACCTCTTCAGGATCTGGATGTTATCCTGGGAATGGATTGGCTAGCTGCCAATCACGTTCTCGTAGTCTGTGGTAGTCAGAAGATAGCGTTTCCAGACCTCCAAGGGGCAGACGTGATATCTACTCAGCGAGGGTGGTCGGTGTTGGAGGAAGGGGCGAAGTGCTTCGTGAATCCTAGCTCAGTTGGGAGTGAAGAATGAAGAGGACGTAAGTTGGATACCTGTGGTGAAAGATTTCATGGATGTAATTTCAGAAGAAATATCCGGATTACCTCCTAAGAGAGAAGTGGAGTTCTCTATTGATTTTGGTACCTGGGGCTGGACCAGTGTCAATGGCACCTTACAGGAGGGCTCCAGCCGAGTTGGAAGAGTTTACCTATAATAACGGTGATCATGCTGGCATTGGGATGGCAATGTATGAAGCTTTGTATGGAAGGAAATGCAGAACTCCTTGTACTGGTACCAGGAAGCAGTATTGGTTGAACCAGAGTTGATTCAGCAAACGACCGAGAAGGTGCAGATCAGGGATGACTTGTCCTTTGAAGTGAAACCAGTCAGGATTGACGATAGGCAAAGTAAGCAGCTCAGAGGCAAGACCATCAACATGGTGAAAGTGGTGTGGGATGAGCGATCGGGTGATTCAACTTGGGAATTAGAAGAACCCATGAGAGAAGCCTATCCATACCTCTTTTCCTTGTAATTCAATTTTCGAGGACGAAAATTTTTCTTGTTGGGGAGAATGTAAGGACCTGAAAAATTAAATTGGAATAAAAGAGTTATATTTTAAATCAATTCTAAGTATGTTTTCATTTAGAATAGGAAGGGAGAAAAAGTTAAGTTTAGAAGGCTACGAGGTCGCCGGTCGCCTGCTACACATGAGCGCCAGGTGGACGTCGCCAGGGCGCGAGAGGCATGCAGGCATCGCGCGGGCGTGAGAGGCATGCAGGCATCGCGCGGGCGCGAGAGGAATGTAGGCATCGCGCGGGCGTGAGAGGCATGCGGGCATCGCGCGGGCGCGAGAGGCATGCAGGCATCGCGCAGGGCGCGAGAGGCATGCAGGCATCGCGCAGGGCGCGAGAGGCATGCAGGCATCGCGCGGGCGCGAGAGGCATGCGGGCATCGCGCGGGCGCGAGGCATGTGGACGTGGCCAAGGCGCGAGAGTTATGAGGACGTCGCCAGGGAAGACATCGGTCGTCTCCAGAGGAAGACATCGGTCGTCTTCTAGGGCGAAGGAGACATCGGTCGTTCGCCAGGATGAGTCAGCGTTGGAAAGTTGTCGCGATGGCGAGCCTCACACAGATAAAGTGGGACCCAGACTCTCAGCATGAAACGTCCTGCACGCGCGCCACGTAGACAAAAAGGATGATTCAGAGTGGTGACATCAGAATGTTGGCATGCGCAAGAGACACTCGCGGTCGTACTGTTCAGAGCAGTGGCTGGCATGCACAAGCGACAACAGTGGCAGTACTGTTCAGAGCAGTGGTTGGCATGCACCAGAGACAACAGTGGTCGTACTGTTCAGGGCAGTGGTTCTCAGACTTCTCTGCAGAGTGGGTGGTGGCAGCTGCTTTTGGTGGATAAGTTGGTTTAAGATGCAGAAAACCCACTGCTGAGAGGAAGAAACGTTGCAGCCTTCGAAGAGAGAAAGAGTGAGTTACCTCCCTTCTCCTCCAGTTGCCTCCTTCGCGCTGCGATTCTAGCGACTTCACACGAGAGTACGACGAACGACAGCCACCATTAGAGCACCTGGGCAGTCCTCTGCAAGTCCTTCAACCAGACGCAAAAACAGAGCCAAGGCGTTCTTCAAGCTTTGTTGGGTTTCGGAACTCTAGGTGTTTGCGCAAGTCCAGGTAAGGGAAGCTAGACTTCATTTTCAATACAAGCCATAGTTTAGCTATTTTCTGAAGTGAGGGCGACGTGGTCGCCGGTTTTCGTTTTCATCCTTGTAAAATGCTCTGTGCTATGGGTTGGGCGACGTGGTCGCCGGTTTTAAATGCAGTCTTCGAAATACTCTGTTTTTGAACTAGATCGCCGGTTTTGGCGTTGTTTGTGAACTCTCTGTTTTTGGGTGTTGTTTTGAAACTACTTGAGCTTTAAATGAAATATTCGAAGATCTGAACCTTGAAATGATTCGTTGCTGTGACTTGAATCAATTACTCGAGTGGTATGATGTTTTTGAATGCTGTGAATGTGGGATCGAGGCATAGTATTTTCAGGAAAGAAAATACCGTGTAAGATCTTGTAGTAGGTGCATTGATCGGTGATTCCTAAGGGGATATCCTGACTCTGCTGAGGTAATGGAATCACGTAGAGGAAGTTACTCAGTTGTTGAGAGTCGAAGGAGGTCTATATGATGGGCGTCTCGTGTGAAAAAGAACGAGCTCCGCCTGTTTTATGGATTAACCCTGTCATGCTTGGAGGGTGATGATATTGAGATTCATTCTACGCTTGTGAATGTGTGTGATTTCACGGCGACCCTGTGAATGTGTGTGATTTCACAGTGGGCAGTATGACAGGTGCAGATCTCTGAGTCTAATCAACGCACGAGTCAATCCGGAAGTAGTGTCAAGTGTCTTGTGTGATGAGTCAGTGGAAGTCTGACGTGAGAAATGAGAAACATTGAATTTATAGACACTTGGTACAGTTGTGAAATAGAATGACTCTTGAGAATATTGTGAAATGTGTGATTTTTGGGTGATCAGGTGAAGAGTATGAGAAAACTTGATAACTTTACGTGAATATTTTGAAATTGTTTACCTTGATTTTATTTTAAGTATCCTTATTTAAACTCTTTTTAAATGTCTAGCTTACCCTGTGTTTTCGTTTGTGTTGTGGCCTTTTTCTTAAACCTGTAATGATCGTGTATAATTTACACGGGAGCAGATGATGTTGCAGGAAGTAGAGCTCTTTAGAAAATTGTCGCTGGAAGGAGATCGCCTGTTTTCTTTTCTGTTGGGTGATCGCCCCTCTTGCTGCTTTATAACAGGAGATCGCCTTTATGAAAGGAGATCGCCCTTCTTATAGGAGATCGCCTATATGAAAGGAGATCGCCCTTTTTGCCAGGAGATCGCCTATCTGTCTTTTGTATTGTATTTCGTTTACGTTTTTAATGGAGAAGTGATCGTTTGTATTAAACTCCCTGCGAGGAGAAACTTATTTATTTTATATAAAGAATTTGCTCACTTCAATCTATTTGTCACCTTTATTTTCGTTTTATATTTATTTTCAAAGTAATTTGGCGGGATGTTACAACCGTGGCCGTACTGTTCAGTGAAACGTACACTCTGGCTTTCTTGCAGAGGGGGGTTTGGTGGCAGCAGCATGTGTGGACAAGTAGGCTTGGATTCAAAAACCCACTGCGAGGAGGCAAAGAAGGTTGCAGTGACTCAAGAGTGAAAGAGTGAGTGCATCTTCATCCCTCTCTTTTCTCTCCTTCGCGCTGCGATTCAGGCGTCCTCAAGCACCAGTGCGACAAACGACGACTGCCCTTGGACACTTGGGAGGTTCTCTGCAAGTTCTCCAGACCGGGACACTAAAACAGAGTGAAAGCATTTTAAAGCTTCGTTGGGTTTCGGAGCTCTTAGAGTTTTGCGCTAGTCCAGGTAAGGGAAGCTAGCCTTATTTCCAACGAAAAACCTTATAGTAGATGTTTGAGATGATGGGGTGATGTGGTCGCCGGTTTTCAACTGTTATTGTATAATCCCCTGTTTTTGAACGAGATCGCCGGTTTTGGCGTTGTTTTTCGAACTCCCCTGTTTTTGGTGTTGTTTGAAACTGTTTGAGATTTAAATGTGATATTCAAAAATCTGAACCTTGGCATGAGTTTTTCTGTGATTGGAATCATTCATTTTAGTGTTGTATGACGTGTTGAATGTTGTGAATGTGGGATCAAGGCATAGTATTTTCAGGAAAGAAAATACCGTGTAAGATCGTGTAGGATGTGCATTGATCGGTGATTTCTATAATGAGATATCCTGACTCTGCTGAGATAATGGAATCACATAGAGGAAGTTATTCAGTTGGTGAGAGTCGAAGGAGGTTCATATGAATGGGTGAGTCGTGTGAAAAAGAACGAGCTCGGCCTGTTATATGGATTAACCCTGTCATACTGTGAGAGTGATGAAATTGAGATCGGATTGTGTTGATGCGCATAGCTGTGGAAACATTACAGCAGTTTAGTATGACAGGTGCAGATCTCTGAGTCTAGTCAATGCACGAGTCTTCCGGAAGTAGTGTCAAGTGTCTTGTGTGATGAGTCAGTGGAAGTCTGACGTGAGAAATGAGAAACATTGAAATTGATAGACACTTGATGCATTATGTGAAATAGAACGACTCTTGAGAATATTGTGAAATGTGTGATTACTTGGTGGTCATGTGAAGGGAACGAGAAAATTGATAGTTTTTACGTGGGTGTCTTTAATTTGTTTCATCTTGATTTTAAAGTTTCATATCTAAACTCTTTTTCAAATGTCTAGCTTACCCTGTGATTTTTGGTGTTGTGTTTGGCTTTTTTCTTAAACCTGTGATGATCGTGTATAATTTACACGGGAGCAGATGATGTTACAGGAAGTAGAGCTCCTCAGTGAGTGGTCGCCAGGAGGAGATCGCCTGTTCCTATTTCTGTTAGGCGATCACCCTTTTTCTGTTTTCTGATAGGAGATCGCCGTTCTTAGATAGGAGATCGCCTTTTTGCTGTTAGGAGATCGCCTGTATTTATATTTTACTGTATTTTGTTTACGTTTTCTGGAAAAGTGACCGATTATGTATTAAACTCCCTGTGAGGAGAAACTTCATTACATATATATAATTATGTTCACTTCAATGAAATTGTTTACCTTTATTTTTGTTATATAAATATGAAAAGTAATTTGGCGGGATGTTACACAAGACCGATGTCACGTCATCCCACTCTATTGCCGAGGACTCATCACCCTGTTGCATGACGAGGACACATCGTTCGACTCTGGTGATCGACATGTTGATGACTAATCAGCCCACTAGTCCATGCTACTCGTGGAACCCAGCCCACGTGGCTCTGGCACATGGTGGGGGCGCTCGATTGACGATATACTTCTCCCTGAACAACGTGGAGAACCAAAATCTTTGTCTTATATGTGATTCGGTAGGTCATCGGTAGTTGATGACATCAGCAGCAGTTGACCACGTGGACCATTCACAGGGTAACACGTGGTAGAGGATAGCAGGCGAATCAGGGAGGCGATCACTCAGAATGGTAATCGCCTCTCGCCTGTGATGATGAGTAATCGCCTCTCGCCTGTGATGATGAGTAATCGCCTATCGCCTTGAGGTGAGTAATCGCCTATCGCCTTGAGGATGAGTAGTCGGTCATCGCCTAGATTGCACATGATCGCCGTGTGTTAAGGTTAGGAGATCAGGTGGTCAGCAAGTCGCCGAAAGAGCACATCGCCGGGTGTTGGAGAAGACTTGGCAAGCACTTGTTGTATGGTCTAAGTACAGAGGATAAGTGGCATATCTGCCACCATGTGTAGTGTGAGCTACAATGCCCAGGGTTAACCAGCTCGCCATGTTAAGGTTGCGCCTAGAGTAGCCTGTGTACTAAGCTACTCCCTGTGTGGATAACTTAGTCGCAGGGGTACAGTGGAAGTAACGTTTCAGCTTCAGATACTCTAGATGGTGACACGTGTACGACCAGATGTTATCCACGTGTCAAGAGGAATAACCGTCAGGAGAGAGAAAGACTCAGGTATATATACGAAACTCTTAACGAAATTGAGGGAAGGTTTTTACCGATTCTCACAGCTTACACATTTGAGAATTTACAGTTACACACGAGTCTCATAGAGAAATTCAGATATAGTTTTGGTGTTCCTGTTGCCTGACTTGAGCGTCGGAGCTACAACGGCCGCTAGAGGCGTCGTCTGTGTGTTTTGCAGGCAGCGTTTGGAGTTTCGGTGGTGGTTCTTGGAGCGTTCCTGCAGAACAGAGGGCTAGACGAAGGAGTGACGAGACAATCCTCCACGTTCGAGTCAAGCGGCAGGATCATTAGGCGCCCACCGTGGGGCCCGTGTAAATCTGGTTCCCATCCACGTCACAGTTTCTTGAGGTTTCTTGGAGCTCCTTGATCATTTCGTCAAAGTGAAGTTACGTCGAAGTGCAGAGGAGATGAGTAGATGAACCAGGCAAACCTCACCTGCGTCATCTGCTGAAGAAGGAGCCGTTACCATGGCGCAGGTAGTGGAGATGATGCGCGCGCTGCAAGATAGCGTCGCGGAATCGAGAGTTGAGCAAGAGAGGATGCGTGCAGAGCTGACTGCATCGCAGAGAAGAAACGAAGAGTTGAACTGTATGAATGAAGAGCTGCGTAGGGAATTGCAGGCGCAGAGGGAGCGCACAGCTGAAGAGAGGACGTCGACGCCACCGTCGCCTCCGCGAGCATTCCCTATGCCTTTCTCCCCCGAAATCATGAACACGGTGGTGCCTCCCAATCTGGTGGGACTGAAAGCGTCGTTAACGGGGGCGGAAGATCCAGAAGCACACCTGACAGCTTTCCACATTCAGATGATGCTGACTGGAGGTTCAGATGCTGTGTACTGCAAGATGTTCATGAGCACGCTGAGCGGAGTGGCTATGGAGTGGTTCGTGAGCCTGCCAGAGGGCCACGTCACTTCCTTCCATCAGTTCGCAAAGCTGTTCACGGAGCAGTACATCATTAACCGACCTGCGCCAGTAGTGTCCTACGACCTGTTTGACGTGCGCCAGTATCAGGGGGAGCCGTTGAAGGACTACCTCAATCGCTTTGGGGCGCAGGTGGTGAGATTGCCCGTCAAGGATGAAGACATGCTGGTGCATGCATTCAAGAGAGGTGTCCTCCCTGGTCCTTTCAGTGAATCGCTCATCAGGAGCCACCCTGCCACCTTCACCGAGATACGGCGACGTGCGATGGCACACATAGTAGCAGAGACAGAGGTCTCTGAGAAGAGAGGAAGTGCTGCATCGTCGAAGCCACGTGGAGGTCAGGGGAGTCAGCAACAACAGGCGCGGGTGCATGAGATCAAGGAAGGGAGGAAGGAGCAGGGAAGGTCTCGCCCTTATGCACCAAGGAAGGACCAGACCAGGGGGCGTGCAAGCAACGCACCCCCCAGGTATGTTTTCATGATAAGTTTGGCAAAGCTGATCGGCATCCCTGCTGTGGCAGCAAGACTCCATGTGCCAGAGAAAATCGACAGGGTACTTGGAGGGAGGAAGGATGAGTGGTGTGAATTCCATCAAGCTTATGGACATACACTCCGTAACTGCCTGGCGTTGGGGCGTCAGCTTGCTGAGTTGGTGGAGACAGGGTTCCTGACCGATTACCTGCAGAAGACACAAGGTGATCGCGCTTCGGGGTCCCAGGAAGGCGACCAGCAGCATGAACTCCCTGTGTTTGGGGAGGTGAGGTGATGGAAGAGGCTACACTGGGGGGGCTCCCAGAGCTGAAGCGGAAGGCATGATCGCCCCATGTGTGTGCATCGCCAGGGCGGTCATCGCCGGTTAAAGGAGACCCCATCCAGAGTGGTTGAGACGTTGGAGAATGGAGCTTGTTGGCTAGTGACTCTGGATGTAACGACTATTCCCAGAACCCAGGACGCTACATGCTTCTTTCTTACTTTCGTTAAGTTGTAAAGTAGATGCACTATCGCGCTGTACACACGCTTAGTGTATTAAACAGTTGAGCAGATCAGGGGCACTCTTTTTAACGATGCCACCCAATAAAAGATTTTCAGTACATAAAGTGTGCGAGTGTTCCCAGTTTAAAGTTCTCCTTGCCCAGGTGCAAGACCAGGTGATCGGTGGTGAGTTACCAAGTGGCCGCCACCCGCAGATCAGCCCCTAGATAAGCGCTGGGATGGGGAGCGTGATCAGCCATCAGTGCATGCAGACCGCGATCAGCCGTCGGTGCATGTAGAGAGTGAGTACTCGGTCGGTGCACGATCATCGGGGTCTTGCTAACACGTGTTAAGCAGGGACCCAAGTTCCCAGCGAGAGCGTTAAGCATGCACCTCGTATGATTCCAGAAGAAGAGATCCTCGCCGGTCGGGACGTCGGTGAACGTGCGATGAGGCAATGCAGGCAGGGCGCGCCCAGTGTGTGCGCTTAGACAGCCACGCCTGGCGCCCCCTGGGAGCGTGCACCCACGAGAAAGTCCTCCCTCGACTTTGTACAGCGAGGTGCAGGCGAGAGAAAGTCCTCACCTCTGCTTTATACAGCAAGGTTGAGGCGAGAGAAAGTCCTCCCCCGACGTTGTACAGCGAGGTGCAGGCGAGTGAAAGTCCTCAGCTCGACTTTGTACAGCGAGGCTGAGGCAAGAGAGAAAGTCCTCTTCCTCTGCTTCTTACAGCAAGGTTGAGGCGAGAGAACCAAGTCCTCACCTCGACTTTGTACAGCGAGGCTGAGGCATGAGGAAAAGTCCTCTTCCTCTGCTTTTCACAGCAAGGTTGAGGCGAGAGAAAAGTCCTCTCCCTCTGCTTCTTACAGCAAGGTTGAGGCAAGAGAACCAAGTCCCTTCCTTCTGCTTTTTACAGCGACGCTGAGGTAAGAGAAGCAAGACCTCACCCACGACTTCTTACAGCAAGGTTGGGACAAGAGGGGTCATCGAGAAGCACTTCTCTTCCCCAAAGCATAGGCTTCATAGTTGGTGTTCAGGCCCTCTATGCACACAGCGCTGGTGTGGCAGAGAAGTGTAGCGAAGCCAGAAGCGCGATGACTGATCGGTGGTGCACTAACATGCTAGTCGGTGGTAGAAGGAAGCTCTGCTGCATGAAGTCGAAGCGTTTAGGCCCCGTTAAATAAGTCATCCAGCACGAAGTTACGTTGAAGGTAATGCTAAGGTAACAGTTAGCCGCGATCAAGTCAGAAGCCAAGTTTGAGAGGTTGCAGTGGGATCGCGCTAAAGCCTAAGCTAGTTAACATGCAGAGAATTAAAGAGAAGAAACGCAGCGAACCCTAGCGCGTTTGAGAAGAAGAAAACAGGGAAGGGGAATCTGTAGATGATCCAGAGAGATGCTTTGAATGTTTGAAGGCGAAGAAGAAGGAATGAAACAATGTTAGTACCAGAGTGTGCGCTCCTGTAGACCGCCAGAAGACGATTTCTTAGTCTCTTCGCTGAGAACAAGTTCACAGCTCGAGACTGGGGGGCTTGTGATCCGGTCGGTCATCGGTAGTCGATGACATCAGCAGCAGTTGACCACGTGGACCATTCACAGGGTAACACGTGGTAGAGGATAGCAGGCGAATCAGGGAGGCGATCACTCAGAATGGTAATCGCCTCTCGCCTGTGATGATGAGTAATCGCCTCTCGCCTGTGATGATGAGTAATCGCCTATCGCCTTGAGGTGAGTAATCGCCTATCGCCTTGAGGATGAGTAGTCGGTCATCGCCTAGATTGCACATGATCGCCGTGTGTTAAGGTTAGGAGATCAGGTGGTGAGCAAGTCGCCGAAAGACCACATCGTCGGGTGTTGGAGAAGACTTGGCAAGCACTTGTTGTATGGTCTAAGTACAGAGGATAAGTGGCATATCTGCCACCATGTGTAGTGTGAGCTGCAATGCCTAGGGTTAACCAGCTCGCCATGTTAAGGTTGCGCCCAGAGTAGCCTGTGTACTAAGCTACTCCCTGTGTGGATAACTTAGTTGCAGGGGCACAGTGGAAGTAACGTTTCAGCTGCAGATACTCTAGATGGTGACACGTGTACGACCAGATGTTATCCACATGTCAAGAGGAATAACCGTCAGTGGAGAGAAAGACTCAGGTATATATACGAAACTCTTAACGAAATTGAGGGAAGGTTTTTACAGATTCTCACAGCTTACACATTTGAGAATTTACAGTTACACACGAGTCTCACAGAGAGATTCAGATATAGTTTTGGTGTTCCTGTTGCCTGACTTGAGCGTCGGAGCTACAACGGCCGCTAGAGGCGCCGTCTGTGTGTTTTGCAGGCAGCGTTTGGAATTCTGGTGGTGGTTCTTGGAGCGTTCCTGCAGAACAGAGGGCTAGACGAAGGAGTGACGAGACAATCCTCCATGTTCAAGTCAAGCAGCAGGATCAATATGGATGCCTTAGTAGCTTGTAAATGCATGTTACAAAAGATCTTGACTTATCTTAAGCATGATATCTTATATTAATGCACATGCGTTTAAGTGTAATGACTATTCAAGTAAACGTTTATCACTCAAACCTAGAATGAAGTAAAAAGATAACAAAAATTTAACTTAAACAAGCTTAATCATAAAATCATGAAGTTTTGATTAAATAAGGAACTGACTTCTTGACAATTTGTACCCTATCACCACACCAAGAAAAGATTCCATCTAGGCGATTATAGGTGTACTTCCAAACATTATTTTGCATAGCAAGTACTCGGATAGTTGCTTATTTCCAAGCTTTGGCTTCCTCTGTCACGTACTTACCTTTTGGGGTACCTGCATTTGGATACTTACTTGTATCCCAATTTTACCCCGTCTCATAGAAAGTACGTAATGGACTCAACCATGTACACGATGCTTGAACTATTCCTGCACTTACACAGCTTAGCCAGAGTGCACACCCTTAGAGCGCCTAGCTTGGGTAGTCATTAGCACACCGAGTTAGGTCTTACCTACCTCGCACCACTTAATCTTTAGATCATCTGAGCTTAAAATCTTGCTAAGAAAAGGTCATCTTATTTGACTTTAAGCCAAATAAACTTACCCGCAGGGCGCCTTCTTAGGCAGCTTCATCGAGAGAGGTCGTGTTACCTACCAATGGTACTTATTTTGCACTTACCTGCAAGGCGCCTTCCTAAGGGAGGTCGTTTTATCTGCCAGTGGTAATCACTTTGAACTTACCCACAGGGCACCTTCCCAAGCGAGGTCGTTTTATCTGCCAATGGTAATCACTTTGCACTTACCTGCAGGGCGCCTCCCTAAGGGAGGTTGTTTTATTTGCCAATGGTAATAACTTTGCACACAAGGTGCCTACTTGTGTAAGATTACCGAGAAAGGTCATCGTATCATGTGCCGAATTTAGACAAGTAAACAAAAACAATTCTTTATTTTTCCATGAACACATTTTTTCGTTAGATGACCTCGTTAAAAAACCCTTTTTAGGGAAAAAGAGTGTCATCTTTAACTATCACATTGTTTAACAATAAAACATTAAATCAAACAGTTTAACTAAAGTAAACTTGAGATTTGTTGTGTTCCATGTTCGAGGAATGGTGCCCCCTTCCAGGAATCTATACACTCCATTCCCGAGCACCTCAACTGCGTGAAATGGACCAGTCCACTTTGGAAACAACTTATTCTCCAGTTGGTAAGGGTGAGCTTTCTACATCACCAAGTCGGCAACCCTGAATTGTCTTGGTTTGGTCTTGGTCTTTTGCCTTAGCTCCACCTTTCTTTTCAGGGCCTCAGAGATAATGCAGGCTTGCTCACGAAATTCATCTAGTAAATCTAGGTTTACCTTTCTCCCTTTGTTAGACTCTTCAACAACGAAATTCTGGAACCGAGGAGAGCTTTCTTGAATTTCCACCGATATCATGGCATCTGACCCATATACCAAACTGAAAGACGTCTCCTTGGTCATCGACTGAGGAATGGTGTGGTAGGCCCAAAAAATTAGAGGAACTTCTTCTGGCCATGTCCCCTTAGCTTTCTCTAACCTTCTCTTCAACCCCCTCAACAAGACCCTGTTGGCCGATTCCACCTGACTGTTTGTCTGAGGATGCTCTACTGAGGCAAATATCTATTTTACCCCAAGTTCCAAACACAGCTTACTCAGTTGCTGACTTGCAAAATGTGTTCCATTATTGGACACCAGGTGCCTAGGGAACTCAAAACAATACACTATGTTTTTCCATACGAAGTGTTGTACCTTGTGAGCAGTTATCTATGCGACTGGTTCGACTTCAATCCACTTCGTGAAGTATTCGATGGCCACTATGAGGTACTTGATCTAGCATATCACCAAAGGGAAAGGACCCAAGATGTCTATTCCCCAGGTATGGAAAGGCCATGGGCTATAAATCGACCGCAACTCCTCCCCCGGTGCGTGATGCCAATCGGCAAGCTTCTGACATTGCTTGCACCACTGAGCCTATCTCCAGCAATCCTTCTTCATTGTCGGCCAGTAATACCCAGCTCGGATGACCTTTGAAGCGAGGGCTCGGCCACCTATGTCACTACCACAAACACCTTCATGTAACTCAGCCATTATACGGGTACACTGATCTCCGCTAACACAAGTGAGGATGGGGTGAGTATAACCATGACGGAATAGCTTGCCATCAATTAGGGTATATCTTCCTGCATTCCTCTTAATCATCTTGGCCTCCACAGGATCGGCAAGAAGCAACCCATTAGCTAGGTAGCCCTGGTAAGGGGTGATCCAAGTCTCTGTGATATCATTTTGCAAAACAAAAAACAACTCGTCTTCCCGTGCTTCGTACGCAGCTGTCCGGGGAACCTTTAGGGTTTCCTGAGTCATTAACCGGTGACTTCTTCCTTTTTTTGAACTTATTCCCAAGACCTCTGCCTAAAAGACTCCGGATGGACATTCCTCAGTTGTCGTGGGTGACTTCAAGGTCTCTTAATTTATTGACCTCTATCGACCTCCCTTTCCCGAGCTTTCTAGTTTGGCTAAAAGGTCGGCTCGGGAATTTTGTTCACGAGGCACGTGGAAAAGTTCAAACCTAGCGAAGGCTCCTTTCAACAGTATAACGTACCTGATATAGGAGGATAACTGTGGATCTTTGGCCTGACACTCATCCGTCACCTGCCCAGTGACAAGCAACGAGTCACTTTTACCAACAGATTTCGAGCTACCAACTCCTTGGAGCAACACTCCTACTATCAGGGCCTCGTACTCTGTTTGGTTGTTGCTTGCTTTGAACACAAAGCTCAAAGCTTGTTCAATTAGCAAGCCACTTGGTCCCTCCAAAATGACCCCTGTTCCACTCCGCTGGTGGTTGGAGGATCCATCCACTGACAGAACCCACTAGACGTTTCTAGGATCTGGCCGAGGACCTTTTGACACGAGCTCTACCATAAAGTCAGCATACACCTGTCCTTTGATTGGTCCTCGAGGTTCATATTGTATATCAAACTCAAACAAATCCACTGACCAACAGACCATCCGCCCTGTTATGTCGGGCTTCTGCAGAACCTTGCGAATGGGTAAGTCAATCATCACGATCACAGTGAAGCTCTGGAAGTAAGAACAGAGCCTCCGAACTGTGAAGACTACTGCTAAAGCAACCTTCTAACACTCCTCTGGTCCCTGCAATACCTTACAGGCAAAGTAGATTGGCCGTTGGGCCTTCTCTTGATCCTGCATAGTTATCGAGCTTATTGCCTGATCTGTGACAGCAAAATAAAGACGAAGGGGTGTACCTGGAAGTGGCTTACCAAGGACAGGGGGACTAGCCAAGTACAACTTCAGCTTGACAAAGGCTTCTTCACATTCAGAGGTCCACACAAACTGGTTGTTCTTCTTCTAGCACTGGAAATACGGATACCCTTTGTCTCCATTGGCTGATAGGAAACGAGATAGGGCAACCATAGATGCAGTTAACTGCTAGACCTCCTTCACATTAACAGGGCTTCTCATCCCTATAATTGCAACGCATTTGTTGGGGTTGGCATTTACGCTCCTCTCAATCAGCAAAACTTTGAGGAACTTCCATTCCTCAACCCCGAACACACACTTCTCAGGATTCAACTTCAAATTGTACTTAGTTATCTTCAAGAATAGCTCTTCTAGGTCAGCAATATGCTGATCTTTCTCCTTTGATGTGATGACCATGTCGTTCACATATGCCTGGACATTTTGCCTGAGCAAGGGGGCGAGAATTCTATCCATCAACCTCTAGTAAGTGGCGCCGACATATTTTAGGCCAAAAGGCATGACCTTGTAACAATAACTTGCAAACTCAACCATAAAGGTGGTCTTGCTCTCATCTCTGGGGTGCATACGAATCTCATTATACCCCAACAATGCATCTTGAAACTCAACAATCGACAACCTTATGCTCAAGCATAGAGCTTCGCATGCACAGCGTATCTAAGGCTTAACCCACACCTTGATACGAGTGGTTTTCGGAACCCACTATGGTTGATCCAGCACCTTGACCACATACTAAGTGCACTTTCGGCGATCATGTACACCATAGGCGATTGGCGATCATGTGTACTCTAGGCGACAGGCGATTATGTGCCAGAGAAGTCGGAGATCGCCTCCGTCTTCAACAACGGCAATCTCGTAGACTTCTAAGCTACGCTTTTCTTCCTTTACTCTTCTTGATCCACATGTCTTCCTCGAGCACACCCACGTGATTACCTCACGATAAAGTCATCGCACTTGACTACTTGGTTAATACAATGGTCAGCCGACCGACCTCTACCAGCTAACCCCAGACCTTGGGCGACGTCCGAGGTCCGACTACTACGAAACTTCTATTACCAACTCTTTGTATTTTAAATAATAACATCTTCTGAAATTATTTAAATATAACACTTTTATTCCAATTAAAGTTTCTAGGTCCTTACATTCTCCCCAACAAGAAAATTTTCGTCCTCGAAAATGGAATTACAAGGAAAAGAGGTAGGGATAGGCTTCTCTCATGGTTTCTTCTAACTCCCAAGTTGAATCCTCTGATCTGTCATTTCATTGGTTGGAGTAGAGACTTGCAGACCAGAAAACCTTTCTCAAATACTTGATCGTTAAAACTTCTAATTCCTCTTGTTTTAGATGTCTTTCATTGGCATGAACTGATCTGCAATGACTTGGGTTGACATCAACATTATTATTCTGTCTAGAAACTGCAGAGATGGAGTTTCTTCCAGGATTTTCATTTTTCAGTTCAGAAACAACCGGTTTGTAGCTTGACTTCACATTAGGCACCGTTTCTTGTCAAACCGATGGTGAAGCAGCAAAAGCTTGAGGGAGCACGGTTTCTTTCTTCAGGCGCCCCTCTGGTTCATTTCTTCTTTGATTACTAATAGCAGATCAGGAAAAACCCACCCCTTTAGCAGATGGTTGGGATTTCAGAGCTGCTGACTCAGGAATTCCAATGGATACATCCATATTAGCATTGCATGGGATCTCAGGGTGCTCAGTATTCAACACGCAGATCATAAATCCCTCACTGTGTTCAGGGTGAGGACTTGTTGCCACAGCTGACAATGCAGCATTGTTTCTAGGATCAGAAACGAAACGCTGACCACCACAACTGCCCATTTAAAGGATTAGCTGCAAATCCCATCCCATTAGAAACACAAGGCACGGAAAGTTCTGCTTCCACATCCTACTTTCTGCAATTTACTAACATCGCTAGAAGAACTCAACATCATCATAACACGGCTTACCCTTATTCTTATCCATAGCCATTACCTCCTTCCCTTCTACATTCACAGGCAGAACTGCAACCTCATTTTCCAAGTTCAGGAGACTTATGGCATCAGGAGCCTTTAATCTCAACCCACCATTTCCATACTCATCTTTTAAATCACGATCAACAAAACAGCATCCATTCTGCGTGAAGCTTTCTCTCTTATCCCAGTAACTTCTCTACCTAGTATTTTTTTTTCAGCAAATTTCTCTGTCTAATTGGACTTTAGACATAAATACAATATCTCATCTTTCCTTTTAAGCTTGTGGTTAAGCTAGAGCCATCTCATGATGTTTCATCGACATAAACATCTTCCAAGCTTCAAATAAAAGAAAATTCATTCTTTCATTCTTGGAACTTAACTCTGGTACTTCCCATGGATACACATGCTTAAGTCTTTAAACCCTCAACATACTGCTTATTTACTCTCCATAACTTATATGTAGCTGAAACTAAACCTTGGTACAACTAAATCTAACTTACACTTGCTTCTTTAATTCCATCAACTCAGCTGGAGCCATTCTGTAGGGAGCCATTGACACTGGTCCAGCTCCAGGTACCAAAACAATAGAGAATTCCATCTCTCTCTTAGGAGGTAGTCCAGGTATTTCTTCTGGAAATACATCCATGAAATCCTTCACCACATGTGTACAACCCATATCTTCATCATTTTTCACTCCCCTTGAGCTAGGATCACAAGGCACGTCGCCCCTTCTTTCAACTCCGACCCTACACGCTGAGCAGATATCATATCTGACTCTTGGAGATCTGGAAACACCACTTTCTGCCTACTGCAATCTATGAGAATGTGATTGGCAGATAGCCAATCCATTCCCAGGATAACATCCAGATCCTGAAGAGGTAGACATATCAAATTCACTTTGAACCTGCATCCCTCTACTATCACTGGACATTCAGAGCAAACTGGGGAGGTCAAAACCTGTCCTGATGCAGGTGTAGAGACCAACCGTTCAAACGGAAGCTCCTTCACTAGAAGGCCCAGTTCGGTTGCACACCGATTTGACACAAAAGAGTGTGTCGCTCCAGAATCAAACAAAACTCTAACGTATCTACCAGCTATAAACAAGCACCTTGTACTAGGTTACCTGACTGAGATGCCTCCGCTCCAGACATGGCAAACACTTTCCCTGCTGCCTGAGGTCTGCTGCCTTCGTTCCTCAACTGCTGGGAACCACTGGGTTGAGTCGCCCTATTCCCGTTAGGACACTCTCTAGCAAGGTGTCCCGTCTTTCGGCAGATGTAGCATCTTCTCTCTGAATTTCTCTTGGGGCACACATTGGATGTGTGTGGTCCACCACAATGGAAACATCTGAGTTTCCAGGGCTGTTGCTGCTGAAACTGGGGCGATGCTGCTTCTGCCCTATGCTGTGGAGGTCTCGCATAAGGCTTATTCTGCTGTTGCTGCACCTTGGCCTTCCCACTGGAAGAACCCCCTGGGTGTGACCTGATCACCCGAGAGTCACTCTTCTCCAGTGTCTCCACCATCATCGCCTTCTCCACTAAGGCGTGAAATTCTCTTATGCACATAGGTGCTATGGTCCTCTTCAGCTCATGCTTCAGTCCTTCTTCAAATTTCCTACACCTCCAAGCCTCAGAGGTCGCCTGGGTATAGAATCGGGCGAGGTACTCAAACTGAGCAGCATAAGCATTCACTGACATCTCCCCCTGCTCCAATCTGAGGAATTCTGCTTCCTTTGTAAACCTCGCACTATCTGGGAAGTATTTTTCCAAAAATCTCACCCTGAAGCTCTCTCAGTCTAAAACATCAGCATCTGGCTTCCATCCACCAGAACTCGGCTTCTCCACATAGCAGATAGGTGGCGAATACAAATTTCTTCTCTTCAGGGCAGGAGGTCGCCCTAAAGATTTTCTCCAACTCCCTAACCCACTGATCTGCTTGATCAGGGGTAGCATTCCCACTGAACTTGGGTGGGTTGTGCCTCATGAACTCGGTCAGTCCCATCTGTTCCTGAGGCTGACCGACGTGGGAAGCTGTTTCAGCCGACCGAGCATTTTCCCAATGGTGCATTGCAGCTTGATGATTCTAAGCCATTGCTGCATTCTGTTGTTGGATGGCAGTTGCCATCATCTCAATAGCCTTGGCAATCTGGCTCATTTCCGAAGAAGGTTGGGGAGGGGTAGGAGGTCTACGTGCCATCTTCTGTGTAAGATTAGGAAACTATTATTCTCTAATCATGTTCCTATAAAATGAACTTGATAAGGAATCAATTCATTTAGAAGACCACGTCTAGGTCTTACAAAGGCCAGCATCTCAAATTCATCAAGAATTTTGAGTTTATCAGCCGATCATGATACTTACAGCAGCAAGCATAACACCAAAACAGCCACTGGTACAAAACCATCAGTCCAAACAACCACTTTCAATCAATTACAAAGACACTCAACAAAGTGAAATAATTCACACCAGAATCCAATGTATGCTAAACATCAAACTTTCAGAACTAAGATTGAGAATCATCTTGATCCAGTTATGAGTGTGCACCCTCACTACTTTATCAAGATCCTTTCATTCTTAATACTAAAATTTTCAGTTAGAGCATATATTCACTACAGCACACACAAAACTTCAATAAGAAAACCTTCAAAACCTTTCACTATAGCTTTTATTTAAAACTCCAATAAAATTTTGTGAGCAGGAGAAACACAATGGATCCACTGCCCGCAGGTCATCCTAAGGACGAACTTCTCTGATACCATTAAATGTAACACCCCTCAAAGTCTTTTCATATTTATATAATAAAATAAGCGTAGACATTAATTTATAAAATCAACATATGTATATATATTGAAAATAAATCATCCCATACATTGTATCTCAAAAAGAAACGTCGCTCTTATAGGGGTTTTAATACATTCCATCAACTGTTTCGAAATAAAACCAAAATACAGCATAAAAAGAAAATAGGCGATCTCTTCCTCCAACTGCTCACTGAGGAGCTCGACTACCTGCTACATCATCTGCTCCCGTGTAAAATACACGATCATCACAGTTTTAAGAAAAACAGCCACAGAACAAAACACAGGGTAAGCTAGATATTTTAAAGAGAATTTAGATATGAAACTTTAAAATCAAGATAAAACAAATTTAAGACATCCATGTAAAAACCATCAACTTTCTCATTCCCTTCACATGACCATCAAGTAATCACATATTTCACAATTTCCTCAAGAGTCGTTCAATTCACATAATTCCATCAAGTGTCTATCAATTTCAAAGTTTCTCATTTCTCACGTCAGACTTCCACTGACTCAACACACATAGACACATACCACACCACTGTAAAGTCCACACAGAACAGCTAGTGAAGTCCACACAGGACAGCTAATGAAGTCCACACAGGACAGCAAGTGAAGTCCACACAGGACAGCTAATGAAGTCCACACAGGATAGCTAATGAAGTCCACACAGGACAGCTAATGAAGTCCACACAGGACAGCTAATGAAGTCCACACAGGACAGCTAATGAAGTCCACAGAGGACAGCTAATGAAGTCCACAGAGGACAACTAATGAAGTCCACAGAGGACAGCTAATGAAGTCCACACAGGACAGCTAATGAAGTCCACACAGGACAGCTAATGAAGTCCACACAGGACAGCTAATGAAGTCCACACAGGACAGCAAGATATCATCAATTCACCCAATGCACCATACAACACTTAAATGAACGATTCCAACCACAGCAACAATCGTACCAAGGTTCAGATTTTTCCAATATCACATGCATTTCACATATCAATCTCAAACAAGTTCAAAGCGACACTAAAACAGGGGATTTCGAAAACAACATTAAAATCGGCGATCACGTCGCCCCACACATAAAAACAGAGCATCGTGAAAAAGAATATGAAACCGGCGACCACGTCGCCCTCACTTCAGAACCTACTCGCCTAAAGTTTTTATAAACGAAAATGCTAGCTTCCCTTACCTGGACTAGCGTAAACTTCACTAAGAGCTCCAACCCAACGAGATTCAAGGATGCCTTAACTCTGTTTTAGCGCTTTGAGTAGCAAACTTGCAGAGCACAACGTCAGGAATCCAGGGTAGTTGCCGATCTTCAACTGGTTCGCTAGGACGTATGAACGCAGGGAGAAGGAGAGGAAAGGAATAGGGAACCAACGCTAACTCTCTCAATCACTCTCGAACCACAGCAATGTCCACTGCCTCTCAGGAGTGAGTTTTGAATCTAAACCAACTTGCCCAGAAATGCCGCTGCCCCCCGCCCACTCTGTAGGAAAGCTTGCGTGCACACTTCCTTGAACAGTATGACCACGTGGGTTTCTGCGCATACCAACTCTCTGATGCTAACTATTCTGAAACACCCTTTTTGTCTACGTGTCGCGCGTGCAGGACGTCTCATGTTGGGAGCCTGGGTCCCACCTTATCTGTGTGAAACATGACATCGCGCGATAACCTTCCACCGATGACTCATCCTGGCGGACGACCGATGTCTCTCCCTGGAAGACGACCGATGTCTCTCTCTGGAAGACGACCGATGTCTCTCTCTGGAAGATGACCGATGTCTCTCTCTGGAAGACGACCGATGTCTCTCTCTGGAAGATGACCGATGTCTATCCCTGGCGATGACCGCATGTCTCTCGCCCTGGCGATGCCCGCCTGTCTCTCGCCCTGGCGATGCCCGCATGTCTCTCGCCCTGGCGATGCCCGCATGTCTCTCGCCCTGAAGATGCCCGCATGTGTCTCGCCCTGGCGATGCCCGCATGTCTCTCGCCCTGGCGATGCCCGCATGTCTCTCGCCTCGGTGATGACTGATGACACATCGCCACGCCTTGCTGAAGGTTCTTCATCCCACTATGTTACGTCCAAGGTATCACCTCCACATGGCTTGGTGACGTCGGTAGCTTCACATTTCCAAGAATAGATCCGCAATACTCCTCCTGTGCCCATGCATGCAACACTAAGGACGATTTCTTATGCTCAAGCATAGAGCTTAGCATGCACAGCGTATCTAAGGCTTAACCCACACCTTGATACGCGTGGTTTTTGGAACCCACTATGGTTGATCCAGCACCTTGACCACATACTAAGTGCACTTTCGGCGATCATGTACACCATAGGCGATTGGCGATCATGTGTACTCTAGGCGACAGGCGATTATGTGCCAGAGAAGTCGGAGATCGCCTCCGTCTTCAACAACGGCGATCTCATAGACTTCTAAGCTACGCTTTTCTTCCTTTACTCTTCTTGATCCACATGTCTTCCTCGAGCACACCCACGTGATTACCTCACGATAAAGTCATCGCACCTGACTACTTGGTTAATACAATGGTCAGCCGACCGACCTCTACCAGCTGACCCCAGACCTTGGGCGACGTCCGAGGTCCGACTACTACGAAACTTCTATTACCAACTCTTTGTATTTTAAATAATAACATCTTCTGAAATTATTTAAATATAACACTTTTATTCCAATTAAATTTTCTAGGTCCTTACATCTTGTGCTAGACGCTCTCCATGTGGTTCTAGACGGTCTAGTCTTGGCCCTTGGCTTTCATGGTGGGGTGAGCTTGGCCTCTCTCCATCATCCCCTCCCCCTTGGAAAGGATTTGTCCTCAAATCCAAGTCTTCATTGGTACCTACAAATGGAGATAGGTCAATTACATTAAATGTGTCATGCACTCCATATTCAAGAGGTAGGTCCAACTTGTATGTATTGTTGTTGACCCTCTTGAGGACTTGAAAGGGTCCATCTCCTCGGGGACTTAGTTTGGACTTCCTTTGAGTGGGAAATCTATCTTTTCGAAGATGAAGCCTGTACCGACCAGTCCTCAGACGCTGAGGACAGTTTGTAAAGGGGTCGAACCATGTCAGCTGGGTCCCACAGCATGGGCCAAAGCCACATGGAATGGACCCCGCAGGTGGTATTGATAAGAGGGGTGACTAGTCATCAGCCCACAGAGAAGGTTGATTAGTCATCAGCCTACAGAGAGGGGTGATTAGTCATCAGCCTACAGAGAAGGGTGATTAGTCATCAACATCAGCCCACAGAGAAGGGCGATTAGTCATCAGCCTATAGAGAGGGGTGATTAGTCATCAGCATCAGCCCACAGAGAAGGGTGATTAGTCATCAGCCTATAGAGAGGGGTGATTAGTCATCAGCCTACAGAGAAGGGTGAGTAGTCATCAGCGTGACGATCACCAGAAAGGGGATGATGTGTCTTTGTAACTCCGCAGGTTGAGGAGTCCTCGGCAACAGAGTGTGACGAGGTGACATCGGTCTTGGGTGATTTCAACAGCGTAACCAGAACAGCTAAGATTGGTTCCCAGAGTGGGCCAATGACCAGTTAAATACCCAGAGGTAGGGAGAGGCCTGAATCACGAAGAATCTATGCGGGTAGCAGGGAGACCACAGCTAGGTGCAGAGTCCTGAGGGGTCGAGTACTCATCAGACCTAGGGTTTCCCAGTGAAGCTACATGCATGGCACGTGAACAGTGAAGGCACTCCCAGAACAGGTGGCCCCAGAGACTAGGTGCACAAGGAGGCACCCAGGTGGTCACCCTGTGAGAGTTTGCACTCCAGAGAAGGAAACCTTATGTGCTAGATTACCCTAAGAGTGGGTGATAACGGCGCAAGGGTATTCCAGTAAACCCTAAATATGGCTAGTAGTGCAGTGAACCCTAATTAGGGCTAGCGGCGCTGTAAACCCTAGACTATATAAGGGACAGTAAAATACTTCACAAAGGTACGCAGTTTCTAGACTTAAACACAGAGAGACTCAATACACTTGGTGTTACTTGCCCCCTATTGACTTGAGCGTCGGAGTGCAAACGGCCTCTAGGGCGCCCCTTTCTCTTTTGCAGGTGCAGATTGTTTCGCAAGAATCAAGCACGTATCAACGTGAGGAAGGAGGCGTGTGAGTGTCGTGGAGTCAACTGACAGGCGAGTCAACCAGCAAGAACATTTGGCGCCCACCGTGGGGCCGGAGTAAAACAAGGTCCCATACACGAGAGTGAGAGAAAAAACCACAGAAGATGAGGAATACAAGACACGGGTCCGTTCCACCAAATGGAGGCGACAGCGTTACCATGCAACAGCTTATGGAAACGATGTGCGCCCTCCAGGAGATGGTGGCGGAGTCCAGAGCGCATCAAGCGCGTATGCAGGAAGACCGGGCCGCCTCACAGGCCAGGAATGAGGAGTTGCACTGAGCGAATGAGGAGCTGCGCTTGAATTTGCAACACATACAACAAGCTGGAGATCGTGGGGAAGATGATCGGGCTCCACCAGTGCCCCCAAGGGCCTTTCCCATGCCTTTCTCCCAGGCAATTATGAACACGGTGGTCCCAGCCACCTTTGTAGGGCCTAAGACCGTGTTCACCGGGAAAGAAGACCCTGAAACATATCTCACTGCTTTTCATACGCAGATGATGTTGTTAGGAGGGTCTGACACAGTGCACTGTAAGCTTTTTATGGCCACACTAACAGGAACCGCGCTAGAATGGTTCGTGAGTTTGCCTGAGGGACATATCACGTCCTTCGCGCAATTCTCCACGCTATTTTGGGAGCAATATCTTGTTAACAGGGCCCATCCACCAGTGTCTTATGACCTCTTCGATGTAAGGCAGCACCAGAGGGAGTCCCTTAAAGATTACCTCAACAAGTTTGGGGCGATGGTGGTAAGGTTGCACACCAAGGATGAAGATATGGTGGTGCACGCCTTCAGGAAAGGCATATTGCCAGGGCCTTTCAGCGAGTCTTTGATCCGCAGCCGCCCCAAGACTTTCGGCGACATAAAACGACATGCCGTGGCCCACATTGTCGCTGAGGGAGAGCTCAGCAAGAAGCGAGAAAGCGCAGTCTCATTAAGGCCCCAAGTGCCTAGTCGACCTCAACCCCTGCGGGTGCACGAGGCGACCACAGAGAAGAAGGCTCAAGGAAAACAGAAGCCCTATGAGCCCCGAAAACCCCAAGCTAAGGCACGAGGCAAGGATGACATGCCCCCTAGGCATGAATTTGTGGTGGAGCTGATTGCCATTCCTAACGTGGCAGAAAGGTTGAAGATGCCCCCAAAGAGTGACAAGAGGTTGGGGCCAAACAAGAACGCCTAGTGCGAGTTCCATCAGGCCTTTGGGCACCCCATTCGCAATTGTCTGGCCTTGGGCCACCAATTGGACGAGTTAGTGAAGAGTGGGTTCTTGAGTGACTACCTGAAGGAGGCACAAGAGGGCGAGGCGGTCGTTGTACCAAGGACAGACCAGGGGCACGAGGTGCCCATACATGGTGAGATCCACACCATATCAGGTGGGTTCTCAGGAGGAGGGTGCACTTCTTCGCAACGCAAAAAGTATGCACGTTCTGTGATGGCAGTGGAGACCTGCAAGGAAGATCACTTCCCAGACATCGACCTCGTCTTCACAAAAGCTGATTGCCGAGATGTTATTACCCACGATAACGATCCGGTGGTCATTTCTGTTGTCACTGCCGCACGCAAGGTGCACCGAGTGCTAGTAGATCAAGGAAGCTCGGCCGATGTGATGTTCTGGTCGACATTCAACAAGTTGCAATTGTCTCCTGATCAGCTGCGACCCTACGTTGGCTGCTTGTATGGGTTCGCAGGAGACCAAGTGGAAGTGCGGGGGTACATCGAGCTGAGGACCACTTTCACTGATGGAGTGGCTTCCCGCACAGAGAACATCAGGTACCTTGTAGTAAACGCCCCATCTGCCTACAACATACTGCTAGGCAGACCAGCCCTAAAGAGGTTAGGGGCTGTGGTATCCACAAGACACATGAAAATGAAGTTGCCTTCGATGGAGGGGATGGTGGTAACCATCAAATCAGATCAAAAGGAGGCAGGTGCTATGAGAATAGCCTCAAGACCTGAACCGGCAGAAGAGGTGGTGGAGAAGGAGATTGGGGGAAAGATTTTCAATCTGGGTAAGTCCCTGCCTCAGGAGACCCAAGACCAAGTAGCGGGGGTCATAGGAAAGCATTTGGACGCTTTCGCTTGGTCCCCCTCAGACATGGCAGGCATTGACCCTGACTTCCTATGCCATCGCCTGGCACTGAATCCCCAAGTCAGACCAGTCCGCCAGAGGAGAAGGAAGTTCAATGATGAACGAAGACAGGTCGTCAGGGAGGAGACACAAAAGTTGCTCAAAGCAGGCCACATACGGGAAATCCAGTATCCTGAGTGGCTTGCGAATGTCGTTCTGGTAAAAAAGGCCAATGGGAAGTGTAGGATGTGTGTAGACTTTACAGATCTCAACAAGGCCTGTCCGAAGGACTCGTACCCTCTTCCCAACATAGATGCGCTAGTAGACAGTGCCTCGGGTTGCAAGTTACTCAGCTTCTTGGACGCTTTCTCTGGGTATAATCAGATCAAGATGCACCTGATGGACGAGAACAAGACTGCGTTCATGATAGAGTTGTCTTGCTATTGCTACACAGTCATGCCATTTGGGCTGAAGAACGCGGGTGCCACTTATCAGAGGCTGATGGACAAGGTCCTTGCGCCCATGCTGGGATGCAATGTGCAGGCCTATGTAGATGACATGGTGGTGACGTCCCAGGCACGAGATCAGCATGTCGACGACTTGGAGGAGCTATTTAATACGATAGCGAAGTACAGGCTGAAGTTGAATCTAGAGAAGTGTGTCTTTGGGGTGGAAGCAGGCAAGTTCCTTGGTTTTTTGCTTACGGAAAGAGGGATTGAGGCCAACCCCGACAAGTGTGCAGCGATCATAGCCATGAGGAGCCCGACATCAGTCAAAGAAGTGCAACAGTTGACAGGTCAGATGGCTGCCCTCTCCAGGTTCGTGTCAGCCGGAGGAGACAAAGGCCACCCTTATTTCCAATGCCTAAGAAGGAATAGCAATTCGCCTGGACTGCAGAATGTGAGCAGGCCTTCCTCAAGCTCAAAGAGTATCTAGCCAGCCCGCCAGTCTTGTGCAAGCCTCAGCTCGGCACACCCTTGCATCTTTACTTTGCAGTTACAGAGAGGGCGGTGAGTTCAGTCTTGGTTCAGGAGCAGGAACAGAGCTAGAAGCCCATTTATTTCGTCAGCAAAGTTTTGCAGGGGCCTGAGACGAGATACCAAGCTATAGAAAAGGCAGCCTTAGCAGTGGTGTTCTCAGTCAGGAGACTTTGCCACTATTTTCAGAGCTTCACAGTGGTGGTGATGACAGATCTACCGATATGCAAGGTCCTGCAGAAGCCGGACGTGGCGGGAAGAATGGTTCGTTGGGCAGTCGAGTTGTCAGAATTCGACATCCAGTATGAACCCAGGGGTCCGATCAAAGGACAGGTCTACGCTGACTTTCTGGCCGAGATGTCCTCAACCGAGGCCCAACAGGAGGGACCCAGCTTCAAGTGGGTATTGTCAGTAGACGGGTCCTCGAATCAGCAAGGTAGCGGAGCGGGGGTGATCCTGGAAGGACCCAAAGGGTTGTTGATAGAGCAGGCCCTGCGATTCGCCTTCAAAGCCAACAATAATCAAGCAGAGTATGAAGCTTTGATTGCTGGGATATTGTTGGCTAAGGAGATGGGAGCGCAGAGCCTTATGGCGAAGAGTGACTCACTGTTGGTCACTGGTCAAGTGGCAGGAGAGTACCAGGCCAAAGACCCCCAGATGGCCTCTTACTTGGAGTATGTCCAACGATTGAAGAGTTCATTTGAAACATTCGAACTAGTGCATGTGCCTAGGGAGCAGAATGCCAGAGCTGACTTGTTGGCCAAACTCGCCAGCTCAGGCAAGGGGGGCAAGCAGAGGACACTCATCCAGGAGACTCTGAGGGCGCCTCGTACTTATACAGCTGACAACTTGGTGGGGGTCCATCAGATCAGCCAGTCAGACGGTGGGAAGAGGAGTCATCGCTCGTTGACTCAGGAAACTCTGAAAAAACCACGGGTCAACGCATGCATGCTAATGGAGGTAGGGTCATCGCAAGTCTGCCTGGTACAAAGTGGAGAGACATGGATGACGCCCTATAAGCGTTACATGGCGGATGGAATGCTCCCAGCAGAGCTGACGGAAGCAAGGAGGATAAAGAAGAACTCGGCCAAGTACACACTCATTGAGGGCGAGTTGTACAGACATGGGTTCACCCACCCCATCCTCGTCTGCGTACATGACGAGCAGTGTGTGAGAATAATGGCAGAGCTCCATGAAGGCATCTGTGGTAGTCATATCGGAGGTCGAGCTTTGGCCTCTAAGGCAATTCGAGCAGGATACTACTGGCCAACAATGAGGGAAGATTGCACTAGGTATGCTCAGCAGTGCAAGCAATGCCAGTTACATGCTGATTGGCCTAAGGCGCCACCAGAGGAGCTCAGGTCGATATATAGCCCTTGGCCATTTCACACATGGGGAATCGACATCTTGGGACCTTTCCCTTTGGCAATACGACAGATGAAATACCTCGTGGTCGCCATAGAATATTTCACGAAGTGGATCGAGGCTGAGCCAGTAGCACAGATCAAAGCACAGAAGATCCAACACTTCGTGTGGAAGAATATTGTATGCTGTTTTGGGGTGCCCAAATGTTTGGTGTCTGACAATGGCACGCAGTTCGCAAGCCAACAATTGGGGAAGCTATGTACAGAGTTGGGAATCAAGCAGGTGTTTGCGTCAGTCGAGCACCCACAGACCAATGGACAGGTTGAATCGGCCAACCGAGTCCTCCTCAGAGGACTGAAGAGAAGGCTGGAGAAAGCAAAGGGAAGGTGGGCTGAGGAGGTTCCCAGAATAGTATGGGCTTACCATACTACTCCCCAGTCCACTACCAAGGAGACTCCCTTTAGTTTGGTGTATGGTTCAGATGCCATGATCCCTGTGGAGATCCAGGAGAACTCGCCACGTTTCCAGAACTTGGTGGCTGAAGAGTCCAATGAAGAGAGGAAGGTGAATCTTGATCTTTTGGATGAAGCTAGGGAAGAAGCAGGAATCAAAGCTGAGGCGCTGAAGAGGAGAGTCGAGCTCAAACACAGTTCTAAGTTGAGAGCTCGGCAGTTCCAGGTGGCTGACCTCGTCATGCGCAAGGCGTCTCCATACCAGATAGAGAACAAGCTATCCCCTAAGTGGACTGGTCCTTTCAGAGTGACAGAGGCCCTAGGGAATGGAGCATATAGGCTTGAGACTTTAGAAGGAGGTCCGATTCCTCAAACATGCAATGCGACCCACCTGAAGTTTTATTTCAGTTAAAGCCATGTAATCTTGTACACTACACAATGCAGGGGACACTCTTTTTTCCCTTTCTAAGGGTTTTTAATGAGGTCACCCAATAAAATTCAGTTAAAGATATATATTTTATGTGTTTGTACAATGCTATTAGAACCTGTCACTTAGAGTTAGAGGTCTCGTAAGTGGAGAGGTAAGTTCATAGAGAACACCTCCCCTTCGGGTGAGAACTTCCAATGTGAAAGAAGGGTTCGCCCAGAGAAATCCTCCTCGCTTGTGAGCGATGTGAGGTCAGTTAGAACCTGTCACTTGGAGTTAGAGGTCTCGTAAGTGGAGAGGTAAGTTCATAGAGAACACCTCCCCTTCGAGTGAGAACTTCCAATGTGAAAGAAGGGTTCGCCCAGAGAAATCCTCCTCGCTTGTGAGCGATGTGAGGTCGGTTAGAACCTATCACTTGGAGTTAGAGGTCTCGTAAGTGGAGAGGTAGGTTCGTAGAGGACACCTCCACTTTGAGTGAGAACTTCCAATGTGAAAGAAGGGTTCGCCCAAAGAAATCCTCCTCGCCTGTGAGCGATGTGAGGTCAGTTAGAACCTGTCACTTGGAGTTAGAGGTCTCGTATGTGGAGAGGTAGGTTCATAGAGAACACCTCCCCTTCGAGTGAGAACTTCCAATGTGAAAGAAGGGTTCTCCCAGAGAAATCCTCCTCGCCTGTGGGCGATGTGAGGTCAGTCAGAACCTATTAGTTGGGGTTAGAGGTCTCGTGAGTGGTAAGGGAAGTTCGCAAGGAACACCTTCCCCTCCGAGTGAGAACTCCCATCTTAAAGTAAGGGTTCACTAGTGAAATCAACAGAAATCGTGCTACCTAAGATTCATTTTGACAGGTGCGTTATTTGTGATCTGAGTCCTAAGTCGTGAGTTCCACAAAATATAAAGCATGTCAAACAGATGAACAAGCAGCAGAAATACAAAGGCAAGCACAGTGTTATATAAAGCAAAGAAGATTGAAAACAAGGTAATTACATTATAAAGGAGGGTGATTACAAGATGTTCAGCCATTAGATACAATTGCTCAGAAGACCTATCTAGGCACTATTTGCCCGTCGACTACCTGCATGGTTGCAGAGTATGGTGAGAGGTCCATCTCAGGATGCACGCAGGCAACCCGAACAAGGGCATCACCAAAGCCTTCCCCATAGGCGTCGGCGGCGTCTTCAGTGAGCTCAGTCTCGGTCTTCTTCAGCAATTCGATTTGTTGGGCAAGTTCCTCCTCAACCTTGCCTAGCTGAACTTCTCAATTGGTAGCTCTCTCCTCCAGCTTGGTCATTTTGGCTTGAGCCCCCTCCGCTTGCTCTTCCAGTTCGATGATCTTGTTGCAGAGGGGAAGAATCTTGGCTTCAAGCTGGAGGGCCTCCTGCCCCTTGGAGAAGAGGAGCTTCTTGGTCTCCTTCTCAGATTGGCGGAGACTACCCAGTTCTTGATTAAGGGCAGTCTCGCGCTTAGCCGCTTGGCGGAGTTGGAGATCCTTCTGCTCCAGCTCTTTCTCCAGTTGGGTAGTCTTCTCGAGCAGCTTAGCCTCAGCGCTGCCCTTGACCAGCAAGAAGTTTGAAGCGGCCAGGAACTCCCCAAGACCATGACTGAGGAGATGCTCGAGGGAATTTCTGTCCAGGGCCTCCAAAGCAGCTTGGCCAGGCATCTGTGCAAGAGATCTCTGGAGCAGAGGGGGCAGCTCTAGGGCAGAAGGCATCTAGCTAGTGGGAGGAGCACTCTTCCCACCTCCCTCAAGTGTCAAGATTGGCTCGGGAGGGGATGAAGCGCTGGGAGGGTGCTCCCTGAAGGATGAAGGGTGCCCTTCTGTGGCTGAAGAGACTTCCACAGCAGTTCCCACCCTTTTCCTTTTGAAGACGAGGCCAGAACAAGTGTCCTCATCTTCGGAAACCTCTACAGGGGCTGCCCTCTTGGATTTTTCAGCAATGGGTTCTAGGGCAGCACCCGCGGGTGATGAAGGGCCGGTAGGGGCTGAGCCGCTAGCATTGCGGCGATTTAGCACCTCGGCCAACCTTCTTTTCTTCTCAGCGCTGAGCACCATGCCTGCGGTGGACAATAAGAAAGGGGTGAGGAAGACAAAGATGAAGTATATAAACAAGTTTAGTGCAAGACGAAGATGATGTACCAATGTACACGCTGAGGGTCTCGGCGTCGTATTCATGCCTGATCAGCTGGGCGGTGTCAAACACCACACCCCAGCTGGAGATGGTCTAGCATAGTTCTTAGTCAGGGACAGTCAACTCTTCGAGTCTGCGGGGTTTCTTGAACTTCAACTTCTCCACCCAATATAATGGGAACCCATCGAGCATGGTGGAGTCATAGGAGCTGCAGCAGACTCGGAAGAACCTTCCTTTGAAGTTCTTGTACGATTGTGAGAAGAGAGTGAGTAGGACTCTCCCTGCCACCCCGTTCAAGCTCACCCAAAGCCTCTTGCCAGGGCTCTTCGCCTCGAAGAAGTAAAGAAACACGTCGACAGAGGGAGTGAACCCTATGTTATTGCAAAGGATGGAGAACGCCCTGATAAAGGCCCAGCTGTTGGGGTGCAGTTGGGCAGGCGCCACATTCAACTCTGTGAGCAAAGTCCTCTTGAACCCAGTGAAATGAAGGCAGACTTTGACTCGTTTGAAGATGGTGGCGTAAAAGAAGAAGAAAGGTTCCCCGTTGGTGCAGCGATCATCGGCGCAAACGGGTTCATTTTTGGTACAGGGACGCACAGAGACGTACGCGTCAGTTTCCCTGCCAAAGACGCGCCCTTTGATTTCATTCTCATCATCCCTATGCTTACGAAGATCTTCACAGGATGTGAGTTTTGAGGTCTCAGCAAGGAGATCCTCAGAAGCCCATGGGTAGAGGGCCCTGTAATCAACCGCTACGATTGGAGGAGGGTTGGAAGTGGTTTTGGTTCTGGCCATCTCGAATCTAAACAAATGAGAGGCAGGAAAAGAAAAAGGCTTAGAAGAAAACAATGGTGAACGAAGACTCAAAGGTAGAACGAACCCAGAAAAGAAGAACAAAAACCCTAGAATGCACAAATCAAAAATAGGCCCAGAACAGTTACAACATGCAATATGGATGATCGAGATTATGTTATGAAGGAGGAGAAGACATAAAAATCATACCTTTGGTTGAGCGAGGGCGAAGGAGTTTGGAAAGCCTGGTGAGAGGAAGAAAGCGTGCGCTGGAAGATAGAGTTTACAGAAGGTGGGAATGCAAAGTGATGGAACAGTAAAGTGGCGCGGGGTTTTGAAGAGGTTTAACGTAGCCCTAGGGAGCGCAAACGTTATGAATCTCAGACCGTTGATGCAGCCACGTGTTAGCGGATGAAAGGGGGTTGGTGAAGTGTCCTTTCAGCGCACTGTTCATGTACTTATGTGCAGAGCCACGTAGGTCGCCCGAGCCAATGACTTAGTCTCTTCGCTGAAACAAGTTAACAGCTTGAGACTAGGGGGGCTTGTGTTCCGATCAGTCCTCACCTATGACTTAGTCTCTTCGCTGAAACAAGTTAACAGCTTGAGACTGGGGGGCTTGTGTACCGACCAGTCCTCGGACGCTGAGGACAGTTTGTAAAGGGGTCGAACCATGTCAGCTGGGTCCCACAGCATGGGCCAAAGCCACATGGAATGGACCCCGCAGGTGGTATTCATAGGAGGGGTGACTAGTCATCAGCCCACAGAGAAGGGTGATTAGTCATCAGCCTACAGAGAGGGGTGATTAGTCATCAGCCTACAGAGAAGGGTGATTAGTTATCAGCATCAGCCCACAGAGAAGGGTGATTAGTCATCAGCCTACAGAGAGGGGTGATTAGTAATCAGCATCAGCCCACAGAGAAGGGTGATTAGTCATCAGCCTACAGAGAGGGGTGATTAGCCATCAGCCTACAGAGAAGGGTGAGTAGTCATCAGCGTGACGATCACCAGAAAGGGGCTGATGTGTCTTTGTCACTCTGTAGGTTGAGGAGTCCTCGGCAACAGAGTGTGACGAGGTGACATCGGTCTTGGGTGATTTCAACAGCGTAACCAGAATAGCTAAGATTGGTTCCCAGAGTGGGCCAATGACCAGTTAAATACCCAGAGGTAGGGAGAGGCCTGAATCACGAAGAATCTATGCGGGTAGCAGGGAGACCACAGCTAGGTGCAGAGTCCTGAGGGGTCGAGTACTCATCAGACCTAAGGTTTCCCAGTGAAGCTACATGCATGGCACGTGAACAGTGAAGGCACTCCCAGAACAGGTGGCCCCAGAGACTAGGTGCACAAGGAGGCACCCAGGTGGTCACCCTGTGAGAGTTTGCACTCCAGAGAAGGAAACCTTATGTGCTAGATTACCCTAAGAGTGGGTGATAGCGGCGCAAGGGTATTCTAGTAAACCCTAAATATGGCTACTAGTGCAGTGAACCCTAATTAGGGCTAGCAGCGCTGTAGACCCTAGACTATATAAGGGACAGTAAAATACTTCCCAAAGGTACGCAGTTTCTAGACCTAAACACAGAGAGACTCAATACACTTGGTGTTACTTGCCCCCTATTGACTTGAGCGTCGGAGTGCAAATGGCCTCTAGGGCACCCCTTTCTCTTTTGCAGGTGCAGATTGTTTCGCAAGAATCAAGCACGTATCAACGTGAGGAAGTTGGCGTGTGAGTGTCGTGGAGTCAACTGACAGGCGAGTCAACCGGCAAGAACAAAGCCAAACTAAGTCTCCTTCCTCAAAACTCATTTCTCTCTTCCCCTTATTGTGGTATTTGGCATACTTCTCATTTTGTGGTTGTATTTGAAGTTTAACCTTCTCATGAATTTTCTTAACAAAATCGGCCTTGATTGTTCCTTCCTTATGCACAAAATCTTGTGGATTAGGAAGGGGTAACAAGTCCATAGGTGTGAGAGGATTAAATCCATATACTACTTCAAAAGTGGACTACTCTATTATAAGTGATCCGATCAGTCATCAGTAGTTGATGACGTCAGCAGCCGTTGACCACGTGGACCATGCACAGGGTGGCACGTGGTAGAAAGAGCAAGTGAATCAGGGAGGAGATCACCTAGAACGGTGATCGGTAGTCAGATACCAAGTGGCCACCACTCCCAGTTTAGAGCATAGATAAGCGCCTGGAAGCACCGCACGGACGTCGGTGGATAGTCATGAGGCACCGCACAGACGTCGGTGGATAGTCATGAGGCACCGCCCGGTCATCAGGGGAAGTTATGAGGCACCGATCGGGTGTGACTGCATGAAGAGCGCGATCAGGCGTTAAGAGGGAGATTGGTCGTAAGTGCATGCAGAGGGAGGTCGATCGTAAGTGCATGCAGAGGGCGATCGGTCATCGGGGTTCCCAGCGAGAACGCTACGCATGCACCTCGCATGATGCCCACTCAGAGGACGTGCGGCGAGGCCATGCAGGCAGGATGCGCCTGGCGCTCTCCTGGGAGCATGCAGCCCGCACAGAGAGAAGCGCAGAAGCCCTCCAGGTGTGACGCGTGTACGGTAGATTCCAGCTGGTGCCTCCACGTGTCACCATCTGGGAGAGAGGCGTGGCTCAGGTATAAAGCACTCCACGTCATGTAAGGTAAGGGGATTCTTTCCAGATTACAAGTTTACACATGCTCACTACACTGAGTTTCTGAGTCACTGTGAGAGCGTTCTTACACGTTGCACAGTGATAACAGAAAACGGTTATAAAGAGAGAAAGTGGATCTGAGAGCACACACGAGTCTCACAGAGAGATTCAGTGATAGTTTTGGTGTTCCTGTTGCCTAACTTGAGCGTCGGAGCTACAACGGCCGCTAGAGGCGCCGTCTGTGTGTTTTGCAGGCAGCGTTTGGAGTTCCGGTGGTGGTTCTTGGAGCGTTCCTGCAGAACAGAAGGCTAGACGAAGGAGTGACGAGGCAATCCTCCACGTTCAAGTCAAGCGGCAGGATCATTGGCGCCCACCGTGGGACCCGTGTGAATTTTGTTCCCATCCACGTCGCAGTTCTTGAAATTTCTTGAGGTTTCTTGAAGTTTCTTGGAGCTTCTTGATCATTTCGTCGAAGTGAAGTTACGTCGAAGTGCAGAGGAGATGAGTAGAAGAACCAGACGAAGCTCACCTACGCCACCTGCTGAAGAAGGTGTTGTTACCATGGCGCAGGTCATGGAGATGATGCGCGCGCTGCAAGATAGTGTCGCGGCATCAAGAGTTGAGCAAGAGAGGATGCGCGCAGAGCTGACTGCATCGCAGGGAAGAAACGAAGAGTTGAACCGTATGAATGAAGAGCTGCGTAGGGAATTGCAGGCGCAGAAGGAGTGCGCAGTTGAAGAGAGGACGTCGACGCTACCATCGCCTCCTAGAGCATTCCCTATGCCTTTCTCCCCCGAGATCATGAACACGGTGGTGCCTCCCAATCTGGTGGGACTGGAAGCGTCGTTCACGGGGGTGGAAGATCCAGAAGCACACCTGACAGCCTTCCACACTCAGATGATGCTGACTGGAGGTTCAGATGCTGTGTACTGCAAGATGTTCATGAGTACGTTGCGCGGAGTGGCGATGGAGTGGTTCGTGAGCCTGCCAGAGGGCCACGTCACTTCCTTCCATCAGTTTGCAAAGCTGTTCACGGAGCAGTACATCATCAACCGACCGGCGCCAGTGGTGTCCTACGACCTGTTTGACGTGCGCCAGTATCAGGGGGAGCCGTTGAAGGACTACCTCAATCGCTTTGGGGCGCAGGTGGTGAGATTGCCCAGCAAGGACGAGGACATGCTGGTGCATGCGTTCAAGAGAGGTGTCCTCCCTGGTCCTTTCAGTGAATCGCTCATCAGGAGCCACCCTGCCACCTTCACCGAGATACGGCGACGCGCGGTGGCACACATAGTAGCAGAGACAAAGGTCTCTGAGAAGAGAGGAAGTGCTGCACCGTCAAAGCCACATGGAGGTCAGGGGAATCAGCAGCAACAGGCGGGGGTGCATGAGACCAAGGAAGGGAGGAAGGAGCAGGGAAGGTCTCGCCCTTATGCACCCAGGAAGGACCCGACCAGGGGGCGTGCAAGCAACGCACCCCCCAGGTATGATTTCATGATAAGTTTGGTGGAGTTGATCGCCATCCCCGCTGTGGCAGCAAGACTCCATGTGCCAGAGAAAACCGACAGGGTACTTGGAGGGAGGAAGGATGAGTGGTGTGAATTCCATCAAGCTTATGGACATACACTCCGTACCTGCCTGGCGTTGGGGTGTCAGCTTGCTGAGTTGGTGAAGACAGGGTTCCTGACTGATTACCTGCAGAAGACACAAGGTGATCGCGCTTCGGGGTCCCAGGCAGGTGACCAGCAGCATGAACTCCCTGTGTTTGGGGAGGTGAGGTGATGGAAGAGGCTACACTGGGGGGGCTCCCAGAGCTGAAGCGGAAGGCATGATCGCCCCACGTGTGTGCATCGCCAGGGCGGTCATCACCGGTTAAAGGAGACCCCATCCAGAGTGGTTGAGACGTTGGAGAATCGAGCTTGTCGGCTGGAGACTCTGGACGGAACGGCTATTCCCAAAACCCAGGACACTACACGCTTGTTTCCTACTCTGGTTAAGTTGTAAAGTAGATGCGCTATCGTGTTGTACACACACTTAGTGTATTAAACAATTGAGCAGATCAGGGGGCACTCCTTTTAACTATGCCACCCAATCAAAGATTTTCAGTACATAAAGTGTGCGAGTGTTCCCTGTTTAAAGTTCTCCTTGCCCCAGGTGCAAGTCCAGGTGATCGGTGGTCAGTTACCGAGTGGCCACCACCCGCAGATCAGCCCCTAGATAAGCGCTTGGATGTAGAGCGCGATCAGCAATCAGTGCATGCAGACCGCGATCAGCCGTCGGTGCATGTAGGGAGTGAGCATTCGGTCGGTGCATGGTCATCGGGGTCTTGCTAAAACGTGTTAAGCTGGGACCCAAGTTCCCAGCAAGAGCGTTAAGCATGCACCTCGCATGATTCCAGAGAAGAGCTCCTTGTCGGTCGGGACGTACGGAGAACGCGCGATGAGGCAATGCAGGCAGGGTGCGCCTGGTGTGTGCGCTTGGACAGCCACGCCTGGCGCCCCCCTGGGAGCGTGCACCCACGAGAAAGTCCTCCCTCGACTTTGTACAACGAGGTGCAGGCGAGAGAAAGTCCTCTTCCTCTGCTTTATACAGCAAGGTTGAGGCAAGAGAAAGTCCTCTTCCTTTGCTTTTTACAGCAAGGTTGAGGCAACAGAGAAAGTCCTCACCTCTGCTTTATACAACAAGGTTGAGGCAAGAGAAAGTCTTCTTCCTTTGCTTTTTACAGCAAGGTTGAGGCAACAGAGGAAGTCCTCCTTGCCTTTGAGCACGTGCAGGCGAGAAAGAGGAAGACCTCCTTGCCTTTGAGCAAGTGCAGGCAACAGAGGAAGTCCTCCTTGCCTTTGAGCAAGTGCAGGCAACAGAGGAAGTCCTCCTTGCCTTTGAGCAAGTACAGGCGAGAACAGAGGAAGTCCTCCTTGCCTTTGAGCAAGTGCAGGCAACAGAGGAAGTCCTCCTTGCCTTTGAGCAAGTGCAGGCGAGAAAGAGGGAGTCCTCCTTGCCTTTGAGCAAGTGTAGGCAACAGAGGAAGACCTCCTTGCCTTTGAGCAAGTGCAGGCGAGAAAGAAGAAAGTCCTCCCTCGACTTTGTACAGCGAGGTGCAGGCGAGTGAAAGTCCTCACCTCGACTTTGTACAGCAAGGCTGAGGCAAGAGAGAAAGTCCTCTTCCTCTGCTTTTTACAGCAAGGTTGAGGCAAGAGAGAAAGTCCTCTTCCTCTACTTTTTACAGCAAGGTTGAGGCAAGAAGAAAAGTCCTTCTCCTTCGCTTCTTACAGCAAGGTTGAGGCAATAGAGAAAGTCCTCACCTCAACTTTGTACAGCGAGGCTGAGGCATGAGGAAAAGTCCTCTTCCTCTGCTTCTTACAGCAAGGTTGAGGCAAGAGAACCAAGTCCTCTTCCTCTGCTTTTCACAGCAAGGTTGAGGCGAGAGAAAAGTCCTCTTCCTCTGCTTCTTACAGCAAGGTTGAGGCAAGAGAACCAAGTCCTCTTCCTCTGCTTTTCACAGCAAGGTTGAGGCGAGAGAAAAGTCCTCTTCCTCTGCTTCTTACAGCAAGGTTGAGGCAAGAGAACCAAGTCCCTTCCCTCTGCTTTTTACAGCGAGGCTGAGGTGAGAGAAGCAAGACCTCACCCACGACTTCTTACAGCGAGGTTGAGGCAAGAGGGGTCGTCGAGAAGCACTTTTCTTCCCCAAAACACAGGCATCATAGTTGGTGTTCAGGCCCTCTATGCACTCAGCGCTGGTGTGGCAGAGAAGTGTAGCGAAGCCAGAAGCGCGATGACTGATCGGTGGTGCACTAACATGCTAGTCGGTGGTCGGTGGTAGAAGCAAGTTCTGCTGCGTGAAGCCGAAGCGTTTAGGCCCGTTAAGTCAGTCATCCAGCATGAAGTTATGATAAAGGCAATGCTAAGGTATCAGTTAGCCGCGATCAAGTCAGAAGCCAAGTTTGAGGGGTTGCAGTGAGATCGCGCTAAAGCCTAAGCTAGTTAACAGTTAGTCACATGCAGAGAGTTAAAGAGAAGAAATGCAGCGAACCCTAGCACGGTTGAGAAGAAGAAAACATAAAAGGTTAATCTCTAGATGATCCAGAGGGATGCGCACGCTTCTGTTGAATGAAGGAAACGGTAGCGACACTCAGTGGGGGCCATTAATGCGTCCATGTGTCGAGAGATAAAGTATGGAAGTCGTGACACCGAGGAGCAGATACGTGAGCAGCACGTGGCGTGGCCCCACTTGCCACGTGGACCGAGGGCGCGACCACTTAGTCTCTTCGCTGAGAACAAGTTCACAGCTCGAGACTGGGGGGCTTGTGATCCGGTCGGTCATCAGTAGTTGATGACGTCAGCAGCCGTTGACCACGTGGACCATGCACAGGGTGGCACGTTGTAGAAAGAGCAAGTGAATCAGGGAGGAGATCACCTAGAACGGTGATCGGTAGTCAGATACCAAGTGGCCACCACTCCCAGTTCAGAGCATAGATAAGCGCCTGGAAGCACCGCATGGACGTCGGTGGATAGTCATGAGGCACCGCACGGACGTCGGTGGATAGTCATGAGGCACCACCCGGTCATCAGGGGAAGTTATGAGGCACCGATCGGGTGTGACTGCATGAAGAGTACGATCAGGCGTTAAGAGGGAGATCAGTCGTAAGTGCATGCAGAGGGAGGTCGGTCGTAAGTGCATGCAGAGGGCGATCGGTCATCGGGGTTCCCAGCGAGAACGCTACACATGCACCTCGCATGATGCCCACTCAGAGGACGTGCGGCGAGGCCATGCAGGCAGGATGCGCCTGGCGCTCTCCTGGGAGCATGCGGCCCACACAGAGAGAAGCGCAGAAGCCCTCCAGGTGTGACACGTGATGGCATTTTCATGTGTTCTTCTTGAATCAAAGTAGAAATAGATGGAGCGGAAGCAATGGGTGAGTGAAACAAGACCCTCCTAGGAGTTGTGTTGGTCTTGAAGGTGCATGGTGAGTATGGGTTGAGTGGTTAGGCCAGCTCAAGGGAGAAGGTGAAAGGATTGAAGTTTATAGCCTAGATTTCTAGGAGGAGTAAAGCTTGTGCACAAAAAATGGCAGCATAACATTACTCAAATAAACTTGAAAATACATGAGGTAGGCCTCCTTATTTATAGATTTAGGAGCCTTGGTGAGCAAGCTTAAAGGGTAGGGATGGAAATACAAAAAGTGGGGCTGCCTAGGGTATTGACTTTAGTCAAACCACACCATCATCCTAATATTCTAGAAGATAGGTAAAAAATGCAACATTTGATAGTACACCCCTCCTTCTTTTGCTAAAGGCACCTATTTGCTAGCACACCCCTCCTTCTATTGCTAAGGGCACCTTTTTGATAGCACACCCCTAAGTGAGCAAGTTTTGCTTTCTACACTACACTAATCTACTAAGCACCCCCTCCCCCTTTGGGCCTTTATGAAACATGTACAAGGATCTCTCTCTTCCATCCGTGGCTTCTTCTATGTGTGCTTGGATATGTTTAGCCATGGATCTTGTGAGAGGTCCTAGACGGTCTAGCTCCATGGATAGCCTCCCTCCTTCACGTTCTAGACGCTCACTTCCTGGAGCTAGACGCTCCTCTTGGTCTAGACGGTCTTCTTGGTTTGGGCCTTGGCTTCCTTGGCTAGATGTGCTTGGCCCTCCTCCATCAACACGTGTACGGTAGATTCCAGCTGGTGCCTCCATGTGTCACCATCTGGGAGAGAGGCACGGCTCAGGTATAAAGCACTCCACGTCATGTAAGGTAAGGGGATTCTTTCCAGATTACAAGTTTACACATGCTCACTACACTGATTTTCTGAGTCACTGTGAGAGCGTTCTTACACGTTGCACAGTGATAACAGAAAGCGGTTATAGAGAGAGAAAGTGGATCTGAGAGCACACACGAGTCTCACAGAGAGATTTAGTGATAGTTTTGGTGTTCCTGTTGCCTGACTTGAGCGTCGGAGCTACAACGGCCGCTAGAGGCGCCGTCTGTGTGTTTTGCAGGCAGCGTTTGGAGTTCCGGTGGTGGTTCTTGGAGCGTTCCTGCAGAACAGAAGGCTAGACGAAGGAGTGACGAGGCAATCCTCCACGTTCGAGTCAAGCGGCAGGATCAATAAGCAAACTCAATGTGGGGAAGGTGCTAATCCCAAGACTTGTAGTTTCCCTTCATGATAGCCCTAAGCAGAGTTCCTAGAGATCTATTGACTACTTCGGTTTGACCATCCGTTTGAGGATGACAAGAAGTGGAAAATTGTAGTCTTGTTCCAAGTTTACTCCAAAGAGTTTTCCAAAAGTGGCTTATAAACTTGGGATCTCTATCAGACACTATACTTCTAGGTATTCCATGGAGTCTGACCACTTCTCTAAAGAAAAGCCTAGAAATATTTTGAGCATCATCTACCTTGTGGCATGGAATAAAATGGGACATTTTGCTAAAACAGTCCACTACCATAAAGATAGAGTCATGGCCTCTTACAATCCTAGGGAGTCCTAAAATGAAATCCATGCTAATGTCTTCCCAAGGAGCATTTGCAATCGGCAAGGGAGTGTAGAGTCCATGAGGCATTGCTCTAGATTTTGCTTTCAAACATGCTATGCATCTAGAACAATATCTTTGGACATCTTTCCTCATGTGTGGCCAACAAAATTTTACTTTCAAAATGTCTAGAGTCTTATCAACTCCAAAATGGCCCATGAGTCCCCCCTCATGTGATTCTTTGACAAGGAGTTTCCTATGTGTGCCTTGGGGAATGCAAAGTTTTCCTTCTTTAAAAAGATATCCCTCGGACACATAGTAAGCTCCTTGCGCTCTATGTTGACATTGGGCATAGATGGATGAAAATTCTTGATCATCTTGATAAAGCTCTCTTATGTGATCAAATCCAAGAATTTGAGCACCCAATTTTGAAAAGAGTGTGTGCCGTCTTGAAAGAGCATCGGCCACTATATTGGTGCTTCCTTTCTTGTACTTGATTACATAAGGAAATTGTTCAAGAAATTCCATCCGTTTAGCATGTCTCTTGTTGAGCTTGTGTTGGCCTTTTAGATATTTTAAAGACTCGTGATCACTATGGATTACAAATTCTTTGGTCACAAGGTAGTGTTCCCAAGTCTTTAGGGCTCTCACAAGAGCATAAAGCTCTTTGTCATAGGTGGGGTAATTGAGGGTGGCACCATGGAGTTTTTCGCTAAAATATGCAATGGGGTGACCACCTTGCAATAATATCGCACCTATGCCTACTCCAGATGCATCACATTCTATCTCAAAAGTTTTGGAAAAATTTGGGAGAGCTAGAATTGGTGAATTGGTGAGTTGAGCTTTTAGCCTTTGGAAGGCTTGCTCATGCTTATCATTCCAACAAAATGCAACTTTTTTTTTTCACAAGTTCATTCAAAGGAGAAGCTAGACTTGAAAAATTAGGCACAAACCTTCTATAAAAGCTAGCTAACCCATGGAAACTTCTTACATCACTTACATTTTGTGGAGTGGGCCACTCTTGGATGGCTTTGATTTTCTTGGGGTCAACATGCACCCCCTTTTGGTTGACTATGAAACCTAAGAAAACTACACTATCTACACAAAAGGTACACTTATCCCTATTGGCAAACAAACTATTTTTCCTAAGCACTAGAAGGACCTCCCTAAGGTGACTTAGATGGTCTTCTAGGGTTTTACTATATACTAATATATCATCAAAATACACTACTACGTATTTACCTATACAATCCCTTAAGGTGTGATTCATGAGCCTCATGAATGTGCTAGGGGCATTAGTGAGCCCAAAGGGCATCACTAACCACTCATATAGTCCAAATTTGGTTTTAAAAGCGGTTTTCCACTCATCTCCCTCTTTGATTCTTATTTAGTGAGAACCACTTTTAAGGTCAATTTTGGAAAACATGGTGGACCCATGCAATTCATCAAGCATGTCATCAAGCCTTGGGATTGGATGCCTATACTTGATGGTGATGTTGTCGATTGCTCTAATATCACAGCACATGCGCCATTTTCCATCTTTTTTGGGCACCAACAAGACAGGTACAGCACGAGGGCTTAGGCTCTTCTGAACCCAACCCTTCTCCAACAAGTCTTGAACTTGTGACTCTATCTCCTTGGTCTCCTCAGGGTTAGTTCTATAGGCGGGCCTATTTGGTAGGCTTGCCCCCGGAATCAAGTCAATTTGGTGTTCTATACCTCTAATGGTAGGGAGTCCATTGGGTCCCTCATTAGAGAATACATCATCAAATTCACTTAAAAGTTTTTGTACTTTAGGAGGTAGACTCATAAGTTCACTACTTGTGGCAGTGCATGCAAGTGTTCCTTTACAAAAGACAAGGCTTGGTTGTTCAACAAGAAGCAAATTTTCCAAGATGTTTTCAAAAGGCTTCTCTTGTTGACCAACCTTGGAGGAAGGAACACTCTTCTCCCACTCCTTCCTATCCCTAAGGACTTTTTCTTTTTCAAGCTCTCTTTTCTTTTTCTTTTCCTCATCCCTCTTTTCTTTCATTTGTATTTGAGCTTTCACCACTTGGGAATGTGGTGAAGGACTAAGTACAAACTTTTTATGCTTATGGGTGAAGGAAATCTCATTAGTAAGACCATCATGCAAGGTTTTTTTATCAAATTGCCATGGTCTTCCTAAGAGTATATGGCAAGCTTCCATAGGCACTACATCACATAAAACCTTGTCTTTGTACTTCCCTATGGAAAACTTGATTTCCACTTGCTTATCTACACTTAGTTCCCCATTCTCATTTATCCATTGCAACTTGTATGGCTTAGAATGAGGAATTACTTGTAGATTGAGCTTTTCAACCATTCTAGAGCTACAACAATTGCAGCTTGATCCACTATCCACAATGAGAGAACATATATTTTCTAAAACTTTACATCTTATGTGAAAGATGTTCTCTCTTTGTGTCTCCATAGATGCACTAGGATGATTGTTGAGGGTTCTCCTAATCATTAGCAATTCTCCCTCTAATGGATCTACCCTCTCATCCTCTCCCCCTTCCTCTCTTTCACTTGGCTCATCCTTGCCACTAGTGTACTCATCTACACCTTTCAAAAACAAAGTCCTTTGGTTTGGGCATTGTGCTTGCACATGCCCTCTTCCATAGCACTTAAAGCACTTAACGTCCCTAGCTTAGATGGGTGGGGTGGAGGCATCTTTGGCTAAGGGTTTGGTAGTTTCCCTAGGTTTTTCTTTTGATGTACTACCCTCCCTTCTATATTCTCTCTTGGGATAGGAGTTAGAGTAGGATCCAACCCTTAGACTTGAAGTTTTGCGCAAATTTTGTTGCTCAACTTTAATGCAAAGTTGGACCAAGTCATTCAAGTCTTGGTATGGAAGGAGTTCTACTGTATCCCTTATCTCAAGTGATAGGTGTAACATCCCGCCAAAATACTTTGAAAATAAATATAAAACAAAAAAATAAAGGTGACAAATGGATTGAAAAGAGCAAAATCTTTATATAAAATAAATAAGTTTCTCCTCACAGGGAGTTTAATACAATGATCACTTCTCCATTAAAACGTAAATGAAATACAATCCAAAAGCAAAATAGGCGATCTCCTGGCAGAAAGGGGCGATCTCCTATAAGAAGGGCGATCTCCTTTCATAAAGGCGATCTCCTATTGTAAAGCAGCAAGAGGGGCGATCACCCAACAAAAGGAAAACAGGCGATCTCCTTCCAGTGACAATTTTTCTAAAGAGCTCTACTTCCTGCAACATCATCTGCTCCCGTGTAAATTATACACGATCATTACAGGTTTAAGAAAAGGCCACATCACAAAGAAAACACAGGGTAAGCTAGACATTTAAAAAGAATTAGATAGGAAACTTAAAAATCATAAAGACGAAACAAATCAAAATCACCCACATAACAACTATCAATCCCTCGTTTCCCTTCACATGACCACCCAGAAATCATACAGTTCACAATATTCTCCACAGTCATTCATTTTCACATAGAGCATCAAGTGTCTATAAATTCAAGTTCCTCATTTCATATGTCAGACCACCACTGACTCAGCACACAAGACACTTGACACTACTTCCGGAAGACTCGTGCATTGAACTTAGTATCCAGAGACATGCACCTGTCATACTGCCCACTGTGGAATCTCACACATCCACAGGGTCGCCGTGAAATCTCACACATTCACAAGCATACGATGAATCTCAACACATCACCATACAGCATGACAAGGTTAATTCGTATAACAGTCGAGCCCATTCTTTTTCAAACTACTCGCCCATTCATACGAACCTCCTTCGACTCTCACCAACTGAATAACTTCATCTACGTGATTCCATTATCTCAGCAGAGTCAGGATCGTCTCATTAACAGGTTACTCACTGATCAATGCACTTTCCTAACCAATCTCAACACGGTATTTCCTTTCCTGAAAATACTATGCCTCGATCCCACATTCACAGCATTCAACACATCATACCACTCAAGTAAATGATTCAAATCACATCAACAAACATTTCAAAGCTTCAGATCTTCGAATATCTCATGTAAATCTCAAGTAGTTTCAAAACAACATCAAAAACAGAGATTTCGTAAAACAGCGCCAAAACCGGCGATCTAGTTCAAAAACATGGTATTTCAAAGGCTATGTTTAAAACCGGCGACCACGTCGCCCAAGCACACAAACCAAGCATTTCACGAAGACAAAAGCGAAAACGGCGACCACGTCGCCCACACTTCAGAAAAAGCTACACTATGGCTTGTATGGAAAAGAGGTCTAGCTTCCCTTACCTGGACTTGCGCAAAACACCACGAGCTCCAAACCCACCGAGCTTGAAGGATGCCTTAGCTCTGTTTCCCCAGCGTCTGGTTGAAGGACTTGCAGAGAACCTCCCAGGTGCTCTAATGGTGCTGCCTCTCGTCGTACTCTTGGATGCAGATGCTAAAAATCGTGGCGCGAAGGAGATATCTGAAGGAGAAGGGTGATAACTCACTCTTTCTCTCTTTGAAGGCTGCAACGTTTTCCCTCTCTCAGCAGTGGGTTTTCTGCATCTTAAACCAACTTATCCACCAAAAGCAGCTGTAACATCCCACCAAAATAATACATGCATACATGTATGATTGAAATTAAGTGTAACCAAATAATATTGAAGAGAATAACATGATAATATATATATTTGAAATGAAGTTGCTCCTCTTAGGGAGTTTAATACATAAACGAAATCAAATGTTTTTCGAAATTTAAAGAAAACAATCAAATACAGCAAGACCGGCGGTCTCCATACATAAAACCAGCGATCACCAGAAGTCCCCAAAAATAGGCGACTTGCTAGCCAGACATAAAATCGGCGATCTCATAACAGACGACCTCAAACAGGCGATCTGATAGTAGGGCAAAATCCGGCGATCACCACCGAGAGGTGGAAATGGGCGATCTCAGCCCTCGGCGACCACCCATTAGGGAGCTCTTCTTCCTGGAAGATCATCTGCTCCCGTGTAACAATTACACGATCATCACAGTTTTGAGAAAACAACCACAATAACAGATAAAAGGGTAAGCTAGCCATTTTAAAGAGAGTTTAGAATAAGGCATTAAAATCATGAACATAATAGAGCAAGGTAAAACATTTTTCAAATATCTATGTAAAACGTAGAGCTACTCATCTCATTCACCTGATCGCCCAAAATCACACTTCACAACATTCACCCATAGTCATTCCATTTCACAATACAGCATCAAGTGTCTATCAATATTCAAGTTTCTCATTTCACCATTTCACATGTCAGACTTTCCACTGACTCACAAAGCATAGACACATGACACTACTTCCGGATTGACTCATGCATTGATTAGACTCGGAGATTTGCACCTGTCACACTGCCCACTGTGGAATCACACACACCCACAGGGTCGCCGTGAGATCTCACACATTCACAAGCATACGATGCATCTCAATACATCACCATACAGCATGACAAGGTTAATCCACAAGACAGGTGGAGCTCGTTCTTTTTCACACGAGGCGCCCATCATGGACAGGTGGAGCTCGTTCTTTTTCACACGAGGCGCCCATCCTGGATAGGTGGAGCTCGTTCTGTTTCACACGAGGCGCCTATCACATGGACCTCCTTCGACTCTCACCAACTGAGTAACTTCCTCTATGTGATTCCATTATCAGCAGAGTCAGGATATCTCGTTAGGAATCACCGATCAATGCACATCTAACATGGTCTTACACGGTATTTCCTTTCCTGAAAATACTATGCCTCGACCCCACATTCACAACATTCAACATATCATGCCACACTTAAAGGAATGATTTCAATCACAGCAAAACTCAATCCAAGGTTCTTATTTTCGAATATCCCATTTAAATCTCAAGCAGTTCTCAAAACAACATCAAACACAGAGATTTCGTAAAACAGCGCCAAAACCGGCGATCTAGTTCAAAATATGGTATTTCGAAGGCTGTGTTTAAAACCGGCGACTACGTCGCCCAAGCACACAAACCAAGCATTTTACGCAGATGAAAACGAAAATGGCGACCACGTCGCCCACACTTCAGAAAAAGCTACACTATGGCTTGTATGGAAAAGAGGTCTAGCTTCCCTTACCTGGACTTGCGCAACCACCAGGAGCTTCGAAATCCAACGAAGCTCGCAGAATACCTTGGCTCTGTTTTTCGCGTCTGGTTGAAGGACTTGCAGAGAACTACCCAAGTGCTCCAATGGTGTTGCTTCTCGTCGTACTCTTGTGTGGAGAGGCTGAAATCGCAACGCGGAGGAGGGAACTCACTCTTTCTCTCTTCGACTACAACAACGTTTCCTTCCTCTCCCGTAGTGGATTTCAGTGACTTAAACCAACTTATCCCTCCAAAAGCAGCTGCCACCACCCACTCTGCAGAGAAGTCTGAGAACCACTGCCCTGAACAGTACTACCACTGTTGTCTCTGGTGCATGCCAACCACTGCTCTGAACAGTACTGCCACTGTTTGTCGCTTGTGCATGCCAGCCACTGCTCTGAACAGTACGACCGTGAGTGTCTCCCGCGCATGCCAACATTCTGATGTCACTATTCTGAACCACCCTTTTCGTCTACGTGGCGCGCGTGCAGAACGTCTCATGCTGGATGTCTGGGTCCCACGTTCTCTGCGTATAACTTAACGTAGCGCGATGACCTTTTCACCGATGACCACAGGCGCGAAGACTATCCACCGATGACCTCTCGCGCGAAGGCTAACAACCGATGACCTCTCGCGCGAAGGCTAACAACCGATGACCTCTCGCGCGAAGGCTAACAACCGATGACCTCTCGCGCGAAGGCTAACAACCGATGACCTCTCGCGCGAAGGCTAACAACCGATGACCTCTCGCGCGAAGGCTAACAACCGATGACCTCTCCCCCTGATGATGCCCGCATGCCCCTCGCGCCCAGGCGATCCTGCATGCCTTGCGCCCTGGCGATGCTCGATGACACATCGCCACGCCTTCCTGGAGGTTCTTCATTCCACTATGTTACATCCAAGGTATTCTCTCCACAAGGCTTGGTGACGTCGGTAGCTTCACACTTCCAAGAGTTGATTAGCACAAGTCCTCGTGCGCCCAAGCGTGTAACGTTAAGGATGATTCTCTTATGCTCAAGTATAGAGCTTCGCCTGCCCAGCGTATCCAAGGTTTAACCCACACCTTGATACGCGTGGCTTTTGGGACGTACCAGGGTTGATCCAACATTTTGGCTACACACTAAGTGTAGTTTTTGGCGATTAGGTGTACTCTAGGCGACAGGCTACTAGGTACACACAGGCGATAGGCGTTCAAGCATAAGCTAGGCGATAGGCGTTCATGTCTCCTCTAGGCGACAGGCGATTATGTGCCAGAGGAGTCGGAGATCGCCTCCATCTTCAATAACGGCGATCTCGTAGGAGACTTCTTAGCTACACATTTCCTCCTTTACTCTTCTTGATCTACATGTCAGCCGACCGACCTCTACCAGTTGACCCCAGATCTTGGGCGAGGTCCGACTACTACGAAACTTCATTTACCAGCTCTTTGTATTTTAAATAATAACATCTTCTGAAATTATTTAAATATACCACTTTTATTCCAATTCAATTTTACAGGTCCTTACATTCTCCCCAACAAGAAAAATTTTCGTCCTCGAAAATTGGGTTACAAGGAAGGAGGTAAGGATATGCTTCTCTCATGGTTTCTTCAAATTCCTATGGTGAATCACCCGATCTTCACGTTGTCCACTCCCAACACGTGAGTAGGGTCTGCAAGGGACTTCCTTAGCTATGATACGTGGAATACATTATGTAGACTTGCTAATTGGGGAGGTGGGGCGATCTCATAAGCCACTAGACTTATCCTCCTTAAGATCCGATATGGCCCAACAAACTTAGGGGACAACTTCTTTGATCTGATCGCCTACCCTACACCCTTGGCTGGTGTCCCCCTTCATAAAGACATGACCCCAGCAGCAACCTCCAAAGGTCTTCTCCTCTGCTCTGCCTAGGGCATTTGCTGACCTTAAGAAACTTTTATTCTGTCCTGTATCAGATTCACCCTCTCGGTGATCTATTGAACCAACTCTTCCTACCTCAATACTTCATCAAAATCCATTTTACATCCCTGTACATGGGATATGCTGCCCCATAGAGTGCCAACTCCAGCATCTTGATCAAATCATTCACCGACTTCTCAACTGCTGATCAAATTCCCACGCTCCCAAAGGGGACACTTTTTATTCATTGCTCCGCTGCATAATTCTGTACCTTACAAAGACAAGGTTTCTGTTGCTGTTACCTTCCAAATTATTATTATGACCCCTTTTGCCAACTCGACTTCCTGTTCCCATTACGACCTTCTTCTTCAATGTATACGTTGGATGCATTGACGTCGGTTTCAGGTGCCTATCCAGAAGGCATACGAGAACGAACGCACCTCTGCCTCCAGAATCTCTTGCCCAAGGATAACTCTATTCTCCTTCTGTCCCAGATACCACAGGCTATTTCCACTCACAATCCCTTCCACACCCATCATTCTGAAATTTACTACATCTCTAGAAAGACTCAACATCATCATAACACGGCCTACCCTCATTCTTATCCACAGCCATATCCTCCTTCCCTTCTACATTCACAGGTCGATCTACATCTTATTTGCCAAAAACTTCGGAGGCTTACATTTTCGGAAGCCTTTTATCTCAACCCACCATTTCCATAATCCTCTTTCAAATCCCGGTCAGCCAAACAGCATCCATTCTGCGTGAAGCCTAAGCTAGAACCATCTCATGCTGTTTCATTGACATGAGCATCTTCTACGCTTCAAAAGAAAATTCCTTCCTTGGAATTTAACTCTGGTACTTCCCATGGTTACACATGCTTAAGCTTTAAACCCCCAGCCTCTTGCTTATTTACTCTCCATGACTTATACGTAACTGGGACTAAACCTTGGTACTACCAAATCTAACTCACACTTGTTCCTTTCATTCCATCTACTACCACTGGGCATTCAGGGCAACCTAGGGAGGTCAAAACCTGTTTTTGAAGCAGGTGCAGAGGCCAATCGTTCAAACGACAGCTCCTCCACTATATGGCCCAAGCTCGGTTGCACACCGATTTGACACAAAAGAGTGTGTCTCTCCAGGATCAAACAAAACTATAACGTATCTACCAGCTATAGAGCAACATTCTGTACTAAGTTACCTGACTGAGATGCCTCCGCTCCAGCCATGGCAAGCACTCTCCCTGCTGCCTGAGGTCGACTGCCTCCATTCCTCAACTGCTGGGAACTAACGGGTTGAGTCATCCTTTTTCTGTTAGGACAATCTCTAGAAATGTGCCCCATCTCTTGACATGTGAAACACCCTTTCTCTGAGTTCCTCTTGGGGCACACCTTGACGTTATGTAACCCACCACAACGGAAACATCTTGGTTTCCCTGGTTGTTGCTGCTGAAACTGGGGCGGAATTGCTCCTGTCCGAGGTGGTGGAGGTATCGCATAAGGTTTGCTTCGTGGGTGCTATACCTTGGCCTTCCCACTGGAGGGACCCCCTGGTTGTGATCTGATTACTCTGGAACCACTCCTCTCCAGGGTCTCCACTACCCTTGCCTTCCTCACTAGGGCATGTAACTCCCTGGTCCACGGATCTGCTTGATCAGGGGTAGCACTCCCACTGAGCATGGGTGGGTTGTGCCTCACGAACTCGGTCATCCCTACCTGCTCCCGAGGCTGATTGACTTGGGAAGCTGTTGCAGCCGATCCAGCAGTTTCCAAATGATTCATTACAGTCTGATGAATCTGGGCCATTACCGTATTCTGCTGTTGGATGGCAGTCGCCATCATCTCGATAGCCTTGGCAATCTGGCTCATCTCCGAAGAAGGTTGGGGAGGGGTAGAAGGTCTACGTGCCATCTCCTTCGTTTTCAGATTTTGAAACTATAATATTCCTATATTCCCTACAACTACAAGAATGAGATCGATAAGAAATCAATTCATTCAAGGGGGGTAACAGCTAGACCTTACAAAGGTCAGCATCTCAAAATCATTAAGAATTTGAGCTCATCAACAGAATCATAATGCTTATAACATCAAGCATAACACCAGCACAACTACTGGTATGCAGTCACCAGTCCAATCAGCCATTTCCAATCAATTACAAAGACACTCAAGAGAATGAGATAGCTCACACCAGAATTCAATATGTGCTAAACATCAAACCTTTGGAATTAAGATTGAGACTCATCTCGATCCAGTTATGAGTGTGCACCCTCACTACTTTATCAAGACCTTCTCATTCTTAATACTAAGATTTTCAATTAGAACATATATTCACCCAAGCACACACAAAATTTCAATACAAAAACGTTTGAAAACCTTTCACTATAGTTATTATTTTAAACTCAAATAACTTTCATGAGCAGAAGAAACACAATGGATCCACAGCCCTCAGGTCATCCTAAGGACGAACTGCTCTGATACCATTAATGTAACATCCCACCAAAATAATACATGCATACATGTATGATTGAAATTAAGTGTAACCAAATAATATTGAAGAGAATAACATGATAATATATATATTTGAAATGAAGTTGCTCCTCTTAGGGAGTTTAATACATAAACGAAATCAAATGTTTTTCGAAATTTAAAGAAAACAATCAAATACAGCAAGACCGGCGGTCTCCATACATAAAACCAGCGATCACCAGAAGTCCCCAAAAATAGGCGACTTGCTAGCCAGACATAAAATCGGCGATCTCATAACAGACGACCTCAAACAGGCGATCTGATAGTAGGGCAAAATCCGGCGATCACCACCGAGAGGTGGAAATGGGCGATCTCAGCCCTCGGCGACCACCCATTAGGGAGCTCTTCTTCCTGGAAGATCATCTGCTCCCGTGTAACAATTACACGATCATCACAGTTTTGAGAAAACAACCACAATAACAGATAAAAGGGTAAGCTAGCCATTTTAAAGAGAGTTTAGAATAAGGCATTAAAATCATGAACATAATAGAGCAAGGTAAAACATTTTTCAAATATCTATGTAAAACGTAGAGCTACTCATCTCATTCACCTGATCGCCCAAAATCACACTTCACAACATTCACCCATAGTCATTCCATTTCACAATACAGCATCAAGTGTCTATCAATATTCAAGTTTCTCATTTCACCATTTCACATGTCAGACTTTCCACTGACTCACAAAGCATAGACACATGACACTACTTCCGGATTGACTCATGCATTGATTAGACTCGGAGATTTGCACCTGTCACACTGCCCACTGTGGAATCACACACACCCACAGGGTCGCCGTGAGATCTCACACATTCACAAGCATACGATGCATCTCAATACATCACCATACAGCATGACAAGGTTAATCCACAAGACAGGTGGAGCTCGTTCTTTTTCACACGAGGCGCCCATCATGGACAGGTGGAGCTCGTTCTTTTTCACACGAGGCGCCCATCCTGGATAGGTGGAGCTCGTTCTGTTTCACACGAGGCGCCTATCACATGGACCTCCTTCGACTCTCACCAACTGAGTAACTTCCTCTATGTGATTCCATTATCAGCAGAGTCAGGATATCTCGTTAGGAATCACCGATCAATGCACATCTAACATGGTCTTACACGGTATTTCCTTTCCTGAAAATACTATGCCTCGACCCCACATTCACAACATTCAACATATCATGCCACACTTAAAGGAATGATTTCAATCACAACAAAACTCAATCCAAGGTTCTTATTTTCGAATATCCCATTTAAATCTCAAGCAGTTCTCAAAACAACATCAAACACAGAGATTTCGTAAAACAGCGCCAAAACCGGCGATCTAGTTCAAAATATGGTATTTCGAAGGCTGTGTTTAAAACCGGCGACTACGTCGCCCAAGCACACAAACCAAGCATTTTACGCAGATGAAAACGAAAATGGCGACCACGTCGCCCACACTTCAGAAAAAGCTACACTATGGCTTGTATGGAAAAGAGGTCTAGCTTCCCTTACCTGGACTTGCGCAACCACCAGGAGCTTCGAAATCCAACGAAGCTCGCAGAATACCTTGGCTCTGTTTTTCGCGTCTGGTTGAAGGACTTGCAGAGAACTACCCAAGTGCTCCAATGGTGTTGCTTCTCGTCGTACTCTTGTGTGGAGAGGCTGAAATCGCAACGCGGAGGAGGGAACTCACTCTTTCTCTCTTCGACTACAACAACGTTTCCTTCCTCTCCCGTAGTGGATTTCAGTGACTTAAACCAACTTATCCCTCCAAAAGCAGCTGCCACCACCCACTCTGCAGAGAAGTCTGAGAACCACTGCCCTGAACAGTACTACCACTGTTGTCTCTGGTGCATGCCAACCACTGCTCTGAACAGTACTGCCACTGTTTGTCGCTTGTGCATGCCAGCCACTGCTCTGAACAGTACGACCGTGAGTGTCTCCCGCGCATGCCAACATTCTGATGTCACTATTCTGAACCACCCTTTTCGTCTACGTGGCGCGCGTGCAGAACGTCTCATGCTGGATGTCTGGGTCCCACGTTCTCTGCGTATAACTTAACGTAGCGCGATGACCTTTTCACCGATGACCACAGGCGCGAAGACTATCCACCGATGACCTCTCGCGCGAAGGCTAACAACCGATGACCTCTCGCGCGAAGGCTAACAACCGATGACCTCTCGCGCGAAGGCTAACAACCGATGACCTCTCGCGCGAAGGCTAACAACCGATGACCTCTCGCGCGAAGGCTAACAACCGATGACCTCTCGCGCGAAGGCTAACAACCGATGACCTCTCCCCCTGATGATGCCCGCATGCCCCTCGCGCCCAGGCGATCCTGCATGCCTTGCGCCCTGGCGATGCTCGATGACACATCGCCACGCCTTCCTGGAGGTTCTTCATTCCACTATGTTACATCCAAGGTATTCTCTCCACAAGGCTTGGTGACGTCGGTAGCTTCACACTTCCAAGAGTTGATTAGCACAAGTCCTCGTGCGCCCAAGCGTGTAACGTTAAGGATGATTCTCTTATGCTCAAGTATAGAGCTTCGCCTGCCCAGCGTATCCAAGGTTTAACCCACACCTTGATACGCGTGGCTTTTGGGACGTACCAGGGTTGATCCAACATTTTGGCTACACACTAAGTGTAGTTTTTGGCGATTAGGTGTACTCTAGGCGACAGGCTACTAGGTACACACAGGCGATAGGCGTTCAAGCATAAGCTAGGCGATAGGCGTTCAAGCATAAGCTAGGCGATAGGCGTTCATGTCTCCTCTAGGCGACAGGCGATTATGTGCCAGAGGAGTCGGAGATCGCCTCCATCTTCAATAACGGCGATCTCGTAGGAGACTTCTTAGCTACACATTTCCTCCTTTACTCTTCTTGATCTACATGTCAGCCGACCGACCTCTACCAGTTGACCCCAGATCTTGGGCGAGGTCCGACTACTACGAAACTTCATTTACCAGCTCTTTGTATTTTAAATAATAACATCTTCTGAAATTATTTAAATATACCACTTTTATTCCAATTCAATTTTACAGGTCCTTACAGCAGCTGCCACCACCCATTCTGCAGAGAAGTCTGAGAACCACTGCCCTGAACAGTACGACCACTGTTGTCTCTGGTGCATGCCAACCACTGCTCTGAACAGTACTGCCACTGTTGTCGCTTGTGCATGCCAACCACTGCTCTGAACAGTACTGCCACTGTTGTCGCTTGTGCATGCCAGCCACTGCTCTGAACAGTACGACCGTGAGTGTCTCCCGCGCATGCCAACATTCTGATGTCACTATTCTGAACCACCCTTTTTGTCTACGTGGCGTGCGTGCACTACGCTTCATGCTGGGAGTCTGGGTCTTACCTTCAAGGTGTGAAACTCGACGTCGCGCTATAACTTTCCACTGCTGACTCATCCTGGCGAACGACCGATGTCTCCTTCGCCCTGGAAGACGACCGATGTCTTCCTCTGGGGGACGACCGATGTCTTCCCTGGCGACGCCCTCATAACTCTCGCGCCTTGACCACGTCCACATGCCTCGCGCCCTGGCAATGCCCGCATGCCTCGCGCCCACGCGATGCCTGCTTGCCTCTCGCGCCCGCGCGCTGCCTGCATGCCTCTCGCGCCCGCGCGATGCCTGCATGCCTCTCGCGCCCGCGCGATGCCTGCATGCCTCTCGTGCCCGCGCGACGTCCACCAGGCGCTCATGTGTAGCAGGCGACCGGCGACCTCGTAGCCTTCTAACTTAACTTTTCCTCCCTTACTCTTCTTGATCTACATGTCAGCCGACCGACCTCTACCAGCTGACCCCAGATCTTGGGCGACGTCCGAGGTCCGACTACTACGAAACTTCATTTACCAGCTCTTTGTATTTTAAATAATAACATCTTCTGAAATTATTTAAATATACCACTTTTATTCCAATTCAATTTTACAGGTCCTTACAATAGGCCACTAAGGAACCTAGCTATGGTGATATGCTCCTCTTCTCTAATGGACGCTCTCATCATGTAGAGCTCCATTTTTTGTCTATACTCCTCAACACTCATATTGTTTTGCCGGGGTCTTTGGAGCTTGTCCATCAACTCCCTATTAGTATGAAGGTATGTGGCGACGTCATAGGGCTCCCCTAAGGTCGTTCCAATATTCAATTGGAGGTTCCCTATGAAGACGTCTTTCTCTTTCGAGAGAGGTCCACCAATACATGGCGTTCCCTTGGAAGCTAAGGGTGGCTAAAGGTACCTTGCGTTCTTCACTCACCCTATGGCAAGCAAAGAGTTGCTCTACTTTCATCTCCCAATCTAGGTAGGTTTCTACACTCTCCTTACCATGGAAATGAGGTAGGTGTACTCTAACCTCCCTTGGGCCCTCTTGTTCCCTTTGCCTATTTCTTCTAGGGGGTGGTTGGTAGTAGTCATACATTCTAAGGCTTCCCTCCCCTAGAGACTCCTGGACTTGTGAATGACATGCATGAGTTTGAGATTTTTTTGATTTTTGTGACTTTTCTTCTTGGGCTTTAGTCAACTCATTAATTTTGGACTCATTCTCCAATTGTCTAAAAGAAATCATTTGCATGGCTTGTGAAACTTCTTCCAAAAGAGTTTTCATAGATTTTAATTCATTTTCAATAGACTTTGGCGAATAAGAAGAAGAAGACATGACTAAAGCTTTGTGTGTAGAAGTATTTTACCTTGAGAAAATTTAGGGAAGTCAAAGAAGGTAGTCTTCCAGGTAAGGGAGGTGAGTCTCAAAGGACTACTTAAATACCAAGCCTTGCCTTAGCCAAAGACTATCCCTCAATGTCTTCACACAAAGCTTTCTCTTAGTAAACCACTTAAAACACAATCAAGTTGAAGAAATCCTTTTTGATGCAAGAAAACAATGCAAACTAGCTAATTAACCAAGCAAAGGATTAACAAACTTAAACAAGGGAAGACAATTAGCAAACGTAATTAATTAAGCAAGGAAAACAATTAAAAACAATTAACACATGCTAAACCAATTAAAGTCTACACTAGTCGGCCCTAGGTGAGGCTTCTTGGACACTTGGAGCTCTTGAAGACACACTCACCGTCTAATCACGTAATTAAAGAAGTAATTAACAAGGTTAAGTTGCAAAGAAGATTAAGAAAACCCCCTTTTGTTGATCCTTGTTTTGCTATTGGCACTCCCTTGGTTGTCTTTTTCTTTGTTGGGCCCTCCAAGTGTTTGTGGTGTTTTTGGGTAATATTTGTTTGCTGCCCTTGCTTTGGCTCCTCTTAGAATTAGGAAATTAATTCTCCAATCCAGCACCTATCACACAAGCTAGACATCACTCAAGTTAAATTTCTACTCAAATAGGCACCAATTGAGAAACAATTCCAGCACCAAATTTAGAGGCCAAAGGATTAAAGCAAGAAACAAATTAATTAGAAAAACAGTACCACCAAATGGAGTTAAAATTGTGACAACTAGAAAGAGTTCCCAAAGAAATATAAAACAAGCAAATAAAGGTACTCAAAGAAAGGTAGGCACACAAAGTGAATCCTAAGAATAGCACTAGAATTGATTTAAAAAAAACAAAAACAGCATCACTGAAAAACTGTTGTGGCCAGAAAACGTGATTTTCCCCAATTTATGCTGATCTGTCCTTTACAGATTTGCCTCTGAAAATTGATATGCAAATATTTCAAGATCTCAAGAAGATTATGGGACAGATTTCACCCAAAACGCATGAGCCATTATTTTTTAATAAATTTTGCAAAAACAGTGTTCAGTTACGCCAGCTGGAGTGCCCAGATTTGCACACTGTTTTTAAAATATTTATCATTTTTTTTCTATTTGTTTTTTTGACCTGATTCTTTTTTTTTCGTTTCAATAACACCTCAATATTGCATATTCCAGAGAATCAAAACTTTCCTATGTGGCAAAATAATTTTCCTAAGCAAAAACAGCCAGCACAGATTGATGCAAAACAGGGGATTCTGTGTAAAATGGAAAAACAGCAAGATATACCAAAAGACACAAAGGAAAATGATGTAAAAGAATATGTGTAGAACTAAAACACAAATATGAACTCAACCTAAAATTAAAAAGGCACCAAAAGCTCAAAAAACCCAGCAGATTCAAATCAAACTTTTAGACCAAAATCAAGAAACAAATAAGCCAAACAAAGTACTACTTATGATTTTATGACATTTTGGAGAAACATGACTTAGACAACATATATAGATTCAAAAATTAAAGACTCAAAGAGCATAAACTGAACCAAAATAAAAATTGCAATAAAGACTCAAAACCTAAAAGAAAAACAGCAACACAAAGGTGTATGGAATCCTACCAAAAATTGCACAAAGATTGCTCAAGAACAATTGAACAAGATGTACCAATTGGAATTTCCAAACAGCACCCAATTCAAATTAAAAATTAAAAAACAGCAAGACAAGTATGGAAAACAAAGATGAACAACAAGGATTAAAGAAGAACTCAAAATTAAAACAAAGACCAAGAACTACTCATCTTTGAAGAACCCCATGTTCATGATACCAAATGATGGCCTTCACATGTTGAGCTCTCCTTGGATGTTGAAGATGGTGCGAAAGCAATGGTTGAAATGAGCAAGACCCTCCTAGGAGTGATGGTGATCTTGAAGGTGCATGAAGTGTATGAGAGTAGGGAGCTTCGGCCAACCCTTGGTGAGGTGAGAAAAATGAAGATCAATTCCTAGAAGCTAGGAGAGAGCAAAGCTGGGCACAAATTTGGCAGCATAACTTTACTCATATTAATCTTGAAAATACAAGGTGTAGGCTACCCTTTTTATAAGCTAAAGGGTGACCACTAAGCTTAACCTAATTCTAATGAAATGTGCCACAAATGTAATGTAATTTTGGTCACACACTCACTCATGGTCGGCCCTAGGTGCTAGAAAGTTCCAACGTGAGCACCAAGCTAGGGTACATCAAAAAGTGAGCAAGTTTTGCTTTCTACACTACACTAATCTACTAAGCTACCCCTAATGGGCCTCCAAGTAGCATGTACAAGGTCTTCTCCCTCCCATCCGTGGCTTGACTTGTTTGGGCATGAATGTGCTTGGTCATGGACCTTGTGAGAGGTCCTAGACGGTCTAGGCTCCCTCCTAGACGCTCCTCATGTAGCTCCCCCTTGTCTTGTGCTAGACGCTTCCATGTGGTTCTAGACTGTCTAGTCTTGGCCCTTGGCTTTCATGGTGGGGTGAGCTTGGCCTCTCTCCATCACTTTAGTGATGCGCTGATACAGTGTCCACCAAGGACGTTTGATGAGATCCAGTGCCGCGTTGTGGCACGCATTACTGCAGAGGAGTGCGTGGCAGAGAAGCGTGCCAGGGTAGAACCACCCAAACCCCGTGCACTAGGGCGCACTCAGCCCTTGAGGGTACATGATGGAGATCAAGTAGAAGAGGATTTCACTAATGGAGGAAGAGGCCATCCACCCAAGCATTTATTTAAAGTTCTTCCTTCTAGTCTTCTCAAAAAATAAAGAAGAATTAAAATAAAGAGAGGACCAAGCCCAAAGCCAACAAGAAGACTACAAGCATTCAAGAATGGGCTCCAATTAATATCCCTCTTTGTAATTTCTTTTGTATAAATTTGTAAATAATATAGAAATAGCTTTAGGATGTGCCAAAGACGAAAACCAAAAAACACCTCTCTTGTACAAAGGCACATAGGCTCTAGTTTTAGTATGAAGGGACTAGAAGAGTGCCTTTTCACACTCCTTTTCTCATCAGGCGCTAGAATGACTAAGAAGGAGCTAGGAAGTATCTCTTCCAACTCCCTCCTTTGTAAACCCAAATTTGGTCTTCCTCATTATAAATAGGAGACTTTGGTTCGTAAATAATAGAAGTTGAAAGTTAGAAGTAGAGAAACCGTACCGACCAGTCCTCGGACACCGAGAACAGCTAGTAATGGTGAGCCACGTTAGCTGGGTCCCACAACATGGGCCAAAGCCACGTGGGCTGGGCCCCACAGGTAGTATGAACTAGTGGGATGATTGGTCATCAGCGTGTCGATCACCAGAGTGGACTGATGTGTCCTCGTCACTCACCAAAGTGATAAGTCCTTGACAATAAAGTGGGTTGATGTGACATCGGTCTTAGGTGTTCTGAACAACAGAACTAGAACATCTAAGGTAGGTCCCAAGGGACTACCAGTGATCAGTGAAATGCCCAGAGGTAGGGAAAGGCCTAAGTCACGAAGTGCCCATGCGTGTGGTAGGGAAAGCACAGTTAGGTGCAGAATCCTGAGGGGTTGAGTACTCATCTGGATTAGGGTTTCCTAGTAAAGCTACATACATGGCACGTGAATAGTGAAGGCGCTCCCAGGACAGGTGGCCCCAGAGATTAGGTTCACGAGAGGGTACCCAGGTGGCCATCTTGTTAGAATTTGCACTCTAGTTAAGGAAACCTTACGTGCTAGATTACTCTAAGTCAAAGGATGATAAATTAAATCAAATGGATTATCTAAGAGTTATGAAAGCAAACTCATTTTAAATCTAAGTAATGTAAGGACCTGTAAAATTAAATTGGAATAAAAAGGGATATATTTTAAATGAATTCTAAGTATGTTTTTATTTAAAATAAAAAAAGGAAGGAAATTGTAGTTTAGAAGACTATGAGATCGCCTGGTTAGTACATGATCGCCTGTCGCCTAGGTTACACATGAACGCCAATCACCTATGGTGCACATGATCGCCGAAAGTGCACTCAGTATATGGTCAGGATACTGGATCAACCAGAGTGGGTTCCATAAAACCACACGTATCAAGGTGTGGGTTAAGCCTTAGATACGCTGTGCATGCAAAGCTCTATGCTTGAGCATGAGAAATCGTCCTTAGTGTTGCATGCATGGGCGCACGAGGAGTAGGGCTGATCTACTCTTGGAAATGTGAAGCTACTGACGTCACCAAGTCATGTGGAGATGATACCTTGGACGTAACATAGTGGGATGCAGAACCTTCAGCAAGGCGTGGCGATGTGTCATCGGGCATCGCCAGGCGCGAGGCATGCGGGCATCACCAGGGCGCGAGGCATGCGGGCATCGCCGGGCGCGAGGCATGCGGGCATCGCCAGGCGCGAGGCATGCGGGCATCGCCAGGGCGCGAGACTTGCGGGCAACGCCAGGGCGCAAGGCATGCGGTCATCGCCAGGGCAAGACATCGGTCATCTCCCAGGGAGAGACTTCGATTGTCCGCCAGGATGAGGCATCGGTGGTTAGTCATCGCACGAGCGGTCATCGGTGGAAGATTATCGCGCGGTGTCGAGTTTCACACAGATAAGGTGGGACCCAGGCTCTCAGCATGAGACGTACTGCACGCACGACACGTAGACAAAAAGGGTGGTTCAGAATAGTGACATCAGAGTGTTGGCCTGCGTAGAGGCACGCGTAGTCATACTGTTCAGGGAAGCGTACACGCAAACTTCCCAGCAGAGTCGGTGGTGGCAGCGGCTTTTGTGGACAAGTTGGTTTAAGATTCAAAAACCCACTTCTGAGAGGCAAAGGACGTTGCAGTGGTTCAAGAGTGAAAGAGTGATTTTACCTTCATCCTTCTCTTTTCTCTCCTTCGCGCTGCGATTCAGGCATCCTCAAGCACCAGTACGACGAGCGACGACTGCCCTTAGAGCACCTGAGAGGTTCTCTGCAAGTTCTACAAACCAGACGCTAAAACAGAGCTAAGGCATCCTTTAAGCTCGGTGGGTTTTCGAGCTCTTGGTGTTTTGCGCAAGTCCAGGTAAGGGAAGCTAGCCTTATTTCCAACGAAAACCTTATATTAGATGATTGAGATGATGGGGCGACGTGGTCGCCGGTTTTCAACTATTATTGCATAAATCCCCTGTTTTTGGACGAGATCGCCGGTTTTGGCGTTGTTTTTCGAACTCCCCTGTTTTTGTGTTGTTTGAAACTGTTTGAGATTTAAATGTGAAATGCATGTGATATTCGAAAATCTAAACCAGGGGATGATTGTTGTTGTGATTGGAATCATTCATTAAGTGTTGTATGATGTGTTGAATGTTGTGAATGTGGGATCAAGGCATAGTATTTTCAGGAAAGAAAATACCGTGTAAGATCGTGTGTAATGTGCATTGACTAGGGACTTGTCTAGAAGGAGATATCCTGACTCTGCTGATATAATGGAATCACATATATGAAGTTATTCAGTTGTGGAGAGTCGAAGGAGGTTCATATGTATGGGTAAGTTGTTTGAAAGAGAACGAGCTTGACCTGTTATATGAATTAACCCTGTCATACCAGGAGAGTGATGATATTGAGATTATGTATGCGCATGGCTGTGTGGATTTCACAGCGACCCTGTGTGGATTTCACAGTGGTGTGGTATGACAGGTGCAGATCTCTGGGTTTGAGTCAACGCACGAGTCTTCCGGAAGTAGAGTCATGTGTCTATATATTATGAGTCAGTGGAAAGTCTGACGTGTGAACCATGAATATTGAAAGTAGCGAATAGACATTTGACGAGTTTGTGGAATATGGGAATGTTGATGGTTGAAATTGATATGGATTATGAATGGTGTGAAGATTTATGTTTTCTATTGATTTAAAGTTTCATATTTAAAGTTTTTAAAACATCTAGCTTACCCTTTTATCTAGTATTGTGATTGCTTTCTTAAACCTGTGATGATCGTGTATTTTTGCACGGGAGCAGACGAGGTTGCAGGTAGTAGAGCTCCTCAGTGAGTGGTCGCCGGAAGGAGATCGCCTGTTTCTATTTCTGTTAGGCGATCACCCTTTTTCTGTTGTCTGATAGGAGATCGCCCTTTTCTGATGGGAGATCGCCCTTTTTCTGATACGAGATCGACTGTTTGTCTTTTTGCTGTATTTTGTTTAAGTTTTGGAAATTGACCGATTATGTATTAAACTCCCTGTGAGGAGAAACTTCATTACATATATATAATTATGTTCCCTTCAATATATTTGTTTACCTTTATTTTTATTATATAAATATGAAAAGAATTTGGCGGGATGTTACAAGTAAGACCTAAGGGTATCGGGATTTAAGGAAGTTTATTTGGTGACATGGCTAGAAGGAAGATATAATCAGTATCTACTTGTTTATGTTTTCAAAAATCAAGGACCGAACAAATAATGACTAGGAAGTATGTTAGCATAGTTTTGACATTCACTGGATGAAAGTGAAATAATATTTCCATGAGTTTTATCACCTACTTGTGATCACATAGTGAAGAAATGATGTGAGTCTCTTATGAACCTTTCTTGGTTTGGGTTGAGTTGATATAGGTTTCATTGTATTCATGACACTTTCAAGAATTAGGATCAAAATTCTAAACAGCAAATAATAGAGTTTCTTCTCAAGAAAACAAAGCTTCATACTAAAAACACATGAATAGGTAACTTGTAGTGTAAGATAACAATGGAATATGAATGGGTAATTAAGAACAGCAACCAAAGTGCAGTAACAACACAAAAACAGTACAAGGAAACAAGAATTAAAATAAGAACACAACAAGAATTGAAACTAGCAATAGAAACACAACAAGAACACAACCTACTATTGGAAATTCAAGAAAACAACATGAATAACAATGCCCATGGAAACCGAACCAAAAACAGGTTGCTATAACAAGCTTGAACTGATTAAAATGGAAGAACAACACATCAAATGATAGAGGATATCACAAGGAAGAGAATGAACCAATTAGAATTGAAAACAAACAAGTAGAACAAAAATGGGTATTTTTAGAAGATGAATAGAAAAGACTTATGTGGTTGTAGCCTTTTGGAGATGTGATTCACGCCACTTTGAGGGTGGTTCTTCCAAGATGAGTGGGTGGTGCCACCACTTGAGAGTCTCCAAAGCTAACAAGATAAGACATGGAGGAGAAGAAGAGACAAGTCTCACAAACTCACTCTCTCTCAATTTCAAGATAGTTTCTTTACTTCTAACTTTCAACTTCTATTATTAAGAACCAAGCACTCCTATTTATAATAAGGAGGGCTGGACATGTTACAAAGGGGAAGGAGTGGGAAGAGTCACTCTTCTAGCTCCTTCTAGTGCCTAAGAGAGAAAGGAGTAGAAGAGTCACTTTTTCCACTTTTTCCTAAAGAAAGTGCCTAAAATTCCTTACATTTAGAGGTTTCTTTTGGTTTTTCTCTTTGGCATACTCCTAAGGCTATTTCTGTATTATTTACAAGTTTATACAAGAGTATTTACAAAGATTTATTTATACTACTATCTTTTGAATTTTCAAGAGAACCCAAAATGTTCTACTTTTTAAGAAGACTAGTAAGAAGAATTTTAAATGCTTGGGTGGATGGCCTCTTCCTCCATTAGTGAAATCCTCTTTTACTTGATCTCCATCATGCTCCCTGGGTTGGAGAGAATTCGTCCATCAATTCAGAATCCCTGCATATAACAAAGTCAGTTTGCTATCAAATAAAGCAGTTGACAATAATAAAGGCAAACTTGACTTAGCATTATGAATCATTGGGATGTCGGAAAAAGAAGTCCTATAGGCATACCATGTTGGAAAAAAATGTGTGGGAATGATTATTTTCTTTGGGAAAAGTCCCTTTAAAGGGTAAAAACCAATAGTAAGTATGGAAATATCATCCCTAACATTTTTCAACCAATATGGAGTGCAAGTAGGAACTTTTGGTAATGAAAAAGACAAAGAAGAAGAATACCTTGGATGCCCAAATTGAGACATAGCATGAGTCAAAAATATTGATTTAGTTGATAAGGTATTATGACTCATTTTATCATTTTCTTCTTTTTCATTTTCTCTTTTATTTTTCATTTTTAATTGGTTCTCATGAACTTCTTGTGGAGAGAGGGGTTTTAAGGTAATCTTACGCCCTTGGAAGGAAAAAGACATTATGTTGGTGAGGCCATCATGTAAAACATGTCTATCAAATTGCCAAGGCCTCCCTAAAAGAATATAGGTTGCTTCCATAGGCACAACATCACATAAAACCTCATCTTTATACTTTCCTATTTCAAAATTTATGAGGACTTGTTTATTAACCATGATTTCTCCCTTTTAAGTAATCCATTGGAGCTTATAGGGCTAGGGATGAGAGATAGTGGGTAAAAAAAGCTTCTCCACCACTCTTGTACTAGCCACATTGGTACACAACTACCCATCAATTATCATGGAACATAACCTTTTGTTGATAAGGCACCGGGTATGGAAAATATTTTCTCTTTGGTTATCATCAAAAGGTTTTTGAATTGTGCCCATCATGCGCCTTATCACCAATAAGCCACCTTCACATGGTATTTCACATTCATTATCACTAGGGCTAGGGGAAGGGGAGTTAGATTTAGAAGAATTATCACTATGTTCACTTACAACTATACCCCCTTTTACCATCATGGTTCTTTTTGTTGGACAATTTGCGGCTATATGACCATAACCTAAACACTTAAAACATTTCTTACTTGAGGTTTTGGTTGGTGATTTAGAAATAGAAGAATTATGAGAGTCTTTTTGTTGAGTGGATTCTTTAAAAGATTTGGAAGGAGTATCAAGTTTTGAAATGTGATTTTTACCCTTCCAAGTTGAGTTATAGAAACCATCATTATGAGTTTTCTTAAAAGAATTTTTCTTCAAAATTTGTGATTCAACCTTAATGGCCAGGTGAACCAATTTTTCCAAAGAAGTGTACTCATAAAGTTCTACAACATTTTGAATATCTTGTCTTAATCCACTTACAAAATGAGCCATCTTAGATTCTTCACTTTCATGCATGTTAATATGAGTTAAAAGCGTTTCAAGTTCTTTATAATAAGCATCCACACTAAGCGTGCCTTGATGAAGCCTTTGGAGCTTCAACAAAAGGTCTTTCCTATAATGTGGAGGCACAAATCTAGTGCGCATGCATTCTTTCAAATCATTCCAAGAGACCACGAGAGGCCTCTTGTTTAGCCCAATGTCCATAAGAGTTTTATGCCACCATTGCATGGCATAGTCCAAAAATTCTAAGGTAGCTAGCTTAACTTGTTGATCATCTTTAACCTCATGAATACTAAACACTTGTTCTACCTTAGCTTCCCAACCTAAGTAAACATTAGGATCATCTTCACCACTAAAGCTAGGAAGTTTTACAAATTGCAAATAAGGCTTTGCCACATGTTGGCGCCTTTCTTCATAATGATGATGCCTTCTCCATTCGGTTTCCTCTTCATGTCCATGATAGTTGGAAGAAGTTCTTGATGAATGCCTTGAAGAAAGGCATCTTCTATGGTGTGTATGGCTGGACCTTTCATTAGTCACTTCAAGCCTTTGCAATCTTTCTTCCAATTGTCTTATAGCTAATCTTTTTGTGCAAGTGACCTTTTGGCTTCTTCTAATTCACCAAGAATGAAAGCTTTTTGTGGAGAGTGTGGTTTGGAAGATTCACCACTTGAATATTGAGCCGTTTTCAAAAAACTACAGCAAACACAAATAGCCAACAATTAAAGAAAACAAGGTTAGACAACAAAGACAATATGGTGCATTTTTGGACAAAAAATAAAGGCACTCAAAATCACTCCAATAAATTATACTTCCCTCAACCAAACTTCTCTTGTGGAATGGAGTAAAGTCAAATGAAAGATGCCAAAGCACTCAACCACTCATCCAAAAATAACCACCACAAAACTTGAAGAACAATAAAAGACAAGCAATAAAAGGTACAAAACAAGAAAGGGTAGTGCAAAAGGAATACAAGATATATGACAAAACTTAAGAAATGAAAGACAAGCAATAAAAGGCACACAATAAGACTCAAAGAATACTCACTAAACTTTATAATCAAGAAAGAAAGTACAACTCATAAACTTGTCAAAATACAAGGATCAAAATTTCCACAAAGTAGACAACAATTTGCCAATCATTATGAATCCAACTTTTGTATAGAAAGCAATGTGCAAAAGAATGAATAAATGCAAGTACCAAACTGTTTTTGATGTTTTAAAATAGAGGAGGTCTGTTTTGGTTCTGTTTTGGTACTGTTTTAATTTTTTATTTTTTTTATACAATATGGAACTTAAGTAGTGAAAGAACCATAATATGCATCATATGGAAATTGAAACATCAATCAATTTGCACAAAAATTTTATGAAGGATTCAAGACAATTGAACACTTGAAATCAAATGTTTGGAACCTCTAATCACAAGTACTAAAACAAATTCAAGAGAAACACAAACTTTCAAAATCAAAAGCAAGCAAGTATAGACAAGATTTGGACACCTAGAACACTATGAACATAAAACTCAAAGCAAAAGGAAAGATCAATGAAAAGGCACAACTAAACCATATTCAAACCAAACAAAAGTATGAATATAAGGCTGGAAAAAAAATTCTGTACGAAATATAGGTGCTTGAAAACAGAATGCACAAAGTTAAAGTGCTAGAAAAACAAATTGCTCAAAGAGAAAGTGTCTATTCAACTCACAATCAAAAAATCAACACCATGGCTCTAGATACCACATGATGTGAGTCTCTTATGAACCTTTCTTGGTTTGGGTTGAGTTGATATAGGTTTCATTGTATTCATGACACTTTCAAGAATTAGGATCAAAATTCTAAAGAGCAATTAATAGAGTTTCTTCTCAAGAAAACAAAGCTTCATACTTAAAACACATGAATAGGTAACTTGTAGTGTAAGATAACAATGGAATATGAATGGGTAATTAAGAACAGCAACCAAAGTGCAGTAACAACACAAAAACAGTACAAGGAAACAAGAATTAAAATAAGAACACAACAAGAATTGAAACTAGCAATAGAAACACAACAAGAACACAACCTACTATTGGAAATTCAAGAAAACAACATGAATAACAATGCCCATGGAAACCGAACCAAAAAAAGGTTACTATAACAAGTTTGAACCGATTAAAATAGAAGAACAACACATCAAATGATATAGGATATCACAAGGAAGAGAATGAACCAATTAGAATTGAAAACAAACAAGTAGAACAAAAATGGGTATTTTTAGAAGATGAATAGAAAAGACTTATGTGGTTGTAGCCTTGTGGAGATGTGATTCACGCCACTTTGAGGGTGGTTCTTCCAAGATGAGTGGGTGGTGCCGCCACTTGAGAGTCTCTGATGTGAATTCAAGAACATAAGATGAAAGGTTCTTGACATTCTTAGGAAACATCTTGAGTTGGTCATTAGAGAGGCACTTTTTCTTAGAATTGGATCAATGTTCTAAGTCAAGAACTCACCAAAACTAATGCCAAAATACAAACTCATATGGAAGTTCCAATTATTGTCAAATTGAACCGATTAAAGTGAAATTAAAAGCAAGGAAACTGAATATAAGTGCTGGAAGTTAAAAGCACCGAACCAAAACACAAGAACACAAGCTAAGACATGAAAATTAAAAGAGAAGGAAGGAAGGAGAAGAGAATGCTCATGAAGAAGGAGGTATGGTTGGATGATCACGCCACTAAGAGGATGAAGGCTCCTAGATGAGTGTGCAAGCCGCCACTTGAGGTAACCATTGAACCTTCAAGATAAGACTAGTGAAGAAGATGCAAAGCTCTCCAATGCTCACTCAAAAATTGAGTAAAGTTTCTCTAATTCAAAATTCAAATCTGAAAAATACAAGGGCAGCACCTTAATTTATAGTGTGAAGGTGCTGAAATGCAAGCTAAATGAATTCAAAAATTCCCCCCAAATTCAAATGAAAATGGTGCCTAAACAAGTCATGAGGAAGGTGTGACTTCTTATCTCACTTTGGCACCTCCTATTTTAACTCCTACACCTATTTACTAACGCACCCCCCTCCTAATGCTCCTAACTAAAGACCTAAAGATGCTTTAACACAAGAGGTTTCTCATGTTTTCCTCTAAGCATCCTCACACAATGAAATTACAAAAAGGGAAAATAAACGTCCCCTTGCTCCTAAAGCTTTGAACATGCTTCTTGTGAGCCTTTGAGGTTGACTTTGATCTCCATGAACGTCCTCAACCTCTTTTTCTTCGTGATGATTGGCCTCCATGTCCTCTTCAGCTTGATCTCCATCATACTCCTCGAGTTGGAGAGAATTCGACCACGAATTCTGGAGACCTACAGAAAAAGGAGTTAGATCGCTGATATTAAAAGTATGACTACCTAAGAATGTATCAGGCATATCTAACTCATAAGCATTGTCATTAATCCTCTTGAGGATTTGGAAAGGTCGATCTCCTCAAGGCATAAGTTTGGACTTCCTCAAAGGTCTCACTCCTCAAAGGTCTTTCTTGATTGATGAAAACCCTCAAATAAAAAAAGACAAAGCCTCAATCACTCAAGCAAGATGAAACTGAAACAAAACTTGAAGGAAACAAGAAGACAAGCAAGAAAAACTTAAACAAGAAAAGCTAAACCAAAGATGGAAAGAGAGATATATGACAAAACTTGAGAATAAAAGACAATCAAGAAAAACACAAAAGAAGACTCAAAGAAACTCACTAAACTTTTAATCAAGAAAGAAAATGTTGCTCTAGAATTTGTAAAAGCAAATGGATCAAAAATTCCACAAAGTAGATAACAATTTGCCAATCAAGTTGAATCCAAATTTGAAGGTGAATTTAATGTGAAAATGAGAGGTATAGGTGCAGTACCAATCTGTTTTATACTGTTTTTGGTACTGTTTTGCTTTTTTTTTTTATACTTAAATTGAATTATGGAAAGAAAGATCCATAGATTGCATCATGACAATTTTGAAGAACATTCAATTTGCACAAAAAGTTTTGTGGTGGATTCAATATAATTGAACACTTGAAATCATATGTTTGGAACTCTAAATCAACCTCTACTACAACAAATATCTAAAGACTTTGCAAACTTTCAAAATTAAAAGCAAGTAAGTAGAAGCGAAAACAAGGACACCTAGAGCACTAATGAACATAAGACTCAAAGTAAAAAGCAAGATCAAAGAAAGGTATAAGAAGGAACATATTCAAAACGAAAAATGCTATGAATATAAGGTGCTGGAAAAAAAAATCTGCACTAAATAAAGGGCTGGAAAATAAAAGCAAGAAAATAAATGACAAGAAATTAAAGGTACTTGAATTTAAAGGTGCTAGAATTTAAATTGCTTGAATGTAAAGTGCCAAATCAACTCAAAAAATTAAGCATAAGAACCTAAGCTCTGATAACTACATGATGTGAGTTGATTTTATGATTTAGCATTTTATAGTGGCACTTTAATTAGGATTAAGATTTTAGGATGATTAAGGTGAGAACCTAAGGAAAATCCCCACTGGACATTAACTTAACCAAGTGGTTAAGTAGATGTGAAGGTTCATTTCACAAAGGCAAAAGGAAAACACAATTATAAGGTGATGATGATGGCAAGTTATGGTATGGAATTACATAAGGAAAACAAGAGCAACATATAAAGACCGAATAGACATAATGAAGCAAAATAAGAACATGTTTATGAATAGATGGAATGATAATGGAAGGAAAAGATGAAGGAAAAGGAAGCTTATGAGAAATGGAATTGAGAATGGTTGCACGCCACTTGGATGGTGAAATGACTCCAAGATAAGTGAAGGATGCCGCCACTTGAGAGCTCTCAAAACTCACAAGATAAGACCAATTTTGGAGGAGATCACTCACTCACAATTCACACAAGAATTTGTGTATAGTAATTTTACTCTAATTTTACTCTAATTTTCAACTTTTGAATACATGAGGTAGGCCTCCCTATTTATAGATTTAGGAGCCTTGGAAAGCAAGCTTAAAGGGTAGAATGGGAAAAGGGAAAAAAGTGGGCAGCCATAGGGTTTGACTAAGTCAATCCCGTATTCTTGGCTTATCCTTCTAGAAGTTAGGTCAAAATGCCTTCAAATGGGCTAGGAACAAGCAAGAATGCTACCCACACCCCCTACTATGCTAAAGGCACTTTATTCTACCTTATTTCTACTATTTGGACCCCTCCTATGAGCCCAATTTATTTACAACATTTTTCTAAATATTTAAGAGGACTAATAGGAAGAACTTCAAGTGCTCTGGACCTTGTCAATTCCTCCTATTGAAGAGGTCTTCCTTTGCTTGTTGAGATGACCCTTTATAGTTGGCATTCTTGGTCATCTTCTTATGGACTTGGTTTTGGAGTTTTTGTGGGTTTGTATCAGTTGCACTAAGACTGTGCGGTAGTATCCTGAAAAGGTAACCCTAAATTCGCTAGAAACAATTATATAAGGGGGAAAACCCCAAGGTAAAGGCACGTTGTCTTCTATGCAAGACATAGTTCTTACACACACATATTATAAGCTTAAGCACTTTTAATTGTTTGATGTTTCTTTCCCTGTATTGACTTGAGCGTCGAAGTGCAGTTATAGGTAGGGTCCCCTCTGTCTCAACGGTGCCATCCTTTGGAAAGCACACAACCACCGTGAAGATAGGAGGAGCCACCATCTGCCTCAGAGTCAACGGCGGCTGAGTCAACCGGCAAGAACATTTGGCACCCACCGTGGGGCCCGATAAAACTAGGTCCCATCCACAGTTGTGATCAAAGATACCAGACGACATGAGGAATACTAGGCAAGGCACTACTGGAAGGGAGGAGTGTTAGAAATTATGGCTTTAAACTAGAGGGGGGTGAATTGTTTAAAGAGGTTTTCGCAAACTTTTTGAAGCTAAAATGAATTTATCTCAGAAACCAATTGATTAAGCAATTCAGTTAGCTAAAACAGTAAGCAAAACTTCATTGGCAGAAAAACAATCGGTTGTTTCTTCGAAACAATCGGTTGTTTATATCAGCAAACAACAGACAAACTGAATTTAAAGAGTAAGGGATAGAGAGATTGTACACAGTTGTTTATATTGGTTCACTCTAACCCAGAGCTACATCCAGTCTTCTCAGAACCCCTGAGGAAATCCACTAAGCAATCACACCTTGATCACTTAAACAACAACCAAGAGAATGACCTTGAAAACCTCAAGACACACACTCTCCTTGGTCAACACTAAGATGGCTGATCTTGAACACCTCAAGAACACACAGCCAACCTTAGCAATAGTACACAGAAGAAATGTTTCATCAGTTTACACAGATTACACTTGTTACAGATGAAGATCTGAAATCAATACAAGTAGAATCCTATTCAAGCACCTTGATCAATCCCTTGAGCTCTTAAGCAATCTCAACTCTTTGAAAACTCTCTTAGAAAAAAACTTTGTCAAAAGGATTAACTTCTTTAAAAGAGATTTTCTGAATTTACATAAAGAAGTTTGTTATCAAATCTTAACAAACCCATAATTGCTCTCAAAAAGATTGGTGAAAGCATTTAATGACTGGAGCGTATTCAATTTCAAATCATTTAAAGCTCAGTCAAAGAAAACAGTTTTTCTGTTAAGGTTCCAAAACAAACAATCGGTTGTTTCCTCGAATCAATCGGTTGTTTTTTTACTTAACAGATTTCACTATTTGAAAACAATTTTCAAACTTTCTCAAAACAACTAAGTATAAACAATCGGTTGTTTCGACAGAACAATCGGTTGTTTCAACTTAGTTTGGAAAACACTTTACTTTGTTTAAAGATTGAGATGCTAAGTGCTTTGAGATTTAATCTAAGGGTGGATTACAACATTAAACTACCCCAGAACAAAACAATAAACCAACACAGCAGCATCAAGCAAAGCAAAGGCTTCATCATCCTTCAAAGGATTTGGATTCTTCAAAACCTTGAACACCACATGGTTCAACAATCTCCCCCTATTTGATGAAGACAAATCCCTGATGCTTGTGTTGTTCTGATTAAATCTGAAGCAGTTCCTGCAGAGAAAACATTTGTACTATCCAAATCTTCTTATAGCAGCAAGTTAGATTATACCTCTTTTAACATAAAATTCAATCGGTTGTTTACACGAAACAATCAATTGTTTCTATCTGCAGCAGCAGAAAACACTTTTATACTCAGAGATTTAAACATTTTTATGCATATAAGATACAGATATACAAGTACCAATAATTCTCCCCCTATTTGTCTTCACAAATAGATTTTAACATGTACCAAACACAGATTTTAAGAGAGATTATTTAGATCAAGAATACCTAACTAATTTCTTAAGAAGAAAAACCTCTCTTTTGGCAAAGGCTTTGTGAAGATGTCAGCTAACTGCAGTTTGGTCTCCACAAACTTCACTTCACAGTTCCCATTTTGCACATGATCTCTGATGAAATGATGTCTTATTTCAATATGTTTGATCCTTAAGTGCTGGATTTGATTTTTGGTAAGATTGATTGCACTTGTGTTATCACACATAAAAGGAACTTTGCTGATTTATACACCAAAATCTGCAAGTTGTTGTTTGAGCCATAGGATCTGTGCACAGCAGCTACCAGCAGCTATATATTCTGCCTCAGCAGTAGAGAGAGCAACACATGCTTGTTTCTTGCTATGCCATGAGATTAGGCTAGAGCCAAGAAGGTAACAAGTGCCACTTGTGCTTTTTCTATCTAGCTTGCAACCTACGAAATCAGAATCTGAATAACCAATTAAATGTATTGGAGAATGAGAGGGATACCATAATCCTACAGATGATGTTCCTTTGAGATATTTCAGAATCCTCTTTGCAGCTTTGAAGTGTGACTCTTTAGGATTTGCTTGAAATCTTGCACATAAACACACCGCAAACATAATGTCCAGTCTACTTGCTGTTAGATAAAGCAATGATCCAATCAAACCTCTAAATTTTGTTTCATCTATACTCTTTCCAGCAGAATCTGCATCCATGTATCAGCTTGATGGCATTGGAGTGCTTGCCTCTTTGCAATTCTCCATTTCAAACTTTTTGAGAATCTCCTTGCAATACTTTGATTGACTTAAGAAGATCCCATCCTTTGTTTGTTTAACCTGCAATCCAAGAAAGAAATATAGTTCTCCCATCATAGACATTTCAAACTCACCTTTCGTAGCAGCCACAAATTCTTCACACAACCTATCTTATGTAGCACCAAAGATGATGTCATCAACATAGATTTGCACAAGAATTATTTCTGCATATAACTTCTTGATGAAGAGAGTCTTGTCTACCATTCCTCTTTCATAGCCAAGAGATAGCAGAAAGTTGCTAAGCCTCTCATACCACTGCCTTGGAGTTTGTTTCAGTCCATACAAAGCTTTCTTCAACTTGAAGACATGGTTGGGATACTTGTGGTCTTCAAAACCTGGTGGTTGATCTACATAGATTTCCTCATTGATGTAGCCATTCAAGAAAGCACTTTTTACATCCATTTGGAAGAGTTTAAAACCACTCATACATGCAAAAGCCAGTAGCAGTCTCACAGCCTCCAATCTAGCCATAGGAGCAAAGGTTTCACCATAGTCTAAGCCCTCTTCTTGATTGTAGCCTTTGGCAACTAGCCTTGCTTTGTTTCTAGTGATCACTCCTTCCTCATCTAGCTTGTTCCTGAAAACCCATTTTGCACCAATAATATTCATTTCATTAGTTCTAGGAACAAGAAACCATACCTCATTTCTTTCAAATTGATTTAGCTCTTCTTGCATAGCTTCAACCCACTTCTCATCCTTGAGAGCTTCTTCAATTGACTTTCGTTCAATTTAAGAGACAAAAGCTGTGTGTCTGCAGTAGTTTGAGATGGAGCTACGTGTGGAGACACCTTCCTTTATCTGCCCTATGATGTTATCCACTGATAGATCTCTTGGAATCCTCCACTCTTTGAGCAGCTCACTCTGTTGCAGAATTTCAATCGGTTGTTTCTGCGAATCAACCGATTGTTTTTCTACATAGATATCCAGCTTCTCCAAACTGATGCTCTGTTCGTCTTCCTCAGCACTGATCTTTGGGTTCTCACTAATTCTGCGATCTACCTCATCAAAGACTACATGAACTGATTCTTCTACAGTCATCAACCTTTTGTTGTAGACTCTATAAGCATGGCTTGTGAGTGAATAACCAATGAAAATACCAAGGTCAGCTTTCTCATCAAATTTTCCCAAGCTTTCCTTTCCATTGTTGAGAACAAAACAGTTACAGCCAAAGACTTTGAGGTGACTGATGTTAGGCTTTCTTCCATTGAAAAGTTCATATGGAGTTTTCTTCAAAATGGGCCTTATAAGCACCCTATTCATCACATAACAAGAGGTACTCACTGCATCTGCCCAAAAATACTTAGGAAGTGAAGATTCACTAAGCATTATCCTTGCAAGCTCTTCAAGAGACCTGTTATTCCTCTGTACAACTCCATTTTGCTGTGGTGTTCTTGGAGCAGAGAAATTGTGTAGGATTCCCAACTTCTCACAGAACTTCACAAACTTCTCATTTTGAAATTCTCCTCCATGGTCACTCCTTATTGAGCCTATGTTGCTGCCCTTTGTGTTTTGAAGTCTTCTTGCTAGCTTTTTGAATGCAGCAAGGGCATCACTCTTTGATTCCAAGAACAAGGTCCAAGTGTACCTAGAGAAATCATCAATAATAACAAGAGCATAATAATTTCCACCAAGACTCATAGTTCTAGAGGGTCCAAAGAGATCCATGTGAAGGAGTTCAAGAGGTCTCAATGAAGAGACAACATTTTTGGTTTTAAAAGAACTTTTCACCTGTTTCCCTTTTTGGCAAGCTTCACAAATGTGATCCCTCTCAAACTTGAGTTTTGGCAGCCCAATCACAAGATCTTTTGATATTAACTTGTTTAAATGATTCATGTGAATATGAGCAATTCTTCTATGCCAAAGCCAAGATTCATCTTGCCTGGATAGAAGACATCCAATTGAACATGGTGAAGAGATATCTAGAAGATACACATTATTAACTCTCTTACCTACCAACATTACCTCTTTAGTGTTGGGTAGATAGATTTCACATGTGTTTGCCTTGAACATCACTTGATACCCCTTGTCACACAGTTGGCTAATACTCAGCAGATTATGCTTTAGGCCTTCAATAAAGAGCACATCATGGATCACCAAGATGCTCTCATCTTCTATGGATCCTCTTCCAAGTATTCTTCCTTTGTTATTATCTCCATAGATGACATGACCCTCTTGCTTGAAGGATATTCTCAGGAACTTTGATTTGTCCCCTGTCATATGCTTGGAGCATCCACTGTCCAAGTACCAAAGCTGCTTTCTTTCCTCGAAGTTTTCCTACAAAGAAAATTCTCAAGTATATAGGTTTGGTTTCCTTATGAATGAGGGTCCATCTGGTTTATATTCATCAACACAAGCTTTATTTTTCTTGGGAATCCACTTCATAAGCCCTTTAGGAACAACATGTTTTCTGATTTTACAGAATCGCACAGAATGACCTCTTTTCATGCAATAGAAAACAATCGATTGTTTCGATGGTCCAATCGATTGTTTTTCTGGCTTTTTTGAAAAAGATTTTGAAAATCTATCTTGCTGGTTTTGTGGATTAAAACCCAATCCTGATTTTCCAAAAACACACTTTTGAGATGCTAGCACACTTTCAAAGTTGGATTGGCCTTTAGAAAGCTTATCCACTGTTTTAACAAGATAGTGGACCTTCTTTTCAAGATTTTCACAATTTTCACAAACTAGAGTGTCACACTTGCAAGAGGAGTTTTTGTAATGATTTCCAGATTTTCAAAATCCATTTTTGAATTTTCTAAATCCTCCTCCAGTGCTTTTACCCTGTTTTCAAGCCAGCTATTCTTTTCTTTCAATCGATTGTTTAAAAGAGCCAATTGGTTCGATTCTTCATGTGTTTCTTGAAAGGCTTGAAGCAATTGACCATAATTTTCAGAGTTTGATGAACTTACATTACATGAGTCATCCTCCCTTCTGGCCATTAAGCAAAGATTGAGGTTTTTCTTATTTTGTCTTTTCTTCCTTCTTGCTTGACTCTTTGTCATTGCTTCCTTTGGTTCATGAGCAGCCTTGAGAGTCTCCCACATTTCCTTAGCCGTTTTGCACTTTGATATCCTGAAAAATTCATAAGTATCTAGTGCAGAAGCTATAATGTTTTGAGCAGACCTATCTAGCTGAGCCATCTTACATTCATCATCTGTCCATTTGGACAAAGGTTTTATAGTAAAGGAATTATTCTTTTTGAACTTTGGAATGTAAGGACCATTCTCAATTGAGTCCCAAATTCTTTGATCAATTGATTCAATAAAGATTTTCATTCTTGCTTCCCAAAACTTATAATTCAATCCACAGAATAAAGGTGGTTTGTAGAATGAAGCACCCTCCTCAAAAGATAGTTTTCCAGCCATAAAAAAGATTTTAGATCAACTTGAATAACTTTCAAGAACCAAGCTCTTGATGCCAATTGTTAGAAATTATGGCTTTAAACTAGAGGGGGGTGAATTGTTTAAAGAGGTTTTCGCAAACCTTTTGAAGCTAAAATGAATTTATCTCAGAAACCAATTGATTAAGCAATTCAGTTAGCCAAAACAGTAAGCAAAACTTCACTGTCAGAAAAAAAATCAGTTGTTTCTTCGAAATAATGGTTGTTTATATCAGCAAACAACAAACAAACTGAATTTTAAGAGTAAGGGATAGAGAGATTGTACACAGTTGTTTATACTGGTTCACTCCAACCCATAGCTACATCCAGTCTTCTCAGAACCCCTGAGGAAATCCACTAAGCAATCACACCTTGATCACTTAAACAACAACCAAGAGAATGACCTTGAAAACCTCAAGACACACACTCTCCTTGGTCAACACTAAGATTGCTGATCTTGAACACCTCAAGAACACACAGCCAACCTCAGCAACAGTACACAGAAGAAATGTTTCAACAGTTTACACAGATTACACTTGTTACAGATGAAGATCTGAAATCAATACAAGTAGAATCCTATTCCAACACCTTGATCAATCCCTTGAGCTCTTAAGCATTCTCAACTCTTTGAAAACTCTCTTAGAAAAAAACTTTGTCAAAAGCATTCACTTCTTTAAAAGAGATTTTCTGAATTTACATAAAGAAGTTTGTTATCAAATCTTAACAAACCCATAATTGCTTTCAAAAAGATTGGTCAAAGCATTTAATGACTGGAGCGTATTCAGTTTCAAATCATTTAAAGCTCAGTCAAAGAAAACAGTTTTTCTGTTAATGTTCCAAAACAAACAATCGGTTGTTTCCTCGAATCAATCCGTTGTTTTGTTACTTAACAGATTTCACTATTTGAAAACAGTTTTCAAACTTTCTCAAAACACCTAAGTGTAAACAATCGGTTGTTTCGACAGAACAATCGGTTGTTTCAACTTAGTTTGAAAAACACTTTACTTTGTTTAAAGATTGAGATGCTAAGTGCTTTGAGATTTAATCTAAGGGTGGATTACAACATTAAACTACCCCAGAACAAAACAATAAACCAGCACAGCAGCATCAAGCAAAGCAGAGGCTTTATCATCCTTCAAAGGATTTGGATTCTTCAAAACCTTGAACACCACTTGGTTCAACAAGGAGGACGTCACGTAACCATGCAGGAACTCATGGGGACTATTGGCAACCTTCAGCAAGCATTTGCGGCATCCAGTGATGACCAGGAGAGGGTTATGGCTGAGGTTCATACTGAACAGAACCTCAGATAGGATCAGTTTAGGGCTGAACTGGACGCATTATTGGCAACCAATTAAGAGCTGTGCAGGCGATCATGGAGGCAGCGATCCCCGTGACATTCATGGTCCCAAAGATCACCTTTACCAGTGTGGAAGACCCCGAGGCCCACATGACGACTTTCCACACTCAGATGATGATTTCAGGAGGGATTGATGCCATGCACTGTAAGTTATTTATGGGAACTTTTTTAGGAACGGCGCTGGACTAGTTCATCAGCCGGATGGACACATCACATCATTTGACTAGTTCTCGTCAATTTTCAAGTAGCATTTCATTGTCAACCAGGCTCCCCCTCCCGTTTCCTTCAACCTTTTTTATGTGAAGCAATACCAGGGAGAACCACTAAAGGACTTCTTGAATCGCTTTGGAGCGCTTGTGGTAAAGTTACACACTAAAGACGAGGCCATGATGGTACACGCCTTCAGGAAAGGGATCCTACAAGGACCTTTAAGTGATTCCCTAATCAGGTGTCAACCTAAGACTTTCAATGAGATCCGTCGTTGAACTGTGGCCCACATCAGCACAGAAGAGCAAGTAATAGAAAAGCACGCGAGGGTTGATCTGTTCAAACCTCGTGCAGCAGGTTGTGTAACATCCTGCCAAATCCTTTTCATAATTATAAAATGAAATAAAGGTAAAACAATAATATTGAAGTGAACATATGTATATATATATAATGAAATTTCTCCTCACAGGGAGTTTAATACATATTCGGTCAGTTTTCCAAAACTTAAACAAAATACAGCAAAATAGAAAAACAGGCGATCTCCTAACAGAAAAAGGCGATCTCCTATCAGAAAACAGAAAAAGGGTGATCGCCTAACAGAAACAGAAACAGGCGATCTCCTTCCGGTGACCACTCACTGAGGAGCTCTACTTCCTGCAACATCATCTGCTCCCGTGTAAATTATACACGATCATCACAGGTTTAAGAAAAGGCCAAACACAACACCAAAACACAGGGTAAGCTAGATATTTGAAAGAGAATTTAGATATGAAACTTTAAAATCAAGATAAAACAAATTTAAGACACCCACGTAAAAACCATCAACTTTCTCATTCCCTTCACATGACCATCAAGGAATCACATATTTCACAATTCCTCAAGAGTCGTCCAATTCACATAATTCATCAAGTGTCTATCAATTTCAATGTTTCTCATTTCTCACGTCAGACTTCCACTGACTCATCACACACAGACACTTGACACTACTTCCGGAAGACACGTGCATTGACTAGACTCAGAGATCTGCACCTGTCATACTACACTGCTGTAAAGTTCCCACAGCTATGCGCATCAACATAATCTCAATCTCAATCTCATCACTCTCCTAGTATGACAGGGTGAATCCACACCACAGGTCAAGTAGTTATCTTTCAAACAACTTACCCATACGTATGAACCTCCATCGACTCTCAATGCCTGAATAACTTCATCTATATGATTTCATTATCTCAGGAGAGTCAGGATATCTCATTATAGAAATAACCGATCAATGCACATCCTACACGATCTTACACGGTATTTTCTTTCCTGAAAATACTATGCCTTGATCCCACATTCACAACATTCAACACATCATATAACACTTAAATGAACGATTCCAATCACAGCAACAATCATTCCAAGGTTCAGATTTTCGAATATCACATTTCAATCTCAAACATTTTCAAACGACACTAAAATAGGGGAGTTCGAAATCAACATTTAAAACCGGCGATCACGTCGCCCCACACATAAAAACAGAGCATCGTGAAAAGGAATATGAAAACCGGCGACCACGTCGCCCTCACTGCAGAACCTACTCGCCTAACGTTTTTATAAACGAAAAATGCTAGCTTCCCTTACCTGAACTTGCGCAAAACACCAAGAGCTCCAAAACCCACCGAAGCTTAAAGATGCCTTAGCTCTGTTTTAGCGTCTGGTGTAACATCCCGCCAAAATACTATTCATATTTATATAATAAAAATAAAGGTAACAAATAGATTGAAGTGAATAAAATTATATATATGTAATGAAGTTTCTCCTCACAGGGAGTTTAATACAAATTCGGTCAATTTTCCAAAAACGTAAACAAAATTACATTAAAATAGAAAGACAGGCGATCTCCTAACAGCAAAAGGCGATCTCCTATCAGAGAACGGCGATCTCCTATCAGAAAACAGAAGAAGGGTGATCGCCTAACAGAAAAAGGAACAGGCGATCTCCTTTCGGCGACCACTCACAGAGGAGCTCTACTTCCTGCAACATCATCTGCTCCCGTGTAAATTATACACGATCATCACAGGTTTAAGAAAAAGCCAAACACAACACCAAAATCACAGGGTAAGCTAGATATTTGAAAGAGAGTTTAGATATGAACTTTAAAATCAAGATAAAACAAATTCAAGATACCCACGTAAACCATCAACTAAACACATATTTCACAATATTCTCAAGAGTCGTTCTATTTCACATAATGCATCAAGTGTCTATCAATTCAATGTTTCTCATTTCTCACGTCAGACTTCCACTGACTCATCACCCAAGACACTTGACACTACTTCCGGAAGACTCGTGCATTGACTACACTCAGAGATCTGCACCTGTCATACTAAACTGCTGTAATGTTTCCACAGCTATGCGCATCAACACAATCTCGATCTCAATTTCATCACTCTCACAGTATGACAGGGTTAATCCATATAACAGGCCGAGCTCGTTCTTTTTCACACGACTCACCCATTCATATGAACCTCCTTCGACTCTCACCAACTGAATAACTTCCTCTATGTGATTCCGTTATCTCAGCAGAGTCAGGATATCTCATTATAGAATCACCGATCAATGCACATCCTACACGATCTTACACGGTATTTTCTTTCCTGAAAACACTATGCCTTGATCTCACATTCACAACATTCAACACGTCATACAACACTTAATGAACGATTCCAGTCACAGAAAAACTCATGCCAAGGTTCAGATTTTCGAATATCACATTTAAATCTCAAACAGTTTCAAACACACCAAAAACAGGGAGGTTCGAAAAACAACGCCAAAACCGGCGATCTCGTTCAAAAACAGAGATTTATGTAATAAAAGTTGAAAACCGGCGACCACGTCGCCCCATCATCTCAAACATCTATTATAAGGTTTTTCATTGGAAAATAAAGCTAGCTTCCCTTACCTGGACTAGCGCAAAACTCTAAAAGCTCCGAAACCCAACAAAGCTTTAAGATGCTTTCACTCTGTTTAAGTGTCCCGGTCTGGAGAACTTGCAGAGAACCTCCCAAGTGCTCTAAGGGCAGTCGTCGTTTGTCGCACTGGTGCTTGAGGATGCCTGAATCGCCGCACGAAGGAGAGAAAAGGGAGGGATGAAGATGCACTCACTCTTTCACTCTTGAGTCTCTGTAACGTTCTTTGCCTCCTCGCAGTGGGTTTTTGAATCCAAGCCTACTTGTCCACGCATGCTGCTGCCACCACCCCCTCTGCAAGAAAGCCAGAGTGTACGTTTCACTGAACAGTACGGCCACGGTTGTCTTCTTGTGCATGCCAACCACTTCCCTGAACAGTACGACCGCGAGTGTCTCTTGCGCATGCCAACTTTCTGATGTCACTATTCTGAACCACCCTTTTTGTCCACGTGGCGCGCGTGCAGGACGTGTCATGCTGGGAGTCTGGGTCCCACTTTATTCGTGTGAAACTCGACATCGCGCGATAATCTTCCACCGATGACCGCTCGCGCGATGACTATCCACCGATGTCGCATCCTGGAGGACGACCGATGTCTCTCTCTGGGAGACGACCGATGTCTATCCCTGGCGACGCCCGCATGCCCCTCGCGCCCTGGCGACGTCCACATGCCTCGCGCCCTGGCGATGTCCACATGCCTCGCGCCCTGGCGATGCCCACATGCCTCGCGCCCTGGCGATGCCTCCATGCCTCTCGCGCCCGGCAATCATGTGTAGCCTAGGCGACAGGCGATCATGTACTAACCAGGCGATCTCATAGTCTTCTAAACTACACTTTCCTTCCTTTTTATTTTAAATAAAAACATACTTAGAATTCATTTAAAATATATTCCTTTTTATTCCAATTTAATTTTACAGGTCCTTACATTCTTCCCAACAAGAAAAATTTTCGTCCTCGAAAATTGAATTACAAAGAAAAGAGGTATGGATAGGCTTCTCTCACCCGATCTCTCATCCCACACCACTTTCACCATGTTGATGGTCTTGCCTCTGAGCTGTTTACTTTGCCGATCGTCAATCCTGACTGGTTTCGCTTCAAAGGACAAGTCATCCCTGATCTGCACATCGTCCACTTCCATTACATGACTAGGGTCCGCCATGTACTTTCTCAGCTGTGATACGTGAAAGACGTTGTGCAGATTCGCTAAATGGGGAGGTAGGGCGATCTCATAAGCCACTGGACCAATCCTCCTTAAGATCTGATATGGTCCCACGAACTTAGGGAACAACTTCTTTGATCTGATCGCCCGTCCTACACCCTTGGTTGGTGTCACTCTCATGAACACATGATCTCCAGCAGCAAACTCCAAAGGCTTTCTCCTCTGATCTGCATAGGATTTCTACCTACTTTGAGAAGCTCTCATTCTGCCTTGTATCTGTTTCACCTTCTCGGTCATCTGCTGAATCATCTCTGGTCCAACCAATACTGTTTCGCCTTCCTGGTACCAGCACAATGGAGTTCTGCATTTCCTTCCATACAAGGCTTCGTATGGCGCTATCCCTATGCTAGCGTGATAACTGTTATTATAGGTAAACTCCACCAGCGGCAACACCTCATCCCAACTTCCTAATTGATCCAAGACACACGTCCTCAGCAGATCTTCCAAGGATTGGATCGTTCTCTCTGACTGTCCATCTGTTTGGGGATGATATGCAGAGCTCATCCTCAACTTAGTTCCCAGGCAATCTTGTAAAGTCTGCCAAAACCGTGAAGTGAACCTGGGATCTCTATCTGAAACCATGTTGGAAGGAACTCCATGCAACCTCACTATTTCTTTGATGTACAGCTGTGCCAACTTGGCCATGGGCATCCTCATATTCACTGGGAGAAAGTGGGCACTCTTCGTCAGCCGATCAGTGATGACCCAGATTGCATCATGACCCTTTACCGATCTGGGTAAATGGGTGACAAAATCCATGGCGATGCTGTCCCATTTCCACTCAGGGATATCCAATGGCTGTAACAACCCGCCAGGTCTTTGATGTTCTATCTTTGCCTTCTGACATGTTAAGCAGGTTGTAACATACTGGGCGATGTCTTTCTTCATGCCCGACCACCAAAATGACTCCTTCAAGTCATGGTACATCTTGTTCATGCCTGGATGTAGGCTAAGGCGACTCTTGAGACCTTCCTCTAGGATCATCTTCTTCAACTCTTCATTTGCAGGTATGCAAATTCTGCCATTAAATCTCAAGATCCCATCATCGCCCATCACAAAGTCTTTAGCCTGGTCGGTCCCTAGTGAATCCACAGTACGCTTCAGACTAGGGTCCTCCAACTGCTTATCCTTTATCACTCCAAGGAAGTCATTAGTTATAGCCAGCTTACTACAACTAATTTGATTTACATGAAATTCTACCCCAAGGTTTAAGTCTCTGAATTGCTCGATCAGTTTCTGCTCTTCCATCATCATGGTGGCTACTTGTATTGATTTTCTACTCAAAGCATCTGCCACTACATTGGCCTTCCCTGGATGATACATGAGTTGAAAATCATAGTCCTTTAGAAACTCCATCCACCTTCTTTGTCTCATGTTTAGCTCCTTCTGATCAAACAGGTATTTCAGGCTCTTATGGTCACTGAACACCTGGAACCGAGCTCCATAAAAATAGTGCCTCCAAATCGTCAAGGCAAACACCACAGCCGCCAACTCCAAATCATGAGTAGGATAGTTTCTCTCATGAACCTTGAGTTGCCTTGAAGCATATGCAACCACTCTTTTCTCTTGCATCAAAACACATCCCAAACCCTGATGTGAAGCATTACAGTAGACATCAAAAGGTCTTCCTACCTCTGGGATCACCAGCACTGGAGCACTAGTCAACCTTTCCTTTAGTTCCATGAAGCTCTGCTCACATCGGTCGGTCCAAGCAAAAGGTTGATCCTTGCGGGTCAACTGTGTTAAAGGAGCCACTACCTTGGAAAAGTCCTCAATGAACCTCCGATAGTAGCCTGCTAAGCCCACAAAACTCCTTATCTCAGTAACTGTCTTAGGACGTTCCCACTGAAGCACTGCCTCCACTTTGGCTGGATCCACCGAGATCCCCTGGGCAGATATTACATGTCCTAAGAAGTTGACTTCTTTCAACCAGAACTCACACTTAGAGAACTTGGCATATAATTGCTTCTCCCTCAGGATCTCCAATACTGTCTTCAGATGTTCTTCATGTTCTTCCTCGGTCCTTGAATAAATGAGTATGTCGTCTATGAAGACTACCACAAACTTATCCAAGAAAGGGCGAAAAATCCTATTCATGTAGTCCATGAACAGAGCTGGGGCATTTGTTACTCCAAACGGCATCACCACATACTCATAGTGCCCATAACGAGACCTAAATGCTGTCTTTTGAACATCTTCAGCTTTTACCAAAATTTGATGGTACCCCGATCTCAGATCAATCTTTGAGAACACTGAGGCCCAATGTATTTGATCCATTAAATCGTCAATTCTAGGTAGGGGGTACTTGTTCTTGATGGTCAACTTGTTCAACTGCCTGTAATCTATACACAGCTGAGACCCTCCATCCTTTTTCTTAACTAGGAGCACTGGAGCCCCCCATGGAGATACACTGGGTCTGATGAATTGTTTCTCCAACAACTCTTCCACTTGCTTCTTTAATTCTACCAACTCGGCTGGAGCCATCCTGTAAGGTGCCATTGACACTGGTCCAGCTCCAGGTACCAAATCAATAGAGAATCCCACTTCTCTCTTAGGAGGTAATCCAGGTATTTCTTCTGGAAATACATCCATGAAATCTTTCACCACATGTATCCTGCTTACGTCCTCTTCATTCTTCACTTCCAACCGAGCTAGGATCACGAAGCACCTCGCCCCTTTTTCCAACTCCGACCACCCATGTTGAGCAGATATCACCTCTGACTCTTGGAGGTCTGGAAACGCTATTTTCTGACTATCGCAGTCTATGAGAACGTGATTGGCAGATAGCCAATCCATTCCCAGGATGACATCCAGGTCCTGAAGATGTAGGCAGATCAAGTTTACTTTGAACCTGCGTCCCTCAACTATCATTGGACATTCAGGGCAAACTGTAGAGGTCAACACCTGTCCTGCAGGTGTAGAGACCAACAGTTCAAACGGTAACTCCTTCACTAGAAGGCCCAACTCGGCTACACACAGGCTTGACACAAAGGAGTGTGTCGCTCCATAATCAAACAAGGCTTTTACACCTCTACCAGCTATAAAACAAACACCTTGCACTAGGTTACCTGACTGAGACGCTTCTGCTCCTGTCATGGCAAACACCCACCCTGCTGCTTGAGGTCTACTGCCTCCATTCCTCAACTGCTGAGGACCAACGGGTTGAGTCATCCTATTCTGAGTAGGACAATCTCTAGCAATGTGTCCCGTCTTTTGACATGCAAAACACCTTCTCTCTGAAGCCTTCTTGGGGCACACATTGGGCGTGTGTGGTCCACCACAATGGAAACAGTTGGGTTTCCAAGGTTGTTGCTGCTGAAACTGGGATGACGCTGCTCCTGCCCGATGTGGTGGAGGTCTCGCATAGGGCTTGCTTTGTGGGTGCTGCACCTTGGCCTTCCCACTGGAAGAACCCCCTGGGTGTGACCTGATCACCCGAGAATCACCCTTTTCCAGGGTCTCCACCATCTTCGCCTTCTCTACTAAGGCGTGAAATTCCCTGATGCACATCGGGGCTATGGTCCTCTTCAGCCCATGCTTCAATCCCTCTTCAAACTTCCTACACCTCCAAGCCTCAGAGGTCGCCTGGGTATAGAATCGAGCGAGGTACTCAAACCGAGGAGCATAAGCATTCACTGACATCTCTCCCTGCTCCAATCTGAGGAATTCTGCTTCCTTCGCAAACTTTGCACTATCTGGGAAGTATTTTTCCAGAAACCTCACCCTGAAGCTCTCCCAGTCTAACACTTCAGCTCTGGCTTCCATCATCTGCTGAGCTCCCATCCACCAGAACTCGACTTCTCCAGATAGCAAATAGGTGGCGAACACCAATTTCTTCTCTTCAGGGCAGGAGGTCGCCCTAAAGATTTTCTCCAACTCCTTGACCCACTGATCTGCTTGATCAGGGGTAGCATTCCCACTGAACTTGGGTGGGTTGTGCCTCATGAACTCGGTCAGTCCCATCTGTTCCTGAGGCTGACCGACGTGGGAATTTGTTTCAGCCGACCGAGCAGTTTCCCAATGGTGCATTGCAGCTTGATGATTCTGAGCCATTGCTGCATTCTGTTGTTGGATGGCAGTTGCCATCATCTCAATAGCCTTGGCAATCTGCCTCATTTCCGAAGAAGGTTAGGGAGGGGTAGGAGGTCTACGTGCCATCTTCTTCGTTTCAGATTTTGAAACTATTGGTTTCTATATTCCCTACAACTACAAGAATGAGATCGATAAGAAATCAATTCATTCAGGAGGTAACCTCTTGACCTTACAAAGGTCAGCATCTCAAAGTCATTAAGAATTTGAGTTCATCAACAGAATCATAATACTTATAACCTCAAGCAAAACACCAGAACAACTACTGGTATACAACCAACAATCCAAACAACCACTTTCAATCAATTACAAAAACACTCAAAAAAATGAAATAAATCACACCAGAATTCAATGTATGCTAAACATCAAACCTTTGGAATTAAGATTGAGAATCATCTCGATCCAGTTATGAGTGTGCACCCTCACTACTTTATCAAGATCCTCTCATTCTTAATACTAAGATTTTCAGTTAGGGCATATATTCACTAAAGCACACACAAAATTTCAATACAAAAACGTTTGAAAACCTTTCACTATAGTTGTTATTTAAAACTCAAATAAATTTTATGAGTAGAAGAAACACTATGGATCCACAGCCCTCAGGTCATCCTAAGGACGAACTGCTCTGATACCATTAATGTAACATCCCGCCAAATCCTTTTCATAATTATAATGAAATAAAGGTAAAAAATAATATTGAAGGGAACATATGTATATATATATAATGAAATTTCTCCTCACAGGGAGTTTAATACATATCCGGTCAGTTTTCCAAAACTTAAACAAAATACAGCAAAATAGAAAATCAGGCGATGTCCTAACAGAAAAAGGCGATCTCCTATCAGAAAACAGAAAAAGGGTGATCGCCTAACAGAAACAGAAACAGATGATCTCCTTCCGGCGACCACTCACTGAGGAGCTCTACTTCCTGCAACATCATCTGCTCCCGTGTAAATTATACACGATCATCACAGGTTTAAGAAAAAGCCAAACACAACACCAAAACACAAGGTAAGCTAGATATTTGAAAGAGAATTTAGATATGAAACTTTAAAATCAAGATAAAACAAATTTAAGACACCCACGTAAAAACCATCAACTTTCTCATTCCCTTCACATGACCATCAAGTAATCACATATTTCACAATTCCTCAAGAGTCGTCCAATTCACATAATTCATCAAGTGTCTATCAATTTCAATGTTTCTCATTTCTCACGTCAGACTTCCACTGACTCATCACTCACAGACACTTGACACTACTTTCGGAAGACACGTGCATTGACTAGACTCAGAGATCTGCACCTGTCATACTACACTGCTGTAAAGTTCCCATAGCTATGCGCATCAACATAATCTCAATCTCAATCTCATCACTCTCCTAGTATGACAGGGTGAATCCACACCACAGGTCAAGTAGTTATCTTTCAAACAACTTACCCATACGTATGAACCTCCATCGACTCTCAATGCCTGAATAACTTCATCTATATGATTTCATTATCTCAGGAGAGTCAGGATATCTCATTATAGAAATCACCGATCAATGCACATCCTACACGATCTTACACGGTATTTTCTTTCCTGAAAATACTATGCCTTGATCCCACATTCACAACATTCAACACATCATATAACACTTAAATGAATGATTCCAATCACAGCAACAATCATTCCAAGGTTCAGATTTTCGAATATCACATTTCAATCTCAAACATTTTCAAACGACACTAAAACAGGGGAGTTCGAAATCAACATTTAAAACCGGCGATCACGTCACCCCACACGTAAAAACGGAGCATCGTGAAAAGGAATATGAAAATCGGCGACCACGTCGCCCTCACTGCAGAACCTACTCGCCTAACGTTTTTATAAACGAAAAATGCTAGCTTCCCTTACCTGAACTTGCTCAAAACACCAAGAGCTCCAAAACCCACCGAAGCTTAAAGATGCCTTAGCTCTATTTTAGCGTCTGGTTTGGAGAACTTGCAGAGAACCTCCCAGGTGCTCTAAGGGCAGTCGTCGCTCGTCGTACTGGTGCTTGAGGATGCCTGAATCGCAGCGCGAAGGACAGAAAAGAGAAGGATGAAGGTAAACTCACTCTTTCACTCTTGAACCACTGCAACGTTCTTTGCCTCTCAGAAGTGGGTTTTTGAATCTAAACCAACTTGTCCACAAAAGCCGCTGCCACCACCCACTCTGTAGGGAAGCTTGCGTGCACGCTTCCCTGAACAGTACGACCACGTGTAAGGACCTGTACTTTTGAATTGGAATAAAAAGAGTTATATTTTAAATGAATTCTATGTATGTTTTATTTAAAATAAAAAGGAAGGAAAGTGTAGCATAGTAGTGCATGATCGCCGGTCGCCTGCTACACATGAGCGCCAGGGCGCGAGGCATGTGGACGTCGCCAGGGCGCGAGGCATGCAGGCATCGCGCGGGCGAGAGGCATGCGGGCATTCCGCGGGCGAGAGGCATGCGGGCATCGCCTGGGCGCGAGGCATGCGGGCATTGCCAGGTCGCGAGGCATGAGGGCGTCGCCAGGGATAGACATCGGTCGTCTCCCAAAGGGAGACATCGGTCGTCTTCCAGGGCGAGGGAGACATCGGTTGTAACATCCCGCAAAATAAAACCATACATACATGTATAATGAAAATAAAGGTAAACAAATAATATTGAAGAGTACATGATATTATATATATAAGAAATGAAGTTGCTCCTCTTAGGGAGTTAAATACATAACCAGGTCAAATGTTTTCAAAATTTAAAACGAAATTCAACCAAATACAACAAGACCGGCGATCTCCATTCATGAACCGGCGATCTGGTAACAGAAGGCCCAAAACAGCCGATCTGCTATCAGGACAGAAAAACAGGCGATCACCCGATGGAGGCATAAACAGGCGATCACCCGATAGAGACGGAAACAGGCGATCTCCTTCCGGCGACCACTCACTGAGGAGCTCTACTCCCTGGAAGATCATCTGCTCCCGTGTAAAATACACGATCATCACAGTTTTAAGAGAAAACAGCCACAGAGCAATACAAAATAAAGGGTAAGCTAGATATTTTTAAAGAGAATTTAGATATGAAACTTTAAAATCAAGATAAAACAAATTCAAGATACCCACGTAGAACTATCAATTTCTCATTCATATCACACAGCCATCAAGAAATCACGTATTTCTCAAATTTCCTCAAGAGTCGTTCAGTTCACATAATTCCATCAAGTGTCTATCAACTATCAATGTTTCTCATTTCTCACGTCAGACTTCCACTGACTCACCATACAAGACACTTGACACTACTTCCGGAAGACTCATGCATTGAACTTAGCATCCAGAGACCTGCACCTGTCATACTTCATTGCTGTAAAGTTCCCACAGCTGTGCACATAACCATAATCTCAATATCATCACTTTCACAGTATGACAGGGTTAATCCATATAACAGGCTGAGCTCGTTCCCTCTTGAACAACTCACCCATACGTATGAACCTCCTTCGACTCTCACCAACTGAATAACTTCCTCTATATGATTCCATTATCTCAGCAGAGTCAGGATCGCCTCATTCACAGGATACTCACAGATCAATACACTTCATAACCAAATCTCAACACGGTATTTCCTTTCCTGAAAATACTATGCCTCGATCCCACATTCACAGCATTCATCACATCATACCGCCCTTAAATAAATGATTCAAGTCACAACAACGATCGTTTCAAAGATTCAGATTTTCGAAGATCACATTTAAGCTTCAACAGTTCAAAGTAACACCAAAAACAGAGAGTTCGCAAACAACGCCAAAACCGGCGACCTGGTTCAAAAACAGGGTATTTCGAAGTCTGCATTTAAAACCGGCGACCACGTCGCCCAAACACATAGCACAGAGCATTTTACAAAGATGAAAACGAAAACCGGCGACCACGTCGCCCTCACTTCAGAAATAGCTAAACTATGGCTTGTATTGAAAATGAAGTCTAGCTTCCCTTACCTGGACTTGCGCAAACACCTAGAGTTCCGAAACCCAACAAAGCTTGAAGAACGCCTTGGCTCTGTTTTTGCGTCTGGTTGAAGGACTTGCAGAGAACTGCCCAGGTGCTCTAATGGTGGCTGTCGCTCGTCGTACTCTCGTGTGAAGGTGCTAGAATCGCAGCGCGAAGGAGACAACTGGAGGAGAAGGGAGGTAACTCACTCTTTCTCTCTTTGAAGGCTGTAACGTTTCTTTCTCTCAGCAGTGGGTTTTCTGCATCTTAAACCAACTTATCCACCAAAAGCAGCTGCCACCACCCACTCTGTAGGAAAGGTTGCGTGTACGCTTCCCTGAACAGTACGACTACGCATGCCTCTGCGCAGGCTAACACTCTGAGGTCACTATTCTGAACCACCCTTTTTGTCTACGTGTCGCGCGTGCAGTACGTCTAATGCTGAGAGCCTGGGTCCCACTTTACTCTGTGTGAAACTCGACGTCGCGCGATAACTTTCCACCGCTGACTCATCCTGGCGAACGACCGATGTCTCCCTCGCCCTGGAAGACGACCGATGTATCCCTCGCCCTGGAAGACGACCGATGACTCTCTTGGGAGACGACCGATGTCTATCCCTGGCGACGCCCTCATGCCTCGCGCCCTGGCGATGCCCGCATGCCTCTCGCGCCCTGGCGATGCCCGCATGCCTCTCGCGCCCTGGCAACGCCCGCATGCCTCGCGCCCTGGCGATGCTCGCATGCCTCGCGCCCTGGCGATGCCCGCATGCCTCTCGCGCCCTGGCCACGTCCACATGCCTCGCGCCCTGGCGATCCCCGCACGCCTCTCTCGCCCTGGCGCTCATGTGTAGCAGGCGACCGGCGATCATGTACTACTAAACTACACTTTTCTTCCTTTACTCTTCTTGATCCACACGTCATCCGACCGACCTCTACCAGATGACCCCAGATCTTGGGCGACGTCCGAGGTCCGACTACTACGAAACTTCATTTACCAGCTCTTTGTATTTTAAATAATAACATCTTCTGGAATTATTTAAATATACCACTTTCATTCCAATTCAATTTTACAGGTCCTTACATCGGTCGTTCTCCAGGATGAGTCAGCGGTGGAAAGTTGTCGCGTGATGACGAGCTTCACACAGATAAAGTGGGACCCAGACTCCCAGCATGAAATGTCCTGCACGCGCGCCACGTAGACAAAAAGGGTGGTTCAGAGTGGTGACATCAGAATGTTGGCATGCGCAGGAGACACTCGCGGTCGTACTGTTCAGGGCAGTGGTTGGCATGCACCAGAGACAACAGTGGTCGTACTGTTCAGGGCAGTGGTTAGCATGCACCAGAGACAACAATGGTCGTACTGTTCAGGGCAGTGGTTGTCAGGCTTTCCTGCAGAAGGGGTGGCAGCAGCAGCATACGTGGACAGGTAAGCTGGGATTCAAAAGCCACTGCGGGAAGGCAAAGAGCGTTACAGACTCAAGAGTGTTAGAGTGAGTGCAAACTTCCTCCCTCCCTTCTTCTCTCCTTTGTGTTGTGACTCAGGCAACCTCAAGCATCAGTACGACAAGCGACGTTGCCCTTAGAACACCTGGGAGTTTCTCTGCAAGTTCTACAAACCAGGCACTGAAAACAGAGCTAAGGCATCCTTTAAGCTCGATGGATTTTGGAGCTCTTGGTGTTTTGCGCAAGTCCAGGTAAGGGAAGCTAGCCTTCATTTTCAATACAAGCCATAGATTAGCTGTTTCTGAAGTGAGGGCGACGTGGTCACCGGTTTCATTTTCATCTTCGTGAATGCTCTGTTCTATGTGTTTGGGCGACGTGGTCGCCGGTTTTATATACAGACTTCGAAATACCTTGTTTTTGAACCAGATTGCCGGTTTTGGCGTTGTTTGCGAACTCCCTGTTTTTGGTGTTTCTTTGAAGCTGTTTGGGATTTAAATGTGATATACATGTGATATTCGAAAATCTGAACTTTTGAAATGATTGTTGCTGTGATTTGAATCATTCATTTGAGTGGTATGATGTTTTGAATGTTGTGAATGTGGGGTCGAGGCATAGTATTTTCAGGAAAGGAAATACCGTGTAAGATCGTGTGTAGGTGTATTGACTAGGGGCTTGTCTAGAAGGAGATATCCTGACTCTGCTGATATAATGGAATCACGTAGATGAAGTTATTCAGTTGTGGAGAGTCGGAGGAGGTTCATATGAATGGGCGAGTAGTGTGAAAAAGAACGAGCTCGGCCTGTTATATGAATTAACCCTGTCATACCGGGAGAGTTAATGACATTGAGATTATATATGCGCATGGCTGTGTGGATTTCACAGCGACCCTGTGTGGATTTCACAGTGGTATGGTATGACAGGTGCAGATCTCTGAGCCTGAGTCAACGCACGAGTCAATCCGGAAGTAGTGTCAAGTGTCTTGTGTGATGAGTCAGTGGAAGTCTGACGTGAGAATGAGAAACCTTGAATTGATAGACACTTGATATATGTTGTGATTTTAATGACCTTCGAGGAATCGTGCAATATGTGTTTAGTTGATGGTTTACGTGGGTATCTTGAATTTGTTTTACCTTGATTTTAAAGTTCATATCTAACTCTTTTTAAATGTCTAGCTTACCCTGTGTTTCTTTTGTGTTGTGTTTGGCCTTTTCTTAAACCTGTAATGATCGTGTATAATTTACACGGGAGCAGATGATGTTGCAGGAAGTAGAGCTCCTTAGTGAATTGTCGCTGGAAGGAGATCGCCTGTTTTCCATATCTGTTGGGCGATCGCCCCTTTTGCTGCTTTCTGATAGGAGATCGCCCTTCTAATAGGAGATCGCCTATCTTTCTATTGTATTGTAATTTGTTTATGTTTTAATGGAAAAGTGATCGTATTTGTATTAAACTCCCTGTGAGGAGAAACTCTATTTGTTAGGAAAGATGGCTTTAAACTAGAGGGGGGGTGAATTGTTTAAAGAGGTTTTCGCAAACTTTTCCAAGCTAGAATGAATATCTTTCAGAAATCAAATGATTAAGCAATTCAGTTTGCCAAAACAGCAAGCAATACAGCACTGCCAGGAAAACAATCGGTTGTTTCTTCGAAACAATCGGTTGTTTATACCAGCAAACAACAAATAAACTAAAATTATAGAGTTAGGGATAGAGAGATTGTACACAGATGTTTATACTGGTTCACTCCAACCCAGAGCTACATCCAGTCTTCTCAGAAACCCTGAGGAATTCCACTAAGCAATCAAACCCAGATTACTTACACAACAACCAAGAGAATGACCTTGAACCCTTCAAGACACACACTCTCCTTGGTCAACACTGAGATCTCTGATCTTGAATACCTCAAGGTCACACAGACAATCTCAGCAACGTATACATAAAAGATTCAACAGTTTACAGAATTACACTTGTTACAGATAAGATCTGAAATCAATACAAGTGAAAAACCTATCCCAATACTTCAATCAATCTCTCAAGCACTTCAGCAATCTCTTTTTCAGTTCTTAGTTCTTTTGATATATCATCCTTTTCAAAAAAAAAAAAACTTATATAATACAGATCTTCTGATTATAAAAGGAAAGATTGTTTATCCATGATTGCTCTCAAAAAGATTGGTCAAAGCATTTAATGACTGGAGCGTATATAGTTTCAAATCATTTAAAGCTCAGTCAAAGAAAACAGTTTTTCTGTTATGGTTCCAAAACAAACAATCGATTGTTTCCTCGAATCAATCGGTTTTTTTGTCACTTAACAGTTTTCTCCAATCAAAAACAGTTTTCAAAACTTTCTCAAAACATCTAAGTATAAACAATCGGTTGTCTCGACAGAACAATCGGTTGTTTCAACTTAGTTTGAAAAACACTTTGTTTCATTAAAGATTGAGATGCTTTTTGCTTTGAGATTAAATCTAATATTGGTTTACACTTTGAACTACCCCAGAACAAAACTATAAAGCAGCACAGCAGCATCACACAAGCAGAGGCTTCATCATCCTTCAAAGGATTTGGATTCTTCAAAACCTTGAACACCACTTGGTTCAACACTATTTACATATATATAATTTTATTCACTTCAATCTATTTGTTACTTTTATTTTCATTATATAAATATGAATAGTATTTTGGCGGGATGTTACATTAATGGTATCAGAGCAGTTCGTCCTTAGGATGACCTGAGGGCTGTGGATCCATTGTGTTTCTTCTGCTCATGAAATTTATTTGAGTTTAAAATAACAACTATAGTGAAAGGTTTTCAAACGTTTTTGTATTGAAATTTTGTGTGTGCTTTGGTGAATATATGCTCTAACTGAAAATCTTAGTATTAAGAATGAGAAGGTCTTGATAAAGTAGTGAGGGTGCACACTCATAACTGGATCGAGATGATTCTCAATCTTAATTCCAAAGGTTTGATGTTTAGCATACCTTGAATTCTGGTGTGATTTACTTCATTTTATTGAGTATTTTCATATTGATTGAAAGTGGTTGTTTGGATTGATGATTGTATCCCAGTAGCTATTCTGGTGTTTTGCTTAAGTTTATAAGCGCTATGATTCTGTTGATGAGCTCAAATTCTTGATGACTTTGAGATGTTGACCTTTGTAAGGTTAAGATGTTACCTCCTGAATGAATTGATTTCTTATCGATCTCATTCTTGTAGTTGTAGGGAATATAGAAACCTGTAGTTTCAAATCTGAAACGAAGAGAGATGGCACGTAGACCTTCTACCCCTCCCCAACCTTTTTCGGAGATGAGCCAGATTGCTAAGGCTATCGAGATGATGGCAACTGCCATCCAACAACAGAATGCAACGATGGCTCAGAACCATCAAGCTACAATGCACCACTGGGAAACTGCTCGGTCGGCTGAAACAAATTCTCACGCCAGTCAGCCTCAAGAACGGATGGGACTGACTGAGTTCATGAGGCACAACCCACCCAAGTTTAGTGGGAATGCTAACCCTGATCAGGCAGATCAGTGGGTCAGAGAGTTGGGGAAAATCTTTAGGGCGACCTCCTGCCCTGAAGAGAAGAAATTGGTGTTCGCCACCTTTTTGCTATCTGGGGAAGCTGAGTTCTGGTGGATGGGAGCTCAGCAGATGATGGAGGCCCGAGAGGATGTGTTGGACTGGGAGAGCTTCAGGGTGAAGTTCCTGGAGAAATACTTCCCAGACAGCGCAAGGTTTGCGAGAGAAGCTGAGTTCCTAAAGTTGGAGCAGGGGGATATGTCTGTGAACGCCTATGCTGCTCGGTTTGAGTATCTCGCCCGATTCTACACCCAGGCGACCTCTGAGGCTTGGAGGTGTAGGAAGTTTGAAGAGGGACTGAGGCATGGACTGAAGAGGACCATAGCCCCGATGTGCATCAGGGAATTTCACGCCTTGGTAGAGAAGGCAAAGATGGTTGAGACCCTGGAAAAGGGTGATTCTCGGGTGATCAGGTCACACCCAGGGAGTTCTTCCAGTGGGAAGGCTAAGGTACAGCACCCACAAAGCAAGCCTTATACGAGACCTCCACCACATCGGGCGGAAGCAGCGCCATCCCAGTTTCAGCAGCAACAACCTTGGAAACTCAAGTGTTTCCATTGTGGTGGACCTCACGCGTCCAATGCGTGCCCCAAGAAGGCTTCTGAAAGAAGGTGTTTTGTCTGCCAAAGGACGGGGCACGTTGCTAGAGATTGCCCAAGAAGGAATGGGGCGACTCAACCCAGTGGCTCTCAGCAGTTGAGGAACGAAGGCAGCAGACCTCAGGCAACAGGGAGAGTGTTCGCCATGACAGGAGCAGAAGCGTCTCAGACAGGTAACCTCGTACAAGGTGTTTGTTTTATAGCTGGTAAAGGTGTAAAATCCTTGTTTGATTCTGGAGCGACACACTCCTTTGTGTCAAGCATGTGTGTAGCCGAGTTGGGCCTTCTAGTGAAGGAGTTACCTTTCGAACTGTTGGTCTCTACACCTGCGTCAGGACAGGTGTTGACCTCTACAGTTTGCCCTGAATGTCCGGTGATAGTAGAGGGACGCAGATTCAAAGTGAACTTGATCTGTCTACCTCTTCAGGACCTGGATATTATCCTGGGAATGGATTGGCTAGCTGCCAATCACGTTCTCATAGACTGCGGTAATCAGAAGATAGCGTTTCCAGACCTCCAAGAGCCAGATGTGATATCAGCTCAGCACGGGTTGTCGGAGTTGGAAAGAGGGGCGAGGTGCTTCGTGATGCTAGCTCGGTTGGAAGTGAAGAATGAAGGGGACGTAAGCAGAATCCATGTGGTGAAAGAATTCATGGACGTATTTCCAGAAGAAGTACCTGGGTTACCCCCTAAGAGAGAAGTGGAATTCTCCATTGATTTAGTGCCTGGAGCTGGACCAGTGTCAATGGCACCTTACAGGATGGCACCAGCCGAGTTGGTGGAATTAAAGAAGCAAGTGGAAGAATTGTTGGAGAAACAATTCATCAGACCCAGTGTATCTCCATGGGGGGCTCCAGTGCTCCTAGTTAAGAAGAAGGATGGAGGGTCTCGGCTGTGTATAGATTACAGGCAGTTGAACAAGTTGACCATCAAAAACAAGTACCCCCTACCTAGGATTGATGATTTGATGGATCAAATACATGGAGCCTCGGTGTTTTCCAAGATTGATCTGAGATCGGGGTACCACCAAATTTTGGTTAAAGCTGAAGATGTGCAAAAGACAGCTTTTAGGTCTCAGTATGGGCACTATGAGTATGTGGTGATGCCGTTTGGAGTAACCAATGCTCCAGCTCTGTTCATGGACTACATGAATAGGATTTTTCGCCCTTTCTTGGATAAGTTTGTGGTGGTCTTCATTGACGACATACTCATTTATTCAAGGACCGAGGAAGAACATGAAGAACACCTGAGGACAGTATTGGAAATACTGAGGGAGAAGCAACTCTATGCCAAGTTCTCTAAGTGTGAGTTTTGGCTGAAGGAAGTCAACTTCTTGGGACACGTGATATCTGCCCAGGGGATCTCGGTGGATCCAGCCAAAGTGGAGGCAGTGCTTCAATGGGAACGTCCTAAGACAGTTACTGAAATAAGGAGTTTTGTGGGCCTAGCTGGCTACTATCGGCGGTCTATTGAGGACTTTTCCAAGGTAGTGGCTCCTTTAACACAGCTGACCCGCAAGGATCAACCTTTTGCCTGGACCGACCGATGTGAGCAGAGCTTCAAGGAACTAAAAGAAAGGTTGACTAGTGCTCAAGTGCTGGTGATCCCAGAGGTGGGAAGACCTTTTGAGGTCTACTGTGATGCTTCACATCAGGGTTTGGGATGTGTTTTGATGCAAGAGAAAAGAGTGGTTGCATATGCTTCAAGGCAACTCAAGGTTCATGAGAGAAACTACCCTACGCATGATTTGGAGTTGGCGGCTGTGGTGTTTGCCTTGAAGATCTGGAGGCACTATTTATATGGAGCTCGGTTCCAGGTGTTCAGTGAAAGTGACACCAACCAAGGGTGTAGGACGGGCGATCAGACCGAAGAAGTTGTCCCCTAAGTTCATGGGACCATATCAGATCTTAAGGAGGATTGGCCCAGTAGCTTATGAGATCGCCCTGCCTCCCCATTTAGCAAATCTGCACAATGTCTTTCACGTATCACAGCTGAGGAAGTACATGGCAGACCCTGGTCATGTGCTGGAAGTGGAGATCAGGGATGACTTGTCCTTTGAGGCGAAACCAGTCAGGATTGACGATCGTCAAAGTAAACAGCTTAGAGGCAAGACCATCGACATGGTGAAAGTGGTGTGGGATGAGCGATCGGGTGATTCAACTTGGGAGTTAGAAGAACCCATGAGAGAAGCCTATCCATACCTCTTTTCCTTGTAATTCAATTTTTGAGGACGAAAATTTTTCTTGTTGGGGAGAATGTAAGGACCTGTACTTTTGAATTGGAATAAAAAGAGTTATATTTTAAATGAATTCTATGTATGTTTTATTTAAAATAAAAAGGAAGGAAAGTGTAGCCTAGTAGTGCATGATCGCCGGTCGCCTGCTACACATGAGCGCCAGGGCGCGAGGCATGTGGACGTCGCCAGGGCACGAGGCATGCAGGCATCGCGCGGGCGAGAGGCATGCAAGCATCGCGCGGGCGAGAGGCATGCGGGCATCGCCAGGGGCGCGAGGCATGCGGGCATTGCCAGGTCGCGAGGCATGAGGGCGTCGCCAGGGATAGACATCGGTCGTCTCCCAGAGGGAGACATCGGTCGTCTTCCAGGGCGAGGGAGACATCGGTCGTCTTCCAGGGCGAGGGAGACATCGGTCGTTCTCCAGGATGAGTCAGCGGTGGAAAGTTGTCGCGCGATGACGAGCTTCACACAGATAAAGTGGGACCTAGACTCCCAGCATGAAACGTCCTGCACGCGCGCCACGTAGACAAAAAGGGTGGTTCAGAGTGGTGACATCAGAATGTTGGCATGCGCAGGAGACACTCGCGGTCGTACTGTTCAGGGCAGTGGTTGGCATGCACCAGAGACAACAGTGGTCGTACTGTTCAGGGCAGTGGTTGGCATGCACTAGAGACAACAATGGTCGTACTGTTCAGGGCAATGGTTGTCAGGCTTTCCTGCAGAAGGGGTGGCAGCAGCAGCATACGTGGACAGGTAAGCTGGGATTCAAAAGCCACTGCGGGAAGGCAAAGAGCGTTACAGACTCAAGAGTGTTAGAGTGAGTGCAAACTTCCTCCCTCCCTTCTTCTCTCCTTTGTGTTGTGACTCAGGCAACCTCAAGCATCAGTACGACAAGCGACGTTGCCCTTAGAACACCTGGGAGTTTCTCTGCAAGTTCTACAAACCAGGCACTGAAAACAGAGCTAAGGCATCCTTTAAGCTCGATGGATTTTGGAGCTCTTGGTGTTTTGCGCAAGTCCAGGTAAGGGAAGCTAGCCTTCATTTTCAATACAAGCCATAGATTAGCTGTTTCTGAAGTGAGGGCGACGTGGTCACCGGTTTCATTTTCATCTTCGTGAATGCTCTGTTCTATGTGTTTGGGCGACGTGGTCGCCGGTTTTATATACAGACTTCGAAATACCTTGTTTTTGAACCAGATCGTCGGTTTTGGCGTTGTTTGCGAACTCCCTGTTTTTGGTGTTGCTTTGAAGCTGTTTGGGAATTAAATGTGATATACATGTGATATTCGAAAATCTGAACTTTTGAAATGATTGTTGCTGTGATTTGAATCATTCATTTGAGTGGTATGATGTTTTGAATGTTGTGAATGTGGGATCGAGGCATAGTATTTTCAGGAAAGGAAATACCGTGTAAGATCGTGTGTAGGTGTATTGACTAGGGGCTTGTCTAGAAGGAGATATCCTGACTCTGCTGATATAATGGAATCACGTAGATGAAGTTATTCAGTTGTGGAGAGTCGGAGGAGGTTCATATGAATGGGCGAGTAGTGTGAAAAAGAACGAGCTCGGCCTGTTATATGAATTAACCCTGTCATACCGGGAGAGTTAATGACATTGAGATTATATATGCGCATGGCTGTGTGGATTTCACAGCGACCCTGTGTGGATTTCACAGTGGTATGGTATGACAGGTGCAGATCTCTGAGCCTGAGTCAACGCACGAGTCAATCCGGAAGTAGTGTCAAGTGTCTTGTGTGATGAGTCAGTGGAAGTCTGACGTGAGAATGAGAAACCTTGAATTGATAGACACTTGATATATGTTGTGATTTTAATGACCTTCGAGGAATCGTGCAATATGTGTTTAGTTGATGGTTTACGTGGGTATCTTGAATTTGTTTTACCTTGATTTTAAAGTTCATATCTAACTCTTTTTAAATGTCTAGCTTACCCTGTGTTTCTTTTGTGTTGTGTTTGGCCTTTTCTTAAACCTGTAATGATCGTGTATAATTTACACGGGAGCAGATGATGTTGCAGGAAGTAGAGCTCCTTAGTGAATTGTCGCTGGAAGGAGATCGCCTGTTTTCTATATCTGTTGGGCGATCGCCCCTTTTGCTGCTTTCTGATAGGAGATCGCCCTTCTGATAGGAGATCGCCCTTCTAATAGGAGATCGCCCTTCTGTCAGGAGATCGCCTATCTTTCTATTGTATTGTATTTTGTTTATGTTTTAATGGAAAAGTGATCGTATTTGTATTAAACTCCCTGTGAGGAGAAACTCTATTTACATATATATAATTTTATTCACTTCAATCTATTTGTTACTTTTATTTTCATTATATAAATATGAATAGTATTTTGGCGGGATGTTACACCACGCGTGCCTTTGCGCATGCCAACACTCTGATGTCACTATTCTGAACCACCCTTTTTGTCTACGTGTCGCGCGTGCAGTACGTCTCATGCTGGGAGCCTGGGTCCCACCTTATCTGTGTGAAACTCGACATCGCGCGATAACCTTCCACCGATGACCGCTCGCGCGATGACTATCCACCGATGCCTCATCCTGGAGGACGACCGATGTGTCTCCCTGGGAGACGACCGATGTCTCGTCCTGGCGATGACCGCATGCCTCGCGCCCTGGCGATGCCCGCATGCCTCGCGCCCTGGCGATGCCCGCATGCCTCGCGCCCTGGCGATGCCCGCATGCCTCGCGCCCTGGCGATGCCCGCATGCCTCGCGTCCGGCGACGCCCGACGACACATCGCCATGCCTTGCTGTAGGTTCTTCATCCCACTATGTTACGTCCAAGGTATCATCTCCACATGACTTGGTGACGTCGGTAGCTTCACATTTCCAAGAGTAGATCAGCACTACTCCTCGTGCGCCCATGCATGCAACACTAAGGACGATTTCTTATGCTCAAGCATAGAGCTTCGCATGCACAGCGTATCTAAGGCTTAACCCACACCTTGATACGCGTGGTTTTTGGAACCCACTATGGTTGATCCAGTATCCTGACCACATACTGAGTGCACTTTCGGCGATCATGTGCACCATAGGCGATTGGCGATCATGTACACTACAGGCGATTAGCGTTCATGTGTAATCTAGGCGACAGGCGATAATGTACTAACCAGGCGATCTCATAGTCTTCTAAGCTACACTTTCCTTCCTTTTTATTTTAAATAAAAACATACTTAGAATTCATTTAAAATATATTCCTTTCATTCCAATTTAATTTTACAGGTCCTTACAGGTTGCATTCAACCTATGAGGGTGCATGAGGCCACAACAAGAAAGAAGGCTAAGTCGACGCCATATGAGTCGAAGAAGCCTAAGCCCACCACGCACAACTTCATAGTAGACCTCAAGGAGCTGATCGCCATTCTCGAGGTGGCTAGTAGACTGAAGTTTCCCCAAAAGACTGACAAGAGGCTAGGACCCAGCAAAGACAAATGGTGTGACTTCCACCAGGCGTGTGGTCACGGTCTAGGCAACTGCCTAGCGCTAGGACACCAACTCGATGAATTGGTAAGAAACGGTTTTCTAACAGACTACTTGTAGGAACCACAGGAGACCCTAGCGCCGGTGGCCCCAGCAGGAGACCAGGGGCACGAGTTACCCATCCATGGAGAGATCAACACCATCTCTGAAGGTTCTCAGGAGAAGGGTGTACCACTTCCCAGTGAAGGAAGTACACAAGAGGAGTGATGAATGTTGAGGAGGGGGAAGTTGGCCAGTTTCTAGAACCTAACCTCGTTTTTATGAAGGCTGATCGGCTAGACATAGTCCCACATGACAACGACCCGATGGTGATCTCAGTGGTGACAGTGGGAAGGAAGGTACACCAGGTCCTCATCGACCAAGGGAGTTCGGCAGACGTGATGTTCTGGTAGCCTTTCAACAAACTACAGTTATCACCTCACCAGTTGAGGCCTTACGATGGCTGCCTATATGGTTTTGCGGGAGACCAAGTGGAGATCAGAGGTTACATCGAGTTGAGAACAACTTTCATAGATGGCAATGCGTCTCGCACTGTCAACATAAGGTGATGTAGATCAAGTAGAAGAGAAAAGTGAGGCTCAAGCCTAAGAAGCTCAAGGACAAACTAGCTTAAAATCCTTCATACATCAAAGGATCACAAGGAGCAAGGCTAAAGTTTTGGGGAAAGGGCATCAAATGCTATATCTTTTTGTAATTACCCTTGTATAAATTTTTTAAATAGTATAGAAATATTCTTAGGACAATGCCAAAAGAGGAAAACCAAAATATACCTCTCATTGTAAGGCATTTAGGCGCATTTTTTAGGAAGAAGTGACTCTTCCTACTCCTTTCTCTCTTAGGTGCTAGAAGGAGCTAGAAGAGTGACTCTTCCCACTCCTTCTCCCTTGTAACATGACTAGTTCTCCTTATTATAAAGAGGAATGCTTGGTTCCTTGTAATACAAGTTGAAAAATTGAAGTAAAGAAACTATCTTGAATTGTTGTAAGAGAGTTTGCAAGACTAGTTCTCTTTCTCTTCTTCCATGTCTTATCTTGTGAGCTTTGGAAACTCTCAAGTGGCAGCACTCCTCACTCATCTTGGAAGAACCACCCTCCAAGTGGCGTGAAGCACCTCCATCCATGGCTACAACCACATAAGTCCATTTCCTTTCATCTTCCAAAATTACCCATTTGTGTTCTACTTGTTTGTTTTCAATTCTATTCGGTTCAATCTCTTCCTTTTGATGTCCTCTTTAATTTTCTGTATTTGTTTCTCATTTTAATCGATTCAAACATGATATATGTTGTTGTTTTCTATTCGGTTTCCAATGTTACCCATTTCTATGTTGAGTTCTTGAATTTCCATTAGTGGGTTTTGTTCCTTGTTGTGTTTCTATTGATAGTTTCAATTCTTGTTATGTTCTTGTTTCAAATCTTATGTTCTTGTGTTCTTATGGAGTTTATGTTGCCGTTCTTATGATTACCCACTCGGTTTCTATCATTGTATATCATGAAAAGTCACCTATTCATGTGTTTTTCTCTTGGACCTTTAGAAATGAACCTTCACATCTACTTAGCACTTGCTAAGTTAATGTCCAGTGGGGATTTTCTATAGGTGAATCACCCTAATTGCTCCAAGAATCTTGACCCAATTCTTGTTCTTGCCGGTTGACTCAGCTGTCGTTGACTCTGAGGCAGATGGTGGCTCCTCCTATCTTCGCAGTGGTTCTCCAAAGTATGGCTTTGTTGAGACTGAGGGGGGCCCTACCTACAATTGCACTTCGATGCTCAAGTCAATACAAGGCAAGAAATATCAAACAAGCAAAAGTGCTTAAGCTTATGATCTGTGTGTGTAAGAACTATGTCTTGTCTAGAAGACAACGTGCCTTTACCTTGGGGTTTTCCCCCCTTATATAATTCTTTCTGGGTTAACCTGCCACTGACATTCTCTTGCCAAAGCCTTGCCTCTAGCAAATTTAGGGTTACCTTTTCGGGATACTATCACACCGTCTTAGTGCAACTCCCATGGCAACATTCCTTTCTTAGAGTGCAACACTCGTGGCAACATTCTTTTTCTGGAGTGCGTATCTGACGGTATGGCCCCTAGGGTTACAATGTGTGTACCAGCACCGTGAGACCAATTCGTTCTTGTAAGTGCCCTAATTTCTCAAGTGCCTTGCATGCAACTTTCTCTAAGAACCCTAGCGCTCTTGGGCATTGGCACCCCTAGGGGTAATCTTCTTGTGCCAGACCCAAATGTCTTATACACGTTCTGCATGCAAGGTCTATATGTGAATCAAGCTTTCACTAATGTAATACTCTACTGTGCCGACCTCTGCCACGTCAACCTCTACTATACACTACCAACGTCCGAGGTCTGATTACTACAACATGTAATCTCTGGGGGTCCCTCTGTGGGTCCTACTGTGTAGACCTCTGCCACATCGATCTCCATTGTACATTGCCGACGTCCAAGGTCTGGCCACTACACAAGCCCCCCAGGCTTAAGCTGGAGCTTGCTTCAGCGAAAAGCCTAATTGCTCTTCTTGGCAACCTACGTGGCACTGAGGTGGCCCTGAGTGATTGGACGAGCACAGTACCTCGAGGTGACATCCCAGCACACTTTTTCTGGAGCGTACACGTGGCAATCTTAACGGTTGGGGAGCATTGTCGCTTTGTGCTTCCCCTATACGTTAACCCTTTGCCCCATACCCCCTTGACTATTTCATTCCCTTTCTTGCTCATCTTTCAAACGTTTCTGCTTCTCGAGCACTCTACTTCCTTTCTCGATACCTCACCATCTACAACCAGAATCACTTAAAGGTACGTTCTTTTTGCTATTTCTGTTTTCATTTCTACTATTGCGATGTCTTTTAATCTGCTATAACTGCCTGGGACTGTTTACGATTCTCGCATTTTACATTCTCCCGTTCTCTGTTTTTCTGTTGCGCTGTGTTATTTGAAACGCACGTGTTCTTCCCATTCTGAACCTCGCCTTTCTTTTTCTTTTCTTTGTTTTAGCCGTTTCTTCATTCAATGGATCAGTCTAACTCTCCCCAACCTATGGATGAATCCAACTCAACCCAACCTTCAACTCCACCAACAACCCTAGCTCTTCCTCCCGCTCACTACCAAAAACTGTACCCCTAGGCTTCCAGCAGACTCCTGAAGGAGGTCTCTGAGTTCACAACCTCCAAGAGCATAGTGGATTATAGGAAGAGCGAGACCTGCCACCCCTCCCACATCTTCGCGAAGGAACACGACAACTTCGTGTGGGTGGCCCCCTGCAAGGTAGGGGAGCCAGTGTGCTGTGATGAGGCGTCTAGCCAGGAGGGTCCGTTTTGCTTCATTTACTCGACGGTCTTCAGGAAGGTCCTCCTCCACCTTCCTCTCATCGATTTTGAGCGGGCAATGCTAATGGAGATGAACGTCGCCCCCGCTCAACTCCATCCGAATGGCTGGGCCTTTGTCAGGGCCTTCGCCATCTTCTGCGAGCACTTTGGCCATCTCCCCTCCATGGACGCCATCCTATACTTCTTCGAGGCCAAGGGTCCAGGGAAGAACTTGTGTGTGAGCATCAACGAGGTTGCTGGAAGAGCACTGCTGACCCACTTCCAACAATCCTACAAAGGCTTCAAGGGGAAATTCTTCAAAGTTCGATGCAACAACCGTAACCCCACCCTCCTGGATGGTTTTCCCCTGTATTGGGTTGAGAAACCCACACTGGCGAAGCCTAAGAGTCTCCTGGACTTGCACCCCAAAGACTGAGAGGTGTGTGAGTTCCTCTCTGGCCGCGAGACTGTATTCAGCACGGCTAACCTGATAAAGAATGAATACAGTCCTAAGGCCTTAAAGGCTATATCAATACCCTTCTTCCTACTCTGATCATTATCGTTTGTTTTTCATATTTCTGTTTTTGTTTACCTTTAACCTATTGGTAACTGAGTCTTTCTATTTTGTTGTAGGCATGGCGATTGGTGCCGATAGGAAGAGGCGCCTGACCACCCTGGCTGCAAAGAAGGGTGGTGCTGACCCCTCCATTACTGCTCCAGCTGAGGCTGTTACTGTTGCAGACCCCTCTACCGCCGTCCTTCCCCTCCTGCCTGCTCCAAGCCATCCCCACGTGATGTGAGTTGATTTTAGGTTCATTATATTTGTGACACTTTCTTAGAATTAGGATCAAGATTCTTAGCAATTTAGAGTGAGTCACCTAAGGAAAATCCCCACTGGACATTAACTTAACAAGTGTTAAGTAGATGTGAAGGTTCATTTCCAAAGGTCCAAGGTTAAAACACAATTAATGGTGATGAATGAATGAAGAACAAGGTGCTGAACTCAAAAAAAGAATAGGTGCAGAATTTAAACACAAAAAAAACAGAATGGAAACACAAATTGAAACAAAAGAACCGATTGAAATTCAAGAACAAGACATAGAATCAAAACTACCGATTGAAATGACTATGGAAGATGAAAGAACATGAAACTTATGTGGTTGTAGCCATGGATTGGGAATGGACACGCCACTTGGAGGTGATGATCCAAGATAAGTGCAGATTTGCCGCCACTTGAGAGCTCCCAAAACTCACAAGATGAGACTAGAAAGGAGAAAGCAATTCTCACACTCACACAAATTTGTGTATAGTAACTTTACTCTAAATTCAATCTTATTTACATGAGCATAGCACCTCTATTTATAGTGTGAGAGGGCTGAAATTAAAGTGGGAAAATTCAAATGAGAAGCATTTGAATTTGGAGCCAAAACACATGTCACAAGGGAGGTGTGACTTGATTTCTACTTTGGCACCTCCTAAAACTACACCTACACCTACTCTTTATGTCACATGGAAGGTGTGACTTGTTTTTGTACATTAACACCCCTTATTTTAATTCCTACACCTTCCTTCAAAGTTCTACTAAAAACTATACACAAGTAATTACAAAAAGAGACATCCATTGATGCTCTTCTCCCAAAGCTTTAGCCTTGCTCCTAGTCATCCTTTGAGGCATGAAGGATGTTGAGCTAATTGGTTGGGCTTGGGCCCCAACTTGGGCTTGGGCTTCATGGGCTTGGGCCTCAGACGCCTCCTCTACTTGGTCTTCATCATGCTCCCCGGTTGGAGAGAATTCGTCCACGAATTTGGAAGACCTGTAGAAAAGGGAGTTAGATCATTAATATTAAAAGAATTACTTCCAAGAAATGTATCAGGCATATCTAACTCATAGGCATTATCGTTAATCCTCTTGATCACCTGAAACGGACCATCTCCTCGAGGCATAAGTTTGGACTTCCTTTGAGTAGGGAATCTATCCTTCCTCAAGTGTAGCCAAACCCAATCGCCCGGTTCAAAGATTAATGCCTTACGCCTTTTGTTGGCATTTTCAGCATATTTGCCAACTTTCTTCTCAATTTGTAACTTGATGTGATTATGCAAGTCTTTAATAAAAGAAGCTTTTTCAAAACCATCCTTGCATAAAATCTCATCAAGTACAGGTATTGGAAGAAGATCTAGAGGTGGTAAAGGGTTGAACCCATAAACAACCTCAAAAGGAGAATGGGCAGTTGTAGAATTTACTACTCTATTATAAGAAAACTCAATATGAGGTAGTAAATTCTCCCAAACCCTTGGGTTCCTGGAAATAAAGCATCTTAACATTTGACCCAAAGTTCTATTGACCACCTCTGTTTGACCATCAGTTTGGGGGTGGCAAGTAGTAGAAAACAAAAGTTTTGTGCCAAGTTTGCCCCATAAGGTCCTCCAAAAGTGGCTTAAAAACTTTGAATCCCTGTCGGATACAATACTTCTAGGAAGACCATGCAAACGAACAACTTCCTTAAAGAACAGATTTGCAATATAACAAGCGTCATCTACTTTGTGGCAAGGAATAAAATGAGCCATCTTAGAAAAGCGGTCCACTACCACAAAGATAGAATCCTTTCCTGTCGATGTCTTGGGAAGACCTAAGATAAAATCCATTGAAATATCTACCCAAGGCATTGATGGGATAGGAAGAGGGGTATATAAACCATGGGGATGGACTTTAGATTTAGCCTTCCTACATGCTATACATTTATCACAGAAGCTATGTACGGATTTTCGCATGTGAGGCCAAAAGAAATGTTCATGCAATGTTTCTAAAGTCTTAGCAACCCCAAAATGTCCCATAAGCCCACCCTCATGAGCCTCTCTAACAAGAGATTGTCGTATAGAACCATGGGGAACACAAAGTCTTTTTCCTTTGAAAAGAAAACCATTATGTAAGAAAAAGTCTTTGTGTCCTCCTTTGGAACACTCTTGATAGATAAGTGAGAAATCTAAGTCATCATGATATAGTTCCTTTATGTGATCAAAACCTAAATATTGAACATCCAAGACATTTAACAAGGTGTGTCTTCTTGAAAGAGCATCAGCAACCACATTAATTTTACCTTGTTTATGTTTGATCACATAAGGAAACTGTTCAATAAACTCCACCCACTTGGCATGTCTCTTATTAAGCTTGCTTTGGCCTTTCAAATATTTTAGGGACTCATGATCACTATGGATCACAAATTCCTTAGGAAAAAGATAATGTTGCCAATTTTGCAAAGCTCGAACAAGAGCATAAAGTTCTTTATCATAAGTGGAGTAATTGATATGACTCCCTTTGAGTTTCTCACTAAAATAAGCTATGGGGTGGCCCTCTTGAAGGAGGACAGCCCCAATGCCTATATTAGAGGCATCACACTCAATCTCAAATGTTTTAGCAAAGTTAGGAAGGGCTAAGATGGGGGCCTTAGTCCATTTTTCTTTTAAAGTCACAAAAGCTTTTTCTTGCTCTTGTCCCCACTTAAAGACCACATCCTTCTTTACTATAGCATTGAGAGGTGCAGCAATAGTACTAAAGTCTTTCACAAACCGCCTATAAAAGCTAGCAAGTCCATGAAAACTTCGTACTTCACTAACATTGGAGGGTGTTGGCCAATGTTGAATTGCTGCAACCTTTGTTTGATCAACATGCACCCCTTTATAACTTACAACAAACCCTAGGAATTCTATATGATCAAGTGCAAACATACATTTAGCAAGATTAGCATACAAATGTTCCTTACTAAGGGTTTCTAAAACTTCCCTAACATGCTTCTCATGATCTTTCAAAGACAAACTATATATAAGAATATCATCAAAATAAACCACAACAAACTTGCCAATGAATGGTCTTAAGACATGATGCATGAGTTGCATGAAGGTACTAGGAGCATTAGTCAAGCCAAAAGGCATGACCAACCACTCATATAAACCAAATTTGGTCTTAAAAGCGGTTTTCCATTCATCCCCCGGTTTAATCCGGATTTGGTTATAACCACTCTTAAGATCAATCTTGGAAAATATTTTAGACCCATGTAATTCATCCAACAAGTCATCTAACCTAGGAATGGGATGCCTATATTTGATTGTAATGTTATTTATAGCGCGACAATCCGTACACATTCTCCATGACCCATCCTTTTTAGGAACAAGGATGACAGGCATAGCACATGGGCTCATGCTATCTTGTACCCATCCCTTAGCAATTAATCCCTCAACTTGTTGTTGAATTTCTTTGGTCTCTGTGGGATTGGTCCTATATGCTGGGCGATTTGGTAAAGAAGCCCCGGGAATGAAGTCTATTTGGTGTTCAATCCCTCTTAAAGGTGGTAAGCCATTAGGAGGATCTTGAAACACATCTTCAAATTCCTTCACCAAATTGTCCAAACATGTGGGACTATCCTTAGCCGACTCACGATCAATAATACTAGGAATAGCTAAAAAAATAGGCTTTTGAGCAACTATTACCTTTTTAACTTCTTGAGTAGTCATGAGAAGGCTTCTCTTGGAACTTTTTTTATCATTTTCATGCTCTCTCTTTTGCTTCATTTTAATTTGGTCCTCATGGACTTCCTTTGGAGAAAGAGACTTAAGTATGACCTTGTGCCCATGGAAGGTAAAAGAAATTTTGTTGGTAAAGCCATCATGAAAAACTTTTCTATCATATTGCCATGGCCTACCTAAAAGAACATGTGTTGCTTCCATTGGGACAACATCACACAAGACCTCATCTTTGTATTTACCAATGGAAAAAGCAATGAGGACTTGTTTGTTAACTATGATTTCTCCAACCTCACTTAACCATTGTAGTTTATAGGGCTTTGTATGAGAGATAGTAGACAATCCAAGCTTAACTACCACTCTTGTACTAGCCACATTTGTGCAACTCCCCCCATCCACAATCAAAGAACACAACTTATCATTAATGAGACATCTTGTATGGAAAATATTTTCTCTTTGGCTCTCTTCAAAAGGTTTTAAAACTTGGCTAAGCATTCGTCTCACTACTAATAAGTCGCCTTCAAGTGGACTTTCACTCTCATGCTCACTTGGGGACCTAGGAGGTGTGGAAGGTCTAGAGGAATCCGAACTATGCTCACTCACAACCACCCCATCACGCATCATCATAGTCCTTTTGGAAGGACAATTAGCCGCTATATGACCATAGCCTAAACATTTGAAACACTTTTACTTGAAGATTTAGTTGGTGATTTAGGAGTAGAAGTTGAAGGCTTAGAATCTCTAGGTTTGAAAGTAGAATCTTTTGAAGGAATTTTTGAAAAAGATTTTCCTTTGTTTTTCCAAGATGAATTGTAAAATCCATCATTATGAGTATTTTTAAAAGAATTTTCCTTGCAAGTTGAGTTTCTACCTTGATGGCAAGGTGAACCAAATTTTCTAAAGAGGAATACTCATTAAGTTCTACAACATCTTGGATATCCCTTCTAAGACCACTAACAAATCTAGCCATTTTAGCTTCATCATTCTCATGCATATTGGCTCTAGTTAAAAGCGTTTCAAGTTCTTTATAATAAGCATCCACACTTAGCGTGCCTTGGTGAAGCCGTTGGAGCTTCAACAATAGGTCTTTCCTAAAGTGTGGAGGCACAAATCTAGCGCGCATGCAAGCTTTTAAATCATCCCAAGAGACCACGGGCAGCCTCTTGTTTAGCCCAATGTCCATGAGAGTTTTGTGCCACCATTGCATGGCATAGTCCATAAATTCTAGGGAGGCTAGCTTAACCTTTTGGTCTTCTTGGACCTCATGTACAAAAAATATTTGCTCTACCTTAGCCTCCCATCCTAAATACACATTAGGATCTCCTTCACCACTAAAACTAGGTAATTTTACATAAAGCATAAAAGGCTTAGCCACATTTTGGCGCCTATCTTCATGATGGTGATGCATCCTCCAAGCATTTTCTTCATGATATCCATAAGAATTTTGTGAAGACCTTGAAGTATGCCTATGATGATGATGGTGTCTTCTCTCATGGTTGTGATGATGATCTTCACGGTCCAACTCCAATCTTTGGAGCCTTGCCTCCATTTGTCTTAATGCCTCATCTTTTTGTGCAATTGTTAGTTTAGCATCCTTTAATTCACCAATTAGGTATGCTTTTTGAGGTGAGTGAGGCTTAGATGATTCTCCACTAGAAGGATTAGCCATGATAAAATGAAACACAAAAACACAAAGAAGAAACTATTATAGAAAACAAAGTTAGAAAAACAAGGTGAAAAACAAATATAGCTTGCGGCAATGATGTAAAATCTCTCAAACCACTCCAAGAAAATATATCCTTCCTTTACCAAGCCTCTCTTGTGGATTGGATGAGCCTCAAGTGAAAGATGCCAAAGCAAACCACACTTAGTCAAAGAACAATTCACCACAAAACTAGAGGAAACAAGAAAGACAAGCAAGAAAAGGTATAAGCAAGAAAAGCTAAACCAAAGTGGAAGTAAAGATATGACAAAACTTTGGAAAAGAATATTGAATAAAAATGACAAGCAAAGAAAATAAGGCACTCAATAAAAGGTAGTACACAAATAGAACCTAGAGAATGGTACTAGAATTGGATTAACAAAACCAAAACAGTACTACAGAATATTAAGGTGTCAAAATGCGTGACTTAAACAAATTATGCTGAGCTGGATAATTCAAATTTGAATTTGAAATTTAAACCACAGAAATTTCAAGATCTTAGCTCAAATTTGGCGCTGGAATCACACCAAAATGATGCACCAATAAATTGTGATAATTTTTTCAAATCTGATGCCACTTCACCGTTTTTTTTCGCGCCAGAATTGCACACTGATTGTATTTGATTTATCATTTTTTTTCTATTTTGAATTTTTCCTCACTTTTTTTTTTCACTTTTTTCTAACACATCAATCTGTTCAGATACAGAATTTTAGAATTTTTCATAAACGGAATTAAATTCTGTAAACAAAAACAGCCAGCACAGTTTCAACAAAAACAGAGGAAGCCTAATTTGGAATTAAAACAATATTAAGAAACTTCAAAGACACAATAGAATTGATGTATGTGAACTTGTATGGATCTATCACACAAGCATGAACTCAAATCTAAAATTAAAAATGCACCAAAGGCTCAACAAAACAGATTAGAAACTGCACTCAAAATTAAAAGCAATCAACGAAAAATTATCAAGAAAAGTACTACATAGAAGTGATGACAATTTAGGAGAAACATGACTTAACAAAACTTGTATGGATTCAAAAAGCAAAAATGACTCAAACACAATTAATTTTGCACCAATTAAAACAGCAAGGAAAGACTCAAATTAAAGCAAAAACAGAATAACTAACACAACAAGGAACCTAAAAAAAAATTCTGCACAAAAATAAAGTGCTGGAAAATGGAAATTGCTTGAATAGAAAGTGTCAATTCAACTCAACAAGAACAAAACATCACCATAGCTCATGATACCACATGATGTGAGTTGATTTTAGGTTCATTATATTTGTGACACTTTCTTAGAATTAGGATCAAGATTCTTAGCAATTTAGAGTGAGTCACCTAAGGAAAATCCCCACTGGACATTAACTTAACAAGTGTTAAGTAGATGTGAAGGTTCATTTCCAAAGGTCCAAGGTTAAAACACAATTAATGGTGATGAATGAATGAAGAACAAGGTGCTGAACTCAAAAAAAGAATAGGTGCAGAATTTAAACACAAAAAAAACAGAATGGAAACACAAATTGAAACAAAAGAACCGATTGAAATTCAAGAACAAGACATAGAATCAAAACTACCGATTGAAATGACTATGGAAGATGAAAGAACATGAAACTTATGTGGTTGTAGCCATGGATTGGGAATGGACACGCCACTTGGAGGTGATGATCCAAGATAAGTGCAGATTTGCCGCCACTTGAGAGCTCCCAAAACTCACAAGATGAGACTAGAAAGGAGAAAGCAATTCTCACACTCACACAAATTTGTGTATAGTAACTTTACTCTAAATTCAATCTTATTTTACATGAGCATAGCACCTCTATTTATAGTGTGAGAGGGCTGAAATTAAAGTGGGAAAATTCAAATGAGAAGCATTTGAATTTGGAGCCAAACACATGTCACAAGGGAGGTGTGACTTGATTTCTACTTTGGCACCTCCTAAAACTACACCTACACCTACTCTTTATGTCACATGGAAGGTGTGACTTGTTTTTGTACATTAACACCCCTTATTTTAATTCCTACACCTTCCTTCAAAGTTCTACTAAAAACTATACACAAGTAATTACAAAAAGAGACATCCATTGATGCTCTTCTCCCAAAGCTTTAGCCTTGCTCCTAGTCATCCTTTGAGGCATGAAGGATGTTGAGCTAATTGGTTGGGCTTGGGCCCCAACTTGGGCTTGGGCTTCATGGGCTTGGGCCTCAGACGCCTCCTCTACTTGGTCTTCATCATGCTCCCCGGGTTGGAGAGAATTCGTCCACGAATTTGGAAGACCTGTAGAAAAGGGAGTTAGATCATTAATATTAAAAGAATTACTTCCAAGAAATGTATCAGGCATATCTAACTCATAGGCATTATCGTTAATCCTCTTGATCACCTGAAACGGACCATCTCCTCGAGGCATAAGTTTGGACTTCCTTTGAGTAGGGAATCTATCCTTCCTCAAGTGTAGCCAAACCCAATCGCCCGGTTCAAAGATTAATGCCTTACGCCTTTTGTTGGCATTTTCAGCATATTTGCCAACTTTCTTCTCAATTTGTAACTTGATGTGATTATGCAAGTCTTTAATAAAAGAAGCTTTTTCAAAACCATCCTTGCATAAAATCTCATCAAGTACAGGTATTGGAAGAAGATCTAGAGGTGGTAAAGGGTTGAACCCATAAACAACCTCAAAAGGAGAATGGGCAGTTGTAGAATTTACTACTCTATTATAAGAAAACTCAATATGAGGTAGTAAATTCTCCCAAACCCTTGGGTTCCTGGAAATAAAGCATCTTAACATTTGACCCAAAGTTCTATTGACCACCTCTGTTTGACCATCAGTTTGGGGGTGGCAAGTAGTAGAAAACAAAAGTTTTGTGCCAAGTTTGCCCCATAAGGTCCTCCAAAAGTGGCTTAAAAACTTTGAATCCCTGTCGGATACAATACTTCTAGGAAGACCATGCAAACGAACAACTTCCTTAAAGAACAGATTTGCAATATAACAAGCGTCATCTACTTTGTGGCAAGGAATAAAATGAGCCATCTTAGAAAAGCGGTCCACTACCACAAAGATAGAATCCTTTCCTGTCGATGTCTTGGGAAGACCTAAGATAAAATCCATTGAAATATCTACCCAAGGCATTGATGGGATAGGAAGAGGGGTATATAAACCATGGGGATGGACTTTAGATTTAGCCTTCCTACATGCTATACATTTATCACAGAAGCTATGTACGGATTTTCGCATGTGAGGCCAAAAGAAATGTTCATGCAATGTTTCTAAAGTCTTAGCAACCCCAAAATGTCCCATAAGCCCACCCTCATGAGCCTCTCTAACAAGAGATTGTCGTATAGAACCATGGGGAACACAAAGTCTTTTTCCTTTGAAAAGAAAACCATTATGTAAGAAAAAGTCTTTGTGTCCTCCTTTGGAACACTCTTGATAGATAAGTGAGAAATCTAAGTCATCATGATATAGTTCCTTTATGTGATCAAAACCTAAATATTGAACATCCAAGACATTTAACAAGGTGTGTCTTCTTGAAAGAGCATCAGCAACCACATTAATTTTACCTTGTTTATGTTTGATCACATAAGGAAACTGTTCAATAAACTCCACCCACTTGGCATGTCTCTTATTAAGCTTGCTTTGGCCTTTCAAATATTTTAGGGACTCATGATCACTATGGATCACAAATTCCTTAGGAAAAAGATAATGTTGCCAATTTTGCAAAGCTCGAACAAGAGCATAAAGTTCTTTATCATAAGTGGAGTAATTGATATGACTCCCTTTGAGTTTCTCACTAAAATAAGCTATGGGGTGGCCCTCTTGAAGGAGGACAGCCCCAATGCCTATATTAGAGGCATCACACTCAATCTCAAATGTTTTAGCAAAGTTAGGAAGGGCTAAGATGGGGGCCTTAGTCCATTTTTCTTTTAAAGTCACAAAAGCTTTTTCTTGCTCTTGTCCCCACTTAAAGACCACATCCTTCTTTACTATAGCATTGAGAGGTGCAGCAATAGTACTAAAGTCTTTCACAAACCGCCTATAAAAGCTAGCAAGTCCATGAAAACTTCGTACTTCACTAACATTGGAGGGTGTTGGCCAATGTTGAATTGCTGCAACCTTTGTTTGATCAACATGCACCCCTTTATAACTTACAACAAACCCTAGGAATTCTATATGATCAAGTGCAAACATACATTTAGCAAGATTAGCATACAAATGTTCCTTACTAAGGGTTTCTAAAACTTCCCTAACATGCTTCTCATGATCTTTCAAAGACAAACTATATATAAGAATATCATCAAAATAAACCACAACAAACTTGCCAATGAATGGTCTTAAGACATGATGCATGAGTTGCATGAAGGTACTAGGAGCATTAGTCAAGCCAAAAGGCATGACCAACCACTCATATAAACCAAATTTGGTCTTAAAAGCGGTTTTCCATTCATCCCCCGGTTTAATCCGGATTTGGTTATAACCACTCTTAAGATCAATCTTGGAAAATATTTTAGACCCATGTAATTCATCCAACAAGTCATCTAACCTAGGAATGGGATGCCTATATTTGATTGTAATGTTATTTATAGCGCGACAATCCGTACACATTCTCCATGACCCATCCTTTTTAGGAACAAGGATGACAGGCATAGCACATGGGCTCATGCTATCTTGTACCCATCCCTTAGCAATTAATCCCTCAACTTGTTGTTGAATTTCTTTGGTCTCTGTGGGATTGGTCCTATATGCTGGGCGATTTGGTAAAGAAGCCCCGGGAATGAAGTCTATTTGGTGTTCAATCCCTCTTAAAGGTGGTAAGCCATTAGGAGGATCTTGAAACACATCTTCAAATTCCTTCACCAAATTGTCCAAACATGTGGGACTATCCTTAGCCGACTCACGATCAATAATACTAGGAATAGCTAAAAAAATAGGCTTTTGAGCAACTATTACCTTTTTAACTTCTTGAGTAGTCATGAGAAGGCTTCTCTTGGAACTTTTTTTATCATTTTCATGCTCTCTCTTTTGCTTCATTTTAATTTGGTCCTCATGGACTTCCTTTGGAGAAAGAGACTTAAGTATGACCTTGTGCCCATGGAAGGTAAAAGAAATTTTGTTGGTAAAGCCATCATGAAAAACTTTTCTATCATATTGCCATGGCCTACCTAAAAGAACATGTGTTGCTTCCATTGGGACAACATCACACAAGACCTCATCTTTGTATTTACCAATGGAAAAAGCAATGAGGACTTGTTTGTTAACTATGATTTCTCCAACCTCACTTAACCATTGTAGTTTATAGGGCTTTGTATGAGAGATAGTAGACAATCCAAGCTTAACTACCACTCTTGTACTAGCCACATTTGTGCAACTCCCCCCATCCACAATCAAAGAACACAACTTATCATTAATGAGACATCTTGTATGGAAAATATTTTCTCTTTGGCTCTCTTCAAAAGGTTTTAAAACTTGGCTAAGCATTCGTCTCACTACTAATAAGTCGCCTTCAAGTGGACTTTCACTCTCATGCTCACTTGGGGACCTAGGAGGTGTGGAAGGTCTAGAGGAATCCGAACTATGCTCACTCACAACCACCCCATCACGCATCATCATAGTCCTTTTGGAAGGACAATTAGCCGCTATATGACCATAGCCTAAACATTTGAAACACTTTTTACTTGAAGATTTAGTTGGTGATTTAGGAGTAGAAGTTGAAGGCTTAGAATCTCTAGGTTTGAAAGTAGAATCTTTTGAAGGAATTTTTGAAAAAGATTTTCCTTTGTTTTTCCAAGATGAATTGTAAAATCCATCATTATGAGTATTTTTAAAAGAATTTTTCCTTGCAAGTTGAGTTTCTACCTTGATGGCAAGGTGAACCAAATTTTCTAAAGAGGAATACTCATTAAGTTCTACAACATCTTGGATATCCCTTCTAAGACCACTAACAAATCTAGCCATTTTAGCTTCATCATTCTCATGCATATTGGCTCTAGTTAAAAGCGTTTCAAGTTCTTTATAATAAGCATCCACACTTAGCGTGCCTTGGTGAAGCCGTTGGAGCTTCAACAATAGGTCTTTCCTAAAGTGTGGAGGCACAAATCTAGCGCGCATGCAAGCTTTTAAATCATCCCAAGAGACCACGGGCAGCCTCTTGTTTAGCCCAATGTCCATGAGAGTTTTGTGCCACCATTGCATGGCATAGTCCATAAATTCTAGGGAGGCTAGCTTAACCTTTTGGTCTTCTTGGACCTCATGTACAAAAAATATTTGCTCTACCTTAGCCTCCCATCCTAAATACACATTAGGATCTCCTTCACCACTAAAACTAGGTAATTTTACATAAAGCATAAAAGGCTTAGCCACATTTTGGCGCCTATCTTCATGATGGTGATGCATCCTCCAAGCATTTTCTTCATGATATCCATAAGAATTTTGTGAAGACCTTGAAGTATGCCTATGATGATGATGGTGTCTTCTCTCATGGTTGTGATGATGATCTTCACGGTCCAACTCCAATCTTTGGAGCCTTGCCTCCATTTGTCTTAATGCCTCATCTTTTTGTGCAATTGTTAGTTTAGCATCCTTTAATTCACCAATTAGGTATGCTTTTTGAGGTGAGTGAGGCTTAGATGATTCTCCACTAGAAGGATTAGCCATGATAAAATGAAACACAAAAACACAAAGAAGAAACTATTATAGAAAACAAAGTTAGAAAAACAAGGTGAAAAACAAATATAGCTTGCGGCAATGATGTAAAATCTCTCAAACCACTCCAAGAAAATATATCCTTCCTTTACCAAGCCTCTCTTGTGGATTGGATGAGCCTCAAGTGAAAGATGCCAAAGCAAACCACACTTAGTCAAAGAACAATTCACCACAAAACTAGAGGAAACAAGAAAGACAAGCAAGAAAAGGTATAAGCAAGAAAAGCTAAACCAAAGTGGAAGTAAAGATATGACAAAACTTTGGAAAAGAATATTGAATAAAAATGACAAGCAAAGAAAATAAGGCACTCAATAAAAGGTAGTACACAAATAGAACCTAGAGAATGGTACTAGAATTGGATTAACAAAACCAAAACAGTACTACAGAATATTAAGGTGTCAAAATGCGTGACTTAAACAAATTATGCTGAGCTGGATAATTCAAATTTGAATTTGAAATTTAAACCACAGAAATTTCAAGATCTTAGCTCAAATTTGGCGCTGGAATCACACCAAAATGATGCACCAATAAATTGTGATAATTTTTTCAAATCTGATGCCACTTCACCGTTTTTTTTCGCGCCAGAATTGCACACTGATTGTATTTGATTTATCATTTTTTTTCTATTTTGAATTTTTCCTCACTTTTTTTTTTCACTTTTTTCTAACACATCAATCTGTTCAGATACAGAATTTTAGAATTTTTCATAAACGGAATTAAATTCTGTAAACAAAAACAGCCAGCACAGTTTCAACAAAAACAGAGGAAGCCTAATTTGGAATTAAAACAATATTAAGAAACTTCAAAGACACAATAGAATTGATGTATGTGAACTTGTATGGATCTATCACACAAGCATGAACTCAAATCTAAAATTAAAAATGCACCAAAGGCTCAACAAAACAGATTAGAAACTGCACTCAAAATTAAAAGCAATCAACGAAAAATTATCAAGAAAAGTACTACATAGAAGTGATGACAATTTAGGAGAAACATGACTTAACAAAACTTGTATGGATTCAAAAAGCAAAAATGACTCAAACACAATTAATTTTGCACCAATTAAAACAGCAAGGAAAGACTCAAATTAAAGCAAAAACAGAATAACTAACACAACAAGGAACCTAAAAAAAAATTCTGCACAAAAATAAAGTGCTGGAAAATGGAAATTGCTTGAATAGAAAGTGTCAATTCAACTCAACAAGAACAAAACATCACCATAGCTCATGATACCACATGATGTGAGTTGATTTTAGGTTCATTATATTTGTGACACTTTCTTAGAATTAGGATCAAGATTCTTAGCAATTTAGAGTGAGTCACCTAAGGAAAATCCCCACTGGACATTAACTTAACAAGTGTTAAGTAGATGTGAAGGTTCATTTCCAAAGGTCCAAGGTTAAAACACAATTAATGGTGATGAATGAATGAAGAACAAGGTGCTGAACTCAAAAAAAGAATAGGTGCAGAATTTAAACACAAAAAAAACAGAATGGAAACACAAATTGAAACAAAAGAACCGATTGAAATTCAAGAACAAGACATAGAATCAAAACTACCGATTGAAATGACTATGGAAGATGAAAGAACATGAAACTTATGTGGTTGTAGCCATGGATTGGGAATGGACACGCCACTTGGAGGTGATGATCCAAGATAAGTGCAGATTTGCCGCCACTTGAGAGCTCCCAAAACTCACAAGATGAGACTAGAAAGGAGAAAGCAATTCTCACACTCACACAAATTTGTGTATAGTAACTTTACTCTAAATTCAATCTTATTTTACATGAGCATAGCACCTCTATTTATAGTGTGAGAGGGCTGAAATTAAAGTGGGAAAATTCAAATGAGAAGCATTTGAATTTGGAGCCAAAACACATGTCACAAGGGAGGTGTGACTTGATTTCTACTTTGGCACCTCCTAAAACTACACCTACACCTACTCTTTATGTCACATGGAAGGTGTGACTTGTTTTTGTACATTAACACCCCTTATTTTAATTCCTACACCTTCCTTCAAAGTTCTACTAAAAACTATACACAAGTAATTACAAAAAGAGACATCCATTGATGCTCTTCTCCCAAAGCTTTAGCCTTGCTCCTAGTCATCCTTTGAGGCATGAAGGATGTTGAGCTAATTGGTTGGGCTTGGGCCCCAACTTGGGCTTGGGCTTCATGGGCTTGGGCCTCAGACGCCTCCTCTACTTGGTCTTCATCATGCTCCCCGGGTTGGAGAGAATTCGTCCACGAATTTGGAAGACCTGTAGAAAAGGGAGTTAGATCATTAATATTAAAAGAATTACTTCCAAGAAATGTATCAGGCATATCTAACTCATAGGCATTATCGTTAATCCTCTTGATCACCTGAAACGGACCATCTCCTCGAGGCATAAGTTTGGACTTCCTTTGAGTAGGGAATCTATCCTTCCTCAAGTGTAGCCAAACCCAATCGCCCGGTTCAAAGATTAATGCCTTACGCCTTTTGTTGGCATTTTCAGCATATTTGCCAACTTTCTTCTCAATTTGTAACTTGATGTGATTATGCAAGTCTTTAATAAAAGAAGCTTTTTCAAAACCATCCTTGCATAAAATCTCATCAAGTACAGGTATTGGAAGAAGATCTAGAGGTGGTAAAGGGTTGAACCCATAAACAACCTCAAAAGGAGAATGGGCAGTTGTAGAATTTACTACTCTATTATAAGAAAACTCAATATGAGGTAGTAAATTCTCCCAAACCCTTGGGTTCCTGGAAATAAAGCATCTTAACATTTGACCCAAAGTTCTATTGACCACCTCTGTTTGACCATCAGTTTGGGGGTGGCAAGTAGTAGAAAACAAAAGTTTTGTGCCAAGTTTGCCCCATAAGGTCCTCCAAAAGTGGCTTAAAAACTTTGAATCCCTGTCGGATACAATACTTCTAGGAAGACCATGCAAACGAACAACTTCCTTAAAGAACAGATTTGCAATATAACAAGCGTCATCTACTTTGTGGCAAGGAATAAAATGAGCCATCTTAGAAAAGCGGTCCACTACCACAAAGATAGAATCCTTTCCTGTCGATGTCTTGGGAAGACCTAAGATAAAATCCATTGAAATATCTACCCAAGGCATTGATGGGATAGGAAGAGGGGTATATAAACCATGGGGATGGACTTTAGATTTAGCCTTCCTACATGCTATACATTTATCACAGAAGCTATGTACGGATTTTCGCATGTGAGGCCAAAAGAAATGTTCATGCAATGTTTCTAAAGTCTTAGCAACCCCAAAATGTCCCATAAGCCCACCCTCATGAGCCTCTCTAACAAGAGATTGTCGTATAGAACCATGGGGAACACAAAGTCTTTTTCCTTTGAAAAGAAAACCATTATGTAAGAAAAAGTCTTTGTGTCCTCCTTTGGAACACTCTTGATAGATAAGTGAGAAATCTAAGTCATCATGATATAGTTCCTTTATGTGATCAAAACCTAAATATTGAACATCCAAGACATTTAACAAGGTGTGTCTTCTTGAAAGAGCATCAGCAACCACATTAATTTTACCTTGTTTATGTTTGATCACATAAGGAAACTGTTCAATAAACTCCACCCACTTGGCATGTCTCTTATTAAGCTTGCTTTGGCCTTTCAAATATTTTAGGGACTCATGATCACTATGGATCACAAATTCCTTAGGAAAAAGATAATGTTGCCAATTTTGCAAAGCTCGAACAAGAGCATAAAGTTCTTTATCATAAGTGGAGTAATTGATATGACTCCCTTTGAGTTTCTCACTAAAATAAGCTATGGGGTGGCCCTCTTGAAGGAGGACAGCCCCAATGCCTATATTAGAGGCATCACACTCAATCTCAAATGTTTTAGCAAAGTTAGGAAGGGCTAAGATGGGGGCCTTAGTCCATTTTTCTTTTAAAGTCACAAAAGCTTTTTCTTGCTCTTGTCCCCACTTAAAGACCACATCCTTCTTTACTATAGCATTGAGAGGTGCAGCAATAGTACTAAAGTCTTTCACAAACCGCCTATAAAAGCTAGCAAGTCCATGAAAACTTCGTACTTCACTAACATTGGAGGGTGTTGGCCAATGTTGAATTGCTGCAACCTTTGTTTGATCAACATGCACCCCTTTATAACTTACAACAAACCCTAGGAATTCTATATGATCAAGTGCAAACATACATTTAGCAAGATTAGCATACAAATGTTCCTTACTAAGGGTTTCTAAAACTTCCCTAACATGCTTCTCATGATCTTTCAAAGACAAACTATATATAAGAATATCATCAAAATAAACCACAACAAACTTGCCAATGAATGGTCTTAAGACATGATGCATGAGTTGCATGAAGGTACTAGGAGCATTAGTCAAGCCAAAAGGCATGACCAACCACTCATATAAACCAAATTTGGTCTTAAAAGCGGTTTTCCATTCATCCCCCGGTTTAATCCGGATTTGGTTATAACCACTCTTAAGATCAATCTTGGAAAATATTTTAGACCCATGTAATTCATCCAACAAGTCATCTAACCTAGGAATGGGATGCCTATATTTGATTGTAATGTTATTTATAGCGCGACAATCCGTACACATTCTCCATGACCCATCCTTTTTAGGAACAAGGATGACAGGCATAGCACATGGGCTCATGCTATCTTGTACCCATCCCTTAGCAATTAATCCCTCAACTTGTTGTTGAATTTCTTTGGTCTCTGTGGGATTGGTCCTATATGCTGGGCGATTTGGTAAAGAAGCCCCGGGAATGAAGTCTATTTGGTGTTCAATCCCTCTTAAAGGTGGTAAGCCATTAGGAGGATCTTGAAACACATCTTCAAATTCCTTCACCAAATTGTCCAAACATGTGGGACTATCCTTAGCCGACTCACGATCAATAATACTAGGAATAGCTAAAAAAATAGGCTTTTGAGCAACTATTACCTTTTTAACTTCTTGAGTAGTCATGAGAAGGCTTCTCTTGGAACTTTTTTTATCATTTTCATGCTCTCTCTTTTGCTTCATTTTAATTTGGTCCTCATGGACTTCCTTTGGAGAAAGAGACTTAAGTATGACCTTGTGCCCATGGAAGGTAAAAGAAATTTTGTTGGTAAAGCCATCATGAAAAACTTTTCTATCATATTGCCATGGCCTACCTAAAAGAACATGTGTTGCTTCCATTGGGACAACATCACACAAGACCTCATCTTTGTATTTACCAATGGAAAAAGCAATGAGGACTTGTTTGTTAACTATGATTTCTCCAACCTCACTTAACCATTGTAGTTTATAGGGCTTTGTATGAGAGATAGTAGACAATCCAAGCTTAACTACCACTCTTGTACTAGCCACATTTGTGCAACTCCCCCCATCCACAATCAAAGAACACAACTTATCATTAATGAGACATCTTGTATGGAAAATATTTTCTCTTTGGCTCTCTTCAAAAGGTTTTAAAACTTGGCTAAGCATTCGTCTCACTACTAATAAGTCGCCTTCAAGTGGACTTTCACTCTCATGCTCACTTGGGGACCTAGGAGGTGTGGAAGGTCTAGAGGAATCCGAACTATGCTCACTCACAACCACCCCATCACGCATCATCATAGTCCTTTTGGAAGGACAATTAGCCGCTATATGACCATAGCCTAAACATTTGAAACACTTTTTACTTGAAGATTTAGTTGGTGATTTAGGAGTAGAAGTTGAAGGCTTAGAATCTCTAGGTTTGAAAGTAGAATCTTTTGAAGGAATTTTTGAAAAAGATTTTCCTTTGTTTTTCCAAGATGAATTGTAAAATCCATCATTATGAGTATTTTTAAAAGAATTTTTCCTTGCAAGTTGAGTTTCTACCTTGATGGCAAGGTGAACCAAATTTTCTAAAGAGGAATACTCATTAAGTTCTACAACATCTTGGATATCCCTTCTAAGACCACTAACAAATCTAGCCATTTTAGCTTCATCATTCTCATGCATATTGGCTCTAGTTAAAAGCGTTTCAAGTTCTTTATAATAAGCATCCACACTTAGCGTGCCTTGGTGAAGCCGTTGGAGCTTCAACAATAGGTCTTTCCTAAAGTGTGGAGGCACAAATCTAGCGCGCATGCAAGCTTTTAAATCATCCCAAGAGACCACGGGCAGCCTCTTGTTTAGCCCAATGTCCATGAGAGTTTTGTGCCACCATTGCATGGCATAGTCCATAAATTCTAGGGAGGCTAGCTTAACCTTTTGGTCTTCTTGGACCTCATGTACAAAAAATATTTGCTCTACCTTAGCCTCCCATCCTAAATACACATTAGGATCTCCTTCACCACTAAAACTAGGTAATTTTACATAAAGCATAAAAGGCTTAGCCACATTTTGGCGCCTATCTTCATGATGGTGATGCATCCTCCAAGCATTTTCTTCATGATATCCATAAGAATTTTGTGAAGACCTTGAAGTATGCCTATGATGATGATGGTGTCTTCTCTCATGGTTGTGATGATGATCTTCACGGTCCAACTCCAATCTTTGGAGCCTTGCCTCCATTTGTCTTAATGCCTCATCTTTTTGTGCAATTGTTAGTTTAGCATCCTTTAATTCACCAATTAGGTATGCTTTTTGAGGTGAGTGAGGCTTAGATGATTCTCCACTAGAAGGATTAGCCATGATAAAATGAAACACAAAAACACAAAGAAGAAACTATTATAGAAAACAAAGTTAGAAAAACAAGGTGAAAAACAAATATAGCTTGCGGCAATGATGTAAAATCTCTCAAACCACTCCAAGAAAATATATCCTTCCTTTACCAAGCCTCTCTTGTGGATTGGATGAGCCTCAAGTGAAAGATGCCAAAGCAAACCACACTTAGTCAAAGAACAATTCACCACAAAACTAGAGGAAACAAGAAAGACAAGCAAGAAAAGGTATAAGCAAGAAAAGCTAAACCAAAGTGGAAGTAAAGATATGACAAAACTTTGGAAAAGAATATTGAATAAAAATGACAAGCAAAGAAAATAAGGCACTCAATAAAAGGTAGTACACAAATAGAACCTAGAGAATGGTACTAGAATTGGATTAACAAAACCAAAACAGTACTACAGAATATTAAGGTGTCAAAATGCGTGACTTAAACAAATTATGCTGAGCTGGATAATTCAAATTTGAATTTGAAATTTAAACCACAGAAATTTCAAGATCTTAGCTCAAATTTGGCGCTGGAATCACACCAAAATGATGCACCAATAAATTGTGATAATTTTTTCAAATCTGATGCCACTTCACCGTTTTTTTTCGCGCCAGAATTGCACACTGATTGTATTTGATTTATCATTTTTTTTCTATTTTGAATTTTTCCTCACTTTTTTTTTTCACTTTTTTCTAACACATCAATCTGTTCAGATACAGAATTTTAGAATTTTTCATAAACGGAATTAAATTCTGTAAACAAAAACAGCCAGCACAGTTTCAACAAAAACAGAGGAAGCCTAATTTGGAATTAAAACAATATTAAGAAACTTCAAAGACACAATAGAATTGATGTATGTGAACTTGTATGGATCTATCACACAAGCATGAACTCAAATCTAAAATTAAAAATGCACCAAAGGCTCAACAAAACAGATTAGAAACTGCACTCAAAATTAAAAGCAATCAACGAAAAATTATCAAGAAAAGTACTACATAGAAGTGATGACAATTTAGGAGAAACATGACTTAACAAAACTTGTATGGATTCAAAAAGCAAAAATGACTCAAACACAATTAATTTTGCACCAATTAAAACAGCAAGGAAAGACTCAAATTAAAGCAAAAACAGAATAACTAACACAACAAGGAACCTAAAAAAAAATTCTGCACAAAAATAAAGTGCTGGAAAATGGAAATTGCTTGAATAGAAAGTGTCAATTCAACTCAACAAGAACAAAACATCACCATAGCTCATGATACCACATGATGTGAGTTGATTTTAGGTTCATTATATTTGTGACACTTTCTTAGAATTAGGATCAAGATTCTTAGCAATTTAGAGTGAGTCACCTAAGGAAAATCCCCACTGGACATTAACTTAACAAGTGTTAAGTAGATGTGAAGGTTCATTTCCAAAGGTCCAAGGTTAAAACACAATTAATGGTGATGAATGAATGAAGAACAAGGTGCTGAACTCAAAAAAAGAATAGGTGCAGAATTTAAACACAAAAAAAACAGAATGGAAACACAAATTGAAACAAAAGAACCGATTGAAATTCAAGAACAAGACATAGAATCAAAACTACCGATTGAAATGACTATGGAAGATGAAAGAACATGAAACTTATGTGGTTGTAGCCATGGATTGGGAATGGACACGCCACTTGGAGGTGATGATCCAAGATAAGTGCAGATTTGCCGCCACTTGAGAGCTCCCAAAACTCACAAGATGAGACTAGAAAGGAGAAAGCAATTCTCACACTCACACAAATTTGTGTATAGTAACTTTACTCTAAATTCAATCTTATTTTACATGAGCATAGCACCTCTATTTATAGTGTGAGAGGGCTGAAATTAAAGTGGGAAAATTCAAATGAGAAGCATTTGAATTTGGAGCCAAAACACATGTCACAAGGGAGGTGTGACTTGATTTCTACTTTGGCACCTCCTAAAACTACACCTACACCTACTCTTTATGTCACATGGAAGGTGTGACTTGTTTTTGTACATTAACACCCCTTATTTTAATTCCTACACCTTCCTTCAAAGTTCTACTAAAAACTATACACAAGTAATTACAAAAAGAGACATCCATTGATGCTCTTCTCCCAAAGCTTTAGCCTTGCTCCTAGTCATCCTTTGAGGCATGAAGGATGTTGAGCTAATTGGTTGGGCTTGGGCCCCAACTTGGGCTTGGGCTTCATGGGCTTGGGCCTCAGACGCCTCCTCTACTTGGTCTTCATCATGCTCCCCGGGTTGGAGAGAATTCGTCCACGAATTTGGAAGACCTGTAGAAAAGGGAGTTAGATCATTAATATTAAAAGAATTACTTCCAAGAAATGTATCAGGCATATCTAACTCATAGGCATTATCGTTAATCCTCTTGATCACCTGAAACGGACCATCTCCTCGAGGCATAAGTTTGGACTTCCTTTGAGTAGGGAATCTATCCTTCCTCAAGTGTAGCCAAACCCAATCGCCCGGTTCAAAGATTAATGCCTTACGCCTTTTGTTGGCATTTTCAGCATATTTGCCAACTTTCTTCTCAATTTGTAACTTGATGTGATTATGCAAGTCTTTAATAAAAGAAGCTTTTTCAAAACCATCCTTGCATAAAATCTCATCAAGTACAGGTATTGGAAGAAGATCTAGAGGTGGTAAAGGGTTGAACCCATAAACAACCTCAAAAGGAGAATGGGCAGTTGTAGAATTTACTACTCTATTATAAGAAAACTCAATATGAGGTAGTAAATTCTCCCAAACCCTTGGGTTCCTGGAAATAAAGCATCTTAACATTTGACCCAAAGTTCTATTGACCACCTCTGTTTGACCATCAGTTTGGGGGTGGCAAGTAGTAGAAAACAAAAGTTTTGTGCCAAGTTTGCCCCATAAGGTCCTCCAAAAGTGGCTTAAAAACTTTGAATCCCTGTCGGATACAATACTTCTAGGAAGACCATGCAAACGAACAACTTCCTTAAAGAACAGATTTGCAATATAACAAGCGTCATCTACTTTGTGGCAAGGAATAAAATGAGCCATCTTAGAAAAGCGGTCCACTACCACAAAGATAGAATCCTTTCCTGTCGATGTCTTGGGAAGACCTAAGATAAAATCCATTGAAATATCTACCCAAGGCATTGATGGGATAGGAAGAGGGGTATATAAACCATGGGGATGGACTTTAGATTTAGCCTTCCTACATGCTATACATTTATCACAGAAGCTATGTACGGATTTTCGCATGTGAGGCCAAAAGAAATGTTCATCCCAGTGGCTTCAAGTTCAGAAGATGGAGGGACCCCTTCCTTCAGGGAGTTCCCACCAAGCGCCTCCTCTCCCCCTAATACTGAAGAGGGCTGGGGGGAGAACGCTCCAGAGGGCGGAGCATGGGGTCCTCCTATCACCCTCTCTCCATTCCTCCAGTGGGTACTAAAGTCCACACAAGCTTGAGAGGACTTGAGAGCATGGAGGTGGTGATGAAAACCAAACCCACAAGGTGATGATCAAGGATGGTAAAGAATATAAAGAGAAGTCACCTCAAAGACCAGAGCACCTAAAGTTCTTCCTGCTGGTCTTCTTAATCATTAAAAAATATTGTAAATAATTTGGGCTCACTTTGGGGGTCCAAATAGCAAATATAGGCCAGAATAAGGTGCCTTTAGTATAATAGGGGGTGTAGTTAGCATTTTAGGATGTTATTGGCCCTTTTGGAAGGCTTTTTGACCTAGTTTCTAGAAGGACAAGCCAAGGATGCGGATTTGACTTAGTCAAACCCTAAAGCTGACCATTTTTTCACTCTTCCCATCCTACCCCTTATGCTTACTCTACAAGGCTCCTTCACCTATAAATAAGGAGGCCTACCTCATGTATTTTCATGTTGAATTTAGAGTAAAGTTACTATACACAATTTGTGTTAGAGTTTGTGAACTTTGTCTCCTTACACCATTGTCTTATCTTGTGAGAATTAGAGAGCTCTCAAGTGGCGGCATTCCTCACTCATCTTGGAGCAAACCACCATCCAAGTGGCGTGATCCTTCTCTAGCTTCATCCTCCTAAGCTTCCTTTTCCTTCATCTTTTCCTTCCATTATCATTCCATCTATTCATAAACATGTTCTTATTTTGCTTCATTATGTCTATTCGGTTTTTATATGTTGCTCTTGTTTTCCTTATGTAATTCCACACCATAACTTGTCATCATCATCACCTTATAATTGTGTTTTCCTTTTGCCTTTGTGAAATGAACCTTCACATCTACTTAATCACTTGGTTAAGTTAATGTCCAGTGGGGATTTTCCTTAGGTTCTCACCTTAATCATCCTAAAATCTCAATCCTAATTAAAGTGCCACCATAAAATGCTAAATCATAAAATCAACCCACATCATGTGGTATCAGAGCTTAGGTTCTTATGCTTAATTTTTTGAGTTGATTTGGCACTTTACATTCAAACAATTTAAATTCTAGCACCTTTAAATTCAAGTACCTTTAATTTCTTGTCATTTATTTTCTTGCTTTTATTTTCCAGCCCTTTATTTAGTGCAGATTTTTTTTCCAGCACCTTATATTCATAGCATTTTTCGTTTTGAATATGTTCCTTCTTATACCTCTCTTTGATCTTGCTTTTTACTTTGAGTCTTATGTTCATTAGTGTTCTAGGTGTCCTTGTTTTTTATTCTACTTACTTGCTTTTAATTTTTAAAGTTTGCAAAGTCTTTAGATATTTGTTTTAGTAGAGGTTGATTTAGAGTTCCAAACATATGATTTCAAGTGTTCAATTATATTGAATCCACCACAAAACTTTTTGTGCAAATTGAATGTTCTTCAAAATTGTCATGATGCAATCTATGGATCTTTCTTTCCATAATTCAATTTAAGTATAAAAAAAAAAAGCAAAACAGTAGCAAAAACAGTATAAAACAGATTGGTACTGCACCTAGACCTCTCATTTGCACATTAAATTCAGCTTCAAACTTGGATTCAACTTGATTGGCAAATTGTTATCAACTTTGTGGAATTTTTTATCCTTTTGCTTTTACAAGTTCTAAAGAAAACATAAAATTTCTTGGTTAAAAGTTTAGTAAGTTTCTTAGAGTCTTCTTTTGTGCTTTTCTTGCTTGTCTTCCTTTCTTAAGTTTTGTCATAATCTCTTTTCCACCTGTGGTTTAGCTCTTTCTTGTTTACACCTTTTCTTGGTTGTCTTTTCTTCTTTTCCCTCAAAGTTTTGTGGTGTTTTTTTTGCTTTGGATTGAGTGTTGAAGGCTTTGACCCTTTTCACTTGAGAATTTCTCATCCACAAGAAAGAACTTGGTTAAGGGAAGAAAAAAAAATTCTTTGAGTGGTTTAGTGTTTTTCTTCATATTGCCGCAAGACTTCTTGTCTTAGTAACTTGTTTTCTTTAATTGTTTGTTGTTTGTGTTTTGTGGTTTTTGTTTTGTTATGGATCATCTTTCAAGTGGTGAATCATCTAAGCCCCATTATCCTCAAAAGGCTTTCCTTATTGGAGAATTGAAGGAGGCTAAGCGCACTATTGCACAAAAAGAGGAAGAGATGAGGCAAATGGAGGAAAGACTCTAAAGGCTAGAATTGGCCTATGAAAGACCCCACCGAGGAAGAAGACATCATCAAAGGCATGAATCAAGAAGTTACCAAAACTATGGTAGCCATGAAGAAGAAGACGAATGGAGGGTGCACAATTTTGAAGAAAGGCGCCGAAATGTGGCAAAGCCTTATTTACCCTTTGTAAAATTGCCTAGTTTTAGTGGGGAAGGTATCCCAATGTGTATTTAGGTTGGGAGGCTAAAGTAGAACAAATTTTTAATGTATATGAGGTCCAAGATGACCAAAGAGTTAGGTTAGCCTCCTTAGAATTTTTGGATTATGCCATGCAATGGTGGCACAAGACTGTAATGGACATTGGGCTAAACAAGAGGCCAACCATGGTCTCTTGGGAGGATTTGAAGTTATGCATGCGCGCTAGATTTGTACCTCCACACTATAGGAAAGAGCTCTTGTTGAAGCTCCAAAGGCTTCAACAACGAACACAAAGTGTGGATGCTTATTTTAAAGAACTTGAAACCATATTAACTAAAATTGACATGCATGAAAGTGAGGAGTCCAAAATGGCTCGCTTTGTAAGTGGCTTAAGAAGAGACATACAAGATGTGGTAGAACTTTATGAATACTCCTCTTTAGAAAAATTGGTTCACCTAGCCATCAAGGTAGAATCCCAAATTTCAAAGAAAAACTCTTTCAAAAATTCTCATAATGATGGCTTCTACCACTCATCTTGGAAAAACAAAGACAAATCTTCTTCAACTTTTCCCTTCAATTTTCTAAAGGAGTCCACTTACAAATCGAGGGATTCTAAACCCTCAACTTCAACCCCTACATCTCCTACCAAAACCTCAAGTAAAAAGTGTTTTAAATGTTTAGGTTTTGGGCACATAGCGGCCGATTGTCCAACAAAGCGAACCATGATGGTTAAGGGGGGGCAAGTAGTAAGTGACCATAGTGATGCATCTTCTAGGTCTAACTCCCCCTTCCCCATCAAAATCCCCTTGTGAAAATGAATGTGAAATACCTTGTGAAGGTGACTTGTTGGTCATAAGGCGAATGCTGGGTACAATTCCAAAACCTGTGGATGACACCTGTAAGGACCTAGAAACTTTAATTGGAATAAAAGTGTTATATTTAAATAATTTCAGAAGATGTTATTATTTAAAATACAAAGAGCTGGTAATAGAAGTTTCGTAGTAGTCGGACCTCGGACGTCGCCCAAGGTCTGGGGTCAGCTGGTAGAGGTCGGTCGGCTGACCATTGTATTAACCAAGTAGTCAGGTGCGATGACTTTATCGTGAGGTAATCACGTGGGTGTGCTCGAGGAAGACATGTGGATCAAGAAGAGTAAAGGAAGAAAAGTGTAGCTTAGAAGTCGACGAGATCGCCGTTGTTGAAGACGGAGGCGATCTCCGACTTCTCTGGCACATAATCGCCTGTCGCCAGAGTACACATGATCGCCAATCGCCTATGGTGTACATGATCGCCGAAAGTGCACTTAGTATGTGGTCAAGATGCTGGATCAACCATAGTGGGTTCCAAAAACCACGCGTATCAAGGTGTGGGTTAAGCCTTAGATACGCTGTGCATGCGAAGCTCTATGCTTAAGCATAAGAAATCGTCCTTAGTGTTGCATGCATGGGCGCACGAGGAGTAGTGCTGATCTATTCTTGGAAATGTGAAGCTACCGACGTCACCAAGCCATGTGGAGGTGATACCTTGGACGTAACATAGTGGGATGAAGAACCTTCAGCAAGGCGTGGCGACGTGTCATCAGTCATCGCCAGGGCGAGAGACATGCGGGCATCGCCAGGGTGAGAGACATGCGAGCATTGCCAGGATGAGGGACGCATCGGTCGTCTTCCAGGGAGAGACATCGGTCGTCTTCCAGGGAGAGACATCGGTCGTCTTCCAGGGAGAGACATCGGTCGTCCGCCAGGATGAAACATCGGTGGATAGTCATCGCGCGAGCAGTCATCGGTGGAAGGTTATCGCGCGATGTCGTGTTTTACACATATAAGGTGGGACCCAGGCTCCCAGCATGAGACGTCTTGCATTCGCGACACGTAGACAAAAAGGGTGTTTCAAAATAGTTAGCATCAGAGAGTTGGTATGCGCAGAAACCCACGTGGTCATACTGTTCAAGGAAGTGTGCACGCAAGCTTTTCTGCAGAGTGGATGGTGGCAGCGGCATTTCTGGGCAAGTTGGTTTAGATTCAAAACTCACTCCTGAGAGGCAGTGGACGTTGCTGTGGTTCGAGAGTGATTGAGAGCGTTAGCGTTGGTTCCCTATTCCTTTCCTCTCCTTCTCCCTGCGTTCATACGTCCTAGAGAACCAGTTGAAGATCGGCGACTACCCTGGATTCCTGACGTTGTGCTCTGCAAGTTTTCTGCTCAAAGCGCTAAAACAGAGTTAAGGCATCCTTGAATCTCGTTGGGTTGGAGCTCTTAGTGAAGTTTACGTTAGTCCAAGTAAGGGAAGCTAGCATTTTCGTTTATAAAAACTTTAGGCGAGTAGGTTCTGAAGTGAGGGCGACGTGGTCGCCGGTTTCATATTCTTTTTCACGATGCTCTGTTTTTATGTGTGGGGCGACGTGATCGCCGGTTTTAATGTTGTTTTCGAAATCCCCTATTTTAGTGTCGCTTTGAACTTGTTTGAGATTGATATGTGAAATGCATGTGATATTGGAAAATCTGAACCTTGATACGATTGTTGCTGTGGTTGGAATCGTTCATCTAAGTGTTGTATGGTGCATTGGGTGAATTGATGATATTTAGCTGTCCTGTGTGGACTTCTTTAGCTGTCCTGTGTGGACTTCAGTAGCTGTCCTGTGTGGACTTCACGAGCTGTCCTGTGTGGACTTCAGTAGCTGTCCTGTGTGGACTTCACGAGCTGTCCTGTGTGGACTTCACTAGCTGTCCTGTGTGGACTTCACGTGCTGTCCTGTGTGGACTTCACTAACTGTCCTGTGTGGACTTTACAGTGGTGTGGTATGTGTCTATGTGTGGTGAGTCAGTGGAAGTCTGACGTGAGAAAGAGAATTATTGAAATTGGATAGACACTTGATGGTTTATGTGAAACAAATAACACTTGATGAAATTGTGCAGTGTGTAAAATGAATGGGAAAATTGATAGATTTTACGTGGGTGTTTTAAATCTGTTTTATATTGATTTTAAAGTTTCGTACTTCAAGTTTTAGAATAGCTAGCTTACCCTGTGTTTTGTTCTGTGGTTGTTTTTCTTAAAACTGTGATGATCGTGTATTTTACACGGGAGCAGATGATGTTGCAGGTAGTCGAGCTCCTTAGTGAGCAGTTGGAGGAAGAGATCGCCTATTTTCTTTTTATGCTGTATTTTGGTTCTATTTCGAAACAGTTGATGGAATGTATTAAAACCCCCATAAGAGGGACGTTTCTTCTTGAGATACAATGTATGGGATGATGTATTTTCAATATATATACATATGTTGATTTTTTTATAAATTAATGTCTACGCTTATTTTATTATATAAATATGAAAAGACTTTGAGGGGCGTTACAGTTAATGGTATCAGAGCAGTTCGTCCTTAGGATGACCTGCGGGCAGTGGATCCATTGTGTTTCTCCTGCTCACAAAATTTTATTGGAGTTTTAAATAAAAGCTATAGTGAAAGGTTTTGAAGGTTTTCTTATTGAAGTTTTGTGTGTGCTGTAGTGAATATATGCTCTAACTGAAAATTTTAGTATTAAGAATGAAAGGATCTTGATAAAGTAGTGAGGGTGCACACTCATAACTCGATCAAGATGATTCTCAATCTTAGTTCTTAAAGTTTGATGTTTAGCATACATTGGATTCTGGTGTGAATTATTTCACTTTGTTGAGTGTCTTTGTAATTGATTGAAAGTGGTTGTTTGGACTGATGGTTTTATACCAGTGGCTGTTTTGGTGTTATGCTTGCTGCTGTAAGTATCATGATCGGCTGGTAAACTCAAAATTCTTGATGAATTTGAGATGCTGGCCTTTGTAAGACCTAGATGTGGTCTTCTAAATGAATTGATTCCTTATCAAGTTCATTTCATAGGAATATGATTAGAGAATAATAGTTTCCTAATCTTACACAGAAGATGGCACGTAGACCTCCTACCCCTCCCTAACCTTCTTCGGAAATGAGCCAGATTGCCAAGGCTATTGAGATGATGGCAACTGCCATCCAACAACAGAATGCAGCAATGGCTCAAAATCATCAAGCTGCAATGCACCATTGGGAAACTGCTCAGTCGGCTGAAACAGCTTCCCACGTCGGTCAGCCTCAGGAACAGATGGGACTGACCGAGTTCATGAGGCACAACCCACCCAAGTTCAGTGGGAATGCTACCCCTGATCAAGCAGATCAGTGGGTCAGGGAGTTGGAGAAAATCTTTAGGGCGACCTCCTGCCCTGAAGAGAAGAAATTGGTATTCGCCACCTATCTGCTATCTGGAGAAGCCGAGTTCTGGTGGATGGGAGCTCAGCAGATGATGGAAGCCAGAGCTGACGTTTTGGACTGGGAAGGTTTTCGAGAGAGGTTCCTGGAGAAATACTTCCCAGATAGTGCAAGGTTTGCCAAGGAAGCTGAATTCCTCAGGTTGGAGCAGGGGGAGATGTCAGTGACTGCTTATGTAGCTCGGTTTGAGTACCTCGCCCGATTCTATACCCAGGCGACCTCTGAGGCTTGGAGGTGTAGGAAGTTTGAAGAAGGTTTAAAGCATGAGCTGAAGAAGACCATAGCACCCATGTGCATCAGGGAGTTTCATGCCTTAGTAGAGAAGGCAAAGATGGTGGAAACCTTGGAAAGGGGTAATTCTCGGGTGATCAGGTCACACCCAGGGGGTTCTTCCAGTGGGAAGGCCAAGGTGCAGCAACAGTAGAATAAGCCTTATGCGAGACCTCCACAGTTTGCTCTGAATGTCCAGTGATAGTAGAGGGACGCAGGTTCAAAGTGAATTTGATCTGTCTACCTCTTCAGGATCTGGATGTTATCCTGGGAATGGATTGGCTATCTGCCAATCACATTCTCATAGATTGCAGTAGCCAGGAAGTGGTGTTTCCAGATCTCCAAGAGTCATGATATCTGCTCAGCATGTATGGTCGGAGTTGAAAGAAGGGGCGACGTGCCTTGTGATCCTAGCTCAAGGGGGAGTGAAGAATGATGAAGATATGGGCAGTATACATGTGGTGAAGGATTTCATGGATGTATTTCCAGAAGAAATACCTGGATTACCTCCTAAGAGAGAGATGGAATTCTCTATTGTTTTGGTACCTGGAGCTGGACCAGTGTCAATGGCTCCCTACAGAATGGCTCCAACTGAGTTGATGGAATTAAAGAAGCAAGTGTAAGTTAGATTTAGTTGTACCAAGGTTTACTTTCAGCTACATATAAGTTATGGAGAGTAAATAAGCAGTATGTTGAGGGTTTAAAGACTTAAGCATGTGTATCCATAGGAAGTACCAGAGTTAAGTTCCAAGAATGAAAGAATGAATTTTCTTTTATTTGAAGCTTGGAAGATGTTTATGTCGATGAAACGGCATGAGATGACTCTAGCTTAACCACAAGCTTAAAAGGAAAGATGAGATATTGTATTTATGTCTAAAGTTCAATCAGACAGAGAAATTTGCTGAAAAATACTAGGTAGAGAAGTTACTGGGATAAGAGAGAAAGCTTCACGCAGAATGGATGCTGTTTTGTTGATCGTGATTTGAAAGATGAGTATGGAAATGGTGGGTAGAGATTAAAGGCTCCTGATGCCGTAAGTCTCCTGAACTTGGCAAATGAGGATGCAGTTCTGCCTGTGAATGTAGAAGGGAAGGAGGTAACGACTATGGATAAGAATAAGGGTAAGCCGTGTTATGATGATGTTGAGTTCTTCTAGCGATGTTAGTAAATCGCAGAAAGTTGGATGGGGAAGCAGAACTTTCCGTGCCTTGTGTTTCTAATGGGATGGGATATGCAGTTAATCCTTTAAATGGGCAGTTGTGGTGGTCAGCGTTTCGTTTCTGATCCTAGAAACAATGCTGCATCGTCAGCTGTAGCAACAAGTCCTCACCCTGAACACAGTGAGCGATTTATGATCTATGTGTTGAATACTGAGCACCCTAAGATCCCATGCAATGCTAATATGGATGTATCCATTGGAATTCCTGAGTTAGTAGCTCTGAAATCCCAACCATCTGCTAAAGGGGTGGGTTTTTCCTGATCTGCTATTAGTAATCAAAGAAGAAATGAACCAGAGGGGCGCCTGAAGAAAGAAACCGTGCTCCCTCAAGCTTTTGCTGCTTCACCATCGGTTTGACAAGAAACGGTGCCTAATGTGAAGTCAAGCTACAAACCGGTTGTTTCTGAACTGAAAAAAAAATGAAAATCCTGGAAGAAACTCCATCTCTGCAGTTTCTAGACAGAATAATAATGTTGATGTCAACCCAAGTCATTGCAGATCAGTTCATGTCAATGAAGGACATCTAAAACAAGAGGAATTAGAAGTTTTAAGGATCAAGTATTTGAGAAAGGTTTTCTGGTGTGCAAGTCTCTACTTCAACCAATGAAATGACAGATCAGAGGATTCAACTTGGGAGTTAGAAGAAACCATGAGAGAAGCCTATCCCTACCTCTTTTCCTTGTAATTCAATTTTCGAGGACGAAAATTTTTCTTGTTGGGGAGAATGTAAGGACCTAGAAACTTTAATTGGAATAAAAGTGTTATATTTAAATAATTTCAGAAGATGTTATTATTTAAAATACAAAGAGCTGGTAATAGAAGTTTCGTAGTAGTCGGACCTCGGACATCGCCCAAGGTCTGGGGTCAGCTGGTAGAGGTCGGTCGGCTGACCATTGTATTAACCAAGTAGTCAGGTGCGATGACTTTATCGTGAGGTAATCACGTGGGTGTGCTCGAGGAAGATATGTGGATCAAGAAGAGTAAAGGAAGAAAAGTGTAGCTTAGAAGTCGACGAGATCACCATTGTTGAAGACGGAGGCGATCTCTGACTTCTCTGGCACATAATCGCCTGTCGCCAGAGTACACATGATCGCCAATTGCCTATGGTGTGCATGATCGCCGAAAGTGCACTTAGTATGTGGTCAAGATGCTGGATCAACCATAGTGGGTTCCAAAAACCACGCGTATCAAGGTGTGGGTTAAGCCTTAGATACGCTGTGCATGCGAAGCTCTATGCTTGAGCATAAGAAATCGTCCTTAGTGTTGCATGCATGGGCGCACGAGGAGTAGTGCTGATTTATTCTTGGAAATGTGAAGCTACCGACGTCACCAAGCCATGTGGAGGTGATACCTTGGACGTAACATAGTGGGATGAAGAACCTTCAGCAAGGCGTGGCGACGTGTCATCAGTCATCGCCAGGGCGAGAGACATGCGGGCATCGCTAGGGCGAGAGACATGCAGGCATCGCCAGGGCAAGAGACATGCGGGCATCGCCAGGGCGAGAGACATGCGGGCATCGCCAGGATGAGGGACGCATCGGTCGTCTTCCAGGGAGAGACATCGGTCGTCTTCCAGGGAGAGACATCGGTCGTCTTCCAGGGAGAGACATCGGTCGTCCGCCAGGATGAGACATCGGTGGATAGTCATCGCGCGAGCAGTCATCGGTGGAAGGTTATCGCGCGATGTCGTGTTTCACACATATAAGGTGGGACCCAGGCTCCCAGCATGAGACGTCTTGCATGCGCGACACGTAGACAAAAAGGGTGTTTCAGAATAGTTAGCATCAGAGAGTTGGTATGCACAAAAACCCACGTGGTCATACTGTTCAAGGAAGTGTGCACGCAAGCTTTCCTGCAGAGTGGGTGGTGGCAGCGGCATTTCTGGGCAAGTTGGTTTAGATTCAAAACTCACTCCTGAGAGGCAGTGGACATTGCTGTGGTTCGAGAGTGATTGAGAGAGTTAGCGTTGGTTCCCTATTCCTTTCCTCTCCTTCTCCCTGCGTTCATACGTCCTAGCGAACCAGTTGAAGATCGGCAACTACCCTGGATTCCTGACGTTGTGCTCTGCAAGTTTGCTACTCAAAGCGCTAAAACAGAGTTAAGGCATCCTTGAATCTCGTTGGGTTGGAGCTCTTAGTGAAGTTTACGCTAGTCCAGGTAAGGGAAGCTAGCATTTTCGTTTATAAAAACTTTAGGCGAGTAGGTTCTGAAGTGAGGGCGACGTGGTCGCCGGTTTCATATTCTTTTTCACGATGCTCTGTTTTTATGTGTGGGGCGACGTGATCTCCGGTTTTAATGTTGTTTTCGAAATCCCCTATTTTAGTGTCGCTTTGAACTTGTTTGAGATTGATATGTGAAATGCATGTGATATTGGAAAATCTTAACCTTGATACGATTGTTGCTGTGGTTGGAATCGTTCATCTAAGTGTTGTATGGTGCATTGGGTGAATTGATGATATTTAGCTGTCCTGTGTGGACTTCTTTAGCTGTCCTGTGTGGACTTCAGTAGCTGTCCTGTGTGGACTTCACGAGCTGTCCTGTGTGGACTTCAGTAGCTGTCCTGTGTGGACTTCACGAGCTGTCCTGTGTGGACTTCACTAGCTATCCTGTGCGGACTTCACGATCTGTCCTGTGTGAACTTCACTAGCTGTCCTGTGTGGACTTCATGAGCTGTCCTGTGTGGACTTCACTAACTGTCCTGTGTGGACTTTACAGTGGTGTGGTATGTGTCTATGTGTGGTGAGTCAGTGGAAGTCTGACGTGAGAAAGAGAATTATTGAAATTTGATAGACACCTGATGGTTTATGTGAAACAAATAACGCTTGATGAAATTGTGAAGTGTGTAAAATGAATGGGAAAATTGATGGATTTTACGTGGGTGTTTTAAATCTGTTTTATATTGATTTTAAAGTTTTGTACTTCAAGTTTTAGAATAGCTAGCTTACCCTGTGTTTTGTTCTGTGGTTGTTTTTCTTAAAACTGTGATGATTGTGTATTTTACACGGGAGCAGATGATGTTGCAGGTAGTCGAGCTCCTCAGTGAGCAGTTGGAGGAAGAGATCGCCTGTTTTCTTTTTATGCTGTATTTTGGTTCTATTTCGAAACAGTTGATGGAATGTATTAAAACCCCCATAAGAGGGACGTTTCTTCTTGAGATACAATGTATGGGATGATGTATTTTCAATATATATACATATGTTGATTTTTTTATAAGTTAATGTCTACGCTTATTTTATTATATAAATATGAAAAGACTTTGAGGGGCGTTACAACACCCAAAGAGAAAATATTTTCCACACCTGTTGCCTTATCAACAACAAGTTATGTTCCATGATAATTGATGGGGGTAGTTGTGCTAATGTGGCAAGTACAAGAGTGGTGCACAAGCTTGGACTACCCACCATCTCTCATACAAAGCCCTACAAGCTTCAATGGCTTAGTCAAGAGGGTGAAATCATGGTTAATCAACAAGTCCTTATAACTTTTGCTATAGGCAAGTACAAAAATGAGGTTTTATGTGATGTTGTGCCCATGGAAGCAACCCATATTCTATTGGGAAGGCCTTGGCAATATGATAGACATGTTCTACATGATGGCCCAACAAACAAAATGATTTTTACCTTCCAAGGGCATAAGGCTACCTTAAAACCCCTCTCTCCTAAAGAGGTTCATGAGGACCACATCAAAATGAAAACCAAAAGATAAAATGAAAAGGAGAAAGCAAGAAAAGATAACCCGAGTCACAAAGTTTCCTCTTATACAACTAAATCAATCATGTTGACTCGACCCATGCTGCAAACTGCAACTCCAAGGTATCCTTCTTCCTTATCTTTTTCATTATCAACGGTTTCTATCTACACGCCATCTTTGTTAAAGAATGTTAGGAATGACTTTCCATCCCCTCCTAAAAGTTTCCACCTTCTAAGAGTATTTTCTTCACATAACTTTGTCATTCCCACACACTCTTTTCAACCTTGGTCTATATATCGTATCCCTTCTTTTGAACTCCCCGAGCTTCAAGACTATATGTCAAGTTCACATGTCACTTCTTGCCCTATTTTCTATGTGAACACATTGACTATGTTATATGCAGGGGTTCTGAATTCGTGGTCGAATTCTCTCCAACCTGGGGGGCATGAAGAAAACCAAGCCCACAAGGTGATGATCAAGGATGCTAAAGAATATAAAGAGAAGTCACCTAAAAGACCAGAGCACCTAAAGTTCTTCCTGCTGGTCTTCTTAATCATTAGAAAATATTGTAAATAATTTGGGCTCACTTTGGGGGTCCAAATAGCAAATATAGGCTAGAATAAGGTGTCTTTAGTATAATAGGGGGTGTAGTTAGCATTTTAGGATGTTATTGGCCCTTTTGGAAGGCTTTTTGACCTAGTTTCTAGAAGGACAAGCCAAGGATGCGGATTTGACTTAGTCAAACCCTAAGGCTGCCCATTTTTTCACTCTTCCCATCCTACCCCTTATGCTTACTCTACAAGGCTCCTTCACCTATAAATAAGGAGGCCTACCTCATGTATTTTCATGTTGAATTTAGAGTAAAGTTACTATACACAATTTGTGTTAGAGTTTGTGAACTTTGTCTCCTTACACCATTGTCTTATCTTGTGAGAATTAGAGAGCTCTCAAGTGGCGGCATTCCTCACTCATCTTGAAGCAAACCACCATCCAAGTGGCGTGATCCTTCTCTAGCTTCATCCTCCTAAGCTTCCTTTTCCTTCATCTTTTCCTTCCATTATCAGTCCATCTATTCATAAACATGTTCTTATTTTGCTTCATTATGTCTATTCAGTTTTTATATGTTGCTCTTGTTTTCCTTATGTAATTCCACACCATAACTTGTCATCATCATCACCTTATAATTGTGTTTTCATTTTGCCTTTGTGAAATAAACCTTCACATCTACTTAACCACTTGGTTAAGTTAATGTCCAGTGGCGATTTTCCTTAGGTTCTCACCTTAATCATCCTAAAATCTCAATCCTAATTGAAGTGCCACCATAAAATGCTAAATCATAAAATCAACCCACATCAGGTGGGCTCTCTCGCGGAACAGGTGGCCCAGAGCTTCGGGGAGTGATGGAGATCAAGCTCTAGTGGACATGGAGGCCAATCAATAAGATCAAGAAGAGGTAGAGGTGCAAATAGAGGACGCCCATGAAGATCAAAGCCCACCTCAAAGGCTTACAAGAAGCATGTTCAAAGTTTTAGGAGCTAGGGAACAATTATTCTTCTTTTTTTAATTTCTTTGGTTGATGGTGCTTAGAGGGAAACATTAGAAACCTCTATTGTTATAGCATCTTTTAGTCTTTAGTTAGGAGTCTTAGGAGGGGTGTATTAGTAGATAGGTGTAGAAGTAAATAAGGAGGTGAAGTTATAAGTTTAGGCTTATGAAGTCCATTAGGGAAGGAAGGAAACCCTACCTTCTAGAAATGAGTGAAATGGTGTGGCTTTGACCAAAGTCAATGACCTAGGCTGCACCATATTGTGTCTTCCCTTACTACCCTCACAACTTGTTCTCCAAGGCTCCTCATTCTATAAATAGGAGGCCTCCCTCATTGTATTTGCTAGATTGAAATTGATAGTAAAGAAATTCTACTCAAATTTTGAGAGAACATTGAAGAGCTTTGAGCCTTCTTCTCTAGTCTTATCTTGAAGGATCCATGGTGTCCTCAAGTGGCGGCAGCACACTCATCTAGGAGCATCCATCACTTCTAGTGGCGTGTTCATACCAATCTACATCCATTTTCATAAGTTTTCTATTCTCCTTCCTTTTTTCTCTTTAGTTGTTCATGTTTTGAGTTGGTTTTCTTGAGTTTTTGGATCTGTTTTCAGTTTTCCAGCAACTATTCTTCCTTTTCTTTGATTTTGAACGGTTCATTTTCTGTTTTCCTTCTTTCTTGTTCGGTTCAAACTTGTTTTCCAGCTTTTTAATCTGTTCAATTAATAGTAAATGGAGCTTCCATGTGAGTTTGGTTTTTGGTGCAAGATTTGGTGAGTTCTTGAAATATAGAACATTGATCCTCTTCTATAAAAGTGCCTAATCTTTGCCAACTCAAGTTGATTCCATAGAATATCAAAGAATCATGTTATTGTGGCTAGTGGAATCACATCATGTGGTATCATGAGTCTTAGGTTCATTCTTGTTTAATT